>CM075475.1:672500-1872500 GCA_037950665.1 Hypophthalmichthys nobilis | reverse complement strand
CCAGCCAGAGCCCTGACTTAAACCCAATTGAGCATCTCTGGAGAGACCTAAAAATGGCTGTCCACCAACGTTTACCATCCAACCTGACAGAACTGGAGAGGATCTGCAAGGAGGAATGGCAGAGGATCCCCAAATCCAGGTGTGAAAACTTGTTGCATCTTTCCCAAAAAGACTCATGGCTGTATTAGATCAAAAGGGTGCTTCTACTAAATACTGAGCAAAGGGTCTGAATACTTAGGACCATGTGATATTTCAGTTTTTCTTTTTTAATAAATCTGCAAAAATGTCAACAATTCTGTGTTTTTCTGTCAATATGGGGTGCTGTGTGTACATTAATGAGGAAAAAAATGAACTTAAATGATTTTAGCAAATGGCTGCAATATAACAAAGAGTGAGAAATTTAAGGGGGTCTGAATACTTTCCGTACCCACTGTATAGCTTCAACTGATCTCTAACTTCGTTTACTTCAGTAAACCAATCAAACTGTACCTCTCTGAGTGATTTAAACTGGGCGACAACTGATGATGTAACGCCCAATTAGGCACGCCCTCACGTGATGATTGGTCGATTGATAAGCTTCAATCTGATTGGCTAAAGAGTACGAATGACCCGGGTGGGAGGAGTCTGGTGCCAGGATTGTCTCAGGCCCCGTCCACACGGAGACGCGTTTTTGTGAATACGCACAAATTTTGTATCGGATTGGTGTTTCATCCACATAGATCCGGCGTTTTCGAAAGGTGAAACCGCTATTTTTTTGAAACCGGGTCCCAGAGTGGATAAATCTGAAAACGCCGTCTTTGCATTTTCGTGTGGACAGCCTATCCGTATATTTTGTGAAACGATGTCATCACCCCACGTGTCGACCCTAGTCAGACGCCGCTAACAGCACAAAACAGCAACAACAACAACAGCAGACTCTAGATGCTTGTGTTCGTGCTGCAGAAGCTACTGAGCCAAAATAAAGCATTATTTCTAAGCTTTACTATAGTTTGTATACAGGGCACAAGGTTTATGCGCATGCTCCAAGTCTTATTCGCTGTTTTAAGTGTATCTCTGTGGCAGAATTACAGCGCCACATACCGGTCTGACATGTGTACTACATCCTTTTGAGTCGTTTCAGTGGTTTCGTGTGGACGTAGATATTTCTTGAGACGAGGAAAAAAAAAAAGATCGGATAGGGTAAGCTCCGGCTTCGTGTGGACGTAGCCTCAGAAATACACACAAATCCAAGTTGATTCACACGCGAATGTGAGGATATACTCGTAAGTTTCAAACATTCGAAACTTTTTGTGCACAGTTGTATATCTATGAATTGTGTTTTGCGTGTGTGAAATGTATTTTATGAATATATAATTTTATCTTGTGCACATGAATTGCTTTTTGTGCACGTGAATTAGGTTTCACGCATGTGTGAATCATGTTCTTTGCGTGAATTATATTTAAGATAAAAATCGCTCCATATTGAAAATGCATTTCGAGCCGATCCCCGCCCTGCCCTGTCAATCATTGCATTAAGGCGGGGCCAGGTGTTGGAAACGTGGCGGCAGCATAGCTATGAAGAGCGAGGCATAAACTGGCAGATGAAGCTGAACAAGAACAGAGAAATGTCAATGTTCCTGTAGGTTATGTACTTCTGTCAGTCATAGAACCAGGACGTTATTAGAAGCATAGATATTTATGGTTAGAATGACTCGCAGAGAACGTGCCTGATGCTCGTGAGGTGACAGACGTGTCGAGTGAGTGGTGCTTTACAACAGGTTCCTTTACTCATAGAAATAATCTTAGACAAGCTGTCCAAGATTATTGCTTGCTCTATCAGTATGTTGTCTGTTTTTCTCTTTTTATCAAAAAGATTATTTTTATGATTTTGACAGACAAACAAACACCTGACAAACCGACAATCTCTTTAACTCTCTTGCAAGCTTTATTTTTCCTGTTAAAGTCTCTGTATGATTCTAGAGAAGTATCATACAGAATGGGGTTTTCCGAGACCGCAAGGATACTTTTTTTCTATACTTACACCAGACATCATGTCATCAGTGAAGAAAAATAGTGCATCCACCGTTGCAAGGTGGGCAGATCATCCAGTGTTGAACTGCCATGTTTTAAAGTTGTAGTTCTAAAAACTGTTTATTTTACATGTTTATTGGTGTTTTAGTGTTTTAAGCATTCTAATGAATAGAGTCAAAGCCTTTACATGTTAAAAAGTTAAAAGTGAATCTAAAGTTTGTTTTTTTTATTGATTTTGACATTTTTCCAGGATTTTAATTTGTATTTTTTTTTTTTTTTTTTTTGTTAGAAAGTATGGCTATTATTTGACCTTGTTAGTATTTCTTTCAGTATTCAAAACAATAAACAAAAATTGAAGCCTGCAGTTACAGTTTTATTTTATAACATTGTGTAAATGCTAACTAGAACAAAACATCTTTGTCCATAAAACTTAACATAACATAATTTATTTAGACACATTGGGAAAGAATTACAAGTTTTTTTAACTAACAAATCTGTGTTAGCTGAAGAAAAAAGAGACCTCTGACTTCACTCAACCCAAATCACTGAGTGAACGACTTGGTCCAAAGTTGAGTAAACAAGGCAGCAAGTTGCCTTGAAATTTTAAGTTAAGTCAGCTTTTCATTTTTACAGTGTATCTGAGACCCTCACTTCAGCACCTATTATTGTCACATAATTCAGATCACAGAACGCCATCACAGAGGTCAATTCAACATACATTCATTTTACAGCAGCCTTCATAAGTTGGACACTGAATTGGGTGGAATAACATGGCACTAGACCTTCTATAGTACATTAAACGCTGAGAGAATCAGTACAGCTGAAGCAGAGGAGGACTTTTATTCTGTTGTGTGGTAACAAGACACGGTTTGATCTTTGGTTGACCAATCAGAGGAAAGGGACGTTTCCATGGGCGGATTGGCCATCGGGCATTTCTGGCAAATGCCAGAGGGGCCGGACCATTTTTTTTAATGTGGGCCGGTCAGTTTTATTATATATATAAATGAATAGTTTTTACAGGCCGACAGCGCATAGGACGGGTTTTTATTGCTAGCACGATTTCACTATTGTTATAATAATATTAATAATAATAAATGTTAAGAAATGGCCGGCCCGGTCCTGAGATGGGCTGACCGCCCCGCCCCCTTTAGTTACTGTTGCTATAAGCCATGCCGCTCTCACGCCACACATCATGTTCTGCCAGAGTGAAAAATACATTGGAGCAAAGAGGACACTGACAATGCGTCGACAGACGAGAAATTTAAACAATACCATTTTGTGGCTCTTTAACGTGTCTTGACAGATTGCTCAGTTCAAGCAGCCCGTGACACCACACATTTTTCAAATTCAAGTCCACGACGTTAATCTAATTGCGTGTCGGACATAAATGTGGATACAGCGTTATGATTGGTTAGATCGCCTGTCAATCAAACTCAGTCAAAATCAAGCACGTCATCAGAGAGAGAGCGCAACATAAGCAAATTGTCAGTAAAAGTTAGAAAAAAAGGAAAGGCGGTGCAGAAAAGGTTCGAGAAAGCAAAATAAGGCTCTTAAATCAGACGCTGCCAAATGCCTAAAATTAACCGAACTCTTTTCAAGGGGTTTTAATTCAGCTGCTGCAGTGGAGGACAGTGCTGTAGAGGTAGGAAAATACAGAAAATACAGTTAGCTCAAGTCAATTTTTGTTGTTGTTGTTGTATTAAACAGGTGTAAGCGTAGCATACAACCCTCGTATATTTTAATATGTCATTGCTTGGTGATAATTGGTTACAAGTGTTAGCTAGCCTGTTACTGAATTACATGAGTGAAATATCAGCAGATAAGGAGGGATTTAGGGTAAACAGACTGCTGTACGCTACTTGCAATATAGTCAAAAACAAGTCAAAAATGTATAGCAACCTAGGTGAAAAAAAGTACACTTCCATAATGTACTTAAAGTGCTCTATTTTCGCGCACAAATTTTGTACTTAATAGATTGTTCCTAATTTTGTGCTTCCATAGTATTTTTTAATAAAATTCTTCTTTAGTACTTCTTAAGAATATCTAAGTGTACTCAACTGTGCTATTTTGAGACACCATTATGGGTTCAAGTGTACTACAAGTGGTAACTAAATAGTGTCTCAAAATAGCACAGTTGAGTACACTTAGATATTCTTAAGATTATCTTAAGAAGTACTAAAGAAGAATTTTTAATATATTAAGGTACAAAATTAGTGTGTGAAAATAGAGCACTTTAAGTACATTATGGAAGTGTACTTTTTTCACCTGGGAATGCGCGTGTCTGTGGCTGTGGTAATGTGGGCTGGTGTGGCTATAGTGCCAGGGCTGAATTTTTGTCCCAGTCCGCCCCTGGACGTTTCATTCCCGCCCACATGTAGAGATCGAATATTCAAGCTGTTCATTCATTTTCTACCCCTGAACCTTTCCTCTTTTAATTCAGTAGAAATGTCCTGATTTGTGTCATATGCAACAGTTTGTGGTTTGTCATGAAAATAGATTAAAGGGGGTATCACACACAGTTTCTGCCAATCTCATGTTAATCTTGAGTACCTATAGAGTAGTAGAGCATCCTTCATATCTCCGAAAAGTCTTTAATTTTTTCATATTTATAAAAGATACATACAATGTACCGAGTATTTCTAAAAGCAGGTGAGCACCTGGAGGCGTGTATTTAAACAAACACACAATACACCACCGCATTATCCCTGGATAACTATGGATAACCAACGACTTCTGTAAACCCGAACGAAGCGCGTTAATGGGCTTGCTCTTGCGCTCTCGCTCAGGTCGACGTGTGCACATAGTTGAAAAAAAGACAGCGAAGTTTATGAGGATTTGGAAGAGTATTTTTGGCACAGAAATACTCCGTCATACATGCAACTTGTGTTTTGAAACTTTGGCTATGTTTAGCATGAGAATCCAACTCTTTAACAGTGTAAATAAGTCAGAATGCATGAAATAGCATTATACGAGAGCATTATATGAAGCTCTCTCTTCTTTGCCTTACTGTATGCAGTCTCAGAACATGAACTACAACTCGGTGCCACATCATCAGGTTCAGCCTGTTGAGATGTAATAGACATGGAAGGGTCGGAAGTTGGGCTGAGGAAGACCTTGACTAAGGTAAGAAACCTTTGCAGGGCCAGCGATACACATCCTCACCACCTTAATCTTAACGCTCCTGAAACGTGCTTTTCCCATATCTGAAATCAAAATATTTGGCAAATATTACATAAAGCAAAGTGCAACCCGTACTTCTTATCACAGCCTAAAAGACAGAAACACATCAGTGAACATGGGATGCAGATGAGGGATATGTATTTGGTTGGATTGGACGGATGGATGGACAGACAGACAGGTGACAGGTGTGCTAGTAGAGCAGCAGCCTGATTAAAATTAACGCAATACCCCAAGGTTCCTCATGTGGGATCAAATTCAGCCAAGCTTTGTTCAAACCCACAGAACTTTATTTTACATTCTATTCAAGATCCCAAGGTTTCCAAACAGCCATAAAATACGTCTTGGGTTTGACTATTTCACTCAATATGAGTATGATATAGCTTCAGTGAAGCGTTAACGAGCAGATACACAATATGGAATAAGCCTTATTGTCTTACAGTGTGGAAAAAGTCATTACAGGCTAACTTTGCGTTTAACTATTAAACTAAATTTCCCCATTAGCTTCAGACATGTAAAAACATGCTAATTAGCAACGTTAATGCTCACATAAAGCATGTAATGTAACGATAGGCTAATAACGTAATATATAACAAACACAATTGCAACACGGTTATCTCATGTCACGCCACCTTAAAACACATTTTCTGTATTGTTTTCGATTATTTACTAATTAATTACAGTTTAAATGCTCGGTTTTATCATTTCAATGGTCTTACCTGAAAATACCAACCGGGAGGGAAATATCGCAACTAACATCATCCAGTGGACTTTGATTTGATTGGATCTGGAGTCTTCTCTTGTATTTGTATCGCTGATTAACCATGTGGATGGATGATAACAGCCTTCTGAGCCTACAGTACGTTCGAAGTGGATGATTTGATACAAAATGTAGTGAAACAATAAAAAAATTTATATTATATTTATATAAACTGTTTTCTATTTTGAAAAGCAATTCCTGATTATTATTAATGTTGAAACTGCTTCATAGTATTGTGGAAACTGTGATAAACTACCTTTCAAAAGTTTAGGGTGAGTAACTGTTTTAATCAGCAAAGATCAAAAATGACAAACACATTTATAACATTTCAGAAGATTTACATTTCAAATAAATGCTGTTCATTTGAACTGTTCATCAAAGAGTCCTGAAAAAGGATCACTGTTTCCTCAAACATATGAAGCAGCAAAAGCTATTTTAACGTAGATAATAAGAACCATCATCAATAATTGACCACCAATAATAATTGCTAATATCCAAGCACAAAAATGGCTTATGAGAATGTCATGTGACACTGAAGACTGGAGTAATGGATGCAAGAGGAAAGATGCCATCCTCTTCATCGTTCTGCATTTGGGGTAAAAAGCGCCTGTTTCCCACTAGAGAAGTGAAGTCAGGTGGTTTATCTTCAGGTCCATTTTCTCTAGAGTTTCTAGAATTGCCCTTTCTACAGCTGCAATACAGAAGAACATTTAATTTGGCATGTAGTTTTGATTAATAAAGTAATGCATTTTACAATTTTTTTTTTTTTTAAGTTGATAAATAACTTACATGTACATTGATTTGGTACCAGACACAAGACTGGATTTTCCTGTCTCACGCCAGAAGTTCCTGTAAGTAAAAATTTACTGTGAGGTTTTCAATGTTTTGTGACAATGTTTTCATTGTCACGTGAGCCTCTGACTTGGTGGATGTTACCAAGAACATGTCTGGGTTACATTTCACTCTAAATAATGTGACATTTTCATGAAATGACCCCACTCATATAAAAGAGTTTCACTCTTTTACCTGGTTTGGTTAAAGGGTTAGTTCACTCAAAAATAAAAATTATGTCATTAATTACTCACCCTCATGACGTCCACACCCGTAAGACCTTCGTTCATCTTCTGAATACAAATTAAGATATTTCTGATGAAATCTGAGAGATGTCAGTTCCTTCATAGACTGCCTTTGCAACGAACACTTTGACTCTTCAGAAAGTTTATAAAGAGATCAGAAAACTAATCCATATGAATTGAGTGGTTTAGTCCAAATTTTCTGAAGAGACTCGATCGCTTTATATGATGAACAGATTCAATTTAGACTTTTACTCGCATGTAAACATTGATCATCGATCTTACCAGTGCTGATGCCGCTCTCTCTCCTATTGCGGTCTTTGATTCTGAAATTAGCTGATGATCAATAAAATGCAGCTCATATGTGTTTCTTTCGTTGACGTGTAATAGATTAATTTTGCATATAGCGCAGGAATTAAATATCGGATCCATTTTGCAGTGACACATTTGTGGCCAAGTGTAAATAGAATTGTCCGATCTGTAAAAACGCATGAAGTGACCAGATGTAAACAGGCCCTTTATGATCGTTTTGAAGAGTCAAAGTGTCAGTTGCGAAGACAGTCAATAGAGGAACTGACATCTCTCAGATTTTATCAAAAATATCTTAATTTGTGTTCTGAATGAAGGTCTTACAGGTGTGGAACAACATGAGGGTGAGTAATAAATGACAGAAATCTCATTTTGGGGTGAACTAACCCTTTAAGAGACACACTGGAGCTGAAAATGGGGGAGTTGGAAAGTAAAAACTTAAAGTAAGCTGAGGCTGATGGTTTTCATGACAGCACAAAACATATTGATATAAATATAAATTAAGATATTTTTGATGAAATCTGAGGGTTTCTGTAGTCAACATGACAATCAATTCTAGGAAGTTAGTATCATTAATTCTGTAAGGCACTATGAATCAAATGAACATTTGTATAGCGTGTTTCTTACATATTGTAGTTTGCCAAATCTTACAGAATGGTTTGAGGGAGTGCTGTATGACTGTGTCCAAGGCTAGATAAATATTGAAATACTTCAATTGTTTTAAAAAGATCCAGTGTTGTGCTAACAAACTCTGTGTTGGTTATACAGAAATGGAAACCTCCAAGTTTCTACTGTCAAGGAGGTTAGGAGTTGATGACTGAATTTAAGTTTTAGGAGTGAGCCATCCCTTTATGATTTACACACTGATGAAATCTTTTGCGTACTCAACACAAGTTGTGAAAGTACAGTGCATGTATCTCACCTTCACAAAGTTATTCATAAAATGAGCCTATCTTCTGAAGGTAGTCCTGGGCATAGGTGGAGAGTGTGCAGCGAGGGGTTAATATTTCACACTTCTTTCCTTTCTTTTTGGTCTCCTTTCCAAGAAGCAGAACTGGCTTGTATCCAATGGCATGGAGTTTCTCAAGCTGCAATGAAATGACAACATTGTGTATTTGCTGTTTAAAGTAATAGAAAAACAACAGCAAAAATAACTAAGCATATTAATTATTGAGAAAATATAACATTATTAATGACAGCATCCAGGTTAATGCCATTCAGGATATTTAACTTCATGGTGAGTTTAGCTTTTGTATACCAAGTATGTGCAAACAGGAAAAGCTCATACAGTAGAAGCAAAAACCAACTCTTTTATTTAGAAAAACAGCAAAAAGATGAATCTGACACAATGAGGGTACAAGAGAACTTTCTGCAACATTAGTAGCTCGGGTTTAGCACCTACATTGATAGGATTGTGTAACCAATGTGCAATTGGACAGTGACAATCTATAGATTCATTAAAAAATAAAGGCAGAACCTTTGTGATTATATGACCAATGGGTGAATGCTGCACATACATTTACACTTGACGTGTGTACATTGTAAAATGCTTTAATGAATATAGTAGTATGAATGCAGTCCAGCTGTTATTTCTCATTCACTTAATAAGAAAGTTTGATTATTATATTGCACCTGTGCTTCTGTCATAATGCATGCCTGTATTTGTTATGAACTCAGAATTGCATTGACAAATGTGGAGGCGTGTGCTGTATATCACTTCATATATAAAGTGCAAGAGAAACTACGAGTATGCAATACATTGTCAATTAAGTCATGAAATAAAATTAAAGCACTAATAAATCACGCAACTGGTACGTCATGTGTTAGCTGGGAAGGATTTGCATGCAGGTGATGTTCATTCTGTTTATCAGCAGCAGTTTCCATGTTTCATTAATGGTTCATGTTAGTATTGTGTATTTACCATGGTAACTGTAGTTTCTGTAACCCTAAAATGAAACATTATTTTTTAATGTTAGTTTGTTTATTGTTAAATTACTCTGGTGGCTCATGCCAACTTACCAACTTTATTGTATTAACAAAAACTAGTTTGGGACTGCTATAGCTTTACATTATAGGCCTATTTATTCATATTAGGAAAGTCCCTTTAAGACAAGTCATTTCACTCGGCGGCCATCTTTGAAACGGCTCTCAGGCATCAAGTCCAGCTCCTTCCTGTTTGAAACATCAAATTGTCCAAAACTATTTGCCAAGCTTTCGCTTAAATTTAATATTTGAAATCACCAATAAAATCTGATAATTGTCTCATAAATTGTGTTTCTAAACGCTCAAATCATTGCTAAAAACTGTATTTTTTCAGACGGGATCAAGCTAATGCGCATGCGCAGACCTAAATGCGCGTTGTGTCTAATTTCGGACAAAGAATATACACTGACAAGAAGCGACACTCCATTTCAACACCGGCGCCCAGCAGCAGCCCTGCGTTCACCAATTTGTGGTGAAAGTGAGTCGGCAGTCCACTAGTTTCTATGGCAATATCAGCTGCTTTGTTAAGAAAAAAAACGTACATTAAAGCTGAAATCCAACCTGAATGATGACAACACAGAATAAAATACTATCACTAGTGATCATCAAATCCTTTTAACAGTTTATTTTACACACTTTGTGTTTAAGTCTTTTTTCACAAAACCTTTGCTCTCTAGAAACCCAGTCAGTTTGGGTTAAAATCCTTTAAAAGATCAAGTATTAACATTATAAACACTGAATTAATACCAACATATGAAATTAAATTAAGGACATGCATCAGAAAAAATTGGGAATGTTGGACAATAAATATATGAATATAACAGCTTGATTTTGCAGTGTTGTCTAATGTCTGTTAAAGCAAAAGTGTCCAAAAGTGGGAATTATGGGATAACGGACAGAGCAATGCATCATGTATTATAAGATCATTATGTTTGTAGCATGATCCATTAAAACGTACAATAGCCTATTTCAATTCAGACCTTGATATTATTATTATTACTCCACTAGGTCTAAAAAATATATTGTTCGCTGCAAACATGATGATCTTAAATATTAATTATTAATTTACTTTTAATAAATGTGTAAAGAAATACTCAATAAAGTAGGCTAACTACGTTACCTCAGATGGTTGAATGGTTGGATTCCACAACTGGTAAAATAAAACATAAATAAGACAATACAACATTCACTGTAGAAGCCATACAATTTACTGGTGTCTTAATTTAAAAAACTGTTCTTTTGCGCTTCTGATTTGGCAGTGAAATTCACCGATTTTGTGTGCGCAAGATGTGAAGGATTCTGTCCAGTTAGTATTTTCACCCCATAATGGCGGCCGCTACCGGAGCGCCATCTAGTGACTGTTGCCCAAAAAATATCAAAGTGTCGCCTCTTGGATTCTACACTCTTTGTTTCAGAGACGCACATCTGACTGTTTCTAAAGAAACCGGAGCTTCTAAAGGCAGCTGCAGTGACGCGATGACTTTACCAGTTGGCGATTGGCTCTTATTTAGAAGGCAGGACTTATTCTGCCATACGTTGCACTTTCTCCCATTCAAAACAATACGATATTTTGTCTTTGTTTTTAGTCATATTTGTACAATTTATGTGTATGTTAATAAAGTGGGACAGTACTTGTGTGTGTGTCAACAATTTTTCTGAAATAAATTTGTTTTGTAATATATATATAAACCTCTGAAGCTTCTTCTTGAGGCGCTGTTTCAGAGGCTGCTCCTTTTTACAATGGGAACAGACGCAAAAATAAAATGTGCACAAAATAAAATGCCCTGACAAAATGGACAAATCTTTTTTGTAGACCCCATTGGCATTATAACAAACTGACATACAAAGGACAGACAGACTGACAGAGACGGATAAAACAGACAAGTAGACAAAGACAGAAAAAGAGGAAAGATTGAAAAATAGAGAAATTGAGACTGAGAGATAGATAACAGATATAGATTGAAGAGATAGAGAGAAATATATGGCGAAGAAAGGCATCAATTATAACATTTAAGCAAAACGTGATCATTACTTTCAAGTCTCGTGACTTACCTGACAGTGGTTTGAGCCAATGAGAGAGAATCCGCGGCCTGAAGAAATCACCCAATCACAAAGCGGACTGGCTCCGTCTCCATAACAGTAACATCCTCGTCTAAAGCCCAAGTAAAGGTTTCTTTTTTGTTGTATTGGTATTATTTCTTTGTTTATTTGTGTTTGTTTAGATTTTCATTGTATTACTGTCACCAACCTCACTTTCTCTAAGAACTGTATGGATTACCGCCATGTGGTAGTAGTAGTTGCAGCCATTTAGCAACCCTTGTCAAAAAATCCTAAAGGATTCCATTAAGAAAACTGTACAGGATTCTAAGGAGAATTTATATCATATTTTGGAAACATTAAAAGATTCCTACAAGAATTGTCTGTAAATTGTAAATATCTTAAAGGACCAGTTCTATGGGATTTTTTACTGGGATCCATTGGGCTATTCAGTTGTAATTGTGAATTCAAAGTGATTATTAAGGTGCCCTTAATAAATAAAAAAAAATAGTAGTTTTCTGACTCTTGCTATCTATGGGTGTTTTCACACTTGGTCCTTTTCAGGGGTCTGAGCGCGGTTCGCGTGATTTTTGGTCCATACATGAACACTCTAGATGATCTTAGACCCCTTTAAAGCGAAGTGAATCGAGACCATCTCAGGAGGTCTAGGTATGGTTCTCTTATCTGATGGTAGGGTTTGCTAAACATGCAATCTGAACACTAACCGCTCTGGGCTCACTCACATTTTTCCGTTTGCATATTTTCATTAATTTGGTCGTAACATGCCTCCATACAAATCGCACTGTTCAACATGGCTGCTGCAGGAAGAGGGATGATATGGACAAATGAGGAAACTACAGCACTACGCCAAATTTGGAAGTAAGACTATATAAAGCAACAACTATCAACCACCCACAGAAATACAAAAGTCTTTCTTCAGTTTTCCACAAAATGAAAGACAGAGGACATAACTGTCACGGTCTGTGGTTGGATGGAAGGAGTGAGGACTCCAAAGTGCAGAATAATGGGCTTTTATTAAGAATAAAAATAAAACACAAACAAAAACTACCCCGAGGGGGAAAACATTACAAATAGCAAGATATGACTCAACACGACTCGACTCTGCTTGACTTGACTGGAGTGAGGAAACACACAAGGGAACATACAATGTGCAACAGAGATCCAGCACAGGACTTCAAACACAAGAACTGCATCCAAAACCGTGATCAAATTTGAATAAGGAATGATAAATTTACTAAGTAAAAAATATAGAGACCAACAAATTAATTAAGTAATTAATAGTAAATAAAATCAAAAGTGTTGTATCTAATAGATGAAGATCAGAATATAGAGAAAGAAGGAACAAAATTAAGATGTTTGCAAAATGAAATGAGAGGTAAAAGAGAAGATGCAGAAGAAATGCGAGAAGCAAAAAGAGCAAAGAGAGCAAAAAGTGAAAAGAGCGAAGAAAAAGTTAAACTATCAAAGACCCAGTCCGTTTTATACCATAAGCATAGGAAAACTTACATCCCACTCAAACTCATGTTTTGGTCTAATAAGAAAAGGTCAAACAGAATTTTCCATTATGTCATAGTTGGTGTAACTTTTTTAGGGTCTTATCTAGCGAAACGATCGGTCATTTAAAAAAAAAAATACAACTGTATATGCTTTATAAACACAAATGATCGCCTTGTACGTGCTTCCGCTTTCCGTATTCTTCAAAAAGCTTACGCCGTATGTATTGCATTGTATTTTTTTTAGAAAATGGCCAATGGTTTCTCTAGATAAGACCCTTATTCCTCGTCTGGTATCGTTTAAAGCCCCTTGAAGCTGAAATGAAACTGTAATTTTGACCTTCAACCTTCTAGAGGCCATTGAAGTCCACTATAAGGAGAATAATCCTGGAAGAAAGAAAGACATGAACATCTTGGATGACATGGGGGTGAGTAAATTATCAGGAAAAGTTTATTTGAAAGTGGAGTAATCCTTTGTTGCGCGTGTGATTACGTAGTAGGTCACATGATAACATCAGCATGGCGGATGATGTCCGGATCGCATTCATACTCAACGAGATTCAGTACCTAGGGATGGGTAGTTTGACACTCAGTGTCGACACACGTCTCGAATTTTCGACACACTAGTGCTCTGAAACAGTGTTCCGAAGCATTGCTTGAAATGAGGCTGTTATGTGACATGTGGAAACTAAGCTTCGTTACCTCACTGACACGTTATGCTGGGCTCAAACGAACAAATATTTTCTAAAGCTGGAAATGTGATTAGTAAAAAAGGAGCTGCTTAAGGTCCAGCACAGTGAAAAAAATAATATTCTTGAATAAAAATATGAAATTGCATTTATATTTGTGCATATTGTGTTTTTTTCAAACAATGTGCATGTTTGTGTTGTTTTATAAGGAACACACAAAAATGGTGCAATGAAAAAAAAATCACAGATTTCCTGGAGGCTTAAAATAAATCAGGAGGCAGGTTTTACTTGGATATATATTGATATACACTCTGTGTGTGTATATGTATATATGTGTACATAAATATATATGTAATTTTTTTTTTTTTTTTGATGCTGTTCACTTTATTTAAACAATATATTTTGATTTAACACCATTGTTTCTGCTTCAAATGTGATTGCTTCATGTTAAATTGACTTAATTAAATTAACTCACTTGATGTTTTCATTTTGAAATAACATGTTTCAGTCAAGTAACCCAATCAAACAGGACTTTTACTTCCCATCATGCTTTGCACCGGGCTGAATTGGGAGAGTAAATGTTGAAAAAGTGTTATTTTATGCATTTTTTAGAAAGATGAGAATATGGAGAGATTTCTTACTGTTTAATGTTCCATTATGTAAAAGTTTTTATGTTAGTGTTTTTTGGAGATTACCGTTGTGGTGAAGTGTAGAGCTTGTGCTTGGGTTGAGCACCTGCTGACAAGACTTGTCTTTTATTTTATATAATAAAGCAACCACTATGATCAAACCAGTGTCATTTCTCGACTGCCAACACTGATTATCACGTGAAAATAATTATGTTTAGTTTGTTGCTAAAGGACAAAACAAAAGCGTTAATAATCATAGGATTATTATATATATATATATATATATATAGAGAGAGAGAGAGAGAGAGAATTCATTACAAACAGATTTCCAGGCATTTCTTTTTTTTTCACAGCTGATGTATTTTGCTTGCTTTAAAAGAACTCTTTGTCTCATGTTTAGTAAAGGTTTTTTTTTTGTTTTGTTTTTTTGATTGCAGTCTTTTTCTGCTGCCATTGTTTTTCTTGGATTTGCTTCTCAGTTCCATGCAATTTTAAGCTTTTCTTGGTTCATTCCATGTTTTACAGGCAACCTCTCTCATGCTAATTCAGATTAGCACAGTTGGTTTTAAATTAATCTAGTTTATTTTAATTCAGGACTCCATAGTCCAGGTTTTAGTAATCTGTACTTAATCTGTGTTTCAGAAAGACATTTTTTAAGACACGATTAACTATTGTAGATTAAGGCCTATCCTGGCTTAATTTAAACCCTCTCCGGGAAACCGCTCCTAAAAGTAAGAGACTATTGTCTCACCATTTATCTTAAGAAATTGTAGTCTATTATAATAAAAATAGAAAAATTTACATTAAGGCTAGCCATCAGTTTAGCCTACATGTTTTGACAGGAAGGTTTTTGCATGTTTTAATAAAATGTTGTTCAATAATAGTCATAGTAAGCATATTTCATCGTCAACTCGCTCCTCAAGACTCCATGGCAGAGTTCGACAGTCAGTCGGACCGGCTCATTCGGTTCTTTTTGAGTTGGACGTGCTACTTCAGCTGTGCGTCTTGCGTCATCAACCCGGAACTAAAGTTCGATTAATGAACCGGCTCCACCGGTTACTTCCTGAGAACCGGCTCAAAAGAATGATTCCTTCAAGAACCGAACATCACTACACACTAGACAGAAGTGACAGAACCCTGACAATAACCAAACCACCTTGGAGTGCCGAGTTCAAAAGTTACGCCAGAAGTTCATGGCCATACGAGATAAACTGCAGTGTAGTGGGCAATCAGCCGATGTCAAGTGGCGTCTCTACGATTTGTTAGGAGGCTTTTGCTTGTGTGGGTGGAATTTGTGATTTGGGTTGGATTTTGTTGAGTTTTTGGCCATAAACATTGAATGGCCATATCTCGGGGGTCAATCGGCCTAGAGCCACCAAACTCGGGACAAACTAACTAAGCAGTTAGTTAGGATCCTGCTGTGTGTCCTATACGAACGAAACTTGCTGGAGAATCTTTGAAAGGCCGCACATGTCCATTTGGAGGGGTGGTCGTTTGTCAGACGGTCACAGAGTTCAGCCGTGAGGTAGTGGGGAGGTTTTAGGGGTCAAGGGGTGAATTGGGTAGGTTTAGTTGTGGTGCGGGTCACAGATAAAGGGGTATTGCCCAGGTAACAGTGATGGGTAGGTTATAGAAATGTGAGTTATAGAAATTGTGACCACACCACTCACTCCAGGAGACTTTGGCCTCATTGAGGCCTCTTTTATCCACATCGCTTCTGCTCTAAGTCGGTCTTAGAAAGCCCAGGAAGGATTGGACTGCAAACCTGTTACTTTGAGTGACTGTAGTTCGTGCACCAAAAAATGTTGCACCACATATCTCCTTTTCTCTATCTTGTGTTTGATATTATGTACGTGCTGGTATACGCGTACTCCTAATTCGTTCTTTGTCTGTCCAACGTTTTGCTTGTGGCATTTGGTGCAGTACAACAGGTACACACAGTTACAGGTTTCATGTGACAGGGACCCGGGTAGTTCAAACACTTTCTCAGAAAACCTCGTGACGACTAACTGAGCAGGAGTGTAGTATTTATATTGACCAATTTGACCTTTTAGGAGGTGCCTTATAAATTTTACTTTGTGCTAATTTATCCAGTAAGTTAGTGTTCCTCCTGTAGGCCGCTATTTGTTTGTGTTTTGTCAGATAATTGGTGAGCTCAATGAATATTTGAGAAAATTGGCTTTAAGTGAAATGTTCAGCTGTTTGCTCTGGAGCGAAAAGTGTGCTAACAGAGGTATGATCTTCTCTCTCTGAGACACGTTTGCTTCCAGAATGACCCGTGGTTTGTCAAAAGTTTTGAGTATCCTCCTGAGAAAGGAACAAGAACGAGAAATAAAAAGAGAATTGTTGTGTGCAAATTCTCTTAAACCTAAGTAATTGTGATTTTATGATCCCCTTGAATGTGTGTTTGGGGTGAAAGCTCTCTTTGTGTAGTAATGAATGAGTGTGTTTCCTTGAAATACACTTTAAAATCAAGGAAGCCAGTTTTCAAAAATTCAGGGCCCTTGTATGAAACCACTCCAAAAAATGGACCTCTGTGGGGTCAAATGTATATTTAATTTTATGGACTTCTGGTGATTGTTCAAGTGGTCAGTGAATGTGACAAAATCTTCCCTGGAGTGCGTCCAGACGCCCCAAATGTCATCGAGGAACCTATAGTATGCATATGGTTTTTTAGATGCTGAGGTCAAAGCTGTTTCTTCCCATAAATATATATTTGCATAAGAGGGGCCGAATTTTTTGCCCACTGCTGTACCTTTGATTTGTAAATAAAATTTGGAGTCAAATTCAAAGTCATTCCTTGTTAGATTAATCTCCAATAATTTAAGTAAATATGTATCTGGTCTTCTGGGGTCTGGGTATTTTTTCATAAACTTAACAGCTTTAGACCCACCTCAGTCTCTATATTTGTGTATAAGGTATGCATTATTGGGTATTTTTAAATGTTTAATTTGATATAAAATCATATGTATCTTTTAAATAGCTAGGATGGCGTATGGGGTTTAGGAAATATTCGATATATTCAGCCGTGTGATATGTTTCACTGTTACAATCTGAGACTATGGGTCTTCCTGGGGGAATTTCTAAAGGAAGGCTCCACTTTTCTGGTTCTTTATGAAATTTAGGTAATAAATAAAATCTTCTAGGCCTAGGGAGGCTATCTCCTAATAATAAATATTATTTTTGAGCCCCATTAATTATAGTGTGTGGGTATCTAGGTTCCTCTAGAGTGCAGTAGTGTTCTTCTACCGCCAGCTGTCTATTTCCTTCTCCAATGTACTGTTCTTTATCCATAATGACAGTGGTGTTCTTTGTCAGCAGGCTTTATAATGATGTCCCTGTTTCTTTGGAGTTCTAAAAGTGCTTTTCTCTCACCTCTCGTGAGGTTGTCTGTTTTTCTGAGGCCCCAATGCAAATCTGAGTGTGCATAATTATCTGCCCTAACTAATTGTGTGATTTGTTTAGGGAGATAAGACAGAGCTGGGGTCCAATCAGATCCATTTGTGAAAGGGACTTTTTGTTTTTTGTTCTTTTTGCCCTCAAAATAAGTTTCCAGCTTGATGCGACGGTGAGTCCCGTAAATCTTTGAGCAACTGAATTTTCTGAGTTTTATCCCTTTTGGAGTCGGTATAAAAGATAGGCCCCAGAGTAGCACCATACGCTGTTCGTATGATAGCTGGAACTTTTTGTAGAGATTTACAATAAGTTTGCTCTGCTCTTGTGTGGAAATTAACAAAAGTTAGCAGTTTAAATACAATCTCCAGTGGTGAAGCATTGCTTTAACTGTTAACGTTCTCCCAGCAGAACGTTTCCTGGTCGAGAGAGATGGAGTGGAGGAATATGACTTGTGTTTTTCATGATGTGGCTGTTCAAATGCTCGATCATCACTTGCTCATATAGTGGGATTGTTTGAGCAAAGTTTATTAAATAGAAGAACACCTCCGTATTGGGCAGTCTCCTATCAGCAACATTGCGAACCCTTTGTAGCTCAATTATGGCCGCTATTCTGAATCTCTGTTGGCGGTTGTTAAAGCCAAAGGATGTGACTATTTTTTTCTGGCTCTAACACAAGTATTGCCTTCTCGATCAGATTAGCTGAATGTTGTAGTTTAGCTCCTGGAAAGCTATCAGTTTGTAGCTCTGGACAATGGTCCACTGGCAACCTGGCCACGTTGGAGTCCCCAATTATGATGAATTTCTTTTTCAGGGTCAGGTTCCAGTCTGCTAATTCAAAACATAAAACAAGCTTACATACCTGAAGTCTTGTGCAGTAACCACCCACCGCAGATGTTGGGAATGAATCAATAAGCATCTCTGATAGCTTGGACAGTTTTTAATAAATTATATATATATATAAAAATGTAACTATATAAATATATATAAATCTTGTTATTGTATGGGCAATTTACTAGGTTTATTGTGAAAGTCTTAATGCCACTACACACTGGTTAGACAGACGGCAGATCTGGAATAACTGAGAAATGGCATAATCTAATATGGTGATTGTCTGCATTGGTCAGCGGCTGTCTGTGTGGAGTGAATTGGCCTTTAAACAACAGTTTCACTGATTCTCACACCTAGCCATTTCTTGTTGGACTGTGGCCTTCTCTCTTGTTGGGTCCTGTCTCTCTGCTGTCCCTGTGGTGCTGCAGTATCCTGACTAACTCGCCTTGTGCTGGTCAGCATTGACACCAGGCTTTGTGCTGTCGAAATTATTGCTTTGTCTAAATACCCACACTTGCGGTCTTGGCCACTTGAGAGCTTGTGCACGCGACAGGAGGTAAGTGTGCAAGACTGTCCCATGTCTTAAAAATGCCCAAGTGCAGTGCCCTTAATGCACACTAAACCCACACTATCTTGAATACCGCTTCGGAGCGGTATTTGAAGCTAAGCGTATCCCATCATGCATTATGTTCGGGAACTCACATGCCCCGAAATCGTGAGATGTCAAGGAAAACATTCGACTGTAAGTTAAATTAATTATACATTACAATTTGGTAGTAAAATATAAATTGTTGCACATTTTATTGATGTAAAGATGTGTAGGCTGTATGTATTTTGTACATCATTTGCATTTTTATCACTCAAAGAAGCACCACAATTTTAAAATTGTGTCTTCTGTTAGTTACATAGCGACCACTGAACAGACATTTAGAAGTGCATTTTAAAATGCAGAGTACTGAATATAATAATTAAAAAAAAAAAAAAAAAAAAGCTCTGTAAACGCTTGCATTTTTTGCAAGACTGTAAGTGTGTCCCAAGTGTGTAAGTGGGTAATCAAAAGTTCTACACACACTTGCAGTCTTCACGCCCACTTGAACACTAGAGCCAAATACAGGAAATACGTCATGTAAGTAGACAAGTGGTCAAGTGCAAAGACCGCAAGTGTGGGTATTTGGACAAGGCTTATGTTGTCATGATCCCAGCCTGTGTTCCCGTCTTGTGTGAGGACGTTTTGATATTTCCTGACTTGTGCCATGTTTTGTAGTTCTTTGTAGTCTTACTTGTTGATTAGTTTCCCCCAGGTGTTGCCTATTAGCCACTCCCCCTTGTTATCTTGTTTCCTTTTGTGTATTTATACCTTTGCTTTTCTAGTTGGTTTGTCAGTTGTTTTTCACTATATTTTGTTCCTGTCCAGAATTTCCTAGTTTGCTCTGATGCGAGCGCAGACGAGACATGAACATCTCACGTTGCTATCTGTGTTTAGGTCAGGGTATATTCTGGCAAACCGTTTGCCAATCATGTGTAGCAATAGGCAAAGCAAACTGTTGTACACGCCGTTTACGAACACATGCTGGATAACTCGCAAAGCAAATCATTCGTTTCCCTTTTCCCCACGCGATTTTGACGAAAGGACTTGGATAAGGGATTGGAGAAACAAGAGGCGGACAACAGTTTCAAAGTTAAAGTTCTCGCACTTTACTAGAAATAGAAATTGTGTCATGCTTAATTGAATCTGCCTTTGTGAGTTTCCACTATTCCTTTATTTGTAAAAGTGAAAATGCAGTGCAGAAGTGTAAAAAGAAAAAGGCTATATGTACTGTATGTGTGTGAACAAAAATATCAGGAAATCTAAAACTAGTCAGAAGGCAATGTGCATGTCCTGTGTACCCTGTTCAAATGTTTATGTACTGTATATTGTCTTAGGAGGGAAACAAAACAATGGTGCAGAGAATTGCCCTTGACGAGGCAATCATGGCAGCCATTCGGCAAGTCAATAGGCTACTTGGTGAAAGAAAAATTTACTAGAACAGTATTGAAGATGGCCAGTTACGGTTAGATAATACAATAAGCTCAGCTCACCTCTACTAGAGCTTGTGTAACCACCAATTCTAGTTCCTCATTAGAGATACTTGCTCTTTTCAGACCCCTTTCAGAGCGGAATTTCCGTATACTTCGCCTTGAATTTCCCCTCTGCATTCCAAGCTCGGATAAACGATGTGATATTTCTGCATCGGTATGACCATTTTCGTACATAAGTGTAATAACTTCTTCATATTGAGACAAACCGGCCATTGCAGTTAATTCATTAAGACACAACACATTCCCAACACTCTCTCTTTCTTTCACTTCAAGGCGCATTTCCGCCACCTGCTGGACTGAAGTGTGAACTGTGATTCATTATGGATAGGAGAAAAGCGAAATCCTATTGATTAGACCTGTAACTCTGAAATATTGTAAACGTGCATCATAAACCTAAATATTGTTTTGAGGTATTATTCAGTATATATTTTTACAAGTCCCAGATGAATATGTCATTCGTTTTGAATGTGGAACACAGAGATTAAGAAAAAAACTCTTAATACTCTTAGAAGAACATCTTTGTGATGCAAGTGCCTTTTGAAGCTTGAGAAGTGATGTGGTTTTTTGTTAAAAACAATTTGTATTTTTCTAACACACCTATTGTTTCACTTCATCTGCTAGGCCCATATTGATTACTTATTTACTTATATATTGAGCTCACTTCATGTGGTTTTTGAAGCATCAACCTTGGGGGTCCCATACACTTGCAATCACAGAGATGGATAATTTTTTTCTTTTCTCTTTAAAGGTATAGTTAACCTAAAAATTAAAATTCTGTCATTTACTCACCCTCATGTCATTCCATATAGATCTTTCTTCTTTTGAACATAAAAGAAGATATTCTGAGAAATGTCTCGTTTTTGTTTTTTAATCCATACAATTGATTTCAATATGTACCAAAACCAACATTCTTCAGAATATCTTTTTTTTATATTCAGCAGAAGAAGGAAACTCATACAGGTTTGAAACAACATGATGGTGAACTAACACTTTTTCTTGATTATTGGAAGTCATTTTTATTGGGACATGTATCACTCTGCAATCTCTACACATGAACTAAAGTAAATTCAAGTTCATTTATTTATTAGGTAATCTTGTACTGTGTGAAAATGAGCAGTGATGACGACACTTAATATCTGGCACTTTTCTACATCTGTAAACTTGGAATATAGATGGGCCTACAAATCAGATTAATTTATCTGTAATATTATCATGCTTGCTCAATTAATACAAGCAAAACTAAACCATTTATTCTACATGTTATTTTGTAGCCTACATCTGTTCTTTAATAATGAGAATGAGAATGGATAGTTACAAATACACTGCCTGGCCCAAAATCAAAAGAAAAGTTGCTGTTTTGGATTTAAATAGGCAAATACTTAAGAGTCTATGATTGGATCATTATTGCTGTGATTTTTATGTTTCTAGCATGTTATATGTTTGGCAACAGTTCTTCAAACCCTAATTGATGGAGTGTCTAGCTTTTCATTTCTTAAACAACCATGTCAGAACACACATCATATTCCAGGATGATAATGCCAATGGGTGAATGGGTGACAGTCAATATTCAGGTGACGGCTCCCTCCGGTGGTGCGGAGGAGGAGACGCGGAAGCCACATTCGTGACAGAGCCAACCAATGTGGGATATTGGCTACACTGTTTAAAGTCGTCATGAAATCAAAATTGACCCTATTTACTTTGTTAGTGCATATTAATTGTCTTGTGGTGAACAATTAATCCGTGCAAGTTAATACACAGAAAAAAATTGTTTGTCGTGGTAATCTTTAATCAAAATCTGAAAAGTTACTTCTGTTCTGGAATGGCGTTCCTTCTCTGATGACGTCAGTTTGATGGCTTGGGCTGAAAATGCTTAAACCACTTCCCTCCAACTGTTAGTCTGCTATGAGTGAGAGATGGAGAGGAGGAGCGCTAAAGAAAAACCCTGCTATCTATTCAATATTCGGTTTCACTTGGAAATACGTCACAACACTGGAGAAAAGTCGTTTGCAACTTCCGGTTCACGGGGACTTTTTTTTTAACATTTGTTTAGAACTGTACTATTGGACCACAACAATATTCAGTTTAGCTGAATCATCAAGTGCTAATATATAAACCATCATTGTAATGTACTTGATAAAGTTTATTGACAGTGTAGCAAACATTTACTTAATTTATTGACAATATCATTAAATCAGTTTTACTGTATTTATACAGTTGAGATCAAAAGTTTACATACCCCTTGCAGAATCTGCAAAAATGTCAATCATTTTAACAAAATAAGAAGGATCATTAAAATTGCATGTTATTTTTTATTTAGTACTGTCCTTAATAAATTATTTCACATAACAGTTGTTTACATAAAGTCCACAAGACAAAAAATAGCAGAATTTATAAAAATGACCCCATTCAAAAGTTTACATACCCTTGATTCTTAATACTGTGTGTGGTTACCTGAATGATCCACGACTGTTTTTTTGTTTTGTGATGGTTGTTCATGAGTCCCTTGTTTGTTCTGAGCAGTTAAACTGAGCTCTGTTCTTCAGAAAAATCCTGCAGATTCTTCAGTTTTCCAGCATCTTCTGCATATTTGAACCCTTTCCAGCAGTGACTGAATGATTCTGAGATCCGTCTTTTCACACTGAGGACAACTGAGGGACTCAAACACAACTATAAAAAAGGTTCAAACATTCACTGATGCTCCAGAAGGAAACACGACACATTAAGAGTCAGGGGTGAAAACTTTGAATTGGATGAACAGAATAAATTGTACTTTTTTTGTCTTCTGGGAAACATGTAAGTATCTTTTGTAGCTTCCAAAGGGCAGAACTAAATGAAAACATATGTTCTTTAAACAAAATAAAAAAACTTGCATATCAACTTCTTGTACAAAAGTTCTGCAAGGGTGTGTAAACTTTTGAGCTCAATTGTATATATGTATGTATGTGTTTATAATGCACATTGATACGTTTTATCTATTAAGTTTTGTGTAAAGTAATTCTATCATACAATTCAATTTAGTTAATTAAAAAATATATATTTATAGGTAAAGGCATTCCCAGTCTACTGGCCACAATTGGATGCAAAAACATGGCTATTTTTTAATTAAGATGACTTGAAATGTTTAGTTCCTAGTTTTATGGCTGCACTAATTACTATGATTGATGCATCATGTCATAATTGTTTATCAGACATTGCCATCTTGAGGAATAAAGATAAATTACCCATACTGAGATATCAGAGACTCAATATTGTTGCTCAGAAAAAAAAAAAAAAAAATCTCGGGTCACTAGCGACCCTATACATTTTTTATTAAAAAAATAAAGTTAGAAATCTAGCATTCTTTTACCATTTTGTTTTATTTTTTCTCCTTACATTGTTGATAATGAAAAGAACGAGAAATACTAAGAAGGTGGAGGTCTAATTTTAAAAAAAAATTAAGGGGAGGCTAGTGTATGACATCCCGAGTCTCTTAAGACCTGAGATATGCATTTAAGGGTTAAAATAACTTTTTGCCTTTTTTACCTCATTATAAAGGTATTTATAATCCTGTATTGTCCAGAGCAGTGTTTCTCAACCCTGGTCCTGGAGGACCACCAACACTGCACATTTTGTATGTCTCCCTCATCTGTCACACCTGATTCAACTCATGTGCTCGTTAGTAGAGACAGCAAGACCTGAAATGGGTGTGTCAGAGTCACATATTTGTCCAGAAAAAAAAAAAAAAGGTAAGTAAGCCTTACCTTTAGCAGAAAATCTTTTTTCTAGACTTTGTGCACGCAAAATCTTAATTAATTAATGCTGCCTTCACGTGGTACGTATCGTAAATACGAGCTTCCTAAGTAAAAATTGCACATGAACATTTACATATATGTATGTTTTATACACAGTGAAAATTGCCTGCATTTGACCAAAATTACAGAATCGTCAGCAACCGTACTATCTAGATAGCACTTTGAATGTTTATATGGTTGTCAGAGCATGGGACACTAGCCTACATAGGCCTATAATTTTGGTTTTAATAAGATTTTCACAATAAATAGGCAATAATAAACCTGGTGTCCACCATGAGTCCTGTTCATTCCAACAACAAAGAACTTGAATGCAACAATCGTGTAATCACGACTTCTTAAGTGGGAATTATGAAATTTCCGATAGCACGTAAAGGCAGCATCAATCCTCAAAGTCCCCTGACTAGTGTGACACTCAGAAAATAAGTTTTGTTGAGATTATTACTTTTTGTTTCCTTTTCTTTTATTGCAATAGTATTTTATTTTATTCAGATTTATTTTTGAATACTAATGACAGATCACGGAAAAAGCACATAATGACATGCATTTCATAAAATGGACACAGGGTGGCAGTAACCACGAGCAGCGTCACACTGGGACATTTAGCGATGAGCAGAGCAAGATGAGCTCATAATCCGAGTGAATGCGTCACTGATTTCTCTGTTATATTTGTAATATTTCCAGGTTAGTTACACACCTTTTATGTGACTACAGATGTTCATAAGCTAATATGAATCCCGGTGATGTGTGCTCTGTAAGCTAAAAGTATTTCAAATGTGTAAACAGTTAAGTTTGACAGTACGCAGTTGAGAGAATGGCGGCCGACGTCCGCAGATTTGTTATTTTATTTGTTCCTTACGGCTCCGGGGCATTTGTGGGTTATTTCAGTGTGTGTGAAAAACAGCTATGTGTGTAGTACAATGTTAAAAGGGTAAAAAGTTAATGTACAACGTAAGACCAGTTACGGCTGCGGCCTTGTCTAAGGGCACACGCACGTTAATATTACAATGATACAGATTCAGTTCATAGAACTGAGCGCCAAGTTATGAGGCAGATATGTTTATTATTGAAGTTTGTGTTCTTATAGTGTAAATGTAATACAGCTTAACTGCAAATGAGAATTATTCTGTTGTATAAAGTGAACACTTATAAAATGTACAAGAGGACAAAGATGACAGGTGTTTAAAGGAAGAAGTGCAGACATGATTGAGGATAGACCAAAAATGGGATTTAAAGAGAAAATGTCTGTTTTTGGTTTCATACAAACTTTGATAAGTTAATGTTTGGAAAATATGTGAGGATACATTTATGTGAAAACAGACCTTTGGAGAAGATATGGCTTCATGTTATCCAAATAAACCTGTGCTTCAATCCAAAACAGATAAAAATAACAGAAAATAATTCATGATTGCAGATACAAAGTTAAAATGAAGTTTAAAATAAACATAATCCGAGTGAATGGAGAATGAGCAACTGTTGTGCTACGTCACTGATATCTCTGTAATATTTGTAATATTTCCAGAGCACTCCTATCAGAGGATTATCTATATATCTGGCAGCGGAGACCTAGCCGGGACCCGCTACACTAGTTCGGATTCAGTAGCCAGCAGAGAGAGTGCAGACAGCTGCTTCTGTCTCATGGTTGTCTTGAGTTCATTCTTTACTCTTATAAGTTGAGAGAAGGATCTCTTACCCTCGCAGTTGGTAACGGGCAGGGTAAAGAACAGTCTGAGTGCAACGAATAAACTTGGGAAAGTAGTCTGTAGCCCATTTTTTCATAGAATTTGCAGCATATCCTCTGGTCAAAGATTTTTCGAAAAACCTTTATATTGCAGCTACTTTTTAAAGGTGGCTATATATCGTGATTTTTTTTTTTAATTTACATTTCACACAACTGCTAAGCTGATGCTGCCTATCCATTTTGATTGACTGACTGGGAGGGGACAAATACACTGTGACCTGACCCAATCCCAATTCTTTATATGCATATATTTTATATTCTCTCTGTATATATTGAATCATTAACTGTTCATTTTGTATCCGTATCTTTCCAGTAAAATAATATATATACAAAACATGAATTTTTTTTAAAGGTCTAGTCATTACCTTAATCACTTGGTGCCCCCCATTGGCTGGTGCCCCAAGGCACTCGCCCAATCCCGTCTATGGATAATCCGGCCCTGTGAGTTTCCATTAACTTAAATATTCATTTGTACCTCACATTAAGCTATCGAATGGCTTCAGAAGTCTTGGAATATAGTGCACGAAAGCTTTATGGTGCTTTACAATGTTTTTTATGCCTTTAGTGGGGCTTAACAATAACACAGAATAGTACGTGCAATAGTGCAGCCGTGGTGTGGAGGATTTTTGGGGGATGACTCTCTCGAGCGCTGTCACTGCCTTCCTCCATGTCTTCTCGTACAAAAAAAAAAAAACAACGTTGCATGCTGCGGCTACGTGAGACTGATGCTGCCTGGACAGGATTTACCACAAGTTTTCAAAATCGTGATAATCAAACACGGTTTTAATGATAGTTAAATTTTAGACGATAATACTAACCGTCAGGACATTTTATCGCGGTTTATCGTGAAACCGGTAATCATCCCATCCCTAATCTTAACTGGCTGAGTTAGATGGTGATTGACACTAAACAGTAGAAAATCAGTCCAGTCTCTCCGGCTGTAAATGTCATTGGCTGTTAAAGTCTTATAATAAATTGACATGTTGATAGAACACGCAGAATATAAGCAGTCTGTCAGAATACTCTCAATTACATGAAGATCTTATGCATACTATATACATTATTAGTGAGGTGGTGCTGATGGGGTGTTGCTCTGGGACGGAGTATGATGCTGAGAGGGAAAAATCACTGTATACTCACTACAAAAAACTAGACTACACCACTGGTGTAGGCATTACCGTCTCTAGTTCTCCTTAAACTCCAATTAGAAATATAAAGATAGTTCTGTGTGTTTAGAAGGTGTGACAATTTTGAATTTATTTACATTATATTATGTTATTTAAAGAGAACTGCATGAAAATGTGTCTTCTCACACTATGATAAGGTTGATGAAGTGATGAGCTGTGATTAGCAAGTTGTGATGGAACAATCATTGTAAAAATCAACAATCTCAATATATATTTCATATTTGCACTCCCTTTATTAAATTGAAAGCCTTCATGTTATGAACTGTAGGGGGCAGGGATGTGCTGCATCAACTTTAGTTTCAAGAGGAAAGAACTTTCACTTTCCTTTTCCTGCAAAATCCTGGTGGGCTCAGGGAAGTATGGGAACTTGCAGTTCTAAACATTCCTCTTCTCAACTCTTGGTTCTATAAAGTTGTTTACCAACAGTTAAGTAAGTAATTTAAAAAATCGTTTTAATTGTAGGTAAATATTAAAATATAAATGTAACCTTTATTAAATGTAAATAGGGATATACTCTGTGTGTGTGAGTGTGTTTTGTGTGAATGCTCATGTGGGACAGAGTTAGACTCCACCCAAACAGTTTTAGCAGCCTAAAGGCTTGCTGTTGCTTTCTGTCCAGTAAGAGCTTTAGCTGCAGCAACAAATAATAATAGCAGTGTGTTAGAGATCTCAAGCACTTGTACAGGAGACATCAGAAGCACCAGAAACACAAACTACAGAATAAAACAGGTAAGCAAAAACAATACTTAAATTTATTTTATAGCATTCAGGTTAGTTTCATCATACTATGTTGATCTAAGTTAAAGCTGGGGATAGCAGCAGAATAGACGGACAGTACCAGTAATGCTTTGAGGTGACAGTTATTTTAAGACAATTCTGATTTTATATTCTGAGTAGTGTTGTCAAAAGTACTGATACTTCGGTATCAAGTTGGCACTGAAATTTTGAAAATGTGACGATACCAGCATTTCTGTAGTAACAATATTTAGCCTACGGCAATATGACACCAGTGAAGCACAAAGCTTTGTCTACATGTCCACTGCACATGGAATTTCTTGGATCTTCACTCACGTCTCACCCATTTTCTCAGGGGATTATAAACATTTCTTCCTTTAGTTCGATTTTAATTAGGCCTATTATGTTATATAATATTGCAGTTTTTTGTATTCGCTTTGGTACTATTTTCACAGGTAAGGTTGTACATTTTCAAAACTCTTAGTACTAATCTCACAACGGATCATCAAAAGTGCACTTTTTTTCAAATATTTCAGCATATTTTCAATTGTTTTAGTACAATACACAAAATCACAAAGTATCATTTTCACTACACAAAATAAGTGTTTAATATATAGAAATGTTTAATCCACAGTAACTGCCTTTCATAATGCTATTACTGTCAAACTTTTCATTTGCATCTCTTTTCGTTCAGTTTAATACATTTGTCTGTTATTTAATCCAACTGAACTTTATGGTTAATCAATAGATCATTTGGTACACCTATAAATTTCTATAGATTTTGTTTCTACAGGCATCGTTTCCGATATGGATAATCAAATGTAATGACTTATAAGCAATTTGTCTTCGATGATAACGACAATTTTCAAAGTGTGTGTGTGTGGTCCTGGTAAACACTGCGTTGTGAACCAAATGTCCCAACAAGGATGGCAATACCAGTAATTTTAGACCTTGTTTGGACATTTTTTTGGTCCCCATGAGGAAAACAGCTTATAAATCATATGAAATTATATTTTCATAAAATGTAAACATGCAGAAAGTTTTCTGTGATGGGTAGGATTAGAGGTAGGGTTAGTGTAGGGGATAGAATTGTAGTGATTTTTACTCCTTTCACCGGTGACGTAGTGACTTTTGATCACTTAAGGTGTGGTTATGAGTGTATCAGATGACCCCTCCCCCCTTTTGTAATACGGGGCACCAGTTAAGAATACTATCTTAACAATTTAAGAACACTCCAAAAGAGCTGTTCAATAATTCAGAATTATTATAAACTGGAGGGAGTCGGTCAACTGATTTGTCTGAAGGATTTGTGAGAGTCTGGCCAACTAGTAGAGTCTTTGGTCATCAACACAAGGAAGATACAGTTATAATAAAATCAATGAAATTTATTAACAATAGACATGCAAGAGTAAATACCACAACGATTAATAATGAAATAATGAATATGCACTTCTAAAAGATAGTAAAATAATAATCAAAGGAGAATACCAAATTAAATCAAAGAAACAAATAAATGAAGTGCACAGAATGGATAAATGCAATGCTGTTGAACTGAATGTATAATGGAAGAGAATTGTATGGGAATGCTTCTTATGGAAGCCACCTAATGGCTCTGGTAAAATGGTGATAAATAATTGCTTATTTATCATTCGACAAATAATATCCCTATTATTTGTAACAAGCTGACCTCAAGTATCTAAACAGGTTAGAAAAACATATGCTGCATGTATAAACTAATGCCAAGGTCTCTAGAAAGAGGTTTGGTAAGTTTATATTTACGTTCCACACAGTCGGGTGATCAATCCGGTAGCAGAGACGTCTTCCACTGTTGATGCAGGCTGCCTGCAGTGGGAGGGCGCGGAGTTGCGATCCAGTAGTCGTGCCACGCTGGGCTGGAGGATGCTGAACTTCGGTTGCGCCAAGAGGGTCCTTTAGGATGGACTGGGCAGCTGGGTCAGATGAATCGTCACAGGTTCCTTTGCAGGCTGGCTGCGTCGCTGAGGAGCCGTGAGGTACAGGCAATGTCTGCCGATGCAGAGGTCCTTTGTGGACTGGGCTGTGCTGCTGTAGGAGCCGTGAGGGTCAGATGAAGTCCCTCAATGCTGGGGCCCTTTTTGCAGCTAGAGTGCAGCTGGAAGCAATGTAAAAGGTTTTGCTTGCAAAAGCTTAACCTTAACGGTCTTGTAGTCTCTTTCCTCGTCAGGTCAGAAACTCAGGACGTGGAGTGTCTGTTAATGTCTCCATCCCCGTCGAGCTGGAAACGCAGAACAAGGGTGTGTCTACCCGGGGGACATATTTATCCCTTTATGATGAGGAGGAGATTGAAATGTGGCGCCTTGCCGATCCTGGAGTGTGACTGGCCACTGTTATCTGAAGTAGCCCCGGTGTTGCCCACCCTAGTGTGGAACTCATTTGCATAGCATAAAGTACAGTGTTAAAATAGTATCTTCAACATTTTACCCATGCATTATATCTTTACCAAACCGCTTTCAAATTATTAAAGGCATCGTAGGGAACAGATAGACACCAAACACAATATGAAATGGCTAAATCATCGTCCATGCATTTGTTTATCTGTTAACAGGTCTGTCCCATGACCTGTTGTTTTAACAGTAAGTAACCATTAACATAAACTGTGCTTTGCATGAAGATGGAGTGGGTGTGATGCAGTTTAGATCAAATTAAGGCCTCCAAACATAGGTATGAATGGATTTAGATAGATCTCTGTGGCCTCTCTTTATTTCAGTCACTGCTGCTCCATCCAGGGGGTCCTGAAGGACTTTTTATGGCAGTCCTTGCCTAAACCTTAGGAATGAGTTTGGTGGTTAGAGTCAATGTGTCGTCCAATGAGAAGTCCTCTCCTTGGTTTTGGTGGGTGCAGAAGGTCCCCCTTCCTGCTCTGGAAGAGGTGTCTGGCAGTTGTCCCAACATCTTATCTGATGTTAATGAACATTTGTTTATGTTCATTCACCAAAGATCCAATCACGGTGTGGCACATCATCCTACACACCAGCAGTTAGAGAGGGGCCCTGTCGTAAACTGGTCGCTGGAATGCCATCTTGACTGTTGTTCACAACAGAATATACAGTTTGTACACTATAAAAATCATTACGCCTATGGAGAGTCCCCGTAAACCACATATACCAACATGTGTGTGCAGAGCCGGCCCTCCCTTTACACCTGTACAGCCTGTCAAACAGCGCCCGAATAGTAGACTTTATCTTTCACGTCTGATTGCACTAATGCTGTCAAATACACACAAGGTTTACATAAACACAGTTGGTTATGTCTAAAGTGAAAGTAATCAGTTGAGAGAAAATGGGATGCGTGTCTGTATTTTAGATGTGTGCAGGTCTTAAAGTAACAGCCGCCTAATAGTAAACAAACTGCCCTTGTCCTTAAAGGGATAGTTCACCCAAAAATGAAAATTCTGTCATTATTTACTCACTCGCATATTGTTCCAAACCTGTATTAATTTCTTTCTTCTGCTGAACACAAAATAAGGTATTTTGAAGAATGTGGGTAACTAAAGAGTTGGTGATCAGCAACCCACATTCTTCAAATTATCTTATGTTGTGTTCAGCAGAAGAAAGAAATTCATTCAGGTTTAAAACGACTTGAGAACGAGTAAATGATGAGAGAATTTTTGGGTGAACTGTCCCTTTAATATTAGTACATTTATTATTGTTATCTTCTTACAGGTCCATATGAACTGTTAATTTCATTATTTAAGTATTTGATTTATTTTGTCCATTTTGTACATTTACATTTGTTTTTTTATATAAGAAGATACTGTTTATCTAAAGTTATTTTAACAGAAGGGCCCCCAAATAAAATTCTGCTTAGGGCCCCATAAAAACTTGGGCCAGCCCTGTGTGTGTGTGCGTACATGCGTGTGTGTGTGTGTGTGAGAGAGAGAGATACAGAGAAATTTGAAATTTGTGAACACAGAGCAGGACAGAGTAAGGGGGAAAAAAAGTCAATGACTGTATAACATCAGAGTGATTAGAGATGCATCTTGCTGGCTCATTCGGACCATCAGGCTCGGCTATGCGATTCAGTTCGCCCGGCATCCCCCCAAGTTCAGGGGCATCCACTTCACTGCAGTGAAAGCTGTTGATGCCCATGTCTTGCGTGCGAAGATCGTGGTCCTACTGGCGAAGGACGCGATAGAGCCGGTCCCTCCAGCCGATATGAGGTCAGGGTTCTACAGTCCCTACTTCATTGACACGAAGCTTTTATTTATTTTTATTTAATTATTTACGTTTATATGCGAATGTTGTACACCTCCCCGTGTTAACAAACTTTCAAGACTATCAAGTTTATAAATGACCAACTTATGAAAACAAATTTATAGCTGTCTTTGTAAAGAAATGCTCACTTTATATATAACTTCGAGCCGCTGCTGTGACACTGTACAACGCTTCCAGTGTGAATACCCGCACGTCTCTGCAGCTGCAGTGACGATGTAGTTACGCTCACGTGCCGCTCACGCTTGCAGTGTGAAACAGGCGTAACCTGTTCGGTTCCTCAGCGAAAACCTGAAGACGTCACTCCAATGCGACTCATGGCTACTGATGCTCACACTCACCCTGCGTTCACCCACAAACCTTCAAAGGGTTTACCCTCCAGAGTGAGAGCTTCGAAGGGATGAAGGATGTAGGGGTCAAAAAAACAAATTTGAAATGAGCTCATTTAGTGGATAAAAGTGTAAAATTTCTCCGTTTAAACATTTGTTATGTTATTTATGTTCTATTGTGAATAAAATATTGGCTCATGTGATTTGAAAGTCTTTACGTTTTCATTTTATTCAAATGTAAAAAAACGTCCCAACATTTCTGGAATTCGGGTTGTAAATAAATAAAGGAATATTTATTGTTTAATCTCCTTTTGCCAGCTCTGGTACTGCTATTTGATTTATTTACGTAATTCTGTTATACAACAAACATGTTGTAAATCACAGACTAGCATAAACTAGTATTAACTTTTTTTTTTTTTTAAATATCTGTTGGTGGAAGCTTACACCCCTAGCGGCAATCTAGTCAGGGAAGCATACACCCATTGCCTAATACATAATTTTTTATTTATTTATTTTTTTTTTTCTATTGGGGGAAGCTTACATCCCTACTGGCAATCTAGTCGGGGAAGCATACACCCATTGCCTAATACATTTCTGCGCCACAGCAGAAAATCCGTTTGCACCATGAATCGTTGTTTTCCTGTCTCTACTGCAAAGCTGCTTGAATCTGCGATGTATAGTGCCAAACACAAAGCAAACCGACCAGAATATATGTTGCTATACAAAAGAAAGCGACCCGACAAGCGTGCGCAGCGATCGAGCCTGTTGCCAATGACAACAGATAAGTAACACTCATTGCCAAATACGATCGCAAAAGCTTTGCAAAAACATTTTTACTGAGAAGGACTAGAAGCCTAAGCAACACTGATAGCTTTAGCAACAGCATGAGTTAGCTTTAGAACAATGAGCATTAAAAGGAACTTGGCTTAGCTTCGTGGAAACATTCAGAGATTAAGGAGAGTGAAAAAGCCAGCTGTAATGTGGATGCTTGATCTTCTCTTGATATCCTTCTTCATGCGGGGAGTGCAGATCCATCTGAACTGCGAGTCCATGTCTAATTGCAGCGATGCTAGCGAAGCAGTGCTAACTCAATCATTTCCAATCAGTCGGCTTATGATTAATGCGGCAAATTCATGGGTACGAGAGGTGAAATCCATGTGGGGAACGAATCCCTCTCGCTAAATTCCCGATTGCACAATTCCTAGTGAGATGATGCTGTTTTGCTTGTCGAATTCGCCATTTAATTAGCTCCTGAGAAATGCAATAGCTGCTGATAATACTGTGGAGCTTATATATGGATGCTGATAGGCGTCATATTTCTATAGGTAGATGTAAGTCACCTGGGAGTCAGCTGATGCGAGCTTGACTGACGTGACCTGCCAGAACTGACACTAACGCTGGATTATGATAATTAAAAACCAACAGACTGATGAAAATGCAGGACATTTTCTCAATATGCGACATGTGGACAAGGAGTGAAAATGCTGTGCGGTACAACGCAAAGCGGGACGGGTGGTCACCCTAGTAGCAAGGTTTAATTGAACTGTCCCCATATGCATCTTGTCTTATGTATAATAAGACGAATGACGCAGTACTCGTTCCGTATCTAAGGGAACCAAGGTTACGTTATAGTAACTGAGTACGTTTTGTCATGGTGGATTTTTCAATTTAGCGCAAGGTAGATGGGCAAGTCTATTATCATTGAGGGAGGGGCGGAACGGAAGTGGATGGTGTACTGTAGTTAATCACGACATCATTAGTGATCTTAAGCAAGTCGAAGCTTTTTTTCATTTGAGGAGGAGGACTGTGCGTACTCTGCTGAAACAGAGGTCATGGAATATTTGAATCCATCAAGCGCACCAGTGGAAAGGCTTTTCAGCCTGGGCAATCTTGTGCTCACCCCCAGAAGGAACAGACTGTCAAGCAAACGTTTTGAGAGGCTTACATTAATGAGATACAACCACTTTTTCAAAAATGAGGCAGTGCAGTCAGCTAAGCAGTAGAAATTTGTTTATTTTGTTGAAAAACATATGACAGCATACAGTATGCATGAAATATGCTTTGAAAAATTTAATATTTACAGTTTGATATTTTGCAGAATAATTCTATTTTTTGTTATTCAGATATTTTGCAGAGGAATTCTGTCCATTAACTAAAGGTTACAGTGAATTACAAATTAATTTATTTTGTTAAAACACATAATGACTACATTATGTATGAAATATGCTACTCATTATTTTGAAAGTAAATTTCATAAGTTTCATAAGTTTCCAGCTTGTTTACAGTAAGTAACTAGTAACTTAGTTTACACTAAGCTTGAGGCCAAACTAAAGGAAGAATACAGAAAAGAATGTGAGAAAGTCAACACTAAACCTCTAGGAATGGCTTTTGTTACCTTCCAGAATGAAGCAATGACAGCCCTGTAAGTCTAATAGACATTTTGGTCTGTGTGTGTGTATTCAGTATCCTGGTATATTACCTAGTTATCATTTCACCTTGACAATACTTCAGAAGGGGAAAAAAAAATTAATATCTGTGTTTTTTTTTTTCCCTTCCCAGCATCCTGAAAGATTTTAATGCGTGTCAGTGTCACGGCTGTCACTGTCGACGAGAGCCGAAGTCCTCCCCCTTCAGCAACGGCCTCAGCACATTCAACTGGACGGTCACATATGCTCCAGATCCACAGAATGTTTACTGGTAACATCCTCTTCTTAAATCTCATGAATTTATTATAATTGTGGTCGCACAGTGCAAGAAAGGATCCACTTTGCTTTTTACTTTCAGAGTCGAAGTTCCAGCTGTTCATCTGAATCTCTCTAGCTGGGGCACAGTTTTTATACATTTTTCTTATCTCTTAAAACACACCAAATTAGTTTAATCCACCCTTACATTTTCCCATATTCTCACTTACAGTGGCTCTCCTCCCTTTCGCTTCCTTTAGTTTCCCATGTACTCGCCAATATTTCTACCATAGTCATTTCACTAATATTGACAGGTGTTGCTCATGTAAGAGACATTTTTCTTAGTAAGGGTGGCCGAATGCCAACTACTGTACATACTTTGACTTAATCTCTCATGGGCCTTCTGCCAATTGATGGTCAACCCTTTTCCCATTGGCCAAATGAAACACTGTATCAAAACAGTCAATACAGCCCAGAGGCAAGAAGCCTTCACGTGACACCATTAACAATGGTCTCATTCATTTCACAGCCACCTGTTGTCTGGTGGAAAATTACCAACAAAATATGCTCAGTGGCCAAGTTAACTTCTCAGACACATCTGACCCTTACAGTCACATAGGCCAAGAGGCCTCAAAACACTTGTAGCTTTTATAGTAAGCAAACTAATTCTACAATTGTTTTCTATAGGATGGATAAAATACTCTACTTTTCAGACAGAGTAATTAGAAAAGTATTTTAAATACAATATTGATGATGTAATTAATAATTAGTAATTAATTACTTTTTTGACAGTTGCTGACAGTTACACCATCTGTGATGTCAAGGGTCTTGCAATAGCAGATACCTCTGAGACAAAAGGTAATTCAACATTATTGTTGTTATTGCAGTAATAGTAACATGGACGATTGTGATTACAACAGTAAAAAATGTTTATATTATATTGCGTTAGAACTACATAACTACCTGAGCCCTTGGTGTGATGTAAAGGTTCAGTGACTGCATCTACTTGAGAAAATCAAACCATTTTATTATTTTGTATTTTAGATTTGGAGTTTTGGAAATCATCCAGTCACAAGATCTTTACTATTAAAAGCACTGACTTGGTGAAAATTATAAGACAGGAAAACATGTCACTGTCTAAAAGGAAAAAGTGTGTATGAATATCTGTGATGTCCCTTTAAAAAAAAAAAAAAAAAAAAAAATATATATATATATATATATATATATATATATAATGACTTTTATTCAGATAAACAAACAAAGTTCCGTTTGAAAGGGAACTCAACGTCACGCGTGAACCGATGTCTGAAAGCCAAGTATCAAACCACTCCAGTCCTATTGGCCGGCGACAGCCTATGACATCATCATAGCGCGACCCGGAAGTATATAAGGAGCGCCTAAAGAATCAGTCAGTTTCTTTTCTTTTCTTTTCATGTGCTGAGGCAAAAAGGCGGCTGCAATCATGGGGCTTGCAGGTGAGCCCGTTGGGAAGTTTGAGAGGTGTATTCTCTCTCAGCCCCCTGGGCTGACGAGGATGAGTTGTTGGATGACGATGACGTGCGTGTTCGACGTCATCACGTCCGGCAGCAAGCGCTCTTCTGGCTGCTGTATATGCGGAGCTGCTGGAGTTTGTGGGACGCACTTCTGGCAGACTGCAGCTGCCATGTGGGGGCGTTAAGAAAGGGGCCGCACACGAACGGCTCGACGAGCAGTTCCTTTCTGTCCATTGCTCTGCAGCTCCCGTGTGCCTTCCATTCCTTCCTGGTCTCCAAGTTTGAGATCGGGAGGGCATGGAAAAACCCTAGCCGTTCAGATCTAATTTGGGCCCAGACAGACGGGAGGCGGAAGAGGCGAGTTTGAGATGGAGGATCAATTATTAACGCCAGCACGTTTGTGATCGATCCCCCAGCTGCAAGGGCGATTTACATCTGGTAATCCGGTTATCCGGTTTGATAATGAGAGATCTTTTAGGCTTAAAAGAACCCTAGATTCCATCCTTTCCTATAGAGAAAAAGGAGTATGAGGAATCTTCGGTCTTCGAGCCGCAGGAAGGTAAGCTGGGTCTATATTTTATGTTTTAAAATATGACGACATTGTTTTTTCTTATATAGTTTTTTCTGAGCATGTAGATAGCCAGGAGGCTGGTCTGTCTCGAGCTGAGGCTCAGAGACAGGGTCAGAGGTCCAGTATGGCCGCTCGGGCGCCTCCTGCTTTTCGGAGCAAGTCACAGAGACGGCTGGACTCGAGGAGGAAGAAGCAGGTTTTAAGGGAGGTGATCGATTCCCTCTCTTTGCGAGGGCGACTTTACACTGACGGCTGGGCCCTTGATGAATATTTTTCTAAAGGCCCGCCTTCTGGCTTGATAGTGTAAGAGGCTCTTTTAGGCTTCAAAGAACCCTAGATTCCATCCCTCCTTGTGAAGAAAAGGGAAAGAGAGTCTTCGGTCTTCGAGCCGCAGGAAGGTAAGCTGGATCTATATTTATGTTTCCAAATGTATTGATCTTGTGTTCCTGTATAGTTTTTCCTGAGTATGTAGTCGGAAAAAGTAAGGTTTTTTTGGGGCAGACTGAAGTTTGTTAGGTTGGCTAGAATATTTTTAAAAAATTGATATTTGTGCAGGCCACAAAATGGCCGCCTCTTAGCCAGCTTTCTATAGAGTAGCTTCTCCTCTGGTGTTAGCTAGAGTAAGTTTGAGTTAGCACTCGTCACTTCAGTTAATATTTATGTCTGTGTCGTCCTTAATCGACCTCCTGACATTGTTTGCTTGTTGAGCTTCGCTTTATTCCCTCTTATTCTGTGGAATTCAGAGGTGAAGCCCAGGCGTTGCTATGCTTCGTGTGGCCCTGTTGGCCTACAGCTTAGCAGCCCAGGCTAGGATTAGGTTTAGGAGTTTATTGTGATAATCACCCTTTGTATTACTATCTCTTGGTAGGTTGTATAGTTCCTAGTTCTGGCCTCCTCCTGAGGGAGTTGTTAGGCCATATGCCCATTTCCCCTTGTTTATGTAGGTGCAATGGCTGAGGCTAACAGCTAAGGTAGCAGGCTGTTATTAGCCTCCCTGGTGCTGTTTTCTCAGGTGGTAGGCCCTTGTCTTTGCGTAGATAAGTGTATGCAGTGTTTGCTAGGCCCCACTATCTAGAACTTTTTCATGCTGTGAATTTGTCTTTCCCCTGAGCCCCTTGAATTAACATTCAAGTTTGAGTTTACGGTGCTAGCTTATTTTTAGCTTTCGTTCTCTATGGTTCAGTACAGATTTTTAATTCTGTTTGATGAGAGCATTTATCCTTTTCAGGATAATAGGGCTGCACGATTTGGAGAAAAAATCTAATTGCGATTTTTCTGGTTAAAATTGCGATTTGCGATTTAAAATGTGATTTTATAAAACAAATGAAAAAAAAAAATTACAAACAATACAAGGCTTGTTTTCCTTGTTTGTAGGGCTGCACAATTTGGCCCAAAATTTTGTGCTAATATATTATTTTGACTAATTATTTTTATTATTATCATTATTGCTAAATAAAAATATTAAACAAAATAAGAAATATTACTGTTGTAATAACTTTCATTATTAAAATACTTACCATTAGTATTTAATTATAAATATAACTATAATAATTAGAAAATAATATTTAAAACTTGTATGACAAAATGTGGGGTTAACATGCAAGCAGTATGTCTATAAATCATTAGAAAGGTCTAAGGTCTAAAGATTTATTATCAAATATTATATTATTATGAAAAAAATCTGTCTCAATAATTTCTTTATTTTTGTTAGGAGGTATGCAAAATCAAAAATGGAGTCCATGTATAGTCAACATCTGGTCCAGTGCCCCTGCCTGCCTAGGGGTCCAGTAAGGCCTAAAAAGCAGGGACCTTTCTTGGCTGCTTTCCAAGAAACACACACACATATACATTGTGTACATTAAAACCAGATATGTGATGAAACAATAACAACTAGTCTCCATTCTACCCTTGCAGCCGTGAAGACCAGGTGAGAGAAAACAGGGAGAAACAGGGAAAGAAAAGTCAGGCTGATAAGATTATCTATCAATCCCCCATTTGATCATAAAATGATCACTTAATCACAGCATGACTTTTCCTCACAATACTAAATCACTTCCCTTTATCTTCAAATAACATTTCCATAAATTCTAAAACAGTGGGTAAAAATTCACTGTAGACAACTAGTTTGTCATCTCCCACATCTCAATCTCTTCATTCTGTGCTTCAGCATCAGAGTGATTTAATCAGTTTCTGTTGAATTTCTCTTTTTTGCTGCTAAGCACTGTGGTGCTCGTCGATCCTTCATCTGTTCTTGGATGCTCTTGATCAGTTGGAGCAAACAGCGGGCTTTTAAGCCACCAGTTGAGTCTGCTCAATCTCCTCGTTGGTCCCCCTAAGGAACTCTTCTGCCTCTTCCAGGGTTAGAGGCACACCTGGTGTGAACTCAGGGTGTTCTACTTTTCAGCGCTGTGCATAGTGTGCTCGTGGATCTCGCTCCACCACTCAGATAGTCTTTTCTAGTGGTCACAAGCAGGTGTCAGTAAAATCTGGTTCTATGAAGATACCGCACTCAATCTTCTAATAGCATCTACTCGTACCCCACCTATATATGATAGATAGATAGATATTGACATGGAGGAGACACAGACAAAATAACAAAACCAAAACAAGACAATAGCATTGTCATTTTCCATACAGTTAAAAATACATCAACACCCAGATTGTAGGACAAACATCTTTTGTATGAAATGGGTGATGAACTGAGAAATTTTCCTTGAGCTTTTGACATATAAGAGGTCATCATACTTCAAGAATATCCTGTACGTTTCAGAGCTGAAAACTTCCTTGTTAGTCCAATAAAAGCTTTAATTGACACCAGACCCAGCAAATGACAGGATTTTCAAAGTGGGGATCTATGACATCAAAGGGCAGCAAGCACCGCCTCCGCAGAAGAAGATCAACGCCTACTTCATCACTGTCTGTTTAGTCTCGCCTACCAATTCGCACATGACATGCAATAGAATAGGTAGCCTAAGTAACATAAGCCTACGTGGTGCTAAACCAGATCGAGCTACCAAGCAATAAACATGCCGTTGAGGATTACAAAATATTGTGCAGTGCCTGGACTCGACAGTAATGCGACAACAAGTAACTGTGTTAATTTTAATGCCTGATCTGATATTAATGATTCATGTACAGTCAAATGTTCGTCTGTGTGTCAGTAAATCAAACCCATGACTATATATACGGCATTGAGATTACAGCATTCTCACACCCCCATTTTCTGGCCAGAGAATCATCTCTTTTTGTCACTGTCTCCGCAGACAGTGAACTGAATAGGGAATGTATATGGTTACAGGTGAAATATCACCAAGTCCAATCAAATAATACCACTTCGATTTCGACGGAAACTACTGAACGTAGGCACTGTGGCATTCCCTGTTCGACAGTGTCTAAGCAGTTAGACTCATACAGTCAGACGATGTCAGCTGCAATGGGTTTGAGATTTCTCAATATCTAATTGATCAAAATCTTTTAGACCTCGGCATGCCACAGTTCCAATTCAAATTTCTTGAATGCAATTTTTCATTCATTTGTCTAATATAATTTCATTTTCATTATCAAATTGGTGTTGCTCATGAGCTGCTCTGATAAGTTTGGAGATCTCCACATATTCTTGGATCCATGGCCAAGCCACTAACATCGTAATCCCAGTCAATGACAGCATCTGTAATTTCATAAATTAGGAGTTAGGCTATTAGTTCAATTTATCCCTAAAAATATAAATAAACCAAGATGGGGTGACCGATATTATGGCTTTACCATCCCCAGTTTGTTCTTGGACACTTTGTCTCCCATTTGTCCACCTTTATTTTTAAAGAGAACTCTGTAACATTCTTTATAGGAAGCTCTGTCTTATGAGCCACACTCTCTCTCTCTACACTTCACAGCATCACCATTTAACATTTTACCCTGGATTTTATGAAATATCTCCTCACTATACTAAGTCCAGTCCAAAGTTTTAACTGATTTATGAATCAGATCAAACACTTAGCTTCATTTAAGGTTGGACTGGTGCCTATCAAAAGAAAGCAGATTGTTAGTTGTTAGTTTATCAAAACATAAAGAACAGCTATGAGACCAGTAAATAACCAAGTTACAAATTAATGTGACAAATCAAAATTTAAGGCGATCTCTGTAGTGCTCATTGAATATGCAGTACCTGCACATGAGGGAAGAGATAGAAAGTATTGCTTGATCATCAGTCAGTTGAATGGGTTACTTTTCTCAGATTGATCTGGCAGTTCTGAGATTTCTGTAGGACTTGCTTCTCTGCAGCACTGGAACTTCTGAAAGAGTCTTTCGGTTTCACGTGTCTTTCTCTTCATCCAGTGAATTGTTTCAGTCTCTGATGAGAGAACTGGAGATCTAGAGGATGCAGTTGTCTCTGTCTCTCTTCTCAGGGCAGCTTGTTGCTTTGTTGTTTCTCCAAGTCCAGCCCCTCTGAGATACAGTATCAGTTTTCTCTTTCAGGGGTGGAGCTGATGGTCCATCCAGCCGTGTGCCGTTTTCTCTCTCCCTCGTTAAGTGTACAGCATAGTTCTTTATTTTGGCAACATCCCAGAAGCCATGGTCTGCTTTCTAAAAAATGAACACTCGAGAGAGCCGCATGTAAATTCCAACCACAATTGTATATGAGCAATCTGATTTGAGTTTCCATCACCTCTTTTAAATGTCTCTTAATTTTATCATCTGGTTGACAATAGCAGTTCCTCATTTGTATTTTAATAAAGCAAGTTCTTCTTTGCAGGAAAAAGTAAGCAATTTCTTCTTTTCAGAATGCAGAAAAGAGCAGTAAGTTACACTGAATTATAACTGAGGTCACTACAATTAAATAATCCTAATAAATGCATCAGCATAATGTATTCTGTTATAAATTCTGACTTCAATCTCAATCTAGTAATACTAAATAAAAGTTTGCAACCATCAAAAATATTTGTTCTTTTTATGTTGAGCTCAAAACATCTAATTAAATTAGAAACCAAACATAATTTGTGTACAAGAAACATGGTTAAATCCTACATTTAATTTTGTTCTGCAAGGGTATAATATTGTAAGGAAAGATAGAAAGACTAATGGAGGTGGGGTGGCCACTTTTATAAAAAATGAATTAGAATTCAGAGTTATTAATGAGATTGAAGAATATGAATTGGTGGTTGTAGTAATATATGCAGAGAGACATAATATTAGAATAATAAATTATTATAATCCTTGTAATAGATTAAGTAAAGATTTAGAAAAGGTTATAGGGTCAGGAAATCATAAAATAATTTGGTGTGGAGATTTTAATGCTCATAGCACTTTATGGGAAGTAGTAAAGATGATCATAATGGGGATGTTGTTGAAGAAATAATAGATAGTAATGGGTTAGTTTGTCTAAATGATGGTAGAAACACAAGAATAGATTTGGTACGTGGTATTGGGTCAGCTATAGATTTAACATTGGTTTCTGAAGGTATAGCTAGTAAATGTGTATGGGATGTTTGGGAAGATGATAATATGGGTAGTGATCACTATATAATTTTGTGTAAGGTAGGGATGAGTGTAATAGAACATAATGTGATTTTAGCTCCAAGATGGAGAGAACTGGGAAGCATATAAATATCTAAGTGAGGTAGAACTTACAGCAGTAGAATTAAATATGGTGGAAGACATAGATGAATGTAATAAGAAAATATGTAAAGTATTGTATGATGTAACTGATAATATTATAGGAAAAAAGGGTCAGTGTAAAAAGAGGAAAGCAGTTCCTTGGTGGACAGAACAGTGTGGTGATGCAATACATAATAGGAATAAAGCATTTAGAAAAATCAAAGAGTCTAATTTATTTGAAGATTTTATTAAATATAAGAAAGCACAAGCTGAAGTAAGAAGAATAGTACGAGCAGCTAAAAAGAAGTACTGGAGAGATTGGTGTAATACAATAGGAGAAGATATTAATATAAGTGAAGTATGGGGATCAATTAGGAAAATGGGAGGAATTTATAGAAATCAAACTTTACCTGTTTTAAAAAATGATGAAGGAAGAATAGCCGTGACAGATAATGAAAAAGCTGAAATGTTGGCTAAAGTTTTCATTGAAGTCCATAGTGATGATAATGTATCAGAGGATATTAAAAAGAGTAGAAATCAGAATAAAAATCAATATCCAGATTTAATGATGAAAAGAAGTTCTTCTGGTGAAGCTTTAGACGCAGATTTTACTATGTATGAATTAAAGATGACACTAGGTTGAGTTAAAAATTCATCTCCTGGAAAAGATGATATATGTTATGTAATGATTCAACATTTATCAGATAGATCTTTAAATATTATTTTAAATCTTTTTAACAAGATATGGAATGCAGGAAAGATTCCTTCTTCATGGAAGCATGGAATAATTGTACCAGTTGGAAAACCTGGGAAGGATAAATCTAATCCAATTAATTATAGGCCAGTTGCTTTAACTTCTAATTTATGTAAATTGATGGAAAAAATGATAATTCGTAGGCTAAATTATATTTTGGAAATAAAAGGTCTTATATCGCCATATCAGAGTGGATTCAGGGCAGGTCGGAATACTATGGACGCTGTTTTAAGTCTAGAAGCCGATATCAGGAAAGCTCAGGCAAATAAAGAAGTATTGGTAGGGGTTTTATTTGATATCGAGAAAGCATACGATATGCTTTGGAAAGAGGGACTTAATTAAACTTGAATGCATGGGAATTGGAGGAAAGTTATATAACTGGATTATGGATTTCCTTCTAGAAAGAACTATTCAAGTTAGGATAGGAGTAGAGTATTCTGAGACATACATGATAGATAATGGAACTCCGCAAGGAAGTGTATGCAGCCCAGTATTTTTTAATATTATGATTAATGATATTTTTAGTAATTTTAAGGGTGACATTGGAAGGGCATTATTTGCAGATGATGGGGCAATATGGAAAAGAGGATGTAATATTGCATGTGTGTCCCAAAGATTACAAAAAGCAGTAGATAAAGTGGAGGTATGGGCAAATAACTGGAGCTTTAGATTATCTGTGGCTAAAACTCAAGTGATATGTTTCACAAAAGGAAAAAAAGTACCAGAGGTTAAGTTAAAGTTGTATAATCAGGAGCTGGAGCAAGTCTCAGTAGTTAAATATCTCGGTGTATGGATGGAATCTAGATTGCTGGGAGCATGGAAATAAAAACATCAGAAGCTTTGGATGGATTGCTAAAAGGGAAGCACAAGTAGTTGGTATTGCAGACTGATGTCAGCCCAACTGTGATAGTATCCAGAATTCCACCGTGGATTTTTCCTATGCCTATTTTCAAATACAAATAAAAATTAAGAATGAGAAAGATACCCCTAAGAGTATTATTGCGCAGCAGTATTTAGATCAGATTTATTCTTCATGGTTACATATATATACTGATGGTTCTAAAGACCCTATCTCTGGTAGAACTGCTGCTGCCGTTTATATTCCAAAGTTTCAAACTAGTATGAAGAAAAGAATAACTGATCATGTATCCGTGTATGCAGCAGAATTAGTTGCTCTGGTGGTAGCACTCCAGTGGGTAGAGGATGTAAAACCAAGCTTAGTTATAATTTGTTCTGATTCTTACGCAGCATTATCGAGCCTTGCAAGTGGACTAAAATCATCAAGGCAAGACATTATATATGAGATTCTTGCAAGTTTGTTAAGAATAAGTAAAGTAAGCTTAATAACATTTTTGTGGGTTCCTGCTCATGTGGGAGTGGAGGCTAATGAAGTGGCTAATAAGCTAGCTAAGCAAGCTCTTAAACATACAGAAATAGATAGTAAAGTGACTCTGAGTAAAAATGAAGTTAAAGGGAAAATTAAAGAATTCATAAATAACAAATGGCAAGAAGCATGGAACTGTGATTGCAAGGGCAGATTTATGTATAATATTCAGCAGCATGTAGGAAATGGAAGAAGTGTTTTCAGGAATAGGAAAGAAGATACAATTATTTCACGCATCCGAATAGGGCATACTAGATTAAATCATTCTCTGTTTAAAATTGGAAAACATGAATCAGGACTATGTATTTATTGTAATCAGGCAGAAACAATTGAACATGTTTTAATAAAATGTAAAAAATATGAAAAAGAAAGGTTTAAACTCATTAATGAAGTTAAAAACATGGGTGTTGAATCATTTAATTTGATAAGCCTTTTGAAAGAACATGCAGAACAAAGTAGAATCTATGGTGCTATTATAAAATATTTTAAAGAAATAGGAAAAGTTGGTTTGCCATCCGCCATAAAAAGTCATTAGAAGAAGAAGAAGAAGAAGAAGTTCGCCAACCGCCATAAAAATCAAGAAGAATATGGAATTATAATTGACTCAAAAAAAACGAACGAAACTTTTTCAGAAACTATCAAAAATATGCCATTACAAAAGAAAAAAAACACAATGAAACTGAACTCAGTCGCACAAATTCAACAGGCTCCTCAAATATGCTTCATTCTTTGTTAATGTTTTTCAAAAATTCGTTTTCGCAAATCGTGGATTCTGAATGCATTGCCACAGATTTCGCTTACGCTTCGCAGTTTTTCGTTTGCTGTTTTGGCACAAACCTCTCGTGGGGGCGGGCTTAACAGTGATCTACTCTGATTGGATAGTGAGCTTTTGATGGACAGGCGCTTTCTGCCCTGGAAGTACAGACGTCACTCAGTGGCGCGCATATTGGAAAGCTCTCGCGGTGATTTGTGTGCAATACGTCGTGCTTTGTATTACTAAATATGTAAATAATATTTGACATTCGATCGTCTCAGTCTGTAAAGATGAGCTCTCAGGAGAGACAAGGAGCGGCATCATCTTCCTCCTCCTGTCCTTCAAGGCAACTTGAAGTAAGTTCGTATTACTGAAGTAACCAATAACATCGATAAAAGTTTTATTCATGTACAGTGTGCAACAGTTCTGGCTTTATTTGACACATTTACTGTTTAAAATCTTGATAAAGTTTTATTGATTAAAAACATTTTTTATGTATATGAAGATACCGTGTATAGATATAAATCTAAAATAGAAATAATATGTTTGCCTAATCTTCTTTTCTTTTAATGCTACTTGTCAGGACCAAAGACAAATGTCACTTTTCCAGGTAGGCACTGAATGATGGTATATAAATTGTAAAGCTTAATTAGAGAAAAACTGGTTTGCTAGTCCTTATAATGATGATGGCTGACTTTGTGCAAATTGACTGGAGAGGAAGAGAGAAAGAGAAAAAATGATGATTGGCTTGAATATCCTAAAGGGGCTGTTTTTTTTTTGTTTGTTTGTTTGATTTTTAACCTGTAGGAACAAGTGCAAGAAGACATTTTACAGCATATGCTGACAAAGTTTAGCTTGATTCTTCGGAATGGAACATTAGATTTGGATTACCTCCTGGATACTGCTCAGCAAGAACTGGATTTGGCAATTACTGCATCAAATCATGTCAACATCCCAGAAGCTTTAATTACATGTCTACAGGAGCTAATCAACATAATTCATGTAAATGTAAGTTCTGAAGAAACTTCAACAACTGCATCTGATATTGTAACCTGCACTTGGGGAAACGTGGGACGCCCACGTTTGGATATCAGAAGGGATGACCTTGAGGAACTCCTTCGTACGGCTCTCCCTGTAGAACATCTTTCTAGGATCTGTGGCGTTTCTAGAAGCACAATGAACAGAAGATTGAAGGAGCACACCCTGTCTGTCGGAGCCTGCTATTCCAACATATCAGATGAAGAACTTGATCATGTTGTAAGATCAATAAAAATAAGAATGCCACATGCTGGCTATAGACTAATGAAAGGTGAACTTTTGGCTAGAGGGCACCGGATACAGTGGCACAGGATGAAGGCCTCTATGCGATGGGTGGATGGAGCTGGAATTTTGGCCAGAATGGTTCAGCTTGGTTTTATAGCTCGCAGAAGCTACTCTGTTCCTGCACCATTGTCCCTAGTTCATGTTGACACCAACCATAAGCTAATCACGTGAGTATTTTCTCTCTTACACTCACTTGCATGTACACATATACAGAAAATCTTACTTTTTTCTTTACATAATGACACATGTACACATTAAAAATGCCTTCAGATATATCCTAAACTAAATGACTGCTAACAAACAGCATAGTCTTATGTTCATATTTTTGTTTTTAGATTCAATATTGTGATATTTGGTGGCATTGATGGTTTCTCAAGGAAGGTACTGTTTGTCAAGCTCTGACTTTGTTCTGTTTTGAAACTGAAAATATTTCCCCCAAAAATGAAAACTATGTCATCATTTACTCACCCTCCACTTGTTCCAAACCTATATAAGTTTCTCTCTTCTGCTGAATGCAAAAGAAGATATTTTGGGTAAACAGACAGTTGATGGTAGCCATCGACTTTAGATTTGGATTACCTCCTGGATACTGCTCAGCAAGAACTGGATTTGGCAATTACTGCATCAAATTATGTCAACATCCCAGAAGCTTTAATTACAGGTCTACAGGAGCTACTATGGAAATCAGTGGCCGCTGTCAACTGTTTGGTTAGCGACATTCTTCAAAATATCTTCTTTGGTGTTCAGCAGTAGACAGAGACTCATATAGGTTTGGAACAAGAGGAGGGTATGTAAGTGGTGAGTAAATTTTTGGGTGAACTACCTCTTTAAATGCTTGGTTTCACAGATAGGGCTTAGATTAAGCCAGCAGTAGGCCTTAGTTAAACTAGAAATTTTAAGTTGATTTAATAAAGGGGCCATTAGACCATTACTGGAGGTCAAACATGCATTTTAATCTGGAATTAGGCTTAAGTCTTGTCTGAGAAACTGGGCTATAAATATATAATACTGCTTGCAACACTGGTCTCTAAAATGTCTATTTAAAGTGAATAAAAAAAAAAAAACATATACATATATATATATTTAAATCTTTCTCCTAAACACCTTTTTTTTCATAGATCCTATACCTTGATGCTGCTGAAAACAACATGGCATCAACTGCCTTCTCATTCTTTCTGGAGGGTGTTCACAAACATGGGTGGCCTTCAAGGTAAGAACACTGTTAACAGGTGATGTGTCTTTATTTTAGGAGTCAACATCTTAACTACATTTCACAAGTTCACATGTACATATAATTCAATAGAATAAAGGTTAAGTGTATTTGGCGTCCGGGGGGAGGGCTCCGAGCTCGGAATTTTGGCCTGAACCCATATTACTCTGGGTACTGAAGTAATTCTTCAGAAATTGGTATTTTTAAATCTTGCAGTGTTCAGTCTTTATAAAAGGTGACCTATGTTTATAATTTTTGAAAGCTAATGACTTTAAAATCCAGTTGCAAATGTTTAAAGTATGAAACTTAACTTTGCATGAATATTCCCTAAATCTTTTCCAGAGTACGTGGTGACCAGGGAGTTGAAAACGTAGATATTGCACGTTGCATGTTCTCAGTCCGAGGAACTGGTCGAGGTAGCTTCATTGCCGGAAAAAGCGTTCACAATCAAAGGTGCAAATTCTGTTTTTTGTTGTTGTTTCTGGTGGGGCCCCAAAAAATCACTTGCCTGACTTGATGACATTGTTATTAGGCATGTTAATGTGTGGCATTACATTACACCTCAATCTTTTTGCTGTTCTGTAAGCATACTGAACATAGGTCTGTTGTTTTTTTTTTTTTAAAGAATTGAGCGCCTGTGGTGTGATGTGTGGTCAGCCGTCACATCAAAATACTACGAAACCCTGCATGCAATGGTAGAAGATGGAGTGCTTGATCTGTCAAATCAACTACACCTCTTTTGTGTCCACTACACAATTCTTCCACGCCTGAAATTGGACCTGAAGTGCTTCATTGGGAGCTGGAACAACCACCCAATCAGAACAGAAGCAAATCTTACACCAAATCAGCTTTGGCACATCGGAATGCTGCAGACTCCAGTAGCTGATCCAGATGTAGAGGTATTCTTTAATCATCTATTTAATTTTATCTGTATATAATCTATATAATTCTTAATTTCCTCACCCTTATTTCATTAAAAACCTGTGTGATTTTTTTTTCTGTGGATCTCAAGGTATTTGACATAATATTTAGCTCTGTTTTTCACATTTTGCTTAATGTCTTTGTTACAATAATAGCTCTTCAGGAGCATGGTAGCAGACCCCTTTGTAAATGTGCCTTACTTGACCACTTGTGATCTGTATAATTTAAAACACATCTTAAAGATTTGAACATGAGCAAAGTTACATGAGTTTATAACGTGGATACAAGTCATTGACAATATTTCAAAACAGTTGGCATTTTGACCTACTTAATGCTTCTTTGATTTTGCAGATAATCGAGCAACTGTGTCAACAGCAAATTTCTGATACTGACCCAGAAGATGGTGTGGTGGTTCCAGAGATCCAATGCCCTTTATCTGAACAGAGCCTTGCTGTTCTGCAGGGATTAATTGATCCCCTGACATCATCACTGAACTACCGAGAGCTCTATGTCCAGTCACTTGATATTATTCAAAGACTGTGCTTTACTAACATTTGACTTCTAACATTAAAAAAAGAAACTTACAAAAACACATGTAGTTACATCAGAAATTTAATTCAGAAGAACATCACATGTAACAACATTTTGGCAAAACTAACTCTAAGCCACTCTAAGCCACTCTTTTGAAAATAAATGATAAAGCTCAGTCTGTTTTTATTATTTTTTTTAAAAGAGGTCAAATTAAACAATTAAAAGGATGCAAGAGTGTATTAACAAATCTGTTCTAAACCCTGTAAAAGTAAGCTCCCTGTTGCACTGCAATTTTCATGTTTTCTTTAAATTCTTTTAAACTTGTTAAATGTGCAGTGGGAAATGTGATTGTCTGGGTGCATGCACTGACAACAGGGTAGCAAATTCTGTGGTCTGGCATACGTTCCATGCATGTATGGTCAAATAGAACAGTGATTTTAAAAGCTTGTCTCTCTGAAAGAAGCAGATGTCTGTGTGCTTGACCAGACAGCCACTGCATTACTTTTGACACAGAAAGTGCCTCCTCATCCTCAGAATCTCCATCTAGGGCAGTAAACATACATAAATGTACTTAAAGTATCTAAAAATAGACATTGCCTAAACATTTGAGTAACAACAAACTTACCTTCAAGTTCCATTAGAAAATCCTGGAAGTTATTCAAGATTTGCATTTCTTTGCTGTGCTTTAGAGTGCCACTCTCACTCATTTGTGGGTCAAGATGTGACACAATGTAATGAGAGTCCACCTGGAAAAACATTCCAGAGAGAAAATAAAAAGCCAAATATCATCTAAAGAAAATTCTGTATGCAGCATTCAAAAATAGGAGTTCAAAAGAGTTTCTCTAACAAAGTGGTTCTCAATTCCAGTTCTGGGGACCCACTGCTCTGCACATTTTGCTTGTCTCTTTTATCTGACACACACTGTTTAGTTCATGGAGTTCATAACAAGCTGATGACCTGAATCAGATGCATAAAAAAAAAAAAAAAAAGACATACAAAATGTGCAGGGATTCCCAAAAGCATTGTAACCCTAAGTTGATCATAGCTCCACTGGTGACTGTTCTCCCATCAACTTAGGCTAACAATGGTTTTGGGGGAAACAGCCCAGAGCAGTGGGTCCCCAGGACTTGAGTTGAGAACCACTGCTCTAACGATTTTTACAAAAGCTTTGCACCTTACCTGATCATTGCCACCTTCAAAAACAAAGAGTCCACGGCACACTTCTTTGTTCTTCTCCATGGTGTCCCCTAGACGGTAAAGTTGGAGGCCCTCACGGAGCTGCTGAAGCCTAAGAGTTCTTCGAGCAGCGGCATGCATTGCAATTGCCCTTTATAAAACAGAAACAAACATTGTTTTACAATCTAATTATTATTACTTACATTGTTTGGAAAATAGATTTAAAGGGATAGTTCACCCAAAAATGAAAATGTGATGTTTATCTGCTTACCCCCAGGGCATCCAAGATGTAGGTGACTTTGTTTCTTCAGTAGAACACAAATGATGATTTTTAACTCCAACCGTTGCAGTCTGTCAGTCGTATAATGCGTGTCAATGGCAACACAATCTATAAGAGTCAAAAAAACATGCACAGACAAATCCAAATTAAACCCTGCGGCTTATGACGACACATTGATATTATTTATATAATTTTTTACCTCTAATACACCACTATGTCCAACTGCCTTGAGCATCTGGTGTGTGAGGTCTGAACACGCTCTGACAACGGAAGTGATGTCTTGCACTCTGAAGTATACACGCGAGAGATCACTTCCATTGTCAGAGCGCATTTTCAGACCTCACACACTGGATGCTCAAGGCAGTTGGACACAGTGGTGTATTAGAGGTAAAAAATGATATAAACACTGTTCGGTTTCTTACACAAACCGATCGTTTCGTGTCTTAGGACATCAATGTGTCGTCACGAGCCGCAGGGTTTAATTTGGATTTGTCGGTGCATGTTTTTTTTTACTCTTATAGATGGAGTTCCCATTGACATGCATTATATGAGTGACAGACTGCAACGGTTGGAGTTAAAAATCATCATTTGTGTTCTACTGAAGAAACAAAGTCACCTACATCTTGGATGCCCTGGGGGTAAGCAGATAAACATCACATTTTCATTTTTGAGTGAACAATACATTTAAGAAATGCATAAAGTTATACCTCTTTATATTCTCCTTGTTTTGGTCATTTATAGGGCCAGTGTAGCCACAGCTCGTAATTTGCTCACAGTAATTCGACAGGTCTGAAGTCTCCTCGATCTAGAAAGAATTTTAGATTTTTTGAAACATTCATAAAAGGTGCATGGCAATAGAAAACTACATAATTACAAATTGTTTTCAGATATACCATTTTAATCAGTGGTGAAAATTCCATGTCATTAACATTATCCATCATGATGTTTTCAAGGTTTCCACTTAATAGGTAATTGTAACACCACTCCTGTAGAAATCGTGGAGCTGGACCATCTTGTGCAAGACTTACGGCAAATATTTCCCCAGCAACTCTATATAACAAGGACATAAAAAATCATGAAATACAACTTCTACAGTCAGCAAGTACATTTAAAACTCATGTTCAAAAGGCATTTGCTCTTAATTGTATTATTTGCCAAAAAAAAAAAAGAATAAAAAACTTCTATAATGTTCAAATAATACCTTTGTTTTCTACAGAAAAAGGCCTTTACTTAATTTCTTGTTTTTACAGAATTTTCTGTTTTTATAGACTCCTCATGTAAGTCTAATCTAAACCATGTTCGATGAACTATTTCTTTAATGACTTAAATTCTTTAATGACACTTACCGAAACAGGCCATTGTCAAGGTCATTTAATGAGTACTTCGGCACTTTTCCTTGACCATCTTCTCCTTCAAAGAGCCGGGTCTCTATGCCACTAATCATTTCTATAGTTTAAAAAAAGAAATAATTTAGCAACATTCCAATATGGAGACAGCAAACAATCTGAGCAGGACAAATGAATTAACATTGCAAAGGTTTTGTGGTCAAGGGTATCAGATGCAAAAATCCTCACCTGTCAGGAATTCTTTACGGAGAGCGCCTGTGTCGACTCCAGCCTCTCCCATGAATGTCACCTTTAAGGTGTGGATTGGGGAGCTAAGCTTTTGTCGCTTCCACAGTGACATGCCTCTTTCTAAGAGGTTCATTCGAGACACACAGACACTGAATTCTTTGGAGGTGTCAACTTGAGCAGCAAGCCATCGCAGTACATCCTCTTCACTGTCAAATTGTGATTAAAATGGAGTGTTTTAGACAGCATTATGATATACCAGTTATGTTTTACAAGTACATTATTAAGTAAGAATATTGTTGATACTTTTCTTAAGTAATATACCACGACATTTCTTCTTCTTTTTGCGGCTCCATTATATCAGGGCTTAGAAGGCCAACTGGACTAAAGAGAAAATGCATGTATAAGTGAAAATCTAAACCATAATCGTTATTTAAACAAAAAATATTTGCTTTAGTGCATCAATAAGTAGCTCATTTGCACAAAATGTCAGCTGCCATGTAAACAACTTTGAAATGCAATGTTTAGAATCATGCCACATAATGCACCACAAAATTACATTGTTGATTCCGATCCTAGTATTAACATTACCTATCTAAATCGCCACAAAAACTTGCATGGAGCTCCAATTCCTTCACAGGAAAACTTTGCTGACAAACAGGACACTTTGCCTCTGGTGACTAAAAAGCAAGTAATGATGTAAAATACACATTAAAAGAAGTCAGAATAATGTCAGCCCAAGCAACAAGGTAATTACCTTTTCTTCAGTAACAGGAAGTAAATCAGGTGAATCAGGAGGTAAATTAGTCAGCTAGAAATAGACAAAACATTTAACATACATTTCCATATGAATCTTACAGAATACTCATGAGGTTTATTAAAACAATTTATCTCACCTCTGGTTCTGAGTCAGAAAGCGTCTCATATTCAGCAGTGTTGCATTCCTTTACGTGCAGAGCAAGAATCTGTAGTGGCATAGATTTGGAGCATTTCTTACATTCTGCTTTAGGCATTTGAGAGAACTCCTGGGCATCAGATGGTAGAGGTGACAGGTCAAACTCATCTTGTAATAGAACAATGTGTAACATTGTTTTCCTCCCTCCAGTTGCACTTCTAATTGTGCTCCCACAGTAGCCTTCAGTCTCTGGAGGAACTAGATTTAACCATCTTCTTCCCTGTCCACCTGAATAAATAAAAATTACAAAAATTATGCAATTAAAATCCCATACAATTCCATTAAAACTGTATATGATGTAATTGTAACAGTGCAACTTTGTTAATATAGTGCCTTCTATGATTGTTTACAAAAGTACTTTACAAAAAAATAACAGATTAAAATAAACTAACAATAAAACAAAAATAAAATAAGATTGTCATACAGTCTTAACTCTGTAAATGATCTTTTCATTATGTTTAAAACAGAAAAAATACTGTCAGTGCTAATCTATTGAAATGTACAAAAACAAATTAAATGACATTCACAAAACTATCTGCTCTGTGTGATAATGTAAAACTAGTTCCCGTTGTGTTAGTTTACAGATCATACCAGTTGCTTTGTAGAGAAGCCATCCTCCAGATGCTGACTTCATTTTTGGGTATGCATCACTGAACAAGCTAGAGACCTAAAATCCACATTTAACTCAAGATTAGAAAATAATTATTACAAAGGTTTTTAGTTGTTGATAATAACTAAGGAAGGCATAGCTGTTTAATAAAGGAATGGTGTGTAAATATACATCACCTCTGAATGTGTCAAGTCATCAGGCATAGTAAGATTCCGTTTTCCCAAGCCAGCTTGCAAAAGCTGCTCGTCATCAGCTGGTGAAGGGGCCATGTCTGAATTTTTGTTTAAAAGAAACACTGAAAACACAAAGGGTTTCCATAGTTTGTTGAGCTTGGCTGGTCTACTACAGCTGGGTAACCGTCTCTTTGATCCACGCTTAAAAAATCCAGGGAAAGACCTTCAATAGTATGAAAATAAAAATTAGTATTGCATTATTTTTATTACATGAATGTGTTTATTGGGAACACAATGAACCTCAAAATGGCCCCTGACTACTACCACTGCTCTAATTATAAGTGCTAAAATGTATTGTAAATACATGTTAAATACAATGTTGCTGTTTGTCATTGTCATGACTGCAAAACTGAAACCTGGCCATCTCTTGGCCCACTGTTTGACTCTGCCCCGACTGCTGACCCTGCCTTGTGCTGGTTTTCCCAAGCGACTGGTTAAGAATTTCAAGAATGTTATGTACAGCTGCAGATGCAGCATCTGCACCAAGATTTCTGCCTTGCTGTAGAATAAAGACCAGTTTGATATCTGCACTACATTGACACGTCCTTGAATATAATAACTCTACAAAACAGCAAACAATCAAACTACATAACATCATGACATGACATAATGACATAACATCAGTGCATTGCAAACTTGTGAATGACAATAATAACCCGCAACGAACTGTTACACACTGTACATGAATAAAACTTTTATCGATGTTATTGGTTACTTCAGTAATACGAACTTACTTCAAGCTGCCTTGAAGGACAGGAGGAGGAAGATGATGCCGCTCCTTGTCTCTCCTGAGAGCTCATCTTTACAGACTGAGACGATCGAATGTCAAATATTATTTACATATTTAGTAATACAAAGCACGACGTATTGCACACAAATCACCGCGAGAGCTTTCCAATACGCGCGCCACTGAGTGACGTCTGTACTTCCAGGGCAGAAAGCGCCTGTCCATCAAAAGCTCACTATCCAATCAGAGTAGATCATTGTTAAGCCCGCCCCCACGAGAGGTTTGTGCCAAAACAGCAAACGAAAAACTGTGGCAATGCATTCAGAATGCACGATTTGAGAAAACGAATTTTTGAAAAACATTAACAAAGAATGAAGCATATTTGAGGAGCCTGTTGAATTTGTGCGACTGAGTTCATTTTTTTCATTTTCATTGTGTTTTTTTTCTTTTGTAATGGCATATTTTTGATAGTTTCTGAAAAAGTTTCGTTCAGTTTTATAAAGTTACGTTCGTTTTTTTTTGAGTCAATTATAATTCCATAGAAGAAGAGGAAGAAGAAGACGAAGACGACCCTGTCATTTGTTTCGTTTTTGTTGATACGAGCTTCGAAGCCTCGGTGCTGAACGTTACACATCACTGAGTTATATGATCGTGACACACTCTTGTTCACTAACAAGAACAAAAAGTGACGCTCATGAAATGGATGCCGTCGGAAATGAAGGTAACGTACATATAACGGATCTCCGTCATGACTTGACTTTTCTAATCTTTACCCAAATTATGTAAAGCAAAAGCGTAAAGGTATTTCCACTGAAGCTATATTTAGGTGATGTAACTTGTCCTCTGTGAACATGTAAAAATACTATAGTAATTTCTAGTAAATGTAGTGTTTTTGAAACATACTATAGTAAAGTAACTTACTTGAATTAATTAGTTGTGGTAATTCTATAGTTGCTGTGGTAACATCTATACAACTATAGTAATAAAAACAATCACTTAAACCAATACTGTACTAAGTTTTCTACACTTGGGTAAAGTTGGTTTTATATTCACACATTCGGACTTCCGCGTTTAAGAACGTTCTAATAATGTGCAATAAAGTTAATGTTCGCAAATTCTAAACAGCGACATGATATTTACAACCAACGATTGTAACCCTACAACATTTTTCACAATCGATCAAAATGGGCAAGTATTATTTTAATGGCAAAAAAATGTTAGGGCTTGGTGATATGTTAAATACGCAACGAAGCAGGGTCGTTTCCTTAATTTTGTTAAGGAAAAAAGACTGAAAAAGGTTATCGACTGATATGAAAATTTTCATCGTGATAACTTTTTTGGCCATGTCGCCCAGCTCTAGTTTAATTAATTTTATGATTCAGTGACTTTGTTCTGTTCATATCTTTGATGTTCACAGAGAACATCCCAAATAACAAAACTAATGTTCTCTCAAACTCATGAAGAAACGTCTTTCCAGTAACTTTAATAGATTGTTTGTTATCTGTGAGATCGTGATATAATGAAAATTATCTGTTAGCATAAAATGTTAGAAGTATGTCTCTTTTTAACTACTTTTTCAGGACATTCAGAAAACATTCAAAAGTAACGTTCCCTTAATGTTTACAAAATGATAAAATGGAAGGCTCCTTTAGTGTACACCTAACTAAGAACCATTTTGTACGTTCAAAGAATATTTAGAAATAATGTTTTTATAACTTAGTACCAAGCAAGACATTCTTAGATCACATGTTGTTCACTGGGATATGTGCTGAAATGAACACACTGTAAATTACTTTGAATTAAAGCATCTGCTAAATGCATAAATGTAATATTAATGTAATGTTTCCATATACAGGGAAGATGTCAGACTTTGAAATGAGGAAGAGATCTTCATCTCCAGATCCCAGCTGTGTGTCTCTGAAGAGCGATGGATCCATGCATCGTCCTCCTGAATTCAGTGATGGACCAGTGACCTCTGACCCCAGGTGAGACACTGTCCCGTACTGGGGACAATAGACTGACTTTTACAACAGCAAGAGATCATTTGAATTAATTATATTATGTTAATTAGATTTATATGAATTATTATATCTCAGTATCTTCAGGAGGAGGAAGAGATCTTCATCTCCAGATCCCAGCTGTGTGTCTCTGAAGAGCAATAAATCCATGAAGAATCTTCCTCCATCATTCAGTGATGGACCAGTGACCTCTGACCCCAGGTGAGACACTGTCCCGTACTGGGGACAATAGCTGCATCTCAATTGAAAGGCCGATTGCGTCACAGCGGTACGACAAAGGCTATGTGCCGTCCAGATGTGCTCTTTGTTTCTCAAGCAAATGAAGGATACATCAGATGGACCCTTCGTGGCCTACCCTATCCCAGAATTCATAGCGCACCGGTGACGATGGGATTTTTAATCAAAGAAAATGGCAGGTGATATCTTGTGTATTATAACAATCAGCCTCACCCTATACAAACACACAATAATAAGACAAGCAGTAGATAAGGCAATAGTCTTTCACTTTGTTGTGTTTTTAGTGCTGTCAATCAAGATACAGTTGCAAGAAAAAGTATGTGAACCACTTGCAGAATCTGTGAAAATGTGAATAATTTTAATTAATTCAGCTATTTTTGTCTAAATGTAAACATCTTTTATGTAAAATATCTTACTCAGGACAGTACTAAATAAAAATACCATGCATTTTGTATGATCTCTCTTATTTTATTAAAATTATTCATATTTTCACAGATTCTGCAAGTGGTTCACATACTTGCAACTGTATGTCTGCAAATGTTTTAAGCAATTGCCTCTAAATGCAAAATAACACATTTATTGTTTCGTCTGCACTCTGAGATGCAAGTTATTTATTACATACAGAAATGATTATATACAGTGGCTTCTCCTACTTTTCTTAGTGAAATTGAGTTTATCAGGAATTGACAATTTTGTTCTCCTCAACCCACTGGATGGAAACCTGTCCAGTGCTGGGACGTTCAGGTTTATCCTGCAGTACAGGGGTCTGGTCTGGGTTAGGGAAGGACAACTTGTCTAGAGCTATGACAAAGTAATTGGTGGAAGAAATATTCAGTTACTTTAGTAAAGTACTTTGAGTAACTACTAATACCTCATTGGGGAAAAAACACTAGTCATACAGTTAAAACCTTAAAACAGTTAAAAGTGCAGTTTGTAAATTTTAGTTGCATCTAGCGGTGAGGTTGCGAAATGCAATATAGAGAAGCTACAGTGGCCAGCACAGGACAAATTTGTTGTCTGAGACAGCAGAGAGTAGCCAGTCAAGCAATGAGGCTTCTTCTTACTTCTAACAAAGAACGGTCTCTGCTTCTAATAAACCAGACTACTACTACTACTTCTTTTTTGTGCGTATTAAACTTAGTGACGATGCAAGCTGCCTCTAAAAACACCAATGAAGTAGAAGAACAGCATAGTGGTGAAACGCTCTGTAGAGCAGTTTGTCCGTTTAGGGTAATGTTTCTCAACGGGGGCGTTCAGAAAGCAACGGGGGGCGTTGGAAGCAAGATTTTTAAAAGGGGGGCGTTCAGGTGTTCTTGGTGGGCATTCATGAGTTTACACCAAAGATCCAGGCAAGACAAGTTTAAACTTGTAATTACTTGCAAAAGAATTGCCTATAACATTCTAAAATCTGCCAGTTTAATGCGACATGTAAGCTATGTATCGTTTCTTTTGCAACGATTATTTTTCCAGTCATAGACCAGCGCTAAAGCGCTGACAAGAATTAACGTGCACAAAAATCTGTTTCGCACTGACAACAATCCAGCGCTGACTAGAACCACGCAGTGGAGTAATGGAACGTTGACAAACCATTAAAAAAGTATTGACTTAAGAACCACTTATATTTTCAAATATTTTCAATAAATCATGTTCCCATTCACTCCGGTGATGAATTTTAAAATTAATGAAACTAAATTCTATTTATAAGGTAAAACTTTTACATTTTTAGGCATTAACTAATGCCAATGCCTAATGCCAAAATGTTTTCTTCTTTCACTAAGTCATTTACTGGTCAGGCATTATTGTTAACTCGCAAGACTGTAAGCAGTAAATGACAATTTGATGAATAATTTAAATATATTCTGTAATCACATTTAGGTAATGTATTAATTCCGCCGTCACATCTGAGCGCGAAACGCTGCTTGGATAGTTTCAAGATAGTTAAAAGTAATTAATAATACAATAATAATTTAATCTAATTGTTCATATGTGTTTATTCTTGTTAGAAGATTTTTAAAAAAAATATATTTTACTGATTATGAACACAAATTAATCATGACAAACCAAATAAATTTGAATTGAATTAATTATACCATTGATGAAAACAAGCTGATACCAAGGTATTTAAGCCTATAATTATAACAATTTTTCATGAAAAATCATGATTGTATTTATTTATTTTTTTCGAAAGTAAGATTAATGTAAGCAACTTCTTGCAATACTCTCCTAAATGTGTAATAAAACCTAAGTGCGCACATTACCGCTTAAATGATCGTATAGCCTAGAATACGGTCGTTTTTACTGTCTAATGACAGCCCATCTTATATCTACTTTGAGTGGCATGGGAGAAAGTCGGAAGTTGATCTGTTGCCCATACGAGTTTATAATAGCATATTTTAACTATATTTTCAAATGGATAAAAAAAAAAAAAAAACTGTCAAATTGTTTATAAATGCTGGCTTTATTAAACTATGTTTTAAACATGTCACTAAACAGTTTCATGTCTATTTATTTTTAATATAGGCCTAGCCTACTATTTATTAATTTATTATTTATTATTTTAAAACGATACTTAGTCGAGGTGAGAGCGGTCAAGGGGGCAGCAACCCGACTAAAATTCGAAATGAAACGGCAATAAAAATTTGCAAACCCCAAAAGTCATTGGAGCACGGTACGAGACTCAGGAATTGCCCATTCAATGACCGCACGAACCTTAGCAGGATCCATACTGATTCCTTCTGCAGACACAACAGAGCCCAGGAACGTAACTTTACTCCACTCCTTTACAAAGAGACAATTCTCAAGGAGACGCTGTAATACACGACGGACGTGTTGAACATGCACCTGAAGAGACGGTGAAAAGATAAGAATCTCGTCCAGATACACGAAAACAAAAATATTGAGCATGTCTCTCAAAACGTCGTTAACAAGGGCTTGAAAAACGGCAGCAGCTTTGACCAGCCCGAACGGTAAAACCCGATATTCAAAGTGCCCTAAGGGCGTATTGAACGCGGTCTTCCATTCGTCGCCCCCTCTTTAATGCGCACGAACTGATAAGCATTGCGGAGGTCTAGCTTCGTGAAAACTTTGGCTCCCTGCAAGATCTCGAAAGCCGATGACTTGAGCGGTAAAGGATACCGGTTCTTAACAGTGATGTCGTTCAGCCCACGATAATCTATGCAGGGACGCAAGGAACCGTCCTTCTTTTTCACGAAGAAGAACCCCGCACCAGCGGGCGAGGATGATGGGACAATGGTACCAGCGGCAAGACACTCAGCGAGATACTTCTTGAGGGCTTCGTGTTCGGGAGCGGATAAAGAATACAATCGCCCGCGAGGTGGTGTTGTACTGGGAAGAAGCTCGATGCTGCAGTCATAAGGTCGATGGGGAGGAAGAGAAGCAGCCCGGGAATGGCTGAACACAGCTCGCAGATCGTGGTACTCCTACGGCACTCCAGACAAATCTCCGGGTTCCTCCTGAAACACAGAAACAGAAGAAACAGCAAGAACAGCAGAGACTAAACACTTAACATGACAAGACAAATTCTATGACAAAATGGTTCCCTCTGTCCAATTAATCTGAGGATTATGCTGCACAAGCCAAGGATGGCCCAAAACTACAGGCGTAACAGGAGAATGAAATATTAAAAAAGAAATGGTCTCTTGATGATTGCCAGAGATGGTGAGACTCACCGATGGCAGTATTCCTTGATAGAATACTGCCATCTAGAGCCAAAACAGTGGAAGGATCCTTAAGATCACACAAAGGAATGTCCCTCTCCAGCGCCCACGCCTCATCAATGAAATTTCCCTCAGCTTCTGAATCGATGAGAGCTGAGCAGGAGATAGAAGAGGCAGGCCAGCGAAGAATGACTGAGAAAGTGGTGCGAGTCTTTCCAGAAGGGGAGAGAGCGGTTGCGCTCACCAGTATTCCCCAATCTACTGACGAGCATTCTCTTTTAACAGGCACACAGCGACGAGATGGCCTGAACGGCCACTGTACATGCAGAGCTTATAAAGGATGCGACGTTGGTGTTCAGCAGGCGAAATCCATATCCCTCCCAGCTGCATGGGCTCAGGAAACTAGTAGTCTGGGGAGCAGGTGGCTCAGTAACCACGCCCGTGCGCTGGCGCAGCTCAAAATGTCAAGACGGATGGCCAACTCCATCAGTTGATCCAGGCCAGCGGGAAAATCACAAGCATAAATCTCATCCTGCAATCAAGGCAGGTTCATTCCACTCACATGTGGCAGCTAACGTGCGGAACTCAATGGCGTAGTCGGGCACGGAGCGCCTCCCCTGACGCAGCACAGCGAGCAGACGAGAAGCCTCACGTCCGTAGACTGACCGATCGAAAACCTTGGTCATCTCCTTTTTGAATAAGGCGAACCTCTCACAACACGCCGCGTCCGATTCCCAGACGGCTGTTGCCCAGTCACGCGCTCGTCCAGACAGCAAAGAGATGACAAAAGTGACCTTGGCACGGTCCTCCGCGTAGGTGGAAGGATGAAGGGAGAGCACAACCTCACACTGGGTTAGAAACGCTCTGCATTCAGTGGACTCACCCGAATAACGATGAGGGTTGTCAGACCAGTATGTGGCGCTGTAATTCTGACACAGAGATACACTTAAAACAGCGAATAAGACTTGGAGCATGCGCATAAACCTTGCGGGCTGTATACAAACTATAGTAAAGCTTAGAAATAACGCTTTATTTTGGCTCAGGAGCTTCTGCAGCACGAACACAAGCATCTAGAGTCTGCTATTGTTGTTGTTGCAGCTGTTTTGTGCTGTTAGCGGCGTCTGACTAGGGTCGACATGTGGGGTGATGACATCATCGTTTCACAAAATACACGGATAGGCTGTCCTCACGAAAACGCAAAGACGGCATTTTCAGATTTTTCAACTCTGGGACCCGGTTTCAAAAAATAGCGGTTTCACCTTCCGAAAACGCCGGATCCGTGTGGACGAAACGCCTATCCGATACAAACTTTGTGCGTATTCACAAAAACGCGTCTCCGTGTGGACGGGGCATAAGTAGCAGTAATGATAGGAGAAAGAGAAACAGGGAGAATATCAAACCCGACTGATGACACTATGTGCCGTTCAGCGTGCAGGCCACCGCTGAAACTGGTCCTACCCTTACAATAATGCAAGTACAGTAGTGGTAGCACAATATGATATAGCATTAATCGTTAGAACAAGTATAAGTCGATAGCGAAAAAATGCTACTTATCAGATTGTGCTTTATTAATGTGTATACCTACCCCAACACTAAACCTACCCTTACAATAATGCAAATACAGTAATTTTGTGTTATTTATCATGACAAAGATGATGTAATATTGATGTGCGCATGTGCAGTAAGCCCGGGTAGGACAATCTGACGGGTAGGATGAAATGTCAGGACACCGGCACAAATTAAGAGCTGCCACTGTTCAGTCAAATCTGTTATTTGGCTTTCAGTGACATGCTTTTTAATTATATATGAAAGCTGCACTCTGTAACTTTTGGAGCTCTAGCAGTAAATAAACAAAATTGCAGGCATCTTGGTACTGTGCAGGTACTGTACTCCAGCGGTGCCGACTCGAACCAGTCTAAAATAGTCCTAATATAAACACTTATTATAGATGTACCGTAGTGATTCAGGATAAGACAAAAACCTGGTTTGGAAAATGGATTCATGATGTACTCACAGATTTATATAAATTTGGTACATTTTAAAAACAAAAAAATTATGCATTTAATATTAATAATAATAAGAAGAAGACAAAGAAGAAGAAAACACGGATGTGAATAATACATATTATTATTATTATTATTATTATTATTAAAACAGAATAATAATCAGCATACTTTCAATAAAGACTTTTAGCCTGTTTTGTGTGTTTGTGTTGGGGAGGGGGTAAGGGACCTGGATAATGGATAGCGGCGCTGGCCCAAAAAGGTTGAGAACCACTGGTTTAGGGCTACTATAGAAACATGGCGGTGCAAAATGAGGACTTTGATGTAAGAGGACCCGCGGTGTATGTAGATAGAAATGGCTCATTTTAAGGTAATAAAACCATATCGATTCATTATGTAAGGTCTTTATACACCACTGAAAACATACTTATGTATATTACATTGCATTTCTGTCAATAGATCCTCCTAAATATTACACACTGGACTTTTACTTTAATGTAAATATGTGGTATATAATAGGAGTCTGATGAACTGACACTTCTCTCTTAAATGTGTTGCTGTTCCTTGCATGATTTATTCATGAACATGTTTTTATGTTTGTATTTTGTTTCCAATCAGAGATGATCAGACTGAAGACCAGGATTCTCCTCAACCAGTAGATGATGAACTACAGAGAGTCAAAGACCAGCTCAAAACCAGCATGAAGAACAAGTATGAGATATTATTTGAGGGAATGAAACTCCAGGAGAATGAAACCCTCCTGAACAGGATCTACACACAGCTCTACATCATAGAGGGAGAGAGAGGAGTGAATGAAGAACATGAGGTTTTACAGATGGAGAAAAGAGCCAGAATAAAACACTCACAAGAAACTCCAATCAACTGCAATGACATCTTTAAAGCCTCACCTGAACCAGGATGTGAGGAGAAACACCAGATCAAGACTGTTCTTACTAAAGGCATCGCTGGAATCGGAAAAACCGTCTCTGTGCAGAAGTTCATTCTGGACTGGGCTGAGGGAAAAGACAATCAGGATGTAGATTTCATGTTTGTGCTTCCATTTCGAGAGCTGAACTTGATCCGAGATCATCAGTACAGTCTTCACAGACTTCTGCTGGACTTTCATCCTGAACTTCAAGATCTGGACTCAAAGATTTATGAGGAGAGTAAAGTTGTGTTCATCTTTGATGGTCTGGATGAAAGCAGAATGACAGATGCACAGAAACGCTCAGACGCTCAGAAAATTTCTGATGTGACTGAGACTTCATCAGTGGCTGTGTTGATGTCAAACCTCATCAGAGGAGAGCTGCTTCCCTCTGCTCTCATCTGGATCACCTCCAGACCAGCAGCAACCAATCAGATCCCCTCCGAACACATCAACCGTCTGACAGAAATTCAGGGATTCGATGAGCCTCAGAAGGAGGAATATTTCAGGAAGAGAATCAGTGATGAGCATCAAGCCAGCAGAATCATCTCACATATCAGAAGAGCAAGAAGCCTCCACATCATGTGCCACATACCCGTCTTCTGCTGGATCTCATCCACTGTGCTTCAAAACCTCCTAAAAGAAGATCCGAGTGCAGAAATCCCTCAAACTCTGACTGAAATGTACATCCACTTCCTGCTGATTCAGATCAACATGAGGAACCAGAAGTATGAAGAGAGAGATCCAGAGAAACTGCTGCAGTCCAACAGAGAAGTGATTGTGAAACTTGCTGAAGTGGCTTTCAGACAGCTGATGAAGGGCAATGTGATGTTCTATGAGGAGGACCTGAGAGAGAGCGGCATAGACGTCACTGACGCCTCAGTGTATTCTGGGATTTGTACTGAGATCTTTAAGGAGGAATCTGTGATTCATCAGAAGAAAGTCTACAGCTTCATTCATCTGAGCTTTCAGGAGTTTCTCGCTGCTTTCTATCTGTTTTATTCACATGTGGTCAAGAACAAGGAACCACTGGATGAATTCAGATTTTACAGATCTGATAAAGACTCTCTGCATGATGAAGACTCTCTGCATGATAAAGACTCTCTGTATGATCTGCTAACGTTAGCAGTAAATAAAGCCCTTGAGAGTGGGAATGGATGGCTGGATCTGTTCCTGCGGTTCCTGCTGGGTGTCTCACTGGAGTCCAATCAGAGACTCTTACAGGATCTACTGACACACACAGAGAACAGCTCAGAGAGCATCAGAGAAACCACACAGTTCATTCAACAGAAGATCAAAGGTGAAGATAGTGATCTCTCCACTGAAACATCCATCAATCTGTTCCTCTGTCTGCTGGAAGTCAAAGATCAGACTCTGTCCAGAGAAATTCAGGAGTTTGTGAAATCAAACAGACACTCAGAAAAGAAACTCTCTATTGCTCACTGCTCAACAATCGCCTACATGATTCAGATCTCAGAGGAGCCGCTGGATGAGCTGAACCCCATGAAATACAACACAGGAAATGAGGGGAGAAGAAGACTGATACCAGCTGTGATCAACTGCAGAAAAGCTCTGTGAGTGTTTAATATCATTGCGCCTGCTGCACCCATGGTACGGCAGCAAAGTTCATTGATTATTACGCTGGAATGAGAGTACAGTTCCTAGCCATATCGGCCTAGAAAATCGCAACTTTTCATTTTCTGTCGGTCTTAGTACACGATGTAACTACAGAAGAGTCAAGTTTTAAATAGGAAAAATATCGAAACTCTTTGGTCATTTTTTTGAGTGAGATGCTACTGGTCTCATCAGATTCAATGAACTATGCTAAGCTATGCTAAAAGTGGTAACGCCAGACCCGGAGATTGGCTGAATGGATTCGAAAACGGTAAAACTCAACTGTTTAACTCTAGGGGAGTTGGAAAATGAGCCTATTTTAAAAAAAGAGGAGTGTTCCTTTAAGAATGTTTAGATATTTTTGCACAAAAAGTCATAAATGTTCAAAACATGAATTTTTCACCCTCATTCTGACCATCTGTCAGAAATGCTCGGTTTATGATAAATAATGTCTGTTTTGATTGGCTGATGTCATTGCATCTCTCTCCTCCTCACCTCACTGCTCACCACTGCTGTTCTGCATCCTGAAAAGATAGATATGCTGTACCGAGTCTTTCCAAAAAAAGCCGAGCCCCTGGAGGCGTGTCTGCCATCAGTGCCGTGGGCGGAGCTAGAGTCACGAGCGCACGCAGCTTTTGTGTAGAGATTGTCTGCAAGCTGTGACATCATTACGTAAAAAGGGAACAAAACTGTTTGTGTTGTTTACAATTTATATACTTGCACGCCGATTGCCAACAAAACCTTTGATGCAGTTTTACTCACCACCCGCGATCTGCAAATCTAGCGCCGAACTGGGACTTGTTTACTAAGTATTCGTCACTGAAATCCCAGGAACAAACAAACATACACAACTCCGTTACTGCCCCGGAAAAACAAACTTCAGCCCCTGGTCTTATCTAGCAAAACGATCGGTCATTTTCGGAAAAAAATACAACTGTATATGCTTTATAAACACACATGATCGCCTTGCACGTGCTTCTGCTTTCCGTATTCTTCAAAAAGCTTACGCCGTATGTCCTACACCTTCCTATTGTACTTACGGACATACGGTGTAAGCTTTGAAGAATACTGAAAGCAGAAGCACGTGCAAGGCGATCATTTGTGTTTATAAAGCATACACAGTTGTATTTTTTTCGAAAATGACCAATCGTTTCTCTAGATAAGACCCTTATTCCTCGTCTGGTATCGTTTAAAGCCCTTTGAAGCTGCACTGAAACTGTAATTTTGACCTTCAACCGTTTGGAGTCCATTGAAGTCCATTATAAGGAGAATAATCCTGGAATGTTTTCATCAAAAAACTTAATTTCTTTTCGACTGAAGAAAGAAAGACATGAACATCTTGGATGACATAGGGGTGAGTAAATTATCAGGAACATTTTATTTGAAAGTAGACTAATCCTTTAATAATAATAATAATAATAATAATAATTAAAATATGCTTTCTCTTCCTTTAATCCCTCCCTATTCTAGTTTATGCTACTCTAAGTAAGTTCTAAAACTTGTATTGTGAGCACTTCTGTGTTTAATACCTCTTCACAATGACTCGCTTATTGTATTCCTCACTTGTAAGTTGCTTTGGATAAAAGCGTCTGCTAAATGAATAAATGTAAATGTAAATCTCACTGAGTTTTAGTAATACCTCAGTAAAAAGAAAGAACAAAAGCTCACGTCCCAACTCTTTGTGTTCATCAAAATACAAACACAACAACAACTAGTTCACTGGAGTAATTATACAAACAAAACAGCAAATTCATTATATTAGAGTCCCTTTTGAATTGCAGGTTATCAGAATTATTAGGTTAATATGAAATCCCTGCTGACGGTGCTATTTTTAGTCTTTTACAATGAGTAGTGAATCTGACACACATCTCATCAGTTCATCAGTGCCTCATTGCAACCCATGTTTTTAAACATGGTGTGTTCCTGCCTTAACATCTACTGCAATACCATACATTGTTAGTCTTGAGAGTATTTACATTAGTGAATAAATACGTGTATCAGCAATAGGAATCAACAATAGAATTTGTCCTAATGGACTGGTGGTAGAACTCTTGTTTAGTGTGCCAGAGGTTCTGAGTTCTAGTCCCCCCCTTGTATAGTTTATTTTATTTTTTTCTCATTAAAATCAAAGATGTTCATCTGTGATTGTATATTAAGAGCAGGGACATGTTTATGTGCATTTCGTTTTGTGATTTCACCAGAACCAACAGATACTCTCCGCAACAGCGTAAAGCGATAGATTGAAGCGCTGTCCGTGTGAAGACTGCACAGTGTGAACCTAGCGTCAAGAGAACACTGTTATGCCACTGATTACAGCGGCAACGAGAACTCAACATGATTTCAAAAACAACACATCCCAGCACGAAATCACCTCTTATTTAACATCGACTAGAGATGTTTCTTTTGTGTTAGATACATCCGTGCTGCGACATCAAAAAGAGGGTGAGACAATATTGACCCTGGCAAAAAGTGGTGGGGACATGTCCGCAAATTACGTCTATGATGACACGAGGCTTTTATTTATTTATTTTAATTTAATTTAATTTTTTTCCTTTACATGCAAATGTTGTATACCTCCTCATGTTAACAAACTTTCAAGACTATCAAGTTTATAAATGACCAACTTAAAAAAACAAATTTATAGTTGCCTTTGTAAAGAAATGCTCACTTTATATGTAGCCGCTGCTGTGACACTGTACAAATGCTTCCAGTGAATACTCACATGTGTGTCTGCAGCTGGAGTGATAGTTACGCTGATGTAAAGCTGGCGCAGCGCTCACGCTCACGCTCACAGTGGCTACGTTTACATGCACCAATTTTCGTCAATCCGAATGAATTGAATCCGTTTGCAGGTCTGTTTACATGTACTCTAAACGTAATCTGATTCAAATATCCGTTTATATGCGTCTTGTATACATTCCAATTAAAGCTTTTGCGCACGTGCTCTGCGTGTGTGACGTCATATCAATCACACTTGCGGTAACCCGGGTCGCATCAACAGACGATGATCATGTATCAACGACAGCCAGAGATATTGTCAAAAGCATCAAATCTTGGCAATATTAAGAGGATTTGGTATTTCCAATTAATGTAGGCCTGTTACACTCTTCTAGTCTATTATTATAACTATTAGGTTTAGCTTTTTTTATTATCAAATTAATATTATACATGCTGTGAGGATAATAAAAGATTTTTGAAAATGACATCTTTGAAAATGTGTTTTGTCATCTTTGAAAATGTTTTAATTTTTTTTTAGGTCTATTATACAGTGAATTATAGGCCTATAATTAAAATTATTAAGAGTGTAGGCTATAATATTTCCTAACACTGCAGTCATCAATGAAAATTAAGCGCAGCTTTACTTCAAGCACCGACTTTAAAAACAACCTGTATAACACGAAATACTATTATTCTCATTTGTTTCACTAGTCTATATGTACAGCCACAGGAAAAATAATGGAATAAATTAAGACAGTTATATACCGTTGTCAGCATATTATGTTGAAATTCGTCTGAGAGAATATGCTCCGTTAATGCAGCGTCAGACAGATCCGTCACTTTTTACTTTCAATTTCTGTAGTGAATACTGACTGAGGTTGAGACTTTTTCACCGGCATAACTCTTGTGCAAAGTTTGCACGTTGCTTCTTGTGTGATATCCATTGGCTCCCCTTCTTGTTTTAAAACGGAAAGATTTCTGTTATTATAATAATAATAATAATAATATTATAATAACAATATTATGACGAAGGGATACAGCTACGCCACTGTCTGTTGGCATCTTTTCAACTAAAGACGTAACGTGAACTTGCGCACTGAGTAATGCGTGTCAACATTGCACTGCGCATGTGCCCCAGAGACTTCTGAATACGATTGAGAGAGTAGTCAGATTCAAGCGTTTACATGGTAATTTTTTGCTGTTGGATCGGATTAGAAAAGGAATAAACCACCTCTTCCAATCCGATCGAAATTTCATTCGGATCAAGCTCAATCGGATCAATTAAGGTGTTTACATGAACGTTTTTCAATACGATTGAGCCGTCAATGCGATTACAAATGGATTATTTGGGTGCATGTAAATGTAGCCAGTGTGACCCTTTCTGCGAGGGTCTGCGTGACGTAAAAATACATAAAAACATCATCGGAGGGTGTATGTGGAGGCTCTTTGCGGACATCAACGTGCCTCCCATTTTTTATCAGTGCGGTCACTAAGCTACAAAAGCACCAACAGTGCATGTGCTGGAAAAACAACTGGCATATGATATGATGCTGCCCACAAATATTGCTTCTACATAACAGCTTTTTTGGGTCGTTATATTTCTCACACATTTCTGCTCGTTCTTAATCAGATACAGATAAAGAAGCACAGTAATGCTGCATTCACACGGGGCGTCAGCACTTGACGGAGGGCGTGTCTGAAGCTTGTGTTGACGCGATCGTTATAATGATAACAGCCAATCGCATTACTTTCCGGTGTTGCTCGAACACAATTGGCTAGCGACTGCTCTAGGGTGTTTGCATAAAGAGATATAATTGGCTGACGCCTTTTTTGGCGCTTGAAAAGTTGAGAAATCTTCAACTTCTGCCACTTGCAACGTGAGTAAAGCGACGTGGCGGAACCCACAATTCAGTTCGGCAACGCATGACGTCACCCATTCAAAGTAAATGAGAAGCGTTAACGCTGACGCCTCGTGTGAATGCAGCATAAAGATTACATTTATATGACTACATTAGTGAGAGAGTGATTGAGTGTGAATTAATTCTGCACGCTACTGCCTGTGTGTGTGTGTGTGTGTGTAATGTAGCAGCGCATTAGTTTAGAATGGCGATTAACTTACGTGTACAATAAGCTGTTTAAAATGTGCATTCATCTGATCAATATTGAGAATCCAGATGGTATAATCAAACATATCTTGTGGAGCGCTCTTGGAGTATGCATTTATTTGTCATTAACTGTTCGATATGGAGCATAAATGTGGACTTCAAAGATTTCTTATCCTGCTGCGCCTCTATAGGCCATGACCAGCGACTAGTCAACGTCATGCTTAAAGCGTCATGGCAGAGCATTAAAGTCGATTAGTCGGTGCATCCCCTAACATGCATTCATTAAGGGCTCTTTTATTTCGTTAACGTAATTTTAAAGGATTCAATTTCCACATACGTGATTCAGTGTATTAATCTCTATCTCTTCATCACTGTTAAGCTTAAACTACCTAACAAGCATTTATTCAACATGTCATCTTGAATGGCTGTGATGTTGAATAAAGCAAAGCAAGTTACTGTGCCTGTGAACACCATTGACTCAAACTAATACAACTGAACACCAAATAGTGGTTAACTAAAAATATTTATCAAATTAACAATTTAGCAATATGGATTTAATCCAGTAAAAAATGGTAAAACTGCAATAAATGCACAGCTGTCTGGAGAGTCTCTCAAAACTTTTATATTTTATACCCTTTGAAAACTTTACCTCATTTTGCAAAACTAAATATTCATTAGCTGAAGAAACAGTCAGGAGCTCATCTGATTTTAGATATTAATCTGAATGATAAAGTGAACAGATTATCTCACTCTCGGGAGCTCATTGTATTGTGATTCAGTGTTCAAATCATGTCATCCTACGTTCCTGAGGGCAGAAACTGGAAACCCACTGTACATGTCTTTTATTTATTTATTTATTTTTTATATTTCATCTTTTCCAGATTTTCTGGCTGTAATCTTTCCTGTAGCTCAGTGGTTAGAGCATGGCACTAGCAATGCCAAGGTCATGGGTTCAATCCCAGGGATTGCACATACTCAAACACAAATGTATAGTATAATGCAATGTAAGTCGCTTTGGATAAAAGCGTCTGCCAGATGCATAAATGTAAATGTCATCTCTCAGATCAGCATTGTGAAATTGTGTCATCAGCTCTACAATCCTCAAACTCTGTCCTGAGAGAGCTGAGGTATTTAAGAACATATAAGAGATAATTTACAGTCAGCCTATAACAGTGTTAATGGGTTTCTTTGGCTGATCTGACTGTGCGTATCTGTAGATGATCCGCCTGTGTGCGTTTGTAGATGATCTGACTGTTGATGTGTGTTTTCTGCTCTCTTTCAGTCTTGCTGGCTGTGATCTCTCAGATCAGCATTGTGAAATTGTGTCTTCAGCTCTACAATCCTCAAACTCTGTCCTGAGAGAGCTGGATCTGAGTTACAATGACCTACAGGACTCTGGTGTCATCGTCATTTCTGATGGACTGAAGAGTCCAAGCTGTCAGCTGCAGATACTGAGGTATTTAAGAATATATAAGAGATCATTTACAGTCAGCCTATAACAATGTTAATGGGTTTCTTTAGCAGATCTGACTGGGCGTGTCTGTAGATGATCCGTCTGTGTGTGTTTGTAGATGATCTGACTGTGATTGTTGATGTGTTTTCTGCTCACAAAGTTCATGTGTGTCTGTAGATGATTTGACTGTTGATGTGTTTTCTGCTCTCTTTCAGTCTTGCTCTCTGTAATCTCACTGCTCAGTGTTGTGACAGTTTGTCATCAGCTCTACAATCCTCAAACTCTGCCCTGAGAGAGCTGGATCTGAGTAACAATGACCTACAGGACTCTGGTGTCAACTTCATTTCTGATGGACTGAAAAGTCCAAACTGTCAGCTACAGATACTGAGGTATTTAAGAACATATAATGGATAAAGTACAGTCAGACAGTCACAATGTTAATGTGTCTGTAGATGATCTGTGTGTGTGTGTCAGCAAATTGGGCAAAATTGAGCAAATGGAGAGTAACAGGATCCAGATCATCAGCACTAGAAGAGACATATCCTAAAGATTTAGAATTCAATATTTCTTTAACTTCCACCAATACAGTTGTTAGGACCTCTTCTGTTACAACTTGACTTTCTATAGTAGCTCGAAGTGGAGCCTTGATAGATCGTATTTCCCTCTCCCATGTTTCTCCAAATTGTGGAGCATAAGGGGGATTTTAGGTGAATTTGATTTGATGATTCCACAACTTTTCCTGCACGACTGGACTTAGCTGGTCAAAGGCACTTTTCAGCTCACTTTCACCCCCATGAAAATTAGTTCCTTGATCGCTGATCACTTCATAAGGTTGTCCTCGACAAGCTACAAAGTGATGTAGTTCCATTAAATAACTGTCAGCATCAAGCTAGTCAGCAGTTCTAAATGAACACACCTAGTGGTTTGACATTTGAAAAGTAGTCCCCGTCTCTTCTCAGTCTTGAGGGGATCAAACTCAGATGAAATGTTATACAATTGACTACTAGATGAAGGAAAAAAAACTACTAGATGGGGGGAAAAAACACTCCTACTCCTTTCAAAATCCTTTCTTTGGGCCTGTTGCAACAGGAGAAGTTCAATCTGAGCCTTGTCAAGAGAAGAGTGAGCTCAGTAAATGATTTATATTGCTGAACATTTAAAGTCAAAGGGTTCTCTTCAGCATTAGTGAGGCCACAGAACAAAGGCTTTCTTAGCTCTGCAGCATCAACTGAGTCCTCAATCCTGTCAGGAAATCTTGGCCACTGATCTTGGTCAGAATAAAGGAAAGAAGGGCCTTCTCTAACTCTAATGGTTAAGCTTGGCTAGATCAGTAAGATACTTGCCTCTGGTGATGTCATCAGCTGGATTGCTGTTCGTGTCAACATAGCGCCATTGTTCAGGAGTAGAGTGCTCTAAGACAGGGGTCTCCAAACTCGTTCCTGGAGGGCCACTGTCCTGCAGAGTTTAGCTCCAACCCCAAACTCTGCAGGACAGTGGCCCTCCAGGACTGAGTTTGGAGACCCCTGCTCTAGAATTTTAGTAATGCGATTAGCAACAAATACTGTAGTGACAGGTATCAGAACGAATCCAGTTGAGGACAGTCATTGAATCAGACCACAGTTTTGTTTGCTGAATAAGCAGGTCAAGTTCCCTCTGCAACAAATTTGCTAACTGAACCCCGGTGAAGGCAGCACACAATTCAAGACGAGGTATGGAAATTTACTTACGAGGGGCAACTCTTGATCGTGGCATCAAAAAGAAGACTAGAACTTCTCTCTCATGGTTTACAATCCTCAGGTAGGCTACTGACCCATAAGCTTGTTCAGAGGCATCACAAATACTAAAAACTCTCTCCTAATGGAATTACCATCAAGTTCAACAGGACCATATGATCTTGACAGTTCAATAGAAGTGATGGCAGGAAGTTCATTCTACCATGCTGCCTATGCTTTCTTAATACCTTCAGGTAGTACTGGATCATCCCATTGTCTCTGTTTTAATCCACAATTGTTGCAGCAGGACTTTAGCTTGGGTGGTAAAGGGTATAAGGAGCCCTATAGGCAGGGCTGTAGAGTGTGACATACACTATATTGCCAAAAGTTTTGGGACGCCTCCCTTTACGTGCACATGAACTTTAATGACATCCCATTCTTAATCCGTAGGGTTTAATATGGAGTTGGCCCACCCTTTGCAGCTATAACAGCTTCAACTTTAAAACTCTCAAGGTTTAGGAGTGTGTTTATGGGAAGTTTTGACCATTCTTCTAGAAGCGCATTTGTGAGGTCAGGCAGTGATGTTGGCGAGAAGGCCTGGCTCGCAGTCTCCGCTCTAATTCATCCCAAAGGTGTTCTATCTACCAGTCAAGTTCCTCCACACCAAACTCACTCATCCATGTCTTTATGGACCTTGCTTTGTGCACTGGTATGTGGTACTTGGTATGCTGAAGCATTAAGAGTTCCTTTCACTGGAACTAAGGGGCCAAGCCCAACCCCTGAAAAACAACCCCACACCATAATCCCCCCTCCACCAAACTTTACACTTGGCACAATGCAGTCAGGCAAGTACCGTTCTCCTGGCAACCACCAAACCCAGACTTGTCCATCAGATTGCCAAACAGAGATGCATGATTCATCACTCCAGAGAACACGTCTCCACTGCTCTAGAGTCCAGTGGCGGTGTGCTTTACACCACTGCATCCGATGCTTTGCATTGGAGTTGGTGATGTAAGGCTTGGATGCAGCTGCTCGGCCATGGAAACCCTCTCTATGAAGCACTCTACATACTGTTCTTGAGCTAATCTGAAGGCCACACGAAGTTTGGAGATCTGTAGCTATTGACTCTGCAGAAAGTTGCCGACTTCTGCGCACTGTGAGCCTCAGCATGCGCTGACCCCGCTCTGTGATTTTATGTGGCCTACCACTTTGTGGATCAGTTGATGTTGTTCCCAATTGCTTCCACTTTTTATGATACCACTAACAGTTGACCGTGGAATATTTAGTAGTGAGGAAATTTCACTAATGGACTTATTGCACAGGTGGCAACCTATCACGGTACCACGCTTGAATTCACTGAGCTCCTGAGAGTGACCCATTCTTTCACAAATGTTTGTAGAAGCAGTCTGCATGTCTGGGCGCTTGATTTTATACACCTGTGGCCATGGAAGTGATTGGAACACCTGAATTCAATGATTTGGAGGAGTGTCCCAATACTTTTGGCAATATAGTGTATACAGTGGGTACGGAAAGTATTCAGACCCCCTTAGATTTTTCACTCTTTGTTATATTGCAGCCATTTGCTAAAATCATTTAAGTTAATTTTTTTTCCTCATTAATGTACACACAGCACCCCATATTGACAGAAAAACACAGAATTGTTGACATTTTTGCAGATTTATTAAAAAAGAAAAACTGAAATATCACATGGTCCTAAGTATTCAGACCCTTTGCTCAGTATTTAGTAGAAGCACCCTTTTGATCTAATACAGCCATGAGTCTTTTTGGGAAAGATGCAACAAGTTTTTCACACCTGGATTTGGGGATCCTCTGCCATTCCTCCTTGCAGATCCTCTCCAGTTCTGTCAGGTTGGATGGTAAACGTTGGTGGACAGCCATTTTTAGGTCTCTCCAGAGATGCTCAATTGGGTTTAAGTCAGGGCTCTGGGTGGGCTATTCAAGAACAGTCACGGAGTTGTTGTGAAGCCACTCCTTCGTTATTTTAGCTGTGTGCTTAGGGTCATTGTCTTGTTGGAAGGTAAACCTTCGGCCCAGTCTGAGGTCCTGAGCACTCTGGAGAAGGTTTTCGTCCAGGATATCCCTGTACTTGGCTGCATTCATCTTTCTCTCGATTGCAACCAGTCGTCCTGTCCCTGCAGCTGAAAAAAAAAACCCACACCATGATGCTGCCACCACCATGCTTCACTGTTGGGACTGTATTGGACAGGTGATGAGCAGTGCCTGGTTTTCTTCCTTAGAATTAAGGCCAAAAAGTTCTATCTTGGTCTCATCAGACCAGAGAATCTTATTTCTCACCATCTTGGAGTCCTTCAGATGTTTTTTCATGTGTCTTGCACTGAGGACAGGCTTCCGTCGGGCCACTCTGCCATAAAGCCCCGACTGGTGGAGGGCTGCAGTGATGGTTGACTTTCTACAACTTTCTCCCACCTCCTGACTGCATCTCTGGAGCTCAGCCACAGTGATCTTTGGGTTCTTCTTTACCTCTCTCACCAAGGCTCTTCTCCCCCGATAGCTCAGTTTGGCCGGACAGCCAGCTCTAGGAAGGGTTCTGGTCGTCCCAAACGTCTTCCATTTAAGGATTATGGAGGCCACTGTGCTCTTAGGAACCTTAACCTTGTAACCTTGGCCAGATCTGTGCCTTGCCACAATTCTGTCTCTGAGCTCTTCAGGCAGTTCCTTTGACCTCATGATTCTCATTTGCTCTGACATGCACTGTGAGCTGTAAGGTCTTATATAGACAGGTGTGTGGCTTTCCTAATCAAGTCCAGTCAGTATAATCAAACACAGCTGGACTCAAATGAAGGTGTAGAACCATCTCAAGGATGATCAGAAGAAATGGACAGCACCTGAGTTAAATATATGAGTGTCACAGCAAAGGGTCTGAATACTTAGGACCATGTGATATTTCAGTTTTTCTTTTTTAATAAATCTGCAAAAATGTCAACAATTCTGTGTTTTTCTGTCAATATGGGGTGCTGTGTGCACATTAATGAGGGGAAAAAAATGAACTTAAATGATTTTAGCAAATGGCTGCAATATAACAAAGAGTGAAAAATTTAAGGGGGTCTGAATACTTTCCGTACCCGTAAATAAATTTATTCATCGCACAGATCAATTTTGATCAAAATTGATCTGTGCGATGAATAAATTTACCACTGTAGCACCCATGTGATACAGTTTTATAATTAACTCCATTACTTGTTTACATGTTTTCATACATGATAACAGATGTTTTATACTTGTGCTTAGGGGTATGCGATATAATGTTTTTTTGATCGTGGACGATAAAAATTTCTCCATGATCTTCTTTTGAAGATATATCGTAGTATCGTGCTACAGCGCACATACCAGTTGCCGTTCTGGCGTCTCCTTCCCAATACTGTAGCTACATCTCAACATACATTACAATCACGATCACATGTTCACGCAGCGGTAGAGTTACGTCCATGAGACACTGCACTTATTCGCAATCACAAAAGTTAGTTATTTATACGTGCTTTAAATGTTTGCTGGTTAAACTTTTCATTCTCGTGCTGTTTTGACATGATGCTCTTTTTCTGAGTGCATATGCCCGGAGCGTGTGCACTGTCTAGCAGCGCCTGATTACTGGACTTTATCTTTTGCGTCTGATTGTGCTGATATTGTCAAATACACACAAGGTTTACATAAACACAGTTGGTTACGTCTAGAGTGAAAGAAAACAATTGAGAAAAAAATCGCATGCATGTCTGTAGATACCAGCAGGTCTTAAAGTGACAGCTCCTAATAGTAAACATGCTGCCGTTTTACCTTAAAAGGATAGTTAACCCCCAAAAATTGTCATGGTTTACTCACTCTCATGTTGTTCCAAGCCTGTGTTTATTTATTTCTTGTGCTGAACTTAGAAGAAGATATTTTGAAGTATGCGGGTAACCAAACAGTTGTTGGTCCCCAATGACTTCCATAGTAGGAAAAAATATACTATGGAAGTCACTGGGGACCAGCAACTGTTTGGTTACCCGCATACTTCAAAATAACTTTTATGTTCAACAGAAGAAAGATGCTCTTTCAGGTTTAAAACAACTTGAGAGTGAGTAAATGATGACACAATTTTCATTTTTAGGTGAACTATCCCTTTAATGTTAATAAAACAATAAAAGACAAAAAGAAAATCCTCACTACCAATGTTCCCTTTAAGCTGCGTGCGTGCGCGGCTGCGCAGAAAGAATAATTGCCGCACAGAGGACAGACTCAGACATGAAATCATGTGTGGGGAAATCCATTTGATTGTAGTTTAAATGAGAAACAATTGCAGTGCTCTGGTCAACCGCTATAGAGTTAGAACCGGTGAATGCAGTTAACAGGTTTCATAGAAAGAGAGTAGGGCTGCACAGTTATTAATTGTGATAAATCGTGTGCAAAATAAAAGTCTGTGTTTACGTAATATATGTGTGTGTTTTGTATAATAATTACGTATATATAAATACACACACATACATGTAATAATTTAAGAAAAATGTTATATTTATATATAAAATATTTATATTTATATAATATAAATGATATACAAATATATATATTTATTTATACATGCATATATTTCATAAATATATACATGTATGTGTGTGTATTTATATATATATATATATGTATGTATATATATATATATAATTATTATACACATAACACACACATATATTATGTAAACACAGACTTTTTTTATTTTTTATTTTTGCAATTATAAACTTACAACATATATATACGGACTGACATATTACACATTAAGACATAACATACCAAGATAACAAATACAACAAGAAGGTAAGAGGGGGAGTTAAATCTCAGAATTACAGGTGAATTAGGGGTGTGTAGTATTTAAAGACATTAATTGCTTTTATATGTTTTTTCCCTTTACTCCTCCCTCCCCACCCCCCTCCTCAAATTTCCCCGGCAACCACACTAATATCATTAATAATTATGCTAATAACAAGAATATTATGGGGTTTTGCCCTTGACTAGGCTATCCACGATCATTCCTGAGGGTGGGAAGGGATCCTACCCACCCATGATCCGCCGCCCACCAGTAACCACTTCCTCCTATTCCAGCATCCCAACCAGCCACACCAACCTCTAGAGGTTAAGATTCATTATAATCATTATTCTGGGTCCTGCTTACCACCCACCCTGCAAGCCACAGAGTGCACGCTCGGCTCCTCGCTTTTTTTTTTCTTTCGTTCTTTCTTTTTTCCCCCTTTCATTTCTTTTTCCCTTTCTTTCCTTTATTCTTATTATTCCTTCCACCATTTTCATGTCCTCCAGTCATCCTTTCACATCCCACTGTCGACCATTGGTGGCGATGAAATGTGATGATGCTTTGGACAGTTTTGAGTTGTATATAGAAGGAGTATTTTGGTTACTATAGAGCGATGTTTGCTGAGCGTATCATTCCAGCTATTTAAGGGGGGTCTACTCATTGCAGGTACCCAGATATATAACATAAGGGAGGGGAGGAGAGAAAAAAAAAAGGGTTGGGGAGGTGGGATAGTAGACAGGTAAACCTCATCTGCTGGTTTCCAAAGAGGAAGGTATACCTCACCAGGAGCTGGAGGGACATGAAACATCAGGACGTCGAAGCTGCGCAGCTAAGCAGACTTTTATTTTGCAAGATTAATCACGATTAATAATTGTGCAGCCCTAATAGAGAGCGATGTGAGGGCGTGTGATCGGGCCTGAGCCAAATCAGTCGCGGTAAGAATACTGTCATGTTTGCGGACTAAATAGCTCAATAAGAGAGGCAACGTGAAATGAAAAGAAATGTAAAATAAAACGACAAGTTTTAATGAAGAAGTGGCGGAAAGAACGGATGATGGGCACAGAATGCTAACAAACCTGAGACATTTACAATTACACACCCACCACAGGTGTAGCGTGCAAACTCAAAATACATTGGTTATATACCTCATTTTAAATAGATTATTGTGTGTGGTGTGGGTTTCAGGGATGTTTAGATAACTATAAAATAGTTCACTTTTCTTAAAAATATTTAGCTATCAGATTTGTTTTGATATTATAATATATTAAAACAAATTGAAGTATTTAAACTGATATAATACTGTATATCAGTTTAAATACTTCAAGATTATATTATAATAGTATATTATAATGTAAGCCTAATAAAGAATTGATCTCACAAGGGGATTGTTTAGGGCTCCTTGCCACTAAAAATGTTGAAACCTCCTGGTATAGAAAATCTGGGAAATTCATAAGCAATAAACATTTATTTCTGATGGTTTAACACTGTCTTTTGCTAATAATTGACTGTACAAAAACACATTATGGTTGTCCCAAACCATCAGTGTAACTGCTCATATTATATTATTATAAAGAATTTAACTGTCCTGCAGGAGAGATTTTTAAATTATTTTTTAATAGAATTTCTTGGTAAAGAATGGTACAGTTAACACAGCAATGTGAAAAAATCTCAAGTAACCTAAAATGTGCTTAATTTAGTGACTGAACTGCTCGTTTTCAAAAATATGATTTAATACATCACTAAGTTACATCAAGGGTCAAATAAAATAGAAATGGCACATTAAAGTTAAAAGTTACAATTGCATGATGAAACCATTTTTTGTCTGTGTTTACATACACTGTACAGGTCTGATATAAAGAATATTTTTGCTCAGGTGGCCAAAATGTGCGCTCAATAGAGAAAAGTTTTGCTCAGCAAGAAAAAAAATTATAGGGAACATTGGCTGTTCAATATATCGCCATGTCTTCCTGTTTCAGTTGAAATTATGTCAACACATCGGCCGACTAAGTTTCCTCAGTATGTTCCGCACAGTCGGCTGAAGTTGGTCCTCGTCGGCTTTTATTTCGGGCCAATTTGACATTTTGAATCGCCGTTGGGCCGTCGGCGAGAGAGAGAACTCTGATTGGCTGTTCAGTATAGCAAACCAGTCAGTTCATGAGAATATAAGCCAAAGTTATGAAAGCAAGCAAATAAGTCATGATGGCACAGACATAAAGTTGCTATGTTCTAATTTTATGTCATCTTACCTGAGCACTTGAATGCGCAAATATTTTCATAATAACATGAGTGGAGTGGAAAAAAGAACGTGATCAGCATGATTGATACACAAAATGGTAAGCAAGCACAGCTTTGTTTATGGTTTGTATACATGCAGTCTTAGTTTCGCTTTCCCATTTTGAATGACGAATATAGACAAACATATCTGCTTAAATAGACAGTTATCTCCTTTATATGCAGGCGCAGAACGTGCGTACTAGTTGACAGTCGGCTGAAGTTCTTTCTGTGTTTTCAAGCACATTTTTTCCCCGACGCAGCCGATGTGAGGTGACAACACCGCCTGCTTTCGTTGCGGAGTATTTTAAGTTGTTTCCGTTGTCATGATGACAAAATCCAGCAGAGGCTCAGAGGGTTAAGGGTGCTTTCACACCTGCCTCATTTAGTTCAGTTGAATCGCACTAGAGTTCATTATCCCCTTTGGTGCAGTTCGTTTGGGCTGGTGTGAATGCAGCAATCGCACTCGGGTGCGCACCAAAAGCGGACCAAACAAGCGTACCGAGACCTCTTTGAAGAGGAACTCTGGAGCGGTTCGCTTGAGATGTGAAAGCAATCCGATCCAATGACCAACGAACCAAACGATATCATAATTCATAACGGGAAATGTGTTATATAAAAAACAGTATTGTCTGATTCTGTGAGTGAGCACATTATTTACCATAGTTGAAAACCAAAGAGTGCCTCTTCATCTTAAATGTTGTGTAATTGCACTTCTCCGTGCGAGAATGCTGTCCCAACGAAGCCTTGATTCCCGTGCTGCTTCATTATAACATTCATATGTAGTTTCGACACACTGACACAGCTGACTAGACAGTGATGGGAGATCCAGAGAGAGAGAGCGCGCGTTTGAATTTGCCGCAGCATTAATATGAAGATAATATAATTTAACAGCGGGAATGATGGCTACATTCAGAGTCTTTGCGTGTCTCGACAAGTCACAATAAGCTCATGGGGCGAACTTCAAAATCAGAAAACTCTGACCAATAAGAGGACAGTTGTACTTGCTTGTGACTTGCATAAATGCATTTTGGTAAGCTTTGAAATGTTGCCGTGTATAAGCTAACTGAACCAAGAAGAAAATGCAACATTGTAACAAATTTAGTCCCTGTTTCGGAACAAAACAAACTAACTCAGGAACATCTTGCTCATTATGCTGCTCCTGCACACAATATCGCAGTTCTTGGGCTAATGCTGCAGCTGACTCTGTCACTGTAGAAGGGGCAAGTGAGTCCATATTAGGTGAGGACGGTGCAGATAAATGTTGGCTATAGATGACCAAGAACTTCTTGAAGAGCATATTCGATTAACTTTTCTATATACAGTGCATCCGGAAAGTATTCACAGCACTTCACTTTTTCCACATTTTGTTATGTTACAACCTTATTCCAAAAGGGATTAAATTGATTATTGTCCTCAAAAATCTGTAGATGATCCGACTGTGTGTGTCTGTAGATGATCTGCCTGTGTGTGTCTGTAGATGATCTGACTGTGTGTCTGTAGATGATCCGACTGTGTGTCTGTAGATGATCCGACTGTGTGTGTCTGTAGATGATCTGACTGTGTGTCTGTAGATGATCTGACTGTGTGTCTGTAGATGATACGACTGTGTCTGTAGATGATCCGACTGTGTGTGTCTGTAGATGATCCGACTGTGTGTGTCTGTAGATGATCTGACTGTGTGTGTCTGTAGATGATCCCACTGTGTGTGTCTGTAGATGATACGACTGTGTCTGTAGATGATCTGCCTGTGTGTGTCTGTAGATGATCCGACTGTGTGTGTCTGTAGATGATCCGACTGTTGTGTGTCTGTAGATGATCTGCCTGTGTGTTTGTAGATGATCCGACTGTTGTGTGTCTGTAGATGATCCGACTGTTGTGTGTCTGTAGATGATCTGACTGTGTGTGTCTGTAGATGATCTGACTGTGTGTCTGTAGATGATCCGACTGTGTGTCTGTAAATGATCTGTCTGTGTGTGTCTGTAAATGATCTGTCTGTGTGTCTGTAGATGATCCGACTGTGTGTCTGTAGATGATCTGCCTGTGTGTGTCTGTAGATGATCTGTCTGTGTGTCTGTAGATGATCCGACTGTGTGTCTGTAGATGATCCGACTGTGTGTCTGTAGATGATATGACTGTGTGTCTGTAGATGATCCGACTGTGTGTGTCTGTAGATGATCCGACTGTGTGTGTCTGTAGATGATCTGTCTGTGTGTCTGTAGATGATCCGACTGTGTGTCTGTAGATGATCCGACTGTGTGTGTCTGTAGATGATCTGTGTGTGTCTGTAGATGATCTGACTGTGTGTCTGTAGATGATCTGCCTGTGTGTGTCTGTAGATGATCTGACTGTGTGTGTCTGTAGATGATCCGACTGTGTGTGTCTGTAGATGATCCGACTGTTGTGTGTCTGTAGATGATCTGTGTGTGTCTGTAGATGATCTGACTGTGTGTGTCTGTAGATGATCCGACTGTGTGTGTCTGTGTGTAGATGATCTGACTGTGTGTGTCTGTGTGTAGATGATCTGACTGTGTGTGTCTGTAGATGATCTGACTGTGTGTGTCTGTAGATGATCTGACTGTGTGTGTCTGTAGATGATCCGACTGTTGTGTGTCTGTAGATGATCTGTGTGTGTCTGTAGATGATCTGACTGTGTGTGTCTGTAGATGATCTGACTGTGTGTGTCTGTAGATGATCTGACTGTGTGTGTCTGTAGATGATCCGACTGTGTGTGTCTGTAGATGATCCGACTGTGTGTGTCTGTAGATGATCCGACTGTGTGTGTCTGTAGATGATCCGACTGTGTGTGTCTGTAGATGATCCGACTGTTGTGTGTCTGTAGATGATCCGTCTGTGTGTCTGTAGATGATCCGACTGTGTGTGTCTGTAGATGATCCGTCTGTGTGTCTGTAGATTATCCGACTGTGTGTCTGTAGATGATCCGACTGTTGTGTGTCTGTAGATGATCTGACTGTGTGTCTGTAGATTATCCGACTGTGTCTGTAGATGATCTGACTGTGTGTGTCTGTAGGTTGTCTGGCTGTATGGTGACAGAGGAAGGCTGTGGTTATGTGTCTTCAGCTCTGAGTTCAAACCCCTCACACCTGAGAGAGCTGGATCTGAGCTACAATCACCTAGGACAATCAGGAGCCCAGTTGCTCAACCACAAACGGGAGGATCCAAACTATAAACTGCAGATACTGAAGTATGTCAAACACTAATACTGATGTACTGAACGTGTGTGTGAATGATGCAGATCTACGTTAATGTGTGTTTTTGTGTTTATAGTGTGGAACATGGAGGAGAGGTCATGATGACAGCAGGACTACGAAAGTGTAGGTCTACAAACACAATTTTTCAGTTTCAATTTCAATTGAGCTTTATTAGCATGACTGTGAATCACAATGTTGCCAAAGCATTAACATATTAACATATTATGTATAAACAATAAAACAAACAAACAAAACATGTATAGATCATGTCATATGTAGCATAATAAATAAATCCATCTAAGTAAATAAAGCAGGTCTCTCTAGAGAGTTAACCATCTCTAACATTGTGAATGGCTAACACAGTTCAATGAATGATGGAATCAGTGTTTCAAATCTGTGGAGAAATGTTACTCTTACATTGTGATATTTAGGACAGATGAGTAGAAAGTATTTCTCATCCTCTATTTGCTGTAGATCACAGTGTCTACAGATCCTCTGCTCTCTCTCTGTCCATGTTTGTCTACGTCTTCCTCTCTCTATTTCTAGATCATGGTCACTTAATCTGTATTTGGAGAGGATTTGTCTTTCTTTAAATTGTTTAATAAATAGATAATTTGCCAATTTAGTGGTTCTATTTAGGGTCGAGTAACATTGGAGTTTATTTTGGAGTTCAAAATGTGCTTTTAGGGATTCATTATGAATATATTTTAGATTTTTGTCAGTTTCTTTATTAATAGTTTTGAGGTTGTAGCTGTGGTCAATTGGGAATTGAGTTTCAAGGACAAGTTGGAGAGCGAGTGTGTTTAGAGGATGAGATTCTGCTGAGGTTTCATTGGCGAGGAAGGCTTTATATTGGACTGAATCAGGATCAGACTGATGGAGGTGATGCCAGAACTGAACACATCTCTTCTGGACCTCAATGTTCAGCGGGTACAAGCCTAATTCAGCCCTGCAGGTGTCATTAGACATGCTTCTGTGAACCCCTAAAATGTTTTTGCCAATTTCCAATTGTAGTTTTTCTACTGAAGTTTTATCCCAATTTCTAAAATTTAGTACTGGTCCTCAAATTTCACATCCATATAAAAGAAATGGTTCTATTATTGAATTATATAATTTTATCAAATTTTATCATAAGTGTTAATGGGTAATTTTATTTGACCGCATCGTCACTTTATAGCATAAAAAGCCCTTTTCGCTCAGTGTTTTGACAGCCAGACTGAATGCCGATGCCCTGATGTTGATGCCCAGATAACTGTAACTGGTGCTGTGCTGTAGGACCTGGCCTTTATAAGTGGACTGATGTTTGTTTCCCCTGAGATCTGGCCTTCTTCTGGAACACCATGACTCTGGTCTTGTCCAGATTGACTGTCAGGGCCCACTCGTGACAGTACTGTTCCAGCAGGGACAGGCTCTGCTGAAGGCCCTCAGGTGTGCGGACAGCAGGACCAGATCATCTGCGTACAGCAGACATCTGACCTCTGTGGTGGAGAGTGAGGCTGGGGACAGTAGAGTGACCTCTGACCTCTGTGTGCTGTAGAGTGAGGCCAAGGATAGTAGAGTGACTTCTGACTAGTGATGTTACATATGACACTGAAGCTTCGATGTGCGTATCGCGCATGCGACACAATTTCTAGTGAAGCCCTGTATCGGGGTGTGTATTGACTTCCCAGAGTCACGTGATTGATGACAAATGAAGCCTCAATTTCTGTCCAATCACGTGCGCGTTTCACGTTGCGTTCGAATGTTCTAACCCGCAGGTCTTACTTTACGAGTAGGTTTTCATTCAGACTTACTCAATTACATTTTTAAATACCCAGTCATATAAGTAATATGAAGAATACAAATTATTTCAGGAAAATAAAATATTTGCCATATGCAATTCATATATGTGTACATTTATTCTTCTGTTACATCATATTGATATTCATACTGGCATTGCCACAGTTTAATGGGTAAATTAATTTATCAAGGAGATCAATTCAACACACATGCGCGCACTGTTAGGCTTTTATTTGAGCATGTAACATGAAACTGTGTAGTGGCTGCTTCGTCCGACAAAGCTTCTTTCACAGGGTTTTGGCTGCTTTATTTTTTACTAAACTGTTTTTGACACTCTTGAAGCTTTGAATGTTTTCCCGAAACAATGAGGGAAAAGTCTCAGTGGCTACGTTTACATGCACCAAAATAATCCATTTGTAATCGGATTGACGGCTCAATTGAATTGAAAACGTTCATGTAAAATTTCGATCGGATTGCAAGGGGTGGTTTATTCCTTTTTAAAGTGCAAGCAATGTTTAAATAATTCATTCATTCATTCACGCTGCAAAAATGCTTTTCTTACTGAGTATTTTTGCTTTAAAAATTCTTAAATCAGGATGCATTTTCTATATAAGAAAATTATACAGTATAAGATATTTAGTTTTGTTTTGTTTTGTGGGGTGATCTAAATTAAGTGTATTTTACTTAAGTAAAATTATCTGCCAGTGTGGTAATACAAATAATCTTAATGCAAACGGAAAACAAGATTATTGGGAGTGTCTATTACTAAGTGCAAATTTACACTAGCTCTGCCCACCAGTGTCACAGGTTAAAAACTAGGAGCATGACTAACGGCTTCAGTGGTGTAGGTACTTTACTTTATACTTTATTTGTCCCTGTTAAGGGAAAATTGTCTTGGGCAATACAGGTGAAGCTGCACAACAAGACACCCACATCAATAACATATTCACACAGTCATGTCCTTTGAATTAGAGTTCAACAGCCTTGTAGCCAAAGGAACAAAAGAATTCCTATAGCGGTTGTATCTAAACCTCGCAGTACAGAGCCGTTGACCAGATGGAAGTAATTCAAATTCAGGATAAAGCACATGAGATGGGTCCAGAGTCATTTTCCTTGCCTGTTTAAAAGCAGTTTTTAAATATAGACTGAAGATTGGGGTAAACCCCCAGACCAACCTCTTTCATTGCCATATGCACCAGCCGATTAAACTGTGATCTAAGGGTATCTGTCAAATGACCAAACCAGGCGGCTATACCATACAATAAGATGGATTCAATACAGGCATCATAAAACAGCAAAATGACACTCTGAGTGACACCAAAAAGTCTGAGCCTCCGTAAAAAGTACTTTTTTTTTTTTGTTGCACCTTTTGACACAGATTATCCACATGCACTTCCCATGGAAGTTTGTTATCGATAAGCAAACCTAAAAGCAAACCCTTTTTTTTTCTTTTTTTACAGTGCATCAGAAAGGCATTTATTTTCAATAAAAATGAAGAAAATGTTCTAAAAGTGGAAGTAAAGTGCTTAACAAGTGTTTAATAATGATAAAAGTATTTATAATTGTAATAATATAATCATTTACACTATGTTGTTATTGCATCCTGTTAATGTACAACAATACTGAGATGCAAATAGTATCTGTCAGTATAAAGTATAAGTAACATCTAATTACTATTTATACTTATTGCAAAGAACTTGCAAAGTAAGAAAAATGCATTTCAATTATTATTAATAGGCCTATTTTACATTTTTTGTTGCCCGCCGTGGGATACCATGAAAATGAATATTAGTTCATTAACCTACCGTTCTGCCAGTTTTCACCTCTGAAATTATAACATTGATAAGAATTAAACTTTTATTGACTCTGAAGTATGCAGACGTCTTTTTGTTGGGTGCTGTTGCTATGGTGAATCGTCGAATATCGTGAATATCGGAGCTCCTTTGATCATGGCTTTTAATAGTCGTGGTGCATGCGCTTAACTCAGAGTCAACCTACTCAGAGTCGATTGAACTAACTAAATTCAGCTGTTCTGAAACAGAAAACTCAGTTTCCCATCTCAGAGTAAGTCAACTCAGAGTTCAAGTTTTAACTCAGAGTTGGTTGAACCTCCTTACTAAAATGGGCCCATGGTGTCCTCCATGCAGTGGCATGCACAGGCCTCCACGAGGGCAGGGGCGAAATCGCGTTCTGGGGGAGGAGAAATGGGAATGCGGGGGTACCGCAATGTAGAGACCTACATCGGATGGGACGGATTGTTCAGTCCCGCGCCCGCCCGCTTCTCGCAGGATTCAGTCCCGCTCTTTTATGCAGCACTGTCTGCATAAAAACTCTGGCGTTTTGATTGTTGAGAGGATTCTAACATAAACACCTGATTGTGTTGTGTCTCCATTGTGTGTCAGAAATCAACAGATATGTCTGTGATTGGCTACATTGATATTGATATACATTGATATACACAGATATTTTATGTTTAAATATTTCTATTTTGCGGAGTCCCGCAAATCATTTGATTCTCCTGCAACCCGCACACAAGTAGTGTCTCACCACCCGCGCCCATCAAATCTTGTCCCGCGCCGCACTCTGTTGCGTTGGGTCCCGCGGTGCAAGTCTCTACCGCGATGTGACCGCAAAGGGCACTTTCACTTTTGCGATCAAAGGGGCAGGGCTCTTTATATTCTGTCTGTATATATTGTGTCATTAACTGTTAATTTTGTATCCATATATTTACAGCTAAATAATATATATACAAAACATGATTTAAAAAAAAAAAAAAGTCTAGTCATTATCTTAATCACTTGGTGCCCCCCTATTGGCTGGTGTCCCAGGGCACTCGCCCAATCCTGTCTATGGATAATCCGGCCCTGTCAGTGAAGGTTCATAATAGCTTATTCAGATTTGTTTGATAACTGATGAACTCTGCTACATCAGTCCTGATAATTAAACTGAACTGAATGAACACTGAACTGAGCTGAATAATGACACAGTTTCTTTCTGTAGAGCTGCTTACAGCTGAATGAAGCTGGGCATTGATGAACTTTGAGGATCATTCAATGATTTCAGAACTGAACTGAACTGAGCTGAGCTGAACGATGACACAGTTGTGCTTTATGATGCTTTATTGTTGAATTCAGCATGTTTCCTAACTGATGAACTTTGACCCCTTACACTGTTATTGAACTACATTAAATTAACATTGAACCAAATTGATTTAAATAATTATTTTGTCTTTTTAGAGCTGCTTTACAGCTGAATTAGCACTTCTTTCATAATTGAAGAAATAAAGGTTTCTTACTTGCCTTGAATTGTAACAAGACAAAAACCAAAATCAAAATGTGTTTATAGAAAGGCACTCTCTATGAACCAGTAAGACACACTATGACGTCAAATTATTTTAATGGTTTTAATTTTAATAATGCAAAATCCTAAATGAACTCGTCAGATCTGAACTCAAGACTGAAGATAGAAAGATTCTGTAATAGATCCAGACGACTGCAAAGCATGCTGGGAACTAAAAATACACTGCTCAGTTTCAGTTCATTCAACACAAATGATGAAGTAAACTTCAGTTTGACATATTTAAGTGGATTTTACACAATTAAATTAGGACAGAATGTTCAGTAATTGTGTGGTTTTAACTCATTTTAATTAAGTTCATTTACCAAGCAGCAAAAATTTTTACAGTGTAGATTAAAAGATTGGACAGATTGATAATTCCTGATTGTGATGTGTTTTATCTCCATCAGATTCCCATCGGCTCACTCTGGATCCGAACACAGTGAATGAATGCCTCCGTCTGTCTGAGAGGAACACAGTGGTTACTAACACTTACCCAGAGCTTCAGTCGTATCCTGATCATCCAGACAGATTTGATACAAGGTCTCAGGTGTTGTGTAGAGAGAGTGTGAGTGATCAACGCTGTTACTGGGAGATTGAGTGGAGTGGAGATAAGGGTCAAGTGTTTATATCAGTGTCATATAAGAGCATCAGCAGGAAGGGACGGGGTAATGAGTGTGTGTTTGGATCTAAAAATGATCAGTCCTGGAGTTTGTTCTGCTGTCACTCCAGTAACTCATTCATACACAATAGCATAGAGACTCATCTGCCTTTAATTCCAAGCCGTAGAATAGGAGTGTATGTGGATCACAGTGCAGGAATTCTGTCCTACTACAGCGTCTCTGGAGACACAGTGAAACACATCCACACAGTCCAGACCACATTCACTCAACCGCTCTATCCTGGGTTTTGGGTTTATATTGGAACATCAGTGAAACTGTGTTGAAGAACAAGAATAGATTCTAGAGAGATTCTACCCATAATAATTTGAGCTCATGATAAATCAGTGACAGTCAGATGTTATAGAGTCTCTTATTTTCTCTTCATTACATTGATACTACAGTTAAACTTCTGTCACTGAAATAACAGAATAAATGTATGTAATAAATCCTCATATAGACAGTGCGTGTGTGTGTGTGTGTGTGTGTGTGTGTGTGTGTATTGGTAATCACTGTTATGGGGACCAAATGATCTCACAAGTATAGTAATACTATAGTAAATTTTAACCTTTAAGTCCACATGAGGAAACAATCTTATAAATCATACAGAATTATGTTTTCTGAAAATGTAAAAATGCAGAATGTTTTTGATTGGTAGGTTTAGGATTAGGTTTAGGTAACATTGTATGTGAGGGAGAAAATGCATATAAGCCCCACTGTCCTCCAAGACTCTGTGATTGTGTATAGTGTTTCTTGGGGTTTTTCTTGTGCATCAACAAAAAGGTTTTTGTGTATTTGTTTTAGAGATTGTTTTGTCAATAAATGTAGAGGGTTTTAATTTGCATTTGTGTTGATTGTATCAAGGTAATTAAGAGATTTTAAAGTAAAATTTGAAATGTACTAAATTGTAATATGGACGGGGATGTTTTAAAGGGGACATTGGATGCAAAATTCACTTTCACATGGTGTTTGGACATAAATAAATAAATAAAATGTCAACAATTCTGTGTTTTTCTGTCAATATGGGGTGTGTGTGTACATTAATGAGGGAAAAAAATGAACTTAAATGATTTTAGCAAATGGCTGCAATATAACAGAGTGAAAAATTTAAGGGGGTCTGAATACTTTCCGTACCCACTGTATATTAGTTAGATAGTTAGATATTAGATAGATAGTAAGTTAGATAGATAATTAGATTGTTAGATAATAAAAGATGGTTAGAAAGTTAGATAGTAAGTCAGATAGTTAGTAAGTTAGATAGATAATAAGTTAGATAGTAAGTTAGTTATAGTTAGATAGATAGATAGATAATAAGTTAGTTAGATAGTAAGTTAGTTAGAAGTTTGAAAGTTTAAGTTTTAGTTTAGTAGTTTTGATAGATTTTTTTTTTGCTACAAATCCAAATTAAGTGAGCTACTCTAATAGTTTACTAATTTGTAGTTAAGTATTTTACGCTACACTTACAGCCTCAAATATTCATTTTTTTCAGTAAGCATTTTTTTTTTTTTAAATCTTTATCATAACATTTATAGCAACAATTCGTAATAAGTAGTAAATTCTATTGTAAGAACAGCTAATGGGGTGATGAACGCGCGTTGTCACAGTAACCAGGTGAAGGTAATGAGGAAAATAAACTGCTACATTATGAGACACAATTGCTCTGCTTCCTCCAAAATTGAAAATGCATATTCAAATCCCCCCTGCACAATCAAAATTAATTTATTACAACTGTCACTATCAAGTGAAATGTGAAAATAAATAAAAAGTGTTGCAGTATTAGTTATACATGTTCGTGGCATGCAAGATTATGTTCAGCGTTGAGCATTATAACCAATTACACACGTCTCTGTTGAGCTCATGATGCAATAACCAATCAGATGAGTTTAGATTAGTTACAGGTGAATTAAAAAAAAACTGCGGATTCGCGGGAGTTTTTGCCGCGTTCGGGCCATGTGATCAGCTCAGTCAGTAAGTGTGTGACGCAGGGACTTTCTGAGGGGGAAATTTCAGTCAGTGTGTGACGCACTCTGAATACTGCTTCTGGAAAAGTGCAGATATGATGCAAGTAAGATATTAATTTATAATCCTTTTTTTTTAATGCTACTTAAATAACAATGTCTTGATTGTCTAATGCGTAGAAAGCATTTAACTAATTCATAAACGATTCCTGTCAGTGCCTCATAGCCTACAAGAATGACACCACACAAAAACGTTTAGTGTATTGTTTTAATCAACATTAATTATTAAATTAATGTAATCTCATTTAAAAAATGTATTCTAATATTAAAATGAATATCACGAGCAATAATCCACAATAATGATATTTTTCAGTTACAAGGCAAAAAGTTGTCATAACGGCTTAATTTTCTAGGAATGCTTTCTGCTAGGTGTATGCATCATCTTTTGTGTCATTCTTACATTTAATCATTAAATTAAATTAAGTTAAATAAGAGTAACAAGACACAATAGAGTTGATAAATTCATCAAAATTAATTTTTTGCCATGCTGAGGAAATACAGAAACACTAGCCCTGTTTAATGCAGCTTTCAGGGGATTAATAAAGACTTAATTAAAAACAAATGAATAAAGGACATTAATAATTCGTTATTTTAAACATAAAACGTCGAATTTATTTATTTTTGAAATTATTTAAAATTTAAACTACCTTAATGTGAAATTAACCGCCACTAGGTGGCAGAGAGTTTCTTTTATTGAGTGAGGCTTATTCATGCAGGAAAGAAGCAGCGAGTCATTGAATCATTTATCAACCAATTCGTTCAAAAAGCTGATTGATTCATTTAGTAATGAAACCTTGCCATGTGCAGCTCAGAGAATTAAAACAGTCCTGTGGCTTTGTTTGGAACTATTTTGACGAAATTAATCAAAAACGGATAATCTTGTGTCTAAAATGTAAGTCACTTAATATTAAATAATTGTTTATTGAACTGTTGTGTATCTATCACATTTGTAATCATGCTGTTTTTTTTTTTGTTTTGTTTTTTTGGAGGAAACAGCACACTTCGTGGTGATATTAGTTAACCATGTTAAATGTATAAATATAAACTAAAATAATTAGACCACCATTCACTTTTATTACACTAATTTTATTGCAACACTTTATTTTGTGAATTACATTATCAGAAAAGCGAGCTGTACACATTTGGATTTATGACTGCTATAAATTTTAGCTGCCACAAGATGGCACTGTTTTTAACATTTCTGATGCTTCAAATCTTTTTCCGAAACGGAACAGCTCATGCGTTTTCAGTATTCGTGTTTTTGGTATGGGTGTGTGTAATTTACATAAATTTACTCGTAAGTTCTAAAACCCCATCTAAAAATCTCGAGGGAACCAGTGTGGCGGGGTTTGGACGTCATAACTGCACCACGTCGTCAGTCTAGTTAATGGGAAACACTATCACACTAATGATATATCTCAATTTGTTTTGCATTATATTTATTTTCACAATTGTGTAGCTTGAAGATTTTAACTTGATGTTTCTATTCTCCCACAGTGTTGCCTAATGATTGCAAAATGACTAAGGAGTTTCTGGCCACACCTCAGATCTCAGTAGAACACAAATGATTTTTAACTCCAACCGTTGCCGTCTGTCAGTCATATAATGCGTTTAAATGGTAACGCCATCTATGAGAATAAAAAAAACATGCACAGACAAATCCAAATTAAACCCTGCGGCTCGTGACGACACATTGATGTCCTAAGACACGAAACGATCGGTTTGTGCGAGAAACCTAACAGTGTTTATATTTTGAAAAGGAGTTATATAAATTGAACACCCTATTTTACTCTATTACACTACTATTTACTACCGTTTAACTCTCCTCTGAAAAAAAAAAAAAAATAAACAAATAATTATCTCTCTGATTCTGCAAACTCCACATCCAGCACACGGTTGTGTGTATGCTGGATTTTTACTTTGGTTGGGAGTTTGGCAATTAAATCCACCACCCTCCCATTGTACAGTTTTTCTGGAATGCTGAATTCCCCTTTATACAAAGTGATATAAATACTGTTCGGTTTCTCGCACAAACCGATCGTTTCTTGTCTTAGGACATCAATGTGTCGTCACGAGCCGCAGGGTTTGATTTGGATTTGTCTGTGCATGTTTTTTTGACTCTTATAGATTGTGTTCCCATTGACATGCATTATACGACTGACAGACGGCAACGGTTGGAGTTAAAAATCATCATGTGTTCTACTGAAGAAACAAAGTCACCTACATCTTGGATACCCTGGGGGTAAGCAGATAAACATCACATTTTCATTTTTGGGTGAAGTATCCCTTTAAAATGTTTTCATTTCATTCTTCATTTGTATTCTGAAAAGAAAACAAAAACATTACTTCTAATACTACTACTACTAAAATGTAAACAATTTGAACTACTATTAAATGCTACTATTTTACTAGTTTTAAGCTCTCCTCTGAATCAGTGAACTCTACATCCAGCACACGTTTGTGGATGTGCTTTCAGTGAAGTTGCAGATAATTATTTCAGTCTGCTCAGTCAGTGCCAGATGTTGGCGGGAATGACATGTAAAGTGAACTACTTAAAATCGCTGTGTACCTACACTGATGTGAAGCTGTATGATTTTAACCTTCCATTTCTGTTCTCCTGCAGTGCATGAGATCTACATCATCTCCAGGTAGAGCACACCCAAAGCCTCATCACACCAAAGGGAAAACATCTAGGAGGATCTTGCCACGTCTGTCAATTAGGTATCTCTGCAGAACAAAACGGCTGTTTCCCAATCAGTAGGCATTTGTCAATCACTTTACCCAAATTCCTTCAACCATAAAGGCCCACCCGAGTGGATTAAAGCAAGTTGGGTAAAGTGGTTGAAAACCACCCGTTGTGGATTTTACCAATGCACAGATGATTGGGGAACACCCGTTAGTGTTCTGCAGAGATACCTACTTGCACATCTCGGACACGGGTCCAAGATGAGAACCTGGTTGGCTTGGACCTGTGTCACCCTCACATCCTGAATCTTTCTGGATCACCTCACATTGTCACAGGTAAGTAATATTCTGCATTACAGCAGTGTTCGTGTTCTGCAGGTACAATACAAATATATCTCTCAGTCCCAGACTGTGAATGATTTCATTTTTACTGAGCTATTCCTTTAAGTTATTTAAACACAATTATAGTTACTAGCCATTGGGAAAAGTTATTCCGTTATAAATGGATATGCTTGAGTTTTTTGTTGTTTTTAACTCACCCCAGTGGTTTCAGTAGTTGTGATTTGATGGTGATTGCCTAGCATTTTAGCTCATGACACAAGTTTAACAGGGCTTGATGAATGATGGATGTTGTTGCAACCACTGCAGAGATGTTTAAGTTGGGGTGAAACTGCTGGGGATCACTGGACAGTCAAATAAAACTGATTTTGAATGATATATTCTAATGATGATTTTAAAGCATAGTTCTTACAAGGACTATCCTGTTAAACATTGGAAACCTACTATAGGTCAATGTTACATTATTGTCACAGAGAATTTTGTTGTACATTATTTTTTTTCTGCATATGTTTTCTTACAATGAGTTGTAACCAAGGGCTTTTGTTCCCTCTGCAGGTAATATCAAAGTAGCTGGTACTAACACTAGATTGCACTCCGCAGTTGGACATAATTAAGAGGTAACATTTAAATGTATTTGTATATAAAAACATCAGATTAATGTCTTGAACGCAAATTTATTTTAAAACGGAAACCAAAACGCATATATTAAACAAGCAGACATAATCAAAACCTCAAACTGACATGACTAACATTAATTAAAACAACAAACTGACAGTTGACACTATTTTACTACTATTACACTACTATTTACTACTGTTACTGGAATATTTTGAAAATTAGTTGTATAAATTGAACACCCTATTTTACTATTACACTACTATTTACTACCGTTTAGCTCTCTTCTGAAAAGAAATGATCTCTCTGATTCTGCAAACTCCGCATCCAGCACACAGTTGTGTGTATGCTGGATTTTTACTTTGGTTGGGAGTTTGGCGATTAAATTGTACAGTTTTTCTGGAATGCTGAATTCCTCATAATTGCTGCAGAGGAGAGTGAGGGTTCCTTTTTCTTCTGAGACTGTCCATGTCCATGTTCTCCGTCACTACTTTCCTCTCAGCAGTCTGCATCATAAAGAAAATACAACTTATAATCTGGCTTGACATCCTGTTACAGAGATTTCACTCAAATAAAAATTGCAATTTACCCACTTTCATCAATATTGCTATAGCAGAATTAAGGAAACTTTCGTCGGGAGTGTGTCAACTTGGAATGTGTATGGCTTGAATGTGATGAAAGTATAACTATTGAAAAACGCATATCAACATCTCGCGTTTTCTCACGTTTTTAGATGCACAGACATGTTTGAACCGGCCTTAAGTTGTTTCTACTGGCTGGCAAGTCTATGCAGTCATTGCACCAGCAATGAGAATTGTTAATACCCTTTTTGAATCGATTGTGGTGCTGTTAAGTTCATTTTAAGCTGAATAAGGCTTATGTAATGTAGCTAATGTGTTTTCTATTATATTTGTGTACCTTCACAGCTGTGTGGGATGAGGAATTAAATTTTCCTCCTCCATTCCCCAAAAGAAAAACTTTGAGGTGTTTTTCATCTTTGAGGTAGAGCTCACACAGAGCCTCGTCTCTCCAGAGAGAAACTTCAGCAGCTTTTGGCCACATCTTAGGGTGAGGTCCAGGATGGGGACATGGCTGCCTTGCACATAGGTCATCCTCAGTGGTTGTATCTGCAAAATGACAGCTTGACAGTTATACTGTTACAGGTAAGTACTAGAAGTACATTAACAACACTGTGATATTGTACTTGTCTGGACTATTACTAAAATGTTATAGAAGTGTAATATGGCAGTGTTTCTTATTCCCCCTGTATTGCTAGTTTTAATAACAAAAAGAAAATAATGAAATAATTTTAATCTTAGATCACTCCTTCTTTGGCTAAATGGTCTGTCATTCTTTTCTTATTGTTTTTACTTTGCAAGGCTACATTTTTAAAATGGGGAAATTTGTTTGTACTGCTCGGTTGTACTACTTGTAAAATTGTAGAATCAGAATGAAAAAAATGTATTAAAATAGGGATTTTTCTGGGGGGGAAAAAATCATGATATTTTTGCCATATCGCCCACCCCTAGGTGAGCTATTCCTTTTAAGTTGTGTAAATATTGTGTAATCATTTCTGTAATTCTCACATCTGTGAGGATTCTAAGTTACCAAATAAGATGTTTTAGTACTCATTAAAGTGGATTTACATTCCCTAGCAGCATGTATCTTTGCTGACACTCTTGGGTACTTTACTAATTGTAAAAGTGAGTTACAGTGCACTACCATCCCTTTGTGTTCTGCAGAAGGAAGTCATGTTGGTCTGGAATGACATGAGGGTGAGTACATGACAGAATTTCCGTCTTAATTTTCATACCTTTAGCTACAGAGAGAAATGCGTCCTGATAACCAGAACAACTATAATAACTGTTGACTTCTAGATATTCTGTGATAATGGAATGACTCACTTTTTCAATTTCCCCTTGAAGACTCAAATAGTCTCCCCTGGTGAATAGGTCTTCTTCTTCACCCGTGACCATCACAGATGGTGGATAAATTGCCTCCCTTGCAACCTTTTCCGCCATTTCGTCCAGGTTAAGTGGTGCTGTCCGAAATTTATTTGATGTCCGGCCAAAATAAACATTTTGGCGGCCATAGCGTGTGCCTAATGTTACATTTTTAAGGATGTAACTGCATCCTTCATCCAATTCTGGCTCTTCGCCATTTTTGGACACCAGGTATATGTTTGTGCCATCGCTTACAGCACTCAGACTTTTTATTTGATAGTTTTCAGCTTTAATTTCTCCGTTGCTGTTTGTGAAATTTACAGCTTTTCTGGTAGTCTTATTGGCCACGCATTTGCACAGGATTGGGGCCGGGCGGCTGTACGGGCTTTGTGTTGCCATCCTGAGGGTAAGAGAAAATATACAGAATACTTATGGATACAGAATGTGATCTTGGTTATGAAAAAATATTATCAACAAATTTTAAATTATTATTTGTTATTGTAGATAAATATTTATTACAGGATAAATATCCTGTCAGAAATAGGGAACTTATCAAACTATAGGAAAGCATTTTATAATATATTATAAATGTATAAATTTACATCATTAGTGACTTTCTTATCTCTGACAGTACAGTATTTATTTATTCATTTATTTGAGGTACTTAAATATTGATAAAATGTTTTGTGAAGTAAAAGAGGCCTCAAATAATGGACTGCCCTGTCAAACATAGGCTTATATTATGTCACTGTCATGAGACATTTTATTTATTTATTTCTTTAGACACTGCATTTGTCATGATAACAGTAACATAACAGAATTATAGTTTGATAGTTTCCTATACATGACTGGATAATCTCTGAAAGCATTTTTTTTTTTTTTTACTTCATACTCTGACAGGATTATTGGCATTTTTTACTTAAAACTTCAAGAATTTATTAATTGAAAGTCATTGATTAAATTTCTTGTGAAGATTTACCTCAAAATAATTAACTATCCTGTCAGGCAGGGGGAAAAATGGGCCTCTGACAGGATTTCACTCTCCCTCTCTTTTACATCAAACTCTGAGAGAATTAGTTTTTTTCTTTTTTTTTTTAACTTTATAGTTAACATGAAATTTATTGATGTAATTTATTTATTCATTAAACACCATTGATAAAATGTCTTGTAAAGTAAAGATCTACCTCAAAATAATGAACTATCCTGTCAGGCAGGGGGAAAAATAGGCCTCTGACAGGATTTCAATCTCTTTTTTTACTTTTTTTTTTTTTTTTACTTCACAGTTAACTTGAAATTTATTGATTTTTATTTATTTATTTATTGAAAGTCATTGATAAAATTTCATGTGAAGTAAAGTTTTACCTCAGAAAATGAACTATTCCCTGACAGGCCTCTGACAGCATTTCACTCTTTTACTTCAAACTCTGAGAGAATTACTCTCTTCCCCCCTCCCCATTCTTCACAAGGATTTATTTATTAATGTAAAAAAAAAACAAAAAAACATCCATATCCAAAAACTATCAATTATCCCGTCGTTGATACAATTTCTTGTGAAGTAAAGATTTACCTCAAAAAAATGAACTATACACAGCAAATTGCCCAGTGTTCATTTAACTCCACAAGTGTACATTTTACACTTCTCTGGTGTATATATATATAGGTCCCACCAGCCTGGTGTTTAAGTAACCCTTTCAAAAGTGTTGAATATATACCCCTCGACAGTGTACATTGTTTTACACCAAAAGTGTACAATATACTCTAGTGTACACTGTGTATTACTCTCTGCAAGAGTGTATTATACACCAATTCAAAAGGTTATTTTTTTACACTGACGGGGTAAAGTGCCTTCCATACAGGTTTATTCTAAAAATGTACAAAGATTAATTGTGCTTTTAGCACTCTGGAATTAAAGAACATTTCTAAATTTCCAAATGTTCACCATTTTGCATTGTGTGTGTGTGTGTGTGTATATATATATATATAAACAGATCATAAAAAACCTTTCAAACCAATTGGATTTATTTTCTCAGATTCAACAGGCAACAAAGAAATGCAACTCATGTTGTGTAACACTTAGTACAGCATGCATAAAAACAGTGTAACAGCATTAAAAGAACAAATCACTTAAATTTTTATGACTGAATTTCAGTCATTTGTGCAATTTCATTTTACTGAATGACAACATACACACTTAAACATGTGTATTGCATTGTATTAAAATAAAAACTACAAGGAACAGACAAATTTGAAGACCTGAGCACTAAAGCACTCTGGAAAAATTCTGGAAAAAGTGCTTTAAAACATGTATTACGATATTTCACGGGTAATGCCTACATCAATGTTGTAAATCGTGGTCTGAAGAAAGGTAAACATATTGTGCAAAGCGGCATCTTATGAAATGCCAAACACATAATGAACTTTGAAAAGTTCATCAAAGGCTGAGAGAGAGGACTTAGCCATGCAGGGGATGAGCCGCTCATCCACAGCAATGTAGTAGTCATGGATGCTACTCTTCGAAGTGCCAACTGCCCAGATGTAGGGCTGTGTTGATCCAAGGACTTCTTCAAAACTGCAACAAGACTGAAAACAGAAAAAAAACATTCACATTTAGATTAATGTACACCTACACATTAACAAACATTCTAGGCATGACATGCAGTTCTACATAACATTAAGAGTAAGCATACCTTGTGAAATCTTACTACGCGATCCAAAGCTTCAAGCACACTGATCTTGACAAACTTCTTATTTCCGCTAGAAGGTGGTGGCAGGAGATAGACCAGCAATAACGGAAGACATATCACTGTCCCAGTCTAAATTCAAAAAGAAAACGCAAACCATAACAAATCTATATAATCATATACCAATATATATAAGCTATTTTATATACAGATAAAATGATTATCCTTGCTCTTGATTGGCATACATAATGAACTGCCTGTACCTCCTTGACTGGTGTTGCAGTGTTCTGCAGACTGAATCAGACATCTCAAAAGCAGTGACTGGGTGAGGTTTTTGGCTTCTTGAATGACTTTTTGCTTCAGAGTAGAGTCCCACTTCTCCAGAAGTTTAGATGCAGTCTCCACTCCAAATAGTAACTCAAAGTCTTGAAGCACCTAAAGTTGTATACAGTTAAAAGCAAGAAAATAATTAGTTACATTACCAAGTGCTGCAGCTAAATAGTCCATTCAATTTTGAATAACAACAACCTATTGTGTGCAACACTTACAAGTCCTTTTGTGTCAAGAAACCTTGTAAATAAGGAAGGAACAGATGAGGATTTTTCAGGATCATGGATCATTTTCTGGCGATACTGGAAAGTAGATTTCATCTTTGCAGTCGCTTGTTCTGGATCCGAACAATGTTTCAAAAATGAAATAGCTTCTTGACAGCGATCTCCTTCTAGCTGGTTTTCTGTTGTGGAAAACACTCTTTCAGTTCGAGGACCCCTCCTCTCACATTTATCATCAGAAGTGGTTCTGCTGCAGCGGTTGTTACGTTGAACTGTCTCCAGTCTCCAGGCTATATATCCTGACTTACCTTCTGCATCATAGAAGTGTTCCTACAACATAAGCAATACATTTAAAAATTACAGCACTTACATGAAAGGCAGTTTTACATTTATAAATGAAATATATAAACAGACCACAAAAGACACTCTAAATAGTAGTGATAATTATATGGCATGCCAATAATAACATGCATTCCTACTAGAAAAATTCATTTTAACAGTAAAATAGAGAACTCACATAGCCTTTTCTGGAATAGGGATCCTTGAGAGAGGGAAACAGAGTCACAATCCCAACTGCATATTTAACTCTGATCTCCTGAGGTGGAATACTCCTAAGTAAACAAAAATAAAGCTACATTGTTACATTTGGTAATTAAGTGTGCTTAATTGAGTAGTTTGAATGGTTATTCACACACTGTATTGTTAAAATATTTAAACAGAGGAGAGGGAACAACATCCTTTACCTACCCATATTTATCAATCATGTCTCCAACTAATGCGTTCACAAGAATCCGTCTTGTGGAATCTGTGATTTTCCCAGTTGTTTTGTATTCCTGAAATATCTTCTCCCCAGCAGGCTTTTTTTCTAAAAAGAAAAATTGTAAAATCATCTAAGAAAACAACATTGACATTTTAGTAGGATTGCGACGGGCCTGCAAACCCACAAGTTCATCGGCAAGTGACACGTATGTTTAAGAGTAAGTAAGCTGATAACCTCAACTTTTGGTTCCAAAAACAGATGTAACTTTTAGGGTATGCAAGTAGCCATAGCAACTTACTCTCTGGACATAACCTGCTCTGGAGCAGCTCATGATCCAGGGTTAGTTTGCTTAAGAGGTATTCAGATGCATGTTAGATAATTAATACAGTTATAGTGATGTAACTAAATTTGTTATAAAGTTATATATACAATATTATACTATATAATAATATATACTATACTGTAATAAGATCTGATCATTAAAGAGCCAATTTATTGCAGACAGAGCGTCAGAACCAAATATGTATTGTGCACAAGTTTTATTAACTAAATCGCGAACACATAACTCACAAACGCAAACATACATACAGGCAAGTCACACAATAAATAGGTAAAATGATAAATGATAGAGTGAAACTGGAAGTGGGAAACAGTAGGAGCTACGAAGAAACCAAAAACCAGGTAAGAAATCATCAGTATTCATCATAAAACTCCTTTGTTACAAAGGAGGTTCACAATTTTAACTAACTAGCAGCAATTTAGTATATTGTACGATACTTGCATTAGGCCTCGTTGAAGAGCCTTTTTGAAGAGCGTCTGGATACATTATTGCCGTAGGAAGTCCTGAGAATTTAGTCCGATGGTACTGAAGTTGCAATTGATGTCTTCTGCGTTGAATGAGGAAGCGATAATAAACTTGCATGGTTAGTTTGAATCTTAGTAGGAAAGAGTCCTTTTCTCTCCTAATGAAGCACATGGCCAGGGGCAGGGCAGATCCTTACAGGCCTAGGCAGAACCCCTAGGGATGCAGTTTCGGTCAGATCGGCAAGAGAGAGAGGTGTAGTTGTGCGTCTTCTCTTAAAGTCTGGGAGGAGCCACACCTCTTCGGGTGGAACTGACCAATGAGCAAAGTGGAATTTCTGTAGCGGGGGGGCGTTTATGGCTCTTGTCTTCGAGCCTGACTAAACTGGCTGAGTTATTGAAGAATAACTATTAAAGATTGGAACCAGCATAACTCAAGTAAGCAAGGTTTGGGTTAAAGTGCCCCTATTATGGAATTTTGAAAATGATCTTTCTTGTAGTGTGTAACTGCTCTAAGTGCATAAAAACATCCTGCAAAGTTTTAAATCTGAAAGTGCATAAAATTATTGTCTCTCCAAAGTAAGAGTTAACTCAGAGTCAATTAAACAAGTCGTTTGTAAAACGAATCCCAAGCCGTTTCGTTGTGACGTCACAACAAAACATTAGCATATTGCCCGCCCACTTATTGCACGTGCAGACACCAGGGAAAATAAATTTTTTTCAACAATACCACAGCAGTACAATCTTTTGTTGCGTTCCCGTCATTTTACTGACGACTGCTTCTCAAACCTCGGGGAGTTTAATGCAGGATTCACAAAACGCTTGGTCTTAAAATATGGATCACTGCTCAGTTTATTTGGACCAGCTTGCTCCTCTGAATCTCAACCTGTAAGTATGATTAATAATTGATATTTATATTTTCTAGCGATTGTTCAAAATTCGTAGTTTTGTATATTTTGTGTAACGTACGCCCTATTGTCTGTATGTCTCGTGCTCACCGGCTAACTCACGTTTCTGTAGTTCTGCTATTCAGATGAGGGTCCAATATTGTCTAAAAATGTGTCGATTAATGCAGCTTGTCTGTCTTATTACTTTGAGTAATGATCAAGGATGGAGCACGACTTTTTTTTACAAAATGTAATACATTATCAGCTATACACGTTTGTGCTCGGCTAACGTGGGAGTTTACAACATACAAAACAAACAGTTTTTTCCTCTTTTTATTATTACAGTAGAGTGGAGCTCTATTTGTATTGTAATAGGATGTTAAGATGCTAGTCCAGGCTAAATAATTAAAGGAATCTCTCTGTAAACAGTAAACACCCCTTGTAATGTCAAACAATGATATAGACATAGTTATGACGAAAACGTCTGTACACATCTGGCCTAAATGTTTATCTTATGTTAGAGGTTTTCAGCTTCGCTTGGCATTCTGATACAGTTCCCACAGGTGCGCCTACATAAAGTATAACAGTGACACTGCTATCACGTCTTATAAATAACTAAGGTGACACTTACCAAATAGAAACGTTGTACGCCATTTGAAATTGCCAATCAGTTTCTGGCTTATTGACTACTTCAGATGTTTCATCGTAGGGCTCGAATTGATAAGGTAAAATCGATGCTATCTTTTCTGTCCATACATTGTATACAATTCATATAGCAATGGGCGCAGTAGACCAATCACAAAGGATTGGGCCATCTGACCAATCAGAGCAGTGTAGGCTCACAGAAAGGAGGGGTTTACAGAGACTGATTCTCTGAACTGCGTCAAACGAATCGTTTACAAAAGATTGAAAACTCAAGTGAAATTAAATGTATATTATGAGAAAACAAAAGTGTTTTTTTGACCTTGCATGCATTTATGCCTGTTGTAGGAGACTCCCAAAACAATATTAGGAACCTTAAAAAAGGCATAATAGGGGCACTTTAAACAACCGAGAGTTCAGGGAATATGTTGACAGTAAGTTAACCTTGCTTTTTGGAAAACCCCAAATAATGATTTTCACATCATTTTAAGACAAAAAGTCAAGGCTATTTGATCCAGTCATTTTCAAAAGGTTTTATGGCCTTATTTCATTGACTTCTTCAAAAAGCAGTGACCGATGCTCCCTCCAGGAGGTACTGTGGTGAATACCCATGCCCAGAACTCTCCAGGTTTTGATGCAGAGCAACAAGTGGGGTTTTCTTGTGGAAATGTTCAATCAGCGCCCTCTCCTGGTGCTCATGTACCAGGTTGAGGTTTGCTTCTTTCTAATGCTACCATTCTGAGTAGCACTTCTAGGGCGTTGACTTCCCTTCTTGGTCATTCCAGACTCAAGCCAATTGATCAATTTCAATCAGTGGACGAACCTCTGCTGACGTTTGTGGCACATATGTTGTGTGAATTCAGGAAGCTTAAGGCTCCTCCACCTGAATCAGAGCAAACTGAAATAATCTGTAAGCATTGCCCTGGTAAAATGTGCTGTTGCTCTATATGGAGCACAGATCGACAATGACATGACGTGGGTGATCTACTGCTACGTGCACGCCAAGTGCATGCTGCCTCGGGCCACGTGTGAGTGCTAGAGTTGTAACTGATGAAGAGGCACATATGTCTGTAGAAAGAATGGCTACTTTAGACATGGGTGCTTCATTGTCTGCAGTAAGGTTGGATATATTGGTGGCCAACTGAACGAATACATTCAGAGTGGCCGAGACTAAATTTCTCAACAAAAGTGTCTGAGGAGGGAGAGATGACTTGAGCTCCATGAAGGTAGCGGCCGAATCAGCAGCGAGATAGTGCTTATTGACAGTTCTCTTATCACTCACTTTTGGTACATACTGAAATCTCAAAAAAGACACAGTAGTGGTCAGATATGGCAGAATGTACAATCTGTGGGTGGCTGATGTTAAGCCACATGAGATCACCAGATTATAGGAGAACTCAGGCAAATGGTGACAGGTTGTGACAGGCATCTCCTTCACATTGACATTCAAACAGGTCTCCTTGTTGACGGCTCCAAGATGTCGGCACTTTTGATGTACCTGAAGCAGCCGAGCTGCATCTACTGTGCATATTTATGGTTGGCAACCCTAGCTGTGGTGAATGCACAGCTAAGTGAACTCCCTCAGACAAAATGCAGAAGTGTAACCAGATGTATCTCATTAAGGATCAAAAACATCTTTGTGAAATTTTTTTACTTAAAAAAAAATATATATTTTTAACCATTCCTTCAAAAATAGGAAGTGTTACAACCCAAACCTGATGAGGTTCAGATTTTAAATGAAAACAGCAGAGGACTTAATTCCTCAGAGAACCAAGGAAACACAACATATCCAGGTAAGATTGAAATGTTGTTACAAAATGTGAACGTACTATCAACAATATCACAGGAACAGATTAAAAATCATTAGAAGGAACTTTACAATGCTCTGGAGTTTGAATCACACAAATCAGAAACAATGCAGCCACCACTGGAATCAAAATCCATGAATAAATAGATCCGTTATGTTAGGATAGGTAAAACATCAGGACATGAAATTTAAATTCTAATGAAAATGTATTAGTTCATTGATGATTCAGAATTTTGCATCGTCACCAAAAAAATTATAGCCTAATTAGTTTGTTTCATTTCATGAAAAATCAATCTTATTAGGGCTTAATTTGCCGATATGCGTTAGCTAGAATTGCACTAGCATAATAATGATGATGATGATAATAATAATAGCAGCTATTTAGTCATAACATTGAAGTAGGCTATTACTGATAACAGCCAGGCTATAGTCTTCCTATGATCAGCCTAACATACCTGGAACATTAGCAGATGCAACACGATCTCCTGGCACTGCATATCTATAGCACGAGTTCATGGTTTTATTTGGTGCGCTCCTATACGCAAAAGTAATCTAAAATGTACCCGTTGAGTAGGATTGGTTAGCTGTGTAGCGTATAGATTGTATCATATGCACACAATAAGTTTGTATGCAAGGATTGCATGCACGTAAAAGCGTATAAAGAGCACACAAAATGAAATCATGAACTCATGCTATATGTGGCACTAGTGTAAAGAAAAGACATAAACGGAAGACCCCACCCCATTTAAAATGAGTTTTATATATTTCTATACAGAAGTGGTAGTCTAAGACTAAATGTCTGAAAGTGTTTGAAGTGTTTTTGGCTCCTTTTTATATATTTAGATACTATCTGCAGGAAGGTTACATCTTTTCATGTGTACACAATGGCGTAAATTATCCAAACCACTAGGGGGAGCGCTCGCCAAGGTCTGCTAGAGAACGCGTAATACAGCAGTTAATGCGAGATGAGCAGATGGCTAACACACAGAATTGATACGCTCCAAATGTGGTTGACTTTATCTCGTTACTTCTTTCCTTGCAGGTAAGAATAACTCAGTATATTTCAATTAAGGGGGTCCATGATCAGTTTTCATTGTAGTTTTGGTGGTTTGGGTAGGTTTTGAGCACCACGACTGTATTGTAATTACTCGTATAGAACGCGAGGCAACTGTGGTGGAAGTTTGTATTGAACCAAGATCGTTATTGTGCACCGGAGTGACAATATGTAGTTTAAAGTAATTATTTTATTGTTATTTTGATGGTTAAACGGATCATTTAATTGTAATATGAGTTAAGTGGCGCACATGGAGTTCGCTGGTGTCCGCCATCTTATGTAAATTGTCTGCCGCTGTGGTTTAGGGTTACCAACAACTCAAACGAGGTGAAATGCTCGCCTGTGAAACCAAAGTCATAAAATGTGACATAAGAAAACATTAAAGTGTCCTTATTTATTTAGAGTAAATCAGTAATGCTGGGACAGAGAATGTATGTACTCTGAGAAGTAGTTAAACAGACAGAAAATATTGTAGAGGTTCAAATTAAGTTTATAATTTTTTTTGTTATTGAGCAAAATTTGTGTTTATATGCTTGATATGCAAAATGTATTTGCAAGTGAATATGTTTACATTTATTTGTGGACAACAGGGAAGGTTATAGAGCATTTAGAAAAAGTTATACTGAGTTTATGATACAGCAGTTAATGCGAGACGAGCAGATGGCTAACACACAGACTTGATACGCTCCATATGTGGTTGACTTAATCTTGTTACTTCTTTCCTTGCAGATTTGAATGCAAAACAAGTATATTAAATGTGTTGCACCAGAAACGACGCCTGCTCCTTTCTATATGTGTAACATATATGCAGTGCCAGGAGATACTTGGGTAAAGTTGGTTTTATATTCGCACATTTGGACTTCTGTGTTTAAGAACGTTCTAATAATGTGCAATAAAGTTAATGTTTGCAAATTCTAAACAGCGACATGATATTTACAACCAACGATTGTAACCCTACAACATTTTTCACAGTCAATCAAAATGGGCAAGTATTATTTTAATGGCATACTTACTTGCGAACGTCCACTGAATGTCCAATGTAGTGTACAAAGTTATTGTAGCCTATGTGGAAGTCCGAATGTGCGAATATAAAACCAAATTTACCCAAGTCCAGGAGATTGGGCTCTCAAAATCAGTCTGTGTCAGATGAACTGTCAAAAGACATCACTATCTGAAACTGCCCCTCCATCAGACTCAGAATCATCAAGGCTACATCTGTGGTAGTCAATTTCTTTCTTGCAATAGCATATAAAAACAACTAGGAAAAAAGTTGCTAGGCAACAGTGACACGCATCGTCAAAGGCGGGAAAATGTGGCAAACACTGAATGATACAATGTCTATAATGTGTGTACGGTCAATTTTACCATAATGGCCATAGAAAATGGTAGAAATACTCGGAACTCTTCTGTGTTTTGTCATTTTAATAAAATAACAATATTAGAATAAAATATGCACACATTTAAGAAAAGTCGGTATAGCTAAATGGGTTTTATTTCAACAAAGTTATTACCTTGCAAAATTTAAAAACAGTCAAAATGACTGACTTGGTAGTTTTTGTGTTAAGAAGATATATTTCATCCTAACACAAGTATAATTATTTAATTAATATCAGAATCAGAATGAGCTTTATTCACCAGGTGTGCACAAACACACAAGGAATTTGTTGTGGTTTTCTTCAGGAGCTCTTGGTACATACATATTAGTGGTGTAACGATACAATGCATCGATGCAACGTGTAAAAAATCGTTACCTGTGGGCTATTTATAGAGGCACCTTTGTTTTCACACAATGACAGTCTATGCATTATCGCCAATGCGAGCATTCTGGTTTAAACTATTTTTCAGAACTTCTGAAAGACGGTCAGTAGATGGAACTGTCAGTAGCTATGTTTCCATCCACCTATTTTTTATGCGCATTTAGGGATTTCGCATGATAAAACGCTCAATGGAAACAGTGCTTTATTCGCAAATGTTTTATGCGATATTCAAAATTTGCGCATAAGTTAAATACGCAACTTTGGATGGAAACATAGCTAGTGTCTGTTAGTTAGATCACAATACTGGAGAATAGAGCGCTATGAATCGTTCTTCTCACACAGTAACTGCATTTAAAACTGTTAAAAGAAAATGCTCAATGAACTGCTGCGCTCTGTGACTGTGTTGTTTCAAGCGCATCATTCTGCACATGGGATGTGCATAAGTGCTTTGTGTTGTTCTGTATTGGAGCCTTTATGATACTTTTGCACAATGAAAAAATATTAATAGCCTGTTTTGTTCTGTCCTACCTATAATTTGTTGCTTCATTAAAAAGCTGCGCTAAACATTTAAAAGAAATGTCTTTAAATTTTATAGAATATAGGCCTATATACAATATATACACAATATTTACAATATTTCCTTGTTTATCAGTTTTTTGACATTACACATTTTAGCACAAAGCCTAAATTCCTCAACTGTTGTCATGTCAGAAGCTGTCATTAGATTACTGTGTGAGTTTTTTATTTGTGACTGTTCCAGTCAGGGTGCAGGATGTGACATTTTGAAGTAATTGTTTGTTATATAATTTAGTTGCAGTTGTGAGTTAAAATTTTTTTTACTGGTAGTGTAAAATAGGCACATAATATCATAATATTGATCGATATACCCCTGAATCGAATCGAATTGTATCGTAGAACTTTTTGAGGTATCGGAAATTATCGTATCGCCGGCTATGAGAATCGATATTGTATCTAATCGTGACAAACTGTCCGATTTACACCCCTGATTCATATACACATAAATATGACATGAGAACAGAAAGAACATTTAAATAAGTAAAACTAAGAAATATAATAAATTAGTAAAATAAAATAAATAAGTTAAATAAAATAATTAAATAATAAGTAATAATTATAACGTGGTATACATCTGGAACAGAAGACATACAGATTTGTGCATTATGTATTGTATATACAGCAGGATGAATAAAAAAATATATATACTGTGTGTGTGTGTGTGTGTGTGTATGTGTATATAAAATATTTAGCTTTATGGTGCGTCTCTAAACACCTTTTCCTTATTTTTATTATTCTCAGGTTAGGTAAGTAAGTCAAATCTGATCTAATTTATAAGCATTTCAAGATACTTACAATCAGACAGAAGACTTCTCCGTGGTCTGTTCAGTCTCAACGACTTAAATTAAAAATAAAGTTTATTTATTTATTTATTACATTAGTATTTCTAACATTACATATATTCTAAAAACATTCTATACAAGTATTTAAATGAAGTATAAATATCAAAAGTTCTTCAGTCAAGGCAATATCAGCACTGGAGGCATCATCAGCGTTGGTTCTGGTGTCGGAGAAGCTCCTCAGGTGCGAAGCAGCCCTCTTGTTCTCTTCACGTTCCAGCCTTTTATAGACTATCTGACCTCTTGAGGTCATCTTCTTTAAATTCCCTCATCTGAGTCTATATATAAAGGCTTGTCTCTTTGTTCTCGGACTCTTCTCCTCTGCTGTGTCCTGCGCCTCGTCTTCAAGACATTCTTCAATGGTAATGATTGCCTTTCTTACTAATACATGTTATGTCCTTACTGTTCTACTAGCATGCTTTATTAAAATCTTAAAGGGCATATTGCAGGTTAGAGCTTCAGTGATTCAATGTATAGAAAAATTTTGTAGGAACTAGATTTCCTTTAAAGTAAACGTATAAATACGCTACTTAGGCTTCTGGAGTCATTTTTTGTGAGAATTTTACTTCCGCATCTGAAAAATGGCAAATCAGAAGGGAGTGCGGTCAATATAAACAATAGGAAAACAATGGATCGCAATTACAGTTTGGACGCTGAGGAAATTGGAAATGTTTATTCATACGCGTATAACAGACCACAGCCATAATTAGCCTGCTATGCGGCCAGGATTAGACAGAGCAATGGTCAAAAGAGACAAATTGAGCTGTGGTGTGAGGAGAACAGGGCAGGAGACCAGTGTTAGCTTATTGTTAGCTAATGTATTATCTATATGTAACTGTGCAGATCACAATATTGTACAGATTATTATCATGTATCAGGCAACAGCAAAGCTAGTATTGGTCATCTAGGAAGTAACGTTATTGATTACTAATAACAGAAACTAATAAACTTTGATCAGGCGTATCACACTCGTTAATATCCGTCCACACTAACGTTACGTGATATAGTGGTTTCTCATCACGACTGATTTGGTAGTTAGCAAATGTAAAAAATAAATAAATAAATAAAAAAACAAGACGGTGCACAATTCACGTTTTCATCGAGCTGCATCTCTGATGGATCAATCATCCCAGCAAACGGGACGTCCCGTGGACGTCCGCATTTAGTCCAATTTATAACGTTCGTTGGAGGACATTCCGAGGACGTTAACTTCCGCATTAGTCAGTTGGAACCTGATTATTCACTAAAAATATCCAAATTTAACTTTGATAATGGATTTTATGCAGATTGACATTACTATGGATTAAGTGCAAATAAACAGTGTTAAAATAGAAAAAAAACATGGCTATTTGTTGCTGGTAATAACAAAAACTATGGAACAAATTGTTTTTTTCTTAGTAACTACTCAATATTCTGTAAAACATGCCATTTATATTGATCCTTTACCTATTATATTACAAAGATCCAACTAAACTTGTTTATATTTGTACTATAATTCTATTGCATTTAAATTGAATAAAAAGATTTGAAAGATTTGACACCTTGTAATTGTTTTCATTAAATAATTTCCTCTACCATTATGACTTTTAAATGCTGTCAATTTAATTTGAGCTTCATAATCTAAATCACAGTGTGCATATTCATACAAGAGTGAAAATATCCACCATATATATATTTGCTGATTGAAAATGTGAAATGTTTTTTTTTTTTTTTTTTTTTTTATATAATGCAGAGTCTTTGCAAATCCACACAAGCACATTAAATCAAGGAAAAAAAACTTGAACTACAAATGGAAATTTTATTATTGCTAAGGGTTTAAAATGTAAACACAAAAAAATGCAAACAGAAATGCAGAACGACAGTTGCTGAATCAGATGCAAGCAATGACTTCCAAACAGCAAATGCAGGAGAGGCCAAAATGGATGGAAACGAGTCCAATGCTGAATTGCTGGAAAGGAAAAATGAAAAAGATACAGGTAAGATATGCTTTATGTAAACTTGGGCTATATCGCATTCTACACCCATCATTTAAACTGAAAAACTGTTGGTCAAGCTGCAACACAAGGTCATTTCTCCCCCCCAAAATAATAAATCAGTCATAATATGAATAACAGTATCATGCACAAGAATGGATGGAATTATAATGTTCCCATCAAAATATTTTCTTAATAATCTGTAAACCCAAAATTATTTTCTCAAAAAAGGATAAGTATACAATAATACAAGCTTGATAAAATGTAAACAAATGAGACTAAAATTTTCAAATATTTTGAATGGACAAACTACAAGCATGTACCTGAATAATTTCACTACAGACACAAATTGTTTGGCATACTTCACTGAAAAGGGTTTAAATATTTATGTGAACCGCCAAAAACACTGTTGTGAAAGCACCTTTAAAGAACATTTGTCCCAATAATTAAACTTATTTACCCTCATGCCTTATATTGTGCTGCTGAATACAAATAATTTCAGAAGAGTATCAGCTCTGTTGGTCCAAAGTGACCAGAATTTATTTATTTAAAAGGTGCAATGATTAGTTTTTCATCCGCTAGAGGTCATGAGGTTAATGAGAGACTTATTATGCCACAGTCACCGGTGCTGCTTCTTTCGGTCATGAGGTGACGCAGTTCTGTTTATCATATTAGATACATTTGAGTGTGTTGAAAATGATGTTATAAGGTTACTCTCTGCGTTCGGTCAGTGGCTGCTGTGAGACACTTGTTGCACACTGCAGTAAGATAGATCGATTTTACAATATATTAAATGCTGGATGGCTTGTGTTGATAAATGGCATGCAATTAATTTTAAAAAGTATTGTATGATGGAGAAAATTCTGTATTACTGTTAATAAAAATAGTCATGGTAAAGCATGGTGCTCTCGGAAAATCAAGAAAATTAGATTTAAACAATAAGACTAAATGCGTTGAGCTATATAACGATTAGTTTTCTGTCTATAAATGTATCAAATGAGGATGCACCTATTTTTTTTTTTTTTAAACAAAATTATTGGCCGATTCCCATACCGATATTTGTCACTTGCTCTCTTTAAAAATTGTCTTCAAAATAGATCATGTTTTAAATCAGCAAAGTTCAAAAACACCTGCATTAAATTATACTAGCAAGTTTATTGCTGCATCAAATAATTTCTAATGAACATGGATTGGATCCATTTAACATTTAGCAGGACTACATAAAGACAACAGAACAAAGATACATATGAAATAAACAGTGCTTTTTAGGTAGGTTTAACCGTCGTCAGGTACAGAAAAAGCAGAAATACCAAATGTAAAACATTGCTGCATATTCTTCACTGTATACATTAAATACATATTCCTTCCTTATTGTAACAGACTTTGTGATTAATATTCTAATTTGTTTTTGTATGCATTTTAATGTTTTGTAATTTTAAATATGTATAAGATCTGCACTCTCTTTTACTGAGGCGGGCATCTTATTTTGACGAGTTTTCTAGTCTACTGAGCTATACAGGTAAGGAATGGGAGAGGACAGTTCTTCAGAGTTATTTTTGCAGATTTTAAGTTTTTGTTTACTGTTAGTTGTAATAAGTGTTTTGTGTAATTTGCTATATGTTGATAATGCAATGGAGAGCATTCTTGTACTGTGTTTTATTTAGCTCTTTTGGTGATTTTTTTTTTTTTTTTTTTTTTGGAGTGAAAACAGACGAAATAAACTTACTAAAAGATCAGTAAAGGTTTGGTCATCATTCGGATGGGGTCCACTACACTTGTGAAAGTTACAAAAGTTAGTCAAGAATAGTGTGTGATCTTTGTTATTTGATTAACATTAAAGCGCAGACAGCAAAAAAATGAAAACATTTGTGATATTGTAAGTACTCAATTTAACAAAATATATAACACTGTCCCAGTGGTTTTTCTTGCAAAAATATTCCATATTGCAGCTTTAACGCCATAGCAGCAGTGGCTATATTCATGACTATCAACAGTATTTCAATTAAAAATAAATAAATATATATATATATATATATATATATATATATATATATATATATATATAAAAAAATTAACAATCTATAACTCCAGTGAATCCAAGTCTTCTAAAGTGATCCAGTTTGTTTGGAGGAACAGACCAAGCTCACTTTAAAATATTGGTATGCCACTTAAATACAACCCCGGGCAAAACTACAGAAATCACCACAAATAGAGGATGTTCACCCAGATTTTTTCCTTTATAACAAATCACAGATATTGCACAAAAAAAAAGGTTTTGTTCAATAGCTTAACATTCTGGGCTGGCTTCATGAAACATACCTCAAACTAATACTTACTTTTTTTTTTTTTTTTATTGGCGACATGAGGTAAGAAATGCAAACAAATAATTTTTCAAATGTCTTTTTCTTGGTGGGGCAGCTAAAGGGTTAAAAATAAAAGCCAAATAAAAACAAGTACTAACACTTAAACAGAAGAAAACAAGGTTACAGTGGGCTAAAGAGAAACAATGATGCAGTGTGGATGATTGGAGGTGAAAACTCAGTAAAAAAAAAAAAAATCATGAATCTGCAAATTTTGGACACTTTTCTCATTCCATTGATAGAAAATAGGTTTGGTGATGATGAAATCATGTTTCAGGATGATAATGCATCTTGCCACAGTGTTCAAGCTTTTCTTCAGGAAAGGCATATCAACTCAATGACATGGCCAGTAAACAGTCCAGATCTTATTCCAATTGAAAATTTATGGTGGAAATTAAAAATACTGGTCCATGACAAGGCGCCATCCTGCAAATCTGATCTGTCAACCACTATTTGATTTTCTTCAACATTGAGTGTTTTCATACTTTTTTCCTCCACATGTTTTATTTAAAAAAAAAAAAAAAAAAAATGTAAGTGTATTAGTTTGAGGTAAACAAACAAGCCTGCACTGGCCCTTTACTTAGGGCTGCCAGCGCAGGGCCCCTGAGAATTTGCTCTTTGGCAAAACGTTGGCCCCTTAGCACTGGCCCTGAATGGGCAGCCCTCACTTAGCCTCCAGGAAGCCCTGTTTTATTGAAAAACAATATAGTTTGAAGTCACTGTTATGGAGGTAAATGCTTGCTTTAGTGGGGCTCTTGACCCTTGAGTTTTAATAAAACAGCACTTGGTTGCAGTGCTATCAGCTGACCTGATTCATATTCACTCAATTGGCAACTCTCAAACAGTGTTTGCAACTTAAGCCTGGGATACACTGCGCAATTTTAGCAATTCTGTAAGATCATTTACAAATTAGACTATGTGATATGGATCTATTAAACTTGGGTACGACAAGTATGTAGACTGTACGATGATGACACCTGTTGACTCGAAGGCTATGATGAAAGTTTCTATAGAAGAATAAATCGGCATCAGCATGCCCTTGTACGGCTCATAATAACATTCCCTGTGATGTTAATGTTAATTGTTATAGAGAGAGTAACCCATCAAACTAATCACGCCTGGAACTTCATTTATTTCGGCATGCAACAAACTTGGAGGCACTGCTGGGATTTGCAAGAAGTGCGAGCTGAAGGGTTCACGAGAGAGAGAGCGGAGATTCTCGGCCGACTAAGCGGGTGAATATCAGCACGAGATGGATCTGGAAGCCCTGGCCGAAAGTGTAACTGAGAGACTGTGGCTGTTGCAGCAAGATCAAGTGAAAGAGGTATGTGACTGTAACAAAATCTCTATCGAAAATGCCCCTACTAAGCGCGCAGTTATCAAGAGAGTTACGGAGTTGATCGATGCTGTGATTGATAGCGAGGACGAAGACATAGCAAAGCATTTTCTGTTGTCAATGTTAATGTTCATGGAAGCACAGGGAGAGAGAGAAGATGATGAAAACAGCGGCAGCAACAATAAAAATGCATTTCACGGACTGAAAAGTTTGCTGTGAATGAAACAGATTTACAGCAAAGTCACTTTCAACTGCACACACAAAATACTGAGATGAGAGATAAAATGGTAAAAATAAAAGAACAAGAGGATGAAATTTGTTGTGTTTTTGTATTTGTCAGGAGATGGCGCTGTAGTCCACGTTACCTATAAATGGTGTAGCGTAAGAATGGAAGTGTGTTGCACCTGCTGCCAATTATGTGATGCCTGGCACTGATGCTTACTGATGGATTTGAATAAATCTTTAAGAATTGAGAACTTTCTTGTCCTCCTGCTTACCTGGATCTAAACATAACAAATTGGCGACGAGGATTTTGCTGTTCTACATGAAAAATGTCTGCTGTTGCTTCTTTTCCAACACCATTCTTACCATGTCCTGGTGAGCCATTTATATTTTTCGATGTCTGGCTAAAGATGTTGAGAACTACTTAATTGTCGTAAATGCATCAGGAGATGACTGGCCAGTTGCAAGAAAGTGAGCTTTGTTTCTTCATTGCTTGGGAACAGAAGGTCAAAGACTGTTCTATACTTTACCAAATCAAGGAGAGACAATGGAGAATGCTATTGAGACTTTGAAACTGCATTTTATTCCTCGACATAACGTTATTGCTGAGCGTCATGCATTTAGAAAACTAATTCAAGCACCAGGGGAAACAATTCTGCAGTATATCACTTCTCTTCGGGACCTAGCAGCCACATGTGAGTTTGCATCTAATAATGATGAAATGTTGCGTGATCAATTAGTGGAAAACGTAAACAGCCATCGTATTAGAGAACGTCTGCTATTAGAGACTGATTTGACTCTTAACAAGGCTATTTTTATTGCTACACAAATGGAGGCTGCTGGTGAACAAGCTAAAATTATTTCAAATCAGATTTCAGTACCTGTTCAAACAATACAAGCAACGAGTGTGCCTGCTGTTGATCGTTATAAAGAAAATCACCTGCTTCTGCTACTTCCTTGACTCGTGCATGTTATCGCTGTGGATCTACAAAGCATCTTGCAAATGATTCCAGATGTCCTGCAGTTTCTGTAAAGTGCAATAATTGTCAAAAGTTAGGACATTTTTCAAGAGTGTGTCGTTCACAGCAAACACGTTCTGTACATGAAATTGAAGTGCCTGAGCTTCAGATTCTTTACATGCATGATTCAGTGTCCCATAAGATAAAGTGTACTGCTACTATCATGACTGCATCAGCCTCTGTACCTGTGGAGTTGATTGTGGATTCTGGATCCTCTGTTTCCATTCTGCCAAAATCTGTGTATGAAAAACGTCTCAGGTTACGTATGTAACCATGGTTCCCTGAGAACAGGGAACGAGACTCTGTGTTCGAGACGCATATGGGGAACGTCACTCGTGACCCGGTGTTCGAAACCACTATCAAAAAACTCCAGTCCTATTGGCGGCGACAGCCTATGACGTCATATGGCGCGACCCGGAAGTATAAAGGAGCGCCTAGGGAAGCAGTCAGTATCAGTCGTCTTTGAGGGACTGTTCCGCAGGCAGCCCGAAGCATGGCAGGAAACGCAGAGTCTCGTTCCCTGTTCTCAGGGAACTTCAACTCTGCGCTTCGAGACGCATATGGGGAACGATATACCCACACCGCCATGCTTAAGGAGAGTGCATGCCAAAGAATGGCTAGGACAAGAGAACAGTTTCAGTAGAAACTGCAGCAACTCCCCCTCGGGTCACACCAGGCTGTCAGTGACAGCATTCCCTACGGCCAACAGCCCAAGCTGAGCCCAAGGAAGGCCCTCCAAAGAAAAAGGCCTACCAGGACCGCTAAAGGCATCTGAGACCAACTTTTCCGCAGATAAAGTGGTCTCTTTAAGGGAATGTGATCAAGGAACCGAAAGGAACCCCAACCAGTCACTAGAGGGGAACGAAGTCCCCTCAATGCCACCAGGGAGGCCGACCTGGTCTGTTATAGGACAAACTTAGTCTTGGCCAACCCTGTCTGAAAGCAGAATCTCCAAAACGCATTCTTCATAGAAGAGAGCAGGTAAGAGTGACTGCAAAAAGGCAGGAGCAACTCAGACCCACGCGTAGAGATGGGCATCCTGGAGAGCAGAACTCAGCTGAGTGCTATGAACCCTCACATTGAGGGGAGTAAAATCCGCTCATCCTAGGATCTACTCAGTGCTTTAAATAACGCACTGAGGAGGCTGTGCGCTAAACGTCTGTTTATACAGGGGAGCACAAACCAGCCTAGGGCTGAATCTTAGGAGGAGGCCTGATTAAGGCCTACCACCATGATCAGCTTAGGGAGCTAAGCACTATTACAAACATAACCCCGAAAGGGAAATACAAAGCTCACCTAACAGGTAGACCATGCAATGGGCACAAAATCATGGAGGCCGAAGAGGGGCCTACAGCATGATAGTAGCTATATGTGAAACAGAAGTAAATTCAGAAAGTGGCCTGGAGGGGCCACTCTGAACACCTGCCTTTCTGGGACAGACAGGAAAACTTCAATGGCAGCAGAAGGGGCTGCCAATGTGCCCGCATGACCATCCACCTAACACAATCCAACGAGCAGTGTATTCAGTAAAAGCACCTTTTACTCTTTAAAGCAAGAGGAGTACAGCATATGCCAACACGTATTAAGGAAGGCCTGGAGGGGCCTATAACCTCAACAGACACGTGGCATCAGCTCGTGGCAGTGTTTTAGACACCAAGACCGATAAATAACCGAACTATAGGAGGTTATATTTATCACCTGGGCCTCTGGCCAACCGGAAGTGTATATAGATAATTCTCAAGAGAAATATACACAAACATACACCAGTATGTTCAAAAAGGCGGCCCATAGGGCCTAGCAACCTTTAAGACACACGGCGTAAGTCTAGTGGCCATTCCTAGGAGCACAATAGATCCACCCTAGGCGCTAGGTGGCTATTCAGCTCAACTAGAGTAGAATCAGACTCAGGGAGGCAGATGTAGTTTAAACCAAACCTCAGTAAGGTTTCAGCATCACCCTGAGGGGCCAGCCACTCAAAAGTACTCAGTAAAAGCACCCTATTACTCTCACAGCGAGAGGAGTACATAGCTGAACTCCATATGCTACACCGGAGGCGAAGTAGGCCTACCTTAGTAAACACGTGGCATCAGCAAGTGGCTATCATAACCATACCGACCAATGGGCCATGTATTCAGATCTTTTTACTTAAAAAGGGAATACATAAAACGGTGCCATACAACGTGAATAGGCCTGTTTAGGGCCTATCCGTCAGCGATGGGGCGTGGCCGATGGTGGTATGGTTTCCCGAGCATCCTGCCAGCAAGTCAAACTAAAAAAGAGGCCTTAAGGGGCCTACAATCTCAGCGACAAGTGGCGTTCAGCCCTAAAGCAAAATAAACACAACTGTGCCAACATGTTGAATAAAAAGGAGGCCTAAGGGGGCCTACCATTTAAACAACACGAGGCTTCAGCACGTTTTGAATAAAGGAGCCAAGCTACAGGGAACCAGCTTAACTAACTGCAACCTGAGCTAAGCTACACATTCCAACAGGCAATGTACCCTAACATAAAAGGCTAAAGGGGACCAAACAAGCCAAATGGTCTAAGGAAGGCCTATAAGGCCTACACCTCAAACAAACACATGGCAAGGCCTGTGGCAGTGTAGATATGTGAGCAAGCACTGATCAAGTAACAGCATGCATGGAAACAAATGCTAACTAGAAGGAGGCTAGACAAACAGGCCTACAATCTGAGTTATATGCAAATAACCGTTAAGAGACCACAAGAAGGGGTAAAATAGCAACCATCTTTCCTCAGAAAGTGGTACTACCACCCTAAATATGCGAGCCAACAGGTAAAGCACTAAATAACAACAATAAACCAACTAAAGGGGAATAAAGTCATCAAATCTCTAAAGCGGCTAGTGAAAGCCCGCTGAATAGAGAGCAGGTGCCAACCTGAGGCAGCATAAATAGCTCACATAAAATGTAGGGCAAAAGTCCAGAACACTCAAAGTCATAAAATGCTTTGATGAATATGCTATTTCTAAAGAGGAAATAATTTTCTCCATACAGATTCTCAAATCTGTACCGAGCCAAAGAGGACGGAAGCTAATAGCTTAGCAACGTCAACTCAGACTTGTTTAAGAAAACAAGTGGCTCAGAGGAAAAAATACAATTTCCACAGCATAAATGTTCTAGAAGTGGGGCCTAGCACAACTGCATAACTTATTTACACAAAGATAAGGGCCTAATCCACCTGAGATAACAGCAGCAGGGAGTCTAAAAACAGTCTAAACTCAACAATTGCACCTACATAGCAAGGGGTAATGGGCATACGGCCTAACAACTCCCTCAGGAGGAGGCCAGAACTAGGAAATATATATCCAGAGGATAATATATATATATATATATATATATATATATATATATATATAAGGGGTTACAAAATAACACAGTAAACCTAGCTCTAGCCTGGCCGCTAAGCTATGGGCCTAAACCAAAACAGGCACCAAACAGCTTAATAAAACCTGTTATTCGCTTCCAAATCTCATAGAAGGAGAAAGGGAAGCGAAGTTCACAAGCAGACATGTCAGGTGGCCAAAAAGAGGCCACCGATACATGTAAACTGTAGTAGTAAGTGCCATCCCAAACTATACTGAAAATAGCTGAGAAGCTAAAGAAGACTAAACAGCAGCCATTTTGTGGCCTGCTCAGTCAACTTAAAAACCACTTCACTTTTCTGCCCAAAACCCCTAAACATATTTTACTGTTACATGTTCAGGAAAATATAATATACATAGGAACAAAACAAGGTCAAAATTTAAGAAATAAATCGGACCTTGTCTTACCTTCCCGTGGCTCAAAGACCAAGGATTCTCCCTTCAGACATAGACGGAAGGATATCAACCTGGTTCTTAGGCCAAGAACCCTTTCACTATCAAGCCAGAAGGCGGGCCGTCAGAGAAAAACTCATCATGGGCCCAGCTGTCAGCCTGACTGTTCAAAGGTGTTTCCTGAACATGCATAATTATTAAAAACATTCCTGGGAGGCCGGGGAAGAGGGGCGGGGGTAGAAATTAATCTACCTCCGCCAGAGAGGAGACCGATTACCGGCGCTGCTGGCGCCTGTACTCAGTCACCTCCCTTAAGTCTTGCTTCCTCTTCCTCGTGTCCCGCCGCTTTTGCGACTTACTCCGAGGTGGAGGAGGCGCTCGAGCGGCGACACTGGATCGCTGGCCCTGTCTCTGAGCCTCGACTCGAGACGGGCCAGGGCCTCCCTCTGGGCCCAGAATCGGATCTGAGTGGTATGCAATTCTTATAAGCTGCTGAGCGCGCCCTCGCCTCTCTGAACTTTCCAACGACCGTCTCAACGGAGCCGCCGAAAAGCTCAGAAGGCGAGACTGGGGCATCGAGGAGAAAGCCCTTCTCTTTCTCCGCGATGTCCGCTATGTTCAACCACAGATGCCTCTCCGTAGCCACCATGGCCACCATCGATCGACCGATCGAGGCAGCCATCTGCTTGGTGGCCCGGAGAGCGAGATCCGTAGTGCGGCGCAGCTCAGCTACTGCATCAGGGGACAAACCCTGCCCCTGATCCAGATCCTTCAGCAGATCAGCCTGGTAGGCTTGCAACACCGCCATGGAGTGCAAAGCCGCACCAGCCTGACCTGCAGCAGCGTATGCCCTGCCGTTCAGACGAGATGTCATCTTAAGGGGTTTGGACGGCAGGACCGGAGCTTTTAGCGTCGGTGCACTGCCAGTGACGAGATAGTTCTCAAACGTCTCGTCAATAGGCGGCATCGACGCATACCCGTGCTGGCGTAATCCCTCCACATCAGCGAAATTTCCCCGCTGATGTGAATGTATTCTCGCCGAGTACGGGTTCTTCCATGCCTTCTCGATCTCAACATGTAGATCAGGAAGGAACGGAAGGCTCACTGAAGTTACGGGGTTATGGTCAGAAAGAAATCGTTCATCCAACCTACCGCGAACGACCTCTTTCCTCTCGCGCACCCATGGCAGCTGCAGTCTGCCCGCAGCGCGCTCCATAACCTCCAGTAACTCAGCATACGCTGGGCAAGGAGGCTTGGAGAAAGAGGCTGTCTCACTCGCCTCTTCCTCCACCGCCATCTCCTGCTCTCGGGGGCTAGCTGCCAGAAGAACACTCGCTCCTGGATCCGATGATGTCAAAGATAAGACATCATCATCATCCAGGAGCTCATCCCCGCCAGCCGCCGCAGGAGGCTGAGAGACAGTAAGACCCTTCTCAAACTCCGCGGCGAGCTCCATCTGTGAGCCCCATGAATGCAGCCGCTGCTCTGCTTCAGCACGAGCAGGGCCAGACCCACCGGGCACAGATGCCGACACTCCTTCCCTCGAGAAGAGGGCCAGGCGAGAACGGAGCGTTTTCATAGGAAAACGCTCACAATTCACACAGACAGCGCCCTCAAGCACTGTCCGTGTGTGTTCTTCTCCCAAACAGTGAACGCAAAGGTTGTGTGTATCTTCCGGTGTCAAGAATCTCGGACACGGATCAGCACACTTCCTAAAACGTTTGGTCTTGTCCTCAGACATGATAAATACCTTGTAAGAAGACGAGGTGGCACGATAGTGGCACGATAGTGGCAGAAACACAAACAGTCCCAAAAAGACGAAAGATACTGACTGCTTCCCTAGGCGCTCCTTTATACTTCCGGGTCGCGCCATATGACGTCATAGGCTGTCGCCGGCCAATAGGATTGGAGTTTTTTGATAGTGGTTTCGAACACCGGGTCACGAGTGACGTTCCCCATATGCGTCTCGAACGCAGAGTTGAAGTTCCCTTTCGAAAGGGAACACTTTAAACAAGACTCCTTGCTGCCACCTCCTGTTAAATTAGTGACTTATTCACGTGATCCAATACCAGTACTTGGCTGTCTACCTGTTACTGTTACAAAGGATGATATTAACTGTAATACCTCAATCTTTATAGTTGAATGTGGCACTGCTCTTCTTGGAATGGATTTGATTAATGGACTGCTTCTCAAGTTTGAAGGTTCTTCCATACTTCCAGGACCTGTTCAGTCACCAGCCCAGCCCCTGTAATGCACCTTTCTGCTTCTGTGCCTGTTGCTAAGCTAGGATGTGCAAAAGGCTTTGTGAATAAGGTAAAAATTTATCCAGATGTGAATCCTGTACGTCAGAAACTCAGACGGTTGCCATTATCTGTTAGAAATGTTGTCAGTGATGAACTTCAATGCCTTCTTGGCTTGGGTGTCATTGAACGAGTGGATGCATCACAGTGGATTTCTCCAATTGTAGTTGTTTAGAAGAAGACTGGTGGCATTCGCATGTGTGTAGACCTGCGGGAACCTAATAAAGCTGTTGTAGACAGTTATCCTTTGCCCCATATTGATGAGTTGATGTCTATGCTGCATGGAGCAACTGTCTTTTCTACAATTGACTTGGAGAATGCTTATTTCCAGCTTTTGTTACATGAAGAAAGTTGTGATTTGACTGCATTTATCACTCATGAAGGACTATTCAGATTCTGCCGAGTACCTTATGGCCTCGCTTCAGCTCCATCTGCATTTCAGAAAATGTTAGCAACTGTACTGCAAGGATTGCCAAATGTAGCCAATTATCTGGATGATGTGATTGTCTGGGGACACAAGTCAAGTCAAGTCACCTTTATTTATATAGCGCTTTTTACAATGCAGATTGTGTCAAAGCAGCTTAACATTGATAACTGGTATATAATTTTAGCTGCACAGCAGCTCTTAAAGAATAGTGTCAATGTCGGCAGATCAAAGCACTGTTGAATATCAAATGTCAAGTGTCCCCAACTAAGCAAGCCAAAGGCGACAGCGGCAAGGAACCCAAACTCCAACAGGTGACATCAGATGGCAAACAGGTGGCAAATAGACTTCTGTGTTAAAATGGAGAAAAAAACCTTGGGAGAAACCAGGCTTAGTCAGGGGGCCAGTTCTCCTCTGGCGAACAGTGCTTTGTTACGATTCAGGTTGCTATCTTATGTCTGATAGGATCGCAACATTCAAAGTATTTATTCCAGTTCAGTCCAGTTGAGGATCGTATTCATCACACCGGTATGGACGGTTTGTTGAGGAGCTGTGCCACTGGCTGTTGTGTCGATGAGGCCTTCACAATGGATGATCTTTTTCACACACAAAAAGTGAACATGACCACATGCTCAAAGTGGTTATTCAGGGCATACACGATGCAGGCTTACAGTTGAATGATTCGAAATGTCACTTTAATAAAAGCAGTTTGCGCTTCCTTGGTCATACAGCACAGGGTATTTACCCAGATGAGGATCATCTCAGTGCAATGCTTCATGCTACTGTTCCTAATGATGCATACCAGCTCCGTTCCCTTCTTGGATTGTTGTCATGGTACAATAAATTCATTCCGAATTTCGCCACAGTAAGGCAAGGCAAGTTTATTTATATAGCACATTTCATACACAATGGTAATTCAAAGTGCTTTACATGAAAAACAAAACAAATGCATAAAAATAAAAATGGAATGAACAGGAAACAAATATATGAGCCCTAACTCCCTGAATCATTAAGTTCAGGGTTCCCCTATCTGATGCGGAAGAGACGCTTTACACTCCCTGTAGGGGTATCTCTACACAGATACACCACTTTCGTGTCCTACGCCACTTTTCGTGTCCCTGTATTGGAGTGTGTTCGATACCGCTCTCCTTTCCCTATCTCTTTCACTCAGACAGCCCTAACAAAATAAAACAATTTAATAAAAATGGAATGCATAGGAAATATTAAAAAGAGGATGCATAAAAGATTGAAATAAAAGGCATTAAAAGCAGTTAAAAATGAAAAAGAATGAAAAGAGTACATACATACAATAAAATGCATTCAGTTCGGACGTAGCACAGTGCTCATTCAATAAATGCAATAATAGCTAAAAGCAGACTATCCTTGTTTAAAGCAAACCCTTGATGTTTGTAACTGATGTGGTCCTATTGATCTGAGTGATCTGTTAGGTTTATATTCTATGAGCAGGTCCAAGACCATTGAGTGATTTATAAACAAGTAACAGTACTACTGGAAGCCAGTGCAAGGACCTGAGGACTGGTGTGATATGTTCATATTTTCTGGTTCTGCTCAGAATCCTGGCAGCAGCGTTCTGTATGAGCTGCAGCTGTCTTATGGTCTTTTTGGGAAGGCCAATGAGGAGTCCATTACAATAATCCACCCTGGTGGTGATGAAAGAATGAACAAGTTTCTCTAAGTCTTGATTGGAGACAAAGGATCTAATTCTTGCAATATTTTTTAGATGATAATATGCTGATTTAGTTATTGCTTTTACATGACTACTGAAACTCAGATCTGACTCTAAAATCACACCAAGATTCCTGACTTGATTTTTAGGTCTTTGACCCCTAGAGTGAAGGTATGCATTCACTTTGAGAACTTCATCTTTGTTTCCAAATGCAATGACTTCAGTTTTGTCTCTGTTTAACTGAAGGAAGCAATTTTTAATTTCATCAATGCATTGGTACAGGAAGTCAATGGGGCTGTAGTCGTTAGGTGACAGGGCTAGGTAAATCTGGGTGTCATCTGCATAGCTGTGATAAGCGATTTGGTTCTGTCTCATTATTTGGCTCAGTGGCAGCATATATAGATTGAACAGGAGGGGTGCAAGTATTGAACCTTGAGGGACTCCGCATGTCATGGATGTCCACTCAGACTTATGGTCACCGATACTCACATAATAACCTCTCCCTTCTAAGTATGACCTGAACCATTTAAGGACCATCCCAGAAAGCCCGACCCAGTTTTCCAGTCTGTCAAGAAGTATGTTGTGATCGACAATGTCAAACGCAGCACTGAGGTCGAGTAGTACCAGCACTGATATTTTACCTGTATCTGTGTTTAGGCGAATGTCATTTATTATTGCTGTCTCTGTGCTGTGATGCGGTCGGAAACCAGATTGAATGTTGTCAAAGTATCCATTCAAGCTTAAGAATTTGTTCAGCTGATTGAAAACAACTTTTTCAATGAACTTGCCTATGAAAAGAAGATTTGAGATTGGTCTGTAGTTGCTCAGTATGGTGTTATCCAGATTGCTATTTTTCAGGAGGGGCTTAACAACTGCAGTTTTCAGGGATTTTGGAAAAGTCCCAGAAAGAAGTGAGGCGTTTACCACTTCTAGTAGATCTGCTTCTAAACAGTTAAACTGATTTTTGAAAAAAGAAGTGTGTCAAGGGCGCAGGTTGATGTTTTAAGGTGCTGTACTGTTTCTTTCAAACTTTTACCATCAATTGCTTTGAAATCAGACATAATAGCTGCTTTCTGAGGTTGTTTTACCCCAGTGAAGCTCAAGGATGTGCTGATCACCTTTCTGATAATATTGATTTTATCAGAGAAGAAGGAAGCAAACTCACAGCATTTGCTGTCTGAGAGCATTTCACTAGGAATCTGACTTAGGGGGTTTGTTAGTCTCTCTAGAGTAGCAAAAAGAGTGTGGGTGTTGTTTAAATTTCTGCTTATAATAGTTGAGAAGAAGGTCTGTCTAGCTTTGCTTAGTTCCACATTGAAAGCATGAAGGATATCTTTATAGATGTTATAGTGGATTTCAAGTTTTGTCTTTCGCCACATGCGCTCAGCTTTTCTGCATTTTCTTTTCATATTTTGCACTGCTGTGAGTTTCTCCAAGGTGCTTTTTGTCTGACACTCTTCTTCCTGACTTTCACAGGAGCAATGTTATCAATAACATTCTGTACTTCAAGAATCAAGGAGAAAATCAACAGAGTCTGCAGATATGCTTGGTGTTAAAGATATAGCCTTCATAAATAGTACACTAGTATTCTCATTTAAGCAGCGCTTTTTGAACGAGATAGATCTAGCTTCAACAGTAGGAGAAATCAATATATCAAAGAAAATACAGAAATTATCAGATAGCGCTACATCCTTAATGACAATGGATGAAATGTTTAGACCGTTACTGATAATTAAATCTAGAGTGTGTCCACGATTGTGTGTGGGTCCATGTACATGCTGAGTCAGATCAAAAGTATTCAAAACTGTTAGGATTTCTTTTGCCATATTGGATTCTGCATTTTCTGTGTGGATGTTAAAGTCCCCAGTAATAGCAAAACAGTCAAACTCTGAGGAAATTGCTGATAACAATTCTGTAAAGTCCTCCACAAAGGCTGAAGAATATTTTGGAGACCTGTAAATAACTAAGTAAAATGCAAGGAGCACCTTTTAACACAATACCCAAATATTCGAAAGACAAGTAGTCACCAAATGACACTTGCTTGCATTGATAGACATCTTTAAATAGAGCAGCTACACCTCCACCTCTCCTAAGAGCTCTGCAGACACTCATAAAATTAAAGTTAGGAGGGGCTGTTTCATTCAGGATTGTTGCACTGCAACTTGATCTGTGTCCGATCATGTTTGGGGATTCCTCACTCACATTCATCACGTCTGGAGATTCCTCACCCACATTCATTAACACTTCAAATCTGTTCTCCAGATGTATTGGCAGTGGTAGGGAACCAGAGTTTGGGGTAGAGGATGCTACTGCAGCAATATGTGATATTTGTGACAATCTGATGTCTCGAGTGCCTTTGGGTCTCACTCCCTGTTTGTGCCATCGATTAGCATGTTGATCAGTTACGGCATTCAGTATGGCCTGTTTAGGAGCATTAGATTCATGGGACTCACCGGCTGTGTGCTGAGGACGTCCATGACGAAGCTCTGTTGTGTGTTCCTTCTGGTTTGGTAGTCCCTAAGTAACTTTGTTTCAAGAACTGCAATCCGACCACCACAGCAGTGCCAATGGGCTTGAAGATCCCCAAGGTGGTGCAGACGACCACCACTGCAGTTCAGACGGGCTTGAAGATCTCCATGGCGGACTAGAAGACGCCCAGGGCAGGTCTGGTAACACTGGGAACCACCAAGGCTGATCAGATGAAACTGAAACAAGAAGCACAGAGAGGTTAGAGTTGGCCACTAGGGCCATAACAGGACAGGTAGGGAGCTGAGGAAAGCCCTCCAGGGCTCTAACTAGAACATCCTCTCTGGTCGTGTAGAGGTAGGCAGACAGTTCTGGTATGACCTCTGCGGTCATGTTGAGGCAGACAGGAACCCCAGGAGCCAAGTTCGTAGTTGCATCCAGGCAGACAGGGAACTCCTTGACGATCTCCGTGGTCGTTTTCAGGCAGACAGGAAGTTCATAACTTACGAGGCTGGGTTCTGGGACTGCGGCAAACTCTGGAGTGGACTTATGGACTGAGATGGACTCTGGATTGGACTCATAAGTTGAAGAAGGCTCAGGAGTGAACTCATGGGTTGGATCAGGCTCTGGAGTGGATTCAAGGACTGGAGGCGGATGTGTGCGCAGCCATCTTGGCTGAGGGCTCAGGCGTGGCAGCCATCTTGGCTGTGACAGGACAGGGCAAATGTTCATCGACGGCCTCCTTTGCCGTGACAGGACAGGGCAAATGTTCATAGATGGCCTCCTTTGCCGTGACAGGACAGGGCAAAAGTTCATAGACGGTCTCCTTTGCCGTGAAAGGACAGGGCAAATGTTCATAGCCAAGTACCACTGACACCTCTAGAGGGTCTGCAGCAGATGCCGCCACCTCTGGAGGTTCTACAGTGGTACCATTAGAAAACGGAGAGGAATCATAAATGGTCTCTGTGGCTGGTTCTGGGCAAGACAAAAGTTCACAGACAACCTCTGCGGCTGGGTCGAGACAGGAGAAGAGTTCATTAACGGATTCCATGGCTGATTCAGGGCTGGATGAGAATGTGTCGCTGGACGCCACCAACGTGGAAGTAGCTGAAGCAAGCACCGCCGCCGTGAGGTTCTGCAGCAAGCCGCCACCTCTGGAGATTCAGCAGTGATGTACGCGCCCAGATACACCATAAGGCGACCCCCATTATGGGGAGCGTTGCAGACAGCGGAATCAGTTCAGGAGCAGGATAGCTAAGATTAATTGGTTTGGGGAAACCAGCGGTACATACTGACACCAACGGTGGATCCTCCACACTGGATGCCAACCTCTGACGCTTGATGACAGGTTCCCCTGACAGAACAGAGGAGGGTTGTGGTAGGACAACCGCAACAAGACGTGACTCTGGGGTGTCAGACATAATGTGCCAAGGCTCTGAAAGATCAGCAGAGACGTGACGGGACTCTGGACGATCAGCGGAGACGTGACACTGGACGATCAACGGAGACGTGATGAGGCTCTGGGAGGTCTGCTGAGACGTGACGAGGCTCTGGGAGGTCTGCTGAGACGTGACGAGGCTCTGGAAGGTCAACTGTGACTTGACTAGGCTCACGAAGATCAACTGTGACTTGATTTGGTGTTGTGGTGGCCGCCGTTTTGTGAGTGGGTTCTAGCGCAGCCACCATTAAAGGCACAGAAGAAATGTCGCATTCCTCCATGACCCCCACAGTAAAAGAGAGCCAGTTAACAGTTGAGCAAAATCCAAAAATTCAACGAGTGACCCTCGAGGACCATAACTGATTAAATAATCTTGCAGTAGTTTGTTTAATCCATGACAGAAGAAATCAATGAGAGCAAAGTCAGGCAAGTCAGATAAATGTGCAATGTCCAGAAAATTGGATTGGGATGGGATGGGATGGGATGGGGTGGGATGGGATGGGATGGGGTGGCGTGGCATGGCAAGGCAAGGAGTGTGTGTGAGTGCAGCTTATAAAGGGTCACTGATGGGAAACAGGTGTGAGTGCATGATTGGTTCCTAGATGGGGGATTGTGGAAAATGGAGTCCATATGATGACAAAGGAACACGTACCCAGGGCACATGTAACACTTAATAACTGCCGTTCATTTTGTATATAATTGTTAACGAGGGCACCTTTATTCAGGTGTGCATGATTATTAAACAAGTTTTCTTTCACAGATAAAATGGGCCAAAAAAAAAGAGATTTAACCACACTGAAAAGTCACTATTGAATGAAATTAGAAGGATGAAATTGAAAAATTAAACTGTGACCATTGGAAGAGAAATGCTGATTGGGTCAGCACGGGTGGACCCTGCTGACCCAGCAACATTTCTCTTCCAGTGGTCCCTTCCCTTGTTAATAATTGAATATCACTAGATTACACAGTAGCGGCCAAAAGTTTTTGATTTTTTTTGTGATCAACTTTTTTACATGTATACTCATGTATGTAAAACAAAACATCACTTTTCAAACTATATACAATTGCCAAAGCCTTGGGGAAAAATAATAATAATAATAATAGATTTACATAAATACATATATTAAATACAATTGCAGTAATGTTGTTGTTAAGACCCATTTAGATTATGTGCTAAACCTGAGGAAAAACAGGTGGTTTCAAGAATGCAACAACAACTTTATCCCAAACATCTAAAGTGGAGCTACGTGCTTTATAAGTGACAGCCAGTGGTCTCTCTATAAGAACAATATCTCTGAAATAGTTAAACTATTCTTTTATTGAAGGGGGTCCAGGAGAAAACCAAGAATGCATTATACTTTTTTTAGCGGCAGTATATAATATAATTTTCTTAGAAGCCAAATTAGTAGTAATTCTAAATGAAGAATCATCATTAAATGAAAATAGGGTAAGCAGTTTAGGTATTGGAAACTCCAAAATATCTTCAAGAAATACTACCACTTGGGACCAGAGATTAGAGACATCTGGGCAACCAGAATATGTGCAGGTAAGTGCCAACCGTATTCAAATTATATTTTGTACAAACTGGGGTATATGTAAGCTTCATTTTAAAACGTCTGTATGGGGAAAGATAAAATTTCTGAACAAACTTAAAATTAATCAACTGATGCGCAGGATTCTTTGAAGAAATAAACACATTATTCCATACATTCCCCCAGTCCAATTCCATACCTCTCTCCTTAAGGTCAAGATTCCATGATTCAATCACTCCCAGAGCTTTATCACGTTTTGAGATTGTGCATATATTCTAGATACCAGTCCAGTGCACGATGTTCCTGGATTAATCCACAGACTCAGGGGCTGAGCAGGCAGGGAAGAATCCCAACCCAGACAGCAACATAGTGTGGCCCAGATCCGGCCCACATCTGGTACATGTGGATTACACCCGGGCCAGATGTGGGCCAGATCAGGGCCAACACTATGTTGCTGTCAGAGAAGGGACTCCATGGGCTTTAATTGCTGATCTCAATTGTAGGTACAAAAGCCAGGAAAAAGAGAGTATCTTACTTTAAGGTCCTGAAATGATTTTAAGCCGTTTTCTCCATACAAATCTTGCAAAATGTAAACTCCCCCGGAAGCCCAGCTTGCATTGAGGTATGGGTCAGAGTTCTGCAGTAGATTAGAATTATACCAAATGGGGGAGCGATCGCAAAGTTTAGTGTTGCAACCCATTTGACTCTGAACAACTGACCAAACTTGCAGGGAGTGACCTATGATTGGCCCAGATAATTTATGTGCCGATTTAGGTTTAAGTCCAGCAAATAACAGATCTTCAATTCTATGAGGTTTTACAAGTTCTTGTTCCATCTGACGCTAGGGAAGTACAGAGTCAAGTTTAAGATTTTTTAAGTTTAAGTTTGTCATAATTCATATGTGATATATTAGAAAAATTAATTACTTTAATTTTTAATCCTAAATATGTAAATGCTGTGTCGTGCCATTGAATATGAGGAATGTGTGGTAATGTAAGACATTTTGCAGAGCCATTTAAAGAAATGAGAAGGGATTTATCTCAGTTTATCTTATAGCCGGAGAATTGACTGAACTGGGTGAAAACTTGCTGTAAGGAAACATGTATATTGCTAAAATATAGTAGTATGTCATCCACATAAAGAATAATTTTATGCTGTATTCCTTTTATGACTATGGGTGATATAAGAGGATCTAATCTAATCGACTGCGCTAACGGCTCAATTGACAGCGCAAAAAGTAGGGGAGAGAGTGGACAGCCCTGACAGGTACCACGGTGCAGAGGAAATGGCTTTGATATAATATTACCCATTAATACAACTGCAAAAGGATTAGTGTAAAGTGTTTTGACCATTGATATGAAAGTTCTTCCGAAGACAACTTCTTCCAGAACTGTCCAAAGATACTCCCAACCTACCCGATCAAATGCCTTTTGCGCATCTAAAGTAAAAATGCCTGCAGGTAGAACATCCATTTCAGATGCGTGGATGATGTGCAAAAGACGTCTAACATTGTCAGATGCAAGTCTCCCTCTTAAGAATCCAGATTGAATCAATTTGTTCACAGATAGCTCTAGTCTTTTAACTAAAAGTTTTGCAAAAACTTTTAACTCTGTTGTAATTAGAGGTATAGGCCTATAACAACCACAATTTAGAGGAGACTTGCCTTTCTTAAGCAACACAGAAATAAGTGATCACAATGAAATGAGCCAGTTCTAAGGGCATAGTTAATAGAATTTAGAAGAAGTGGTCCGATGCTATCCCATAATTCCAGGAATAGTTCCGGAGGAAAACCATCTAGACCTGGAGATTTTCCTCTTTTCATTGAGGAAAGTGCATCTTTTAATTCTGTAAGGGTGGGAGGCGTATCAAGAAATTCTGCTTCTTTGGACAGTGAAGGTAGATAAAGCTTTGAAAGATATGATTTAAGGTCAACCGGGTCAAAAATAGATTCGGCTTTATAGAGCTTAGAATAAAAAAGTGAAGGTATCATTCATTTTCTCTGCATCATAGGTAACCGATCCTGATGGAGTTTGTATTTCATTGATAATGGAAAATGACTCATTTTGCTTCAATTTACCAGCTAGGAGTCTGCTTGAGTTTTCGCTTTGACTGTAGTAGGTCACTCTAGTACAATGGATAGAGAATTCTGCTTTAGATTTTAACAGGTTATTTAATTCAAATTTTAAAGCCAAAAGAGATGCATGTTTTTGATTGGAGAACTGGCGCTTCTGCTCTGATTCCACTAGCTGAATCTCATTTTCTAACTCTTCAATTCTGTAATTCTTGTATGACTTCATATGAATAGCAAATTAGATAGATTCCCCTCTGATAAAACATTTGGTTGTTTCCCAAAGTATTTGGGGTGATGACACTGAACCTAGATTAATTTCTAAAAACAACTTGAGATTGACTTTTAATTGCTTCAGGAACTCTGAGTTTTGAAGTAACGCTGTATTAAAGCACCATCTCTGTGTATGTATACCAGGATTCTGTGTAAGCTCAAAGGTATATATCACGGGCATGATCTGAAATAGTGATAGGAAGAATGTCTGTAGTTATGATTAAATTATTTAATTGGGGTGAAACGTTTTATGTCTACAAGAGAAAAAGGTGTCATTTTTCACTAATGGATGTCGTAGGCACTAGGCGTCAACAATGTTCAATTCAGCAATAAATGTGTTAATCCTAGAACGTACATCTAAACCAGAACAGATATTCGTAGATCTGTCTAGAGATATATCGCATACCTGATTGAAGTCACCACCTACTACCATTAAGTACTCAGACATGTCTAAGAGAGTAGCTAAAGTTGCATTGAAAAAGTTGTGGTCAGGTATATTTGGACAATATATTGATGCAAAACAAATTTTTAGATTATGGACTGTTACCGACACATATAATACCACTCCAGCACTGTCATTTATCGATGCTTATTTATCGATGCTTACTCCTAATTTCCTATCAAACAGAGTAGCAACTCCTTTAATTTTATTTGGAGCAGAAGAATGAGCTACACATTTATAAAACCTGTTCTGAAATCTATGTATATTGTAAAGCCTATCTGTGATGCACATTAAGACTTGATAAATGAGGATTAAAACGACAATTAACAACTCAACAGAAAAAAAAACTCAACAGTCACATACATTCCCAGGTACATTCCTTAGGTGAAAGCAAGGTGATACTGGAAGGGTCCAACACCTCCCAGTATATCACATATAAATATGCACTACTTTAGCTCCAAATTACATAATTCAAAACAGTGACATAGGCCAGCTCCTAAAACAGAGCCAGAAAAACACCATATATTATTGTTATACAATATTCAATAAAATATTTAAAAACCCAACATTCATCAAATAACATACATAAATAAAAAAATAAAAAAAACATACCTGGCAACAGCTTACAACAACTGTTGTCCAACCCAGACACAAACCATCATTACTGAATATTTTGATACATGATTATTCAAAATATCACTTTTAAAAAAAATAAAAAAAAATAAAAAAACATTACATCAAACATATCCAATTAAAATTTGATTTACCTCAAAGAAAGAACAATCGCAGCCATCTATCTGACGTTGTTGTACCTGGCAACAGCTTACTACAACTGTTTTCCAGCCCATGGACAAACCGTCATTACCATCTGCACGAAATATTTTGATACATGATTATACAAAATATCACAAGTTTAAAAACCATTGCATCAATCATTACCAATAAAAGTTTGATTCAAACCAAGACAATCACAGCCATCTATTTGGCGTTGTCAGCGTGCACACCGCCATCACTCCTGAGCTAACGCTACTCCATTCATAAAGAGGAAATGAGACTAGAAGGTACCATACTCTCCCAACACAACTTGACTACCATAACAACCCAGTCTCATGGCAGTTTGTGACATAGTCATGAAATTTAATCTATTGATTGAATTTCCCTTTTTTGTTGTGTCACTCAGCACGACTTTCGATCTAATGTATTTCAATAGAAAGCATCTTTCGTGTCTGTACCACTATTTTCTTTTTGCCACTCTGGAGCATTGTTTTTGCTCATTTGTTATTAATTTTTAAACTTTAAGCACTACATTACTCAACATTTAACCAGGAGTTTTTATCCTTGTTTTTATTGCTTTATATTCTGTAGGCTACAAACCATTTCTTTTCTGAGAAATGCCGTTTTTCCATCTACCCAGCAAACATGCCAGTGTGGGCCCACTGCGGGTAAGTGTGGGTTTTCTGTGGGACAGTGTGGGCTAAGGGCAAACCCTTTGGGGCCCCACGTGGGTTAGCCCATGTGGGGCCCATAGAAGTTTTGCCCGTTTAGGCCCCCATGAGGGTTTACTCTGGGCAACCCACTGTGGGTTAACCCACAACCTGGTGGGTTACCTCATACAGGGCCCACAGAAGTTTTTCACTGTGGGGCCAACATGAGAGTTTACTGTGGGCAGCCCACCATGTTAACAGCACAGTTAAATCTTTGTTTTAAGATTAGACGCTCAAGGCTCAGTGTTAATCAAACTATTTTTTAACGATTCAGTAAAATGTCATATATGTCATTACATTCAACAGCTCACACCATACTTAACTAAAACTGCACACAGTCAACAAGATAGCAAAACAAGTACTGTCTTTGCCTGTTTGCTTGTAGTAGCTGTTCCCCTGTTCCTTTAAAAAATCTTGTTGCAGTGTTTTGCTAGTATGTAACATTAAAAATAACTGTTTGTAATGATTTCTTTCTTTCTTTTTTTTAAAAATTGAAATTATTGTTCATCAGTTACATTTGCAAAACAACTTAAAATGTATAATGAGCACATCCTAATGAACGCATGATGCATTTATAGAGGTTAGTAGCTATTATCACTCGCAGTAAGTATTTATAAAAACACAACACGGGTATTAATAACAATATATTCACTTATTTGACAGAAATAAATCTGAATTACTAAAATGTTGTTATATAATAACATTATAGCGATGCAGGTTGCATCTTTATAAATACATTCATGGAATCGACTGACTAATTAATACTTATAAATCAGTGTAATGGATTATGAGCATGCGCATTGAAAAAGCAAATGCATGACTTATAAGTAATTATAAAAATAATATAAATGTAACTATAACTGTTCTTATAATGCAGTATAGGTCTTAATGAGTCTTTATAAATATATTTATAGTCTACTCATAAATAACTATAAATGGAGCTAAAATGCATTATAAGCATAGATTTCATAGAAAGTGTTACTGTATTTATTAAATAAAATTAACTTATTTGTCACAATAAAACTGCAAATGGTTGATCAATGATTGATCTGTTCACTATTATCATTGGTATTCATTAATGATGTATGTATTTATTATTATAATATATATATATATATATATATACACACACACATACACACACATATACACATAATAAATACATCACTGATGAATTTGATATTTTTATATATTTCTGAAATGGCAAAAAAAGAAAAATTAGTAATACGCGAGATGGCATCATCACGTGATTAATTCTAACCAATGAGACTGCTGGAACTGCATCACTAATGAGCTGTCATTCCGGTGTTACAAGATTTTCGGTTTCCGAAGGCGGAGCATACATGAATATTCATGAGTTTCCCAGACATGCAACTGAGAATTTTAGTTCACATTGTATCTCAGCACATTAGTGGATTATAGGGTATAGCGCAACTTACTTCCGCATTCCGTAAACCATAGTACTTTGCTTCCGGTTCTAGACTGCACGCTCTAGTATATGCTGACATTGTGCTGTTTTATACACAAAGCCTTCAGGAGCAGGGATTTTCACGAAATTGGATCTGCGTAATGCATACCATTTAGTGCGCATCAAGGCGGGAGAAGAGTGGAAAACGGCGTTCAATACTCTCCTCGGTCACTTTGAATACCGGGTTCTTCCGTTCGGGCTGGTAAACGATGCGGCTGTTTTCCAAACATTAGTTAACGACGTTCTAAGGGATATGCTCAACGTTTTCAGCTTTGCGTATTTAGATGACATACTCACGTCCAACACGTACAACGTGTGTTACAGCACCTTTTAGAGAATCATCTCTTTGTCAAGGCTGAGAAGTGAAAATTTCATTCGGAGTTGGTGACGTTTCTTTCTCGGTTCTGTCATGTCCTCCAACGGAATTAGTATGGATCCTGCCAAAGTGCAGGCTATCTCTGATTGGCCCGCTCCTGACTCTCGTGTTGCCCTTCAACTATTTCTGGGGTTCGCTAATTTCTATCAACGGTTTATCCATCATTTCAGTCAGATAGCAGCCCCGTTAATGAGCCTCACTTCTGTCAAGTCCCGCTTTGTCTGGTCTTATTCAGCCCAGCATACTTTCACGAGTCTGAAACAGCTGTTTTCCTCAGTGCCAATTCTTGTCACTCCTGAATCCCCAAGGACAATTTATTGTGGAGGTAGATGCTTCAGATGTGGGGGTGGGAGCAATTTTGTCGCAGTGCTCGTCTCATGATAATAAGATCCATTTATACGCATTCTTCTCTCACCGGCTTTCACCCACAGGGTGTAATTACGATTATGAGTGGCGGCATTGACTGGAGGGGGCGGTCCATCCATTTATCGTATGGACCGACCACAGAAACCTTGAATATATTTGTTCAGCAAAGAGATTGAATACGCGTCAGGCTCGTTGGTCGCTTTTTTTGCCCGCTTTTGATTTCACGATTTCATTTAGACCCGGGTCTAAGAACCTGAAACCCAATGCGCTATCTCGGCAGTTCGGTTCTTCAGAGGACTGTTCCTCCACCAGACCCATTTTGCAGCAGGGGTGTGTGGTTGGGGCACTCGTCTGGGGCATCGAGCGGTCAGTAAAGAGAACGCTCTCCCACGTTACGGCTTCTAAAGGGTGTCCGCAGGGTAGATTATTCTTCTCTGAGTCTGTTCGCTCCGCTGTTCTCCGCTGGGGTCATGCTTCTAAGCTCGCCGCTCATCCAGGTGTGAGGAGTACCCTGGCTAATGTTCGTCAGCATTTTTGGTGGCCTACCATGACTCATGATATTCGTCGTTTTGTGGCAGCCTTTCCTGTCTGTGCTCAAGCCAAGTCCAGTAATTCTCCTCCCGGCGGCCTGCTTCAACCTCTCTCGATTCCTTCTCGCCCCTGGTCCCATATTGCTCAGGATTTCGTTACGGGGCTTCCCCCGTCCAGTGGCAATACGGCAGTCCTCATGGTTGTTAATCGTTTCTCGAAGGCGGCTCATTTTGTTCCTCTCCCTAAACTTCCTTCCGCTAAGGAGACAGCGCAACTGGTCTTTGATCATGTTTTTAAGATTCACGGTCTTCCTACCGATATCGTGTCCAATAGAGGACCACAATTTGTCTCACATTATTGGAGGGAATTCTGCCGGCAGGTTGGTGCGACTGTGGGCCTGTCGTCAGGATTTCATCCTCAGACAAATGGCCAGGCTGAACGGGCCAACCAAATTCTCGGGTGCTTACTTCACTGTCTGGCAGACCATAATCCCTCGCCTTGGAGTGAGCAGCTGTCATGGGCCGAGAAGGGTAAAGACGGCTCTTTGTCTGGCCAGAGAACCCACCCGTCGTGGCCAGTCGTGGCCAGAAAGTTTGGCTTTCCACAGGTAACCTGCCCCTCGCCACGTCCTCTCGGAAACTGACACCTTGTTTTATCAGCCCTTTTCCTATCATTAAGGTGCTCAGTCCGGCAGCGGTGCGTCTTCGATTATCGCGCTCCCTGTGGCATGTTCATCCTGTATTTCATGTCTCGTGCATTAAGCCCGTCGTTCGTGCTCCCTCAAATTATTGAACAGAATAAACCTAATAATTTCCTGTACCTTGCATTTGAGTCCTCTGTCTGAACCCTGACAATATAGGATTGAAAATACATAAATAGTATGCAATTTTTATATGTGGTTTTCTCCGTGTGTATCTGTGTACGCACCTGGTGAAGAGCTTCATTGATGACTATTTACAAAGTTTTTACAGCGTTAATCATTTAAGACAATCACAGACATAACCGATGAGCAGTGAAAACAATGGCCAATCAGAGGTGTTTACGAATCCGCTCAACAACGCTTAAAGCGGCACATTTTTTAAATTTCAGTACCAACATGGTACCGAAGTTGGTACTTTTGACAACTCTACTGGCGAGTTGCAACATGTGACAGTAGCGTAGACCATCTTGATGGTTGATGTACGCAATGGTCGACATGTTGTCTGTCTGGACCAGTATATGCTTGTGCTGCCACAACGGTCGGAACCATAGCAAGACAAGGTCGACATGTTGATAACAACTCAAGCCAATTGATATGCCAAGGCAGATAAGGTCCTGTCCAGGAGCCAGAGGCTTACGTAGTGCGTGCATGCGGAGTGTCCTTAGAACAAGTGTCCTGGCATGTTGTTGCATCAACAGATGCCTATCTGTTTATACAAAAGCTAAATGTCCTTAATTTAAATGTAAGCAGTTGTGGATTATAATCATATTATTTTAAAGCATTTCAAACTTTGACTTAAACTTTATTAGTTGGACTAAAAGAAACTGAAGCTGAACAAATTTCCAGTCACTCACAGAAATAACTGGGAAAGATGTTTAACACAAATATGTATCTTTTATTAGCAGTTTAACACACTTTTTAAACTGTAAAGTTTTTCTTCAATTCTTTATTACATTCTGTAATAACATTTATTTTGTGCATGGGAAATGAATACATCTGTTAGTGTTGATGCGCTAGTTTGTTTAATATTTGTTTAATAAAGTACATTTTCATCAGTTCCTTTAAAGAAAGAACAGCAGAGCAACTAACAAGATTTATTCAGTGAAGTACAGTATAACAATGCATCAGAATGTATATCATACTGAGTTTTTGCGATGGTCTTTGCTGTAGAATCTGAAATTCAGCTGGACTCACTGACACAGGAAGTAGAAGAGCAGAGGAGACAAGAGCAGCAGGAAGCTTCCCTTATACACACCATCTAATCAAGACAGTAAGGAAATTAGTATAAATTAATACTACTACTACTAATATTTTTTTAAAAAAATATCATGCTCATTGTTGATTACTTTTTATTACACATTTTAAAAACAACATTTCTCTGAAAGTGTCACTTATAAGGTATTGTTCCCAAAATGCATGTACAGAAAGTCTAATAGAAATACTTTAATGTTAATCTCAGAGAAAAGTCTCAAGGGAATAAATCAACCCATGCTAACTCATGATGCAGACTGATGAAGGAATGAATGAAACAGGGAGTACTTATACACTTATAGAGAACTAAATACCCAACATGATCTCATGAGAATATGTGTGTATTTTATACATATTGTGTTTCTACCACACATACATTTACTAAGGTTTTCATATACACTAAAAAGTGCAATGTTAACATATTGACAGCACTGAAACGTAAAATACTTCTGTATTGACAGCAATAAAGCGTAAATAATTTTTGCATCCAAGGGTGAATGTGTATGAATTCCCATATATGAATATTAAAATTGTGGTATTAATATTTTGATTCTATTGTATTCAGTTTGTATCAATACATGTTTTAAGTCACATTTATTAAATGCAGTTCACTCATCTACTTAATGTGAAAAAATAACACTTCGCTGTTCATGACTTGTCCTGCAAACTTGTTTCAGAGGATTACATAATGTTAAACAAGACTACTCTTTAAAAGTTACTGCATTTTTGCAAAATTTAGTTGGTTTGCTGTGAGACAGAAAAGATATTTTCTCCTATGCAGCGATTGACACTATAGTCTCAGCCTCAGACGTCACACCCACGCACCACTGGCTGAAAGTCTGATGCATATGGCACACTTTTCTGGAAACACTTCAGGATTTTGGGTTGTTGGATCACTTCAGGTTGTCATCTGGTTGGTTGAATTCTACAGGATGTCCGGGAGACGTGTCTGTCAAGTTCTTTAACGGTCCGCCTGGAAACAAATGCCGTGACGCCAAACCCCCTCGTGGAAGAACACCATCGTGTTTACAACTGTGACAATGAGCGCTTACCAGGATCATCTAAACGCTGGTCTGTTATCCCAGGTGAAAAGTACATTTCAATAATGTACTTAAAGTGCTCTATTTTCGCGCACTAATTTTGTACTTAATATACTAAAAATTCTTCTTTAGTACTTCTTCAGATAATCTTAAGAACATCTAAAGTACTCAACTATGCTATTTTGAGACACCATGAAATATGAACTTAAATTTGCTTTTATTATACTATCTCTGTATTTAAAAAATATATGTAGTTACCACTTGTAATACACTATGGGTTCAAATGTATTATAAGTGGTAACTAAATACATTTTTTAAATACAGAGATAGCATATTAAAAGCACATTTTAGTTCATTTATGGTGTCTCAAAATAGCACAGTTGAGTACACTTTTATATTAAGTACAAAATTAGTGCACAAAAATAGAGCACTTTAAGTACATTATAGAAATGTACTTTTTTTCACATGGGATTGCAGGGACTTCAACTTTACATTTTCAAGCCCCTAAACAAAAACTGTGATTGGTTGCGTTACATGTCAGTCAAACGTCCTCTTCGGTGGTTCTTGATCAGTGAAAGCTGCGAAAGAGCCCAGACCTTCTGCTGTCAGTCTGAACGTCTGGCTTCAGATCAGATGTGTTCTAACAGTAGTCACATTCAAATCCAGACCCAAAACAAATCTGTTTAACTGTGCATTTACTGATTGAGCACTGTGCTATGTCCGAACTGACTGCGCTTTATTTTATATGTATCATCTTTTTTTTTCTTTTAATTCTTTTTCTTGTTTTTATTTCTTTTTAATGCATTTTATATCAATCTTTTATGCATCATGTTTTTTATTTCAGACTTTTAATGCATTTTAAATCTTGCTGTCTGGTTGAAAGAGCTGGGAGAAGTAGGAAGTAAGCATTTGTTATCCCTGGATGGAGCTCTGACAGAGTTAGTCCAGGAAAATTTGTCTGTAAGGGTAGTATTTAAACGCACAGCTACCTGACAAAGATCCGTTTAGATCAGCTCTGACGGAAAACAAAGTTGAGTTAGCCCTGGTGGATTCAAATATTCTGACTGAAACTCCCCTGACTCTTCCATCCAGATAGTGGTATTCTCTGTTTTTACTGTTATTTTTATTTCTCATTCATTCCATTTTTATTCTTATGTATTTGTTTCCTCTTTATGTAAAGCACTTTAAATTACCATTGTGTATGAAATGTGCTATACAAATAAAATTGTCTTGCCTATGTGAGACAACTGACAATACAACCATAAGATTCACAAAATCCGTACATTTTATTCAGTCACTCTAATTCAAATCTTCAGAATCCTTATGTTTGAGAGGAACAGATCCAAATTCAGTCATTTATCCAGCGATCTTCAACTCCATTCTCAGCAGTGGCCGCAAATGTCAAATCCCACACTCGATATTAATTCAAATTCAAAAACTGGGCCCTCAAGAAGCATTATGATATGTTTTACGGCAGTGATATCAACTGCTCATTGGCTCTCGTCTGCACAGATTGCAACATGCTGTGTTTCAGTCAATGTACATTTGAAATGGGAAATGTGCACCTTAACAGAGAGAAACCATATATATATTTTAATTGATTAATAACTTAAATTCTGCTCTGTACCTCATACAAAACCATTATATAGCACCAGAGAGGACTGCGACTGTAACACATCATTATGTGAACTACTTTTGGTAACACTTTTGACATTTTCACAATAAATAAATGATTGTGGATTCACTAATCTGTCTGTTATGTTTTTTTGTTTTCTTCATAACTGTACATAGTTTTAATAAATGGTTATGGGTAGGTTTAGGAGTAGGATTAGTGGCTCAAAATATAATTTATTGCTATATCGTTACTAAACTTGTCATTTTCCTACACCTTTCTGTCTATTACGGTTCTGTTCTTTTAATATTCTGTATAAAATGGGTGTGTTTAGGTTCGGGGTGGTGTTTAGGGATCTTACATTTATCTATAAAATGGTAAAAGGGAAATTATACAGATATATGTATGATATGAACGATTTGTAAATATTTAAAGTTTTTTAGCTGTAAAAATGTAATAATGCTATGTTTAAATGTTGTCAATACATCCATATTGTATGTTTCAGCACCTATCCAAATGTTAAAAAAAAAAAAAAAAAAGTGCATTTTGCATCTTTTAAAATTACATATTAACAATGAGACCAGAAAGCACTTGACTAATGCATAAGCTTCTTTTCACGCTGTTCTGGCTTTACACTATTTTTGACCACTCTTGATATTGTGCTTTTAATGAACAGTGACTTGAGTATTATTATTATTATTATTATTATATCATTTGTTTGAATTATTTGTATTATTGTTTGTATCATTTCCTCATTTTAAGTTACTGTGGATGAAATCAAACTGCTAGCACAGTGAAATAAAGGCCAATACCTGCTGCATTGCAAAGGTCAGTGTCACAGCAGTGGACAGTCATTGTCCCTCCAGTTGGTAGCTCTACAGTCCCTGGTTCACACTGAGATGCACACTGTTTAGCTGTGATGGACACCTTAGAGGACCCTGTAAAAAAGACGTAAATGCCCATATAATAAGATAATAAAACAATTCCAAGATTAGCAGCTAACAAGTATACTTTCTCTCTAGCAGTACAATCACTTATACAGCAGATTTCCACAATATACTTGGACTTACCTATGGATTGTTTCACCGTACTGCTTAGACATTTAGAAGATCCATCTGGACATGTCTCCTCTTTCACTTCACAGGAACCAGTCAAATCAGGTGTGCACGTGTAACACTTGAGAGAATATCCTTACAGACAGAGAGAGTCATTGAGTTAGCACCCTACAGTATGACTAGCAAATTAAATATTTCAATACTTGCTGTTTTTCATACCTCCGGTGAGAAAAATGAAAAGAAGAACAACGGAGACTTGGAGATCCATCATGTGTCAGAAACAGAATGACAATACAGAAATAATGCGTCAGTTTCTTTTATGTCTTTTCAGAAAGGGGTGGGTACTTTGAAGCACTTTGTCTCCCTCCCAGTACTTCTCCAGAAGCAATCCGATAATCATTTCCTCTTCCTAGTTTTGCATGCTGCTCTTTGTTAACATTTACTGTAGCAAGAAATCATTTTCTTTGGTTAAACATTGGTCAAACCCATTTTGTTCTGTCCAATATTGGACAGAACAAATACTGGGTTAAAGTAACCCAGCAAGTTTGGTTAAACATTTGAACCCAGCAGGGTTGGGTTGCACAATTTAACCCAAATTCTGCTCACACTGACTAAATGCTGAGCTAATTTGACCTCATTATTGGTTATTCCAATTCAATCAAATTTCCCTTTCGAAAGGGAACTCGCTCTGCGTTTGAAACGCTATGGGGAACGTCACACGTGAGCCGGTGTCTGAAATCCAAGTATCAAAAAACTCCAATCCTATTGGCCGACGACAGCCTATGATGTCATATGGCGCGACCTGGAAGTATATAAGGAGCACCTGGAGAAACAGTCAGTATCTCTTCGTCTTACGGGACTGCTCTGTCTGATCGCTATTGTATCAACTCCGGTAAGGGAATCTATATTATGCCTTACAAACGTTCAAGAGAGTGTGTTCATCTGTGTCCCTGGTTTTGACACTTGATATGCACGTCTGGGCGTTTTCTGTCTGGGAGAGGAGCACGCATAGATGTGTATATATATAAATATATATGGTATGTGTCTATATATATGTGTATATATATGTGTATATTTATATGTATACATATATATTTTATACATATATCATGCTCAGATGCTTCTTATGGTCAGACTGATGGCTGGGCCCATAGTGGTTATTTTTCTGACGGCCCGCTTTTCCGGTTTGATGATGAGAGGATCTTTTAGGCTTAAAAGAACCCTAGATTCTATCCTTTCATGTAGAGAAAAAGGAGTATGAGGAATCTTCAGTCTTTGAGCCGCAGGAACGTAGGCTGGGTCTATATTTAATGTTCTAAAATGGAACCTTGTTTTTCCTGTATAGTTTTTCTGAGCATGTAGTTAGTCAGGAGGCTGGTCCATCTCGAGCTGAGGCTCAGAGACAGGGCCAGAAGTCCAGTATAGCCGCTATAGGGCTCCTCCCTTTTCGGAGCGAGGCGCAGAGACGGCTGGACTCGAGGAGGAAGAAGCAGGTTTTAAAGGAGGTGATCGATCACATACGCCAGTAGCGTCGGTGATCGATTCCCTCTCGTTGCAAGGGTGACTTTACATCTGCCCTCGCCCCTTCTTCCTCCGCCTCCTGGGTTTTTTGGTTTCATGCTCAGGTCCTTCTTTAACAGTCAGGCTGATGGCTGGGCCTTTGATAATATTTTTCTAAAGGCCCGCCTTCTGGCTTGATAGTGAAGAAGCTCTTTTAGACCTAAAAGAACTCTAGATTTTCCTTCTATCTGGAGAAATTATGAAGGAAGAGGCTGGCTGCAGGAAGTGGAGAATGTTTTTCCTGTATAGTTTTCCTGAGCATATAGTCAGCAAAGTGTAAGGGTTTTTTTGGGCATAACTGGAGTGTTTATAGGTTGGCTAGAACGAAACTTATTGTGCGGGCCACAAAATGGCCGCCTCTGGGCCACCTATTGTTTGAGTAGCTTCTCATTTACTGTTTGCTAAGAGCAGTTTGAGTTAGCACTCTTTACTTCAGTGAGCATCTGTGTTTAGGTCGGCCTTCCTCAGCCGCCTGACTTTGGTTGCTATTTTGCTGTGTTTTTTGGCCTTGTGGCCCACAGCTAGCGGCTTAGGCTAGGACTAGTTTAGGTGTGTTTTTGTCACCCCCTTTTATTACTATCCCTTTTCAGGTTGTATAGTTACTAGTTCTGGCCTCCTCCTGAGGGTGTTGTAGGCCGTATGCCCATTTCCCTCTTTTTATATATTAGGTGCAATGGCTGAGTTTAACAGCTAAGGTTGTAGGCTGTTATTTCAGCCTCCCTGGTGCTGTTTCTCAGGTGGTAGGCCCTTATCTGCTTTATATAAGTTTAGGCAGTGTATGCTAGGCCCCACTGTTCAGAACTTCTTCATGCTATGATTTTGTTCTCCCTGAGCCCCTTGAATTCCATTCAAGTTTGAGCTACGGTGCTAGCTTTTTAGCTCCCGTCCTCCAGGGCTCAGTTCAGATCTATGGTTCTGTTTAGTGATGAACATTTATCCTTTATGGATGGCATGTATATACAAAGCTTGTTGCTTTGGGTTCTGAGCTATTGCCCTACATGTATGTGAGCTTTACTCTAGTGCTGCCACAGTTTGGCACCTGTTCTCATAATAGTAGGCTGTTTTTGGCCTCTATTTAAGAACGTGGTGTTTTTTGTACTCCCCTGTTAGGGTTTATGTGTTTCTCTGAGTGCATCACCTGTTGGATCGTACACTCAGGTTGAGTATAGAGAGTCATGCTTTTGCTACCTCTGTTAGCTCCCTTTTTATCATTGCCACAGTAGCTATATTTCATATATCTATTGAAGTTGTTGGCTCTTTATTGTTTAGCCTCCTTCTATTTTGCAGCTTGTGTTTATGGCGCTGTTGGTTTATGGTCATGAGTTTTGCTCACGTATGTTAGCACTGCCACAGGTTTATGCTCATGTCTGTTTTAGGTTTTAGGCTTTGTGGGCCTTCCTTAAGACCATGGTAGCATCTTACGGTACCCTGTTATTATTTGAGTTTCTGGTACATTGCCTGTTGGAATGTGTAGACTTAGCTCAAGTTGTGTTTAGCTAGTTGCCCACAACTGTTTCTGGGTCTAGAGCTGGTCCCCTGTAGCTTGGTCCCCTTTATGTCCATTAGCTGGCGCTACATGTTGCTGAAAGTAGTAGGCCGCTCCAGGCCTCCTTTTTAGTTTACATGTTGGCACAGTTGTTTTTGTCTTCTTTGTTAGAGCTATCACTGGCTGACGCCATGTGCTCTTGAGTTGAAGGCCTCTCCAGGCCTCCTTTCAGGTTGCATGTTGGCATAGCTTTGTGTGGTGGTTCTTTATGTGACTCATCTCCATGGGTGAGTCGTTATTTATTCTATGACCCCTTTCTGCCATCGGCCACGCCCACCTCTGCTAAGAATAGGCCTTAGATGAGGCCTCTCGTAGAGTACTGTGGCGGAGCTGTACTCCTCTTTTAGAGTTAAGGTTGTTTTACCTAGTACCTGGCCTGCTGGCTGATCTGGTCATTAAACTTTCACTGGCTGGTGCCATGTGCTTTTGGAGTTGTAGGCCCCGTCTGGGCCTCCTTTCAAATGGCATGTTGGCGCAGTTTTGTGTTGGTTTTTTATATGACTCATCACCATGGATGGGCCTTGATTGCCACTAGCTGACGCCTCGTGTTTAGTCGTAGGCCTTTTTAGGCCTCCTATGCGTCATGTTGGAGTTCGGCTTTGTACTCTTCTCGCTCTGAGAGTAAAAAGTGCTTTTACTGAGTACGCTTTTGAGTGGCTTGCCTCTCAGGGTTAACTTTTGTGTAATAAACCGCACTGTTGTTCGGTTTTTCTGCATTTGCTGCCTTGAGTTTGGTTTTTCCTTTAGCTCTAGTTGAGCTAAGTAGTTACCTCGTAAGTAACTTGGTTCTATTTTGCTCCTAGAACTTTAGTGGCCGGTAGTCTCGCGCTGCGTGTTGATAGGTAGGCCCTCGGGGCCTCCTTGGTTAATATGCTGGTGTTTGTTCTTGTATACTCCTCTCGCTGAGAGAGTTGGAGGTGCTTTACTGAGTATACTGCTGGTTGGCCAGGGCCCCAGGTGACTTATTAACCTCCTTTGTAGTTCGGTTATTTGTTCTCCTCGGAGCTTGAAACACTGCCATGGGCTGATGCCACGTGTTTGACTGAGGTTATAGGCCCTGGTCTGGGCCTTCTTTAGTGCATGTTGGCGTATGTTGTACTCCTCTTGCTTAAAGAGTAGAACTCACAAGCACTCACGTCGGCTTTATATGCTGCTACTAGGTCAAGTGGCTTCTTGCTTCCAGCAAGGTTTTTAAGGTCAAGATGTACGGCCTTGTCAGGCTGCTCTTGGACTCCACTATGTGACTAGTATTCTGGTATGATATGTAGTTCTTTCAGAACTTTTTGTCATGTTGCAGGCCTCCTTCCGGCCTCCATGATTTTGTGTCTACAGTATGGTCTATCTGTTAGGTTGAGCTTCGTACTCCCCTTTTGGGTTGTTTGTGTAATTGTGCTTAGCTCCCTAAGCTGATCATTGGTTGAAGACTTCCATGAAGCCTCCCATTGAGATCAGCCCCCAGGCTGGTTTGTGCTCCCCTGTATCAGGGCTTCTTAGCGCACAGCCTCCTCAGTGCGATTGTCAGGCACTGAGTAAATCCTAGGATTGAGCAGAGTATACTCCCCTCAATACGAGGGTTCATAGCACTCAGCTGAGTTCTGCTCTCCAGGATGCCCGTCTCTATGCGTGGGTTTGAGTTGCTTACTGCCCCTTCTGCAGTCGCTCTTACCTGCTCTCTTCTCTACGTATGTGTTTTGAGATTCTGCGAGACTCTGCGTTTCCATGCCATGCTTCGGGCTGCCTGCTGAACAGTCCCTCAAGACGATAAGATACTGACTGCTTCTCCAGGTGCTCCTTATATACTTCCAGGTCGCGCCATATGACGTCATAGGCTGTCGCCGGCCAATAGGATTGGAGTTTTTTGATACTTGGCTTTCAGACACCGGCTCACGTGTGACGTTCCCCATAGCGTTTCAAACCATGGTTACAAGCTATATAAATTATTTAATGATACATTTCCCATTGTTTGTTCCGCGATTTCACAAATTCTATGATTGCAGGCCGAGTGTGAGACGCGACGTGGCGATCATCCACCGTTAACGAGTGCCTTGACAATGGCTGCGACATGTTTTGATACAACCAGGGTTAAAATTACCACTCCCATACTTCCCAGCTAACAATTTTTGGTTCCCAGAACGTTCTGGGAACGTTAGTTTCTAGTTCCCAGAACGTTCCCCTACAGGCGTTTTCACACCTGTAGATTGATTGCATTGTTCCGAAACCGCAATGTTGCATTTTCTTCTTGTTTTGGTTCGCTTTCACAAGGCAATATTTCAATTTGTGTACAGCTGGCTTCTTGTTGGTCAGAGTTTTCTCATTAAAATGATTGACAAGTTCAGTTCATGAGCTTATTGTAGCTTTTTTGTAACTTTCGAGAGACACACAAACACTAAATGAATGTAGCTGTCATTCCCACTGTTAAATTATATAGTACAATCATATTAACTCAAGAGTGCTCTCTCTGTATCTCCCAGCGCTGTCTAGTAGGCCAACAGTGTCAAGACACATGCAAACACTATATGAATGTTATAATGCAGCTAAAGTGGGATTCAAGGCTTTAGCAGGACAGTATTCTTGCAGGGAAAGTGCAGTTACACAATATTTTAAGATGAACAGGCTTTCTTTGGTTTTTTTATGCAGTAACTAATGTGCTCACTCATAGAATTGGAGAACAATGACTTCAACACAATGTTTTTTTTTTTTTAAATATTAATTTTAGTCATAGACATTAAAAATGAATAACAATTATGTGACTTTAACTGGACTAACATTAGGCCTACATTAATTTCTTACCACTATAGCAAGACATGCTTCTCTCTTTTGGTCAGTAAACAATAAACTTCTCGGTTAACATCATATCTTCAATTACGTGTCTCTGAAATCACAATATTTACACTTGCAAATATATTAATTATAACTAATTATTAAATAAAAGAGATTGATAGACAAATATTAGTCAGTCAGTAAAACAAAATGACCGTTAATTTTTAAATAACGCGAGTGCACAGCTTTCTGTGGAAAATGAAAATCCTGTCATTAATTACTCACTCCCTCATGTCGTTACAAACCCGTAAGACCCGTTTACGTTTTTTTTATTTACAGTATGTTTTCATACACAGCAATACGCTGATAAAAATCAGTTCATTGAAATATCCAGCATTACTGGTTTACATGTAAACCTATCAACGAAAAAAAAAAACTGTCTACAAGTTTTTTTTTAAAGGGATAGTTCATCCAAAAATGAAAATGTGCAGTTGATCTATTCACCCTCAGGTCATCCAAGATTTTTTTCTTCAGGAGAACAGTAAAGAAGATTTTTTTTGCTTAAACTATGGTCCTTGTTGATACATATAATGGAAGTCAATGGGTTTTGTCACTTTGAGAGTCAAAGATAGATAAGTAGCTATAAAGGTGACAATTATAATAAATTATAATAATTCACCAAGGATCATTTCAGGCTGCTTAAATGAGTCAGCATTTATTTAGCACAGTGACTCATTCAAACACCTATGATTGACTGTTGCATGCGTTCATGGCTCAACATCAGCTATTCTAGCATTAGCTAGTTTTCAGTCCATTGAGTGCAATAATAAATTAATACCAAATACATTTCCAAATATACAAATAACGTAAAATAAAAGGTATAACAGCTTCTCTTGCCTTATGCGCCGCTTTTCCTCCACCGTTTTTTGTATGTGGTTTTGTTATAAGATTGTTTATTTTGTTGGTTTGTTTGGTTTATTTCTCTTCTTGTTTAAATCTTTCAATATTAATTTTTTTTTCTAGCTCTTACGGTGGTTCATGTGCATTGTTGTATGGCTAAGGAATGAGAACAATAAACAATGAATCATCAGTGAAAGAGTCACCCATTTTATTAGCCAGGATCCTACAGTAAGAGCTTTCCTCGTCGATCTGGTTGACGGCTTCATAGGATTATTCGTTTGTGGAAGAAGGTACATCATTCCTTTGACTTTGATAAAATAAGGTTCTGAATGTTTATGATGAATTAGGCAGCGTGTATCACCCACTACTGAAATGTGTCGGAAAACTGATGCAATCAAAGCAGTCACAGCTGATATTGTTAAAATCATTCACAAAAGGATATCAGGGTAGGTGGAGATTTTGATGCTGAAAAGGAAAAAGGGCATCTTCGAACATTGCTAGATCATCAATATGCACACTCAATTTTTGGATTAACTGTTTCACTTGTCAGTCAAGTGTCTAGTAAACTTTCCAGCCAATGCTCCGTTGTTTCAAGTTGAGCAGCTAAACGAGTAGATGCTGCTGCCGATTTGGCGGCTAAGCAAGCTGTTTATGATTCTTTGTTAGAAGAAGCCAGGAAACGATACAGCAGCTGGAATAGGGCAATTCCAGCATTATGGACGCGTGACATTTGGAGTCAAAACTTGAAATATAAACGCTCAAAGAATGCATTTAATAGCAACATATTGAACCGTCTATTTATATACTCATAATCCCTTACTAAAGGAGTCCAGACATTAGAAAAATGTCAGCCTATACAATCGTTTTATTTTAGATGAGGGAAATATACATTTGTTACGGACGTGACAAAAAAGTCACTAAGTTTTGGGTGACAACACATTTTTAAGAATTCTGTGAATTACACTGTGCAAACCAATACTGCCCACCGAATAAAGAAGGGTTGGCTCTCCACAGAGCATAAACTAATTTTATTTCATTTTTCGTGTTCGCATAAATGAGGAAAAAACAACGTTATGGATGTGACAGTTCTCCGTTACGGATGTGACCGGTCTGAAAGGGGCACAGAAGACTGCTTTAAAACTTTCACAGAGACCTCAAGCAGGCATTTAAACCACCAAATATTGAAATCTGGGATACCAGTATGGTAAAACTGCACAATTTATCAACTTTTTACTAAACTTTATACTCTGTATTGCAAAAGGTTATGGATGTTGACAAAGCGCGTGCGTTGTTCAAGAATCAATTTAGAAACAATCAATTTTTTCCTTCTTACCGAACTGCTTGCTAAAATACATTAACAAATACTAATGTTTATCATAAAGCAGTTTAAAATTGTATGTTTTCCCCACAGTCAGCTGAACCAATTGACATACTCTATGTCAATCGCAATGTCAGTTTTATGTTTTGTGTAGCCTATGATCTCACGGATTTCGGCTAGTTTTCACAGTTTAAAGCGGAGTCTTGAGTCAAAATGATCAAACTTTATTTCAAGTCAAAATTATTGCAATTTTATTATTTTTATTTTGTCAGCTTGATCACGCGGATTGTGATCAATAGGCTATTGATTTTTAACCAACAGGTAAAAACGCGACATTGGGAAGTGTCCTATGAGACACAATGATCTTCTATAAGTTGTACTGTATCATATAGGCCTACCTTTTGATGTTCATCATGATTTCGCTCTGTAACTGGCAAAGAGGAAGAGAAGATCGGTGCATGTGCGCCTAATCTGCTTGATCTGCCGTTTACAGGCGCTGCAGTAGCTAATCTGTCACGCCGTAGGCTATTAAAGAGCGACATCTATTGTTTAAATTTTGTTATAAAATCGACTGAATTTGAAAGTTGAACCTTTTTCATATTAAAACTAACAAAGCACAAAGAGTGTTGCGATTATTAGATATGTTCTGATATATTCGGTAGGCCTGAAACAGATCACAGCAATATAAAGAAGCAAAGTCATATGTTAGCAAGCATCCGTAACGGTCATGTCCGTAACACTTATTATGGTTGTTCAGAGCAAAGTAGTGAAATTAATTGTTGATCCTAATAAGCATAAACATAATTTAGCTTTGCATATAAAGTTTCAAGTTATAGAAGCGTTATAACTTCTCAATCAGTAGCAGGAATGCCCGTCTTAGCTTCAGTCATTCAAGACAGTCTAGCTATGAGTTGATTGCCAGTGCCTGAACCTTCAGTTTTTACAGGAGATCCTATTTGATTTATTGAGTGGAAATCCTCATCCATTGCACTTATTGAAAGGAAATGCATCTCGTCTGCTGAAAAGCCGTTCTATCTTAAGAAGTATGTGAGCGGCCCTGTCAGTAAGGCTTTGGAGGGTATCTTCTTTAGAACTGATGATGCTTATTCTGATGCCTGGGATGAACTGAACTGTCGTTATGGTCAACCGTTTGCCATTCAAAAGGCTTTTAGAGAGAAATTAAAATTCATTCAAAGGATGCAACAGGTCTTGAAGCTTCTCTGACTTCCTCAGTGCATGTGAAAATGCTGTGCCTCATGTTAAGGGCCTTCAGATTCTGAATGATTATCAAGAGAATCAAAAACTCGTTCAGAAATTGTCTGACTGGGCAGCCAGTCGATGGAACTGACAAGTTACACAAGCCCTCAGTCAAAATCAAGAGTTTCCAGACTTTAAGGAATTCTGTGCATTTGTATCAGCAGAGGTAGATATTGCTTGCAATCCAGTAACTTCTTTTCAAGCTCTCCACGCTTTAGGACCCGTCATTGACAAATTCACTTTGAAAGAAACCAAAAAGAACAAGGTTTAAATTTTTAAAACTCAAACAAAATGTGAAAGCCAGAAATCAGTGAAGCCAGTGGTCAGAGCTCCTTGTATGTTATGTCAACAAAGTAATCATCAGTTCAATAACTGTTTTGAATTCTGTAGTAAACCATTGGAAGAACGGCAGAGATTTGTTCAAGAGCAGAAACTTTGTTATGGGTGCCTAAAATCAGGACATATTGCAAGTGAGTGTCGTTATCGCCTTGTATGTGATACTTGTAAAAGAAAACATCCTACACGTCTGCATGACAGCAATTTTATAAGAAGAGTGAAGTTAGACCCTTCAACAGAATCTTCCCAAGGTGTTCTTAATGGTAGCACAAATGCAGTAACTTTGAGTGTAGCTGGAGAAGGGCAGACTACAAATACTTAAATGATTTTGCCTGTGTGGATATCTACAAAGCAGAATCCTGACTGTGAGAGACTTGTGTATGCTCTGCTGGACTCTCAAAGTGATACCACCTTTGTCGATCAAGGAGTAAGTAATGCTCTTCAAGCACAATCAAGTCCAGTAAGATTGAAACTAACTACTATGCTTGGTAAAGATTCAATTGTGCAAAGCGAGAGAGTATCAGGGTTGCAAGTACGAGCATACAAATCAGATAGTTTTATTGACCTCCCTCCTGCTTATACTAGAGATTATATACCTGTAAATCGTGATCACATCCCCACCTGTGAAATTGCAAAGAAATTGAGTCATCTGTCAAGTATTGCGGATAAGGTACTACCATTAAAGGAATGTGAGATCGGTCTGTTAATAGGTTACAATTGTCCCAGGTCGATAGCTCCTCGAGAGGTGATTGTTGGAAGAGATGACGAACCCTTTGCAGTACGAACTGATTTGGGATGGAGTATTGTAGGTTGTTCATCTCCACGTCTTGATTTGCCTAAAGAAAACAGTCTGTCACCGCCTTGCAGCCAAGAAACTTCCTCCTGTCACTCCAACAGATGTGATTTGTGTTCTCGAGACTGACTTTAAGGACATTAACGAAGAAAAAATGAAGGTATCTCAAGATGACATTCTTTTCCTCAATAAATTGAAGGAAAGTATTTGTAAAAATATGCATGGACATTATGACATGCCGTTACCTTTTAAGGAAAGACCTGTTTTACCAAGTAACAAACAACTGGCTATGGCCAGGCTCGACCATCTCAAGAGAAGGATGTCTAAGGATGAAATGTACAAGGAACGGTATAAGGAATTCATGAGTGAGATCATTCAAAGAGGGGATGCAGAGGAAGTAAATGACTGCGGCAAAGAAGAAGAAACATGGTATTTGCCTCATCATGGTGTCTTCCATCCCAAAAGCCAAACAAGCTGCAGTGGCATTTGATTGTTCAGGAAGGTATAACGGTTGTTCATTGAATGATCATTTGCTTCAAGGTCCTGACATGATAAGTAATTTGAATGGCATTCTGATCAGATTTCGTCAACATTCTATTGCTCCCATGTGTGATGTGGAAAAAATGTATCACCAATTTCATGTGAGTAAATCTGACAGAGATTACCTGCGTTTCCTTTGGTGGAAGAATGGAGAGTTCAATCAAAAGCCTCTTGAATTTCGAATGAAGGTTCACATTTTTGGTGCCGCCTCCTCTTCAGGGTGTGCAAACTTTGGCCTGAAGCATATTGCAAACAAGAACAGCCATTTATATCCTCTAGGTTCAGTGTTTATATTGAGGAATTTCTATGTGGATGATGGAGTAACTAGTTTGGAAGACACAGAGACGGTAATTAAGGTTGCTGATGAAGCAAGAAAACTTTGTGCAGCGGGTGGTTTACAACTGCACAAATTCATGTCAAATGATGGAGCTGTTTTGAATAGTATTCCTGCTTCTGAACTTGCATCTGATGCTAAAGATTTTGCATTTGATTTTCAATTGGAAAGAGCCCTTGGAATACAGTGGCAAAAGGATTTAGATTGTTTCCAGTTCAAAATCAAGTTGCAGCAACAACCTGTTACTCGTCGTGGAATATTATCTACAGTTGCTTCAGTGTATGATCCGTTAGGATTCAGATCGCCTGTTCTGCTTAATGGAAAGAGAATTCTGCAGGAAGTATGCAAGCGTGGTACTGGATGGGATGATTCCTTGTCAGCGGAACATCCAGTTATGGTTGGAGCAGTGGAAGCAGAATCTTTCTGAGTTGCAAGAAATAAGCATACCAAGAACATATGCACCTAACAACTTCGGGAAAATTGTGGTCAGTGCTCCTACTTGAGACTCCGCAATGAGGATGGGAATGTTCACTGTGCTTTAGTAATGGCAAAGTCAAGAGTTTCAAGGTCATAACAATTCCCATACTAGAATTAACGGCTGCGGTCATTTCTGTTGAAATAAGCAATGTGCTTAAAAGAGGACTAGAGTATGTTGATCTTGATGAATCATTCTGGACGGATTCAAAGGTGGTAATGGGGTACATAAGGAATGAAGCTCGTAGGTTTCATACCTTCGTGGCAAATCGTGTACAAAGGATACAGCTTAGTACAACCCCACAACAATGGAGGTATGTTCCTTTCAAAGAAAATCCTGCTGACCATGCCTCCAGAGGCCTAAATGTTCATGAATTGCAGTCATCAAACTGGTTCTCTGGCCCTAAGTTCTTGTGGGAGAGAGACTTACCAAAGCCAAAGACAAGTTCCGAACTTTCCTTGGAAGATCCAGAAGTGAAGATTGCTCGAGTTCTAAAAACAGAAGGCTCTGACAAAGTGAACTTGATTGATCGCTTGTCTAAGTTTTCTTTATGGTCATGAGCAGCTAGAGCTGTTGCTCGACTTATGAGAAGAGTCAACAAAGATAAGTCAAGTCATTTAAGTACTGTATTCGAACGACAAAAAGCTGAATTGCACATCATTAAATGTTTGCAAAGTTGTGTTTATAAAGATGAATTGAAGAGATTGAAAAAGGGACTAAGTGTTTCATCTCACTCTGAATTGTATCCTCTTGACTCGTTCATAGATAAAGATAGGGTGCTCAAGGTGGGAGGGAGGCTTCGTCATTCGGATTATCCAGAGTCCTTATCACATCCTGCCATTATTCCAAAGAATCACTATGTTACTAACTTAGGAAAACTTAGGAGACCTACTGAAATGCAGAAAATGGCTGATTTGCCATCAGAACGAGTCAGTCCGTCACCTCCATTGATGTACACCGGCATGGACTGTTTTGGACCATTCCTTGTTAAACGGGGAAGGAGTGTGTGTAAAAGATACGGCCTACTTTTAACCTGTTTGTGTTCTCGTGCTGTGCATATTGAAATTCTCACAGATATGACAACAGACTCCTTTATTAATGCTCTAAGCTGTTTTATTGCGATCAGAGGCACTGTACAACAAATTAGATCTGACCAAGGAACAAACTTCATGGGTGCAAAAATGAACTCAAAAAGGCGCTTGAGGAAATCGACACAGAAAGAGTAACTGCATTCTTGTCAGAAAAACAGTGTGATTTCGTGATGAATGCGCCACATACCAGTCATGTTGGTGGAGTATGGGAACGTCAGATTAGAACAGTAAGGTCTGTTTTGAATTCCATACTTTCATTTCATCCACCAAAATTGGATGATTCTTCTTTACGAAGCCATGGCAATTGTGAACAGCAGACCACTCACTGTTGATTGCTTAACTGACCCTAAGAGTTTGAGACCAATTACTCCTAACCAGTTACTCACATTGAAGTCAACCGCTGCTTTACCTCCACCAGGAAAGTTTAAAGAAGATGTTTATGCCGAAAAAGATGGCGACAAGTTCAATATCTATCGGAGCAGTTCTGGAGTCGTTGGCGCAAGGAATATCTTGCAAATCTAGCTGCCCGACAAAAAAGGCTTGTTCCTAAAAGAAATATTAAAATTGGTGACATTGTTATAGTAAAGGATGATGATTTGCTGAGAAATCTATGGAGACTATCACAAACTTAAAGAGCAAAAATTTCATAGTGTCCAATAACCTTTACAGGAAATAATTACCAATATATATAATTGTTGTTATATAAAAAGAAACTTACAAACAATACAACAAATACTATAGAGATACAAATTAAATAAACTTGTTTTTCAGATACAGTAGGGTTAGGGTTAGGGTACCATGTATACATTTATTTAACATATTTTGTTGTTTTATTAACATTAATGACAAATATAGGCTATGGTCCCTTTAAGACAGAATCCATGGATACTGACTCATATCCTGTTTTCACCAGAATGTTTACGTCGACTTAAGCCATAACCGACTGTATTTACGTGAGATACTCCACACGATGGACATTTTGACACTGTGTGCATTTGAGAGCGCTCTTTCATTCAGCGCGATTCCACCTATCCCACCTTCACTAATCGATAACGAAAGCATGGAGTTCGCAACGTATGTTGTCATCATTAATTTTGAAGTATTTCCACGCCCCATGAGGCTGACATTGTTTCTGCTGCTGCCGCCGTATCTCTGTGCACTGAAATTTCTGTCAGTTACGCCACGTGAGGTATCGGTCTTTGGTATCGGGGTATTTTTACGAGTACAAGTACTTGAGCTTGGTATCGGTTATAATGCAGCTAAAGTGGGAATCAAGGCTTCGCAGGACAGTATTCTTGCAGGGAAAGTGCAGTTACACAATATTTTAAGATGAACAGGTTCTCTTTGGTTTTTATGCAATAACTAATGTGCTCACTCATAGAATTGGATAACAATGACTTCATCACAATGTTTTTTTTTTTTTAAATATGAATTTTATTCACAGACATTAAAAATGAATAACAATTATGTGACTTTAACTAGACTAACATTAGGCCTACATTAATTTCTTACCACTATAGCGGTGTTAGGAACAGAAGGGTAGGAGGCAACAGGTTTGCAGAAATGGTGATGTTTATTACCAAATAGCGGTGACACACAGATGAGCAGGTAAGTGAATGAGATACTGGTACTTTGCAATGGTAAATAGGAATGTTGATACTGTCCTTTGTGTTGCAGGTTGACGAATTGTGGATGGCTGGGAGCAGAGTGGAGAAGTGGACTCACGGAGACAGTAGGTGAAATCACACACACAGACACACTGGAACGAAGACTGGGAAGCACGCTGGAGTAGAAAAGTAGGTAACAACAATGGCTTAGAGCATAGCATGCAAAGTCCTAGGTATCAACGAGACCGGATGGTGAACTGAGATGAGTGCTGTGCTTAAGTATCTGGTGGTGATTGCGTGATGATAGTGATCAGGTGTGTGTGGTTAGAACTCTGCTAGCCACACAGGTGTATGTGGCTAGAACTCGCCAGGCTCTGTGGGAACAGAAACAGAGGGGTGGTGAGGTTTAAGGAGAGACACATGGAAAGTGGGGTGAATTCTGTATTGAGGTGGAAGTTGGAGCTGATAGGTGACTGGGTTGATCTGCTTCACAATGGTGAAGGGACCAATGAATCTGGGACTGAGCTTCTTGCAGGGCAGGCGCATTCTGATGTCCCGGGTTGACAGCCAAACCTTTTGTCCTGGTTGGTACACTGGAGTGGTGGAGCGCCTCAGGTCGGCTGTCATCTTGTGCCTGTGAAGAGCTTGTTGCAGCTGATGGTGGGCTGCGTCCCAGACCCTCTCACTCTCTCGGAACCAGTAGTCGACCGCTGGAACATCCGATGGTTCCCTGGACCAGGGGAACAGAGGGAGTTGGTAACCGAGTACGCACTGGAAGGGAGTGAGTCCAGTGGTGGGTTGACGTAGGGAGTTCTGGGCGTACTCGGCCCAACCCAGGAACTGGTTCCAAGAGTTCTGGTGGCCATGGCAGAAGGTACGTAGGAAGCGGCCGATCTCTTGGATCTTCTTTTCCATCTGCCCGTTCGACTGCGGATGGTAACCAGATGAAAGGCTTACGGTCACACCTAGGAGGGCGAAGAAGGCTTTCCATACACGTGAGATAAACTGTGGCCCACGATCAGATACAATATCCTCGGGAATCCCATAGTACCTGAAGATGTGGTTAAACATGATTTCCGCGCTTTCCATGGCTGTGGGTAGACCCCTGAGGGGTATCAGCCTGCAGGATTTGGAGAATCTGTCGATGACCACTAGTATACAGGTACAGTTATCGGAGGAAGGTAGATCCGTGATGAAATCCACTCCTAGGTGTGACCAGGGTCTGTTGGGAACGGGCAGAGGAAGGAGTTTGCCGGATGGTAGATGGCGAGGGCTCTTGGAGATGGCGCAGTCCTTACATCCCAGTACGTACCTTCTCACATCCCTAGCCATATTCAGCCACCAGAAGCGCTCCTTCAGCAATGAGAGGGTTTCATTGGCCCCTGGGTGGCCAGTGCCCAGAGATGTGTGGGAGGAATGGATGAGAGGAGTGCGTTGTGTTCTGCTGACATTCTGTAATCCGGGAGGACAGCCCGGCGGAGTGTTGGCGGAGGCATTGGAGGCAGGAACTGAGGTCTCCAAGCATTGGATGGGGCTCACGATGATACTTTCAGGAACTATGGTTTCTGGTACTTCGCTGATCTCTTCTGGGGCATAGAGACGGGACAGAGCTTCAGCTTTCACATTTTTGGGTCCAGGACGATAGGAAATACAGAAATTGAAACGGGTGAAGAATAAAGCCCAATGGGCCTGACGGGGTGGAGTCTCTTGGCATCCCTCAAGTATTCTAAGTTTTTATGGTCTGTGAGTACAGTGAACTGGTGCTTGGTGCCTTCCAACCAATGCCTCCATTCCTCAAGTGCCAACTTGATGGCAAGCAGTTCTCTGTTGCCAATGTCGTAGTTCCTCTCTGCCGGGCTGAGTTTACAGGAGAAGGCACATGGATGGAGTTTGGCTGGGCTCCCTGCTGCTGCGAAAGCACCGCTCCTACCCCGGTATGTGAAGCATCAACCTCCACGATGAAAGTGAACGTTCTGAGAAGGTTCCCTTTAGGTTGCAAAAATAAAACCCAAAAATAATCTGCATTCTGAGAACATTCTCTATAGATTGAAAAAGAACCAATAAAGAACGTTCCCAGAACGTTCTTATTTGGTTCCCCAAAAATAACCAAACGGGAACCATATGGAAACGTTAGTGTTTGCTGTGTTACAGTGTGAACATCATGCCACACGCTGAACAGAAGGTGAGACTGTAATGTCTGACAGCTATAGAAGTCTACCAAACAATTCATTGATTCACTATTAAGATCAGCTGGACAAAATGATAGACATAGGTATTAAACTAAACGAAAATAGATTGAAATTCATAAATTGAAAATAGTTGATAATACACTCTAAAAACCGTTGGTTTGAAAAAATAAAGAAACAACCCATTTTAAGTTGTTTTGCAGCTCACTGCTGAGTCAATTATGGACAGACATAACCGTGGTTTACTTAAAGGGTTTGTTTACCCAAAAATGAAAATCCTGTCATTAATTACTCACTCCCTCATGTCGTTACAAACCCGTAAGACCCGTTTAAGATTTTTTATTTACAGTATGTTTTCATACATAGCAATACGCTGATAAAAATCAGTTCATTGAAATATCCAGCATTACTGGTTTACATGTAAACCTATCAACGAAAAAAAAACTGTCTACAAGTTTTTTTAAAGGGATAGTTCATCCAAAAATGAAAATGTGCAATTGATCTATTCACCTCAGGTCATCCAAGATTTTTTTCTTCAGGAGAACAGTAAAGAAGATTTTTGCTTAAACTGTGATCCTTGTTGATACATGGAAGTCAATGGGTTTTGTCACTTTGAGTGTCAAAGATAGATAAGTAGCTATAAAGGTGACAATTATAATAAATTATAATAATTCACCAAGGATCATTTCAGGCTGCTTAAATGAGTCAGCATTTATTTAGCACAGTGACTCATTCAAACACCTATGATTGACTGTTGCGTATGCGTTCATGGCTCAACATCAGCTATTCTAGCATTAGCTAGTTTTCAGTCCATTGAGTGCAAGAATAAATTAAAACCAAATACATTTCCAAATATACAAATAACGTAAAATAAAAGGTATAACAGCTTCTCTTGCCTTATGCGCCATTTTTCCTCCTCCGTTTTCCTCAAATAAGCAAGGAGTAAGCACCTTTGGCGATAGAAATGATGCTGGTTTGTTTACATCTAGCTACCACAATTCCTTGCACTCAGGCAGTTTGGTGTGACTTGCCTGGAATGCTACAAAGTCGTGGAGTCGTGGTTTTAAGTCGTGACTTACGGGCTCAAAAACCTGCCTGGAACGCAGCATAATTTTGGAGGCTGCGTCCTCCGGACATGATGCATGACATAGGAGTAGCATAAGTTTAGCTGGGCAACAAACTCAAGCTCCTCTTTTCTCATATAGAAATCCTCCAACATTTCTCTTAAAAATTCTTGTGTTAAGCCTGGGACACACTTAACGACTGTAATTTGATACTTATAACTGATCATGGCCAAACTTGCCAGGTCTGTGTCAGGTGTTTAGTCTATGTTTACAGTCAACATTTAAAATCATATAGTGTGTTTAGTTCAGGCGTTTTCACACCTGTAGATTGATTGCATTGTTCGAAACCGCAATGTTGCATTTTCTTCTTGTTTTTGTTCGCTTTCACAAGGCAATATTTCAATTTGTGTACAGCTGTCCTCTTGCTGGTCAGAGTTTTCTCATTAAAATGATTGACAAGTTCAGTTCATGAGCTTATTGTAGCTTTTGTAACTTTCGAGAGACACACAAACACTAAATGAATGTAGCTGTCATTCCCACTGTTAAATTATATAGTACAATCATATTAACTCAAGAGTGCTCTCTCTGTATCTCCCAGCGCTGTCTAGTAGGCCAACAGTGTCAAGACACATGCAAACACTATATGAATGTTATAATGCAGCTAAAGTGGGATTCAAGGCTTTAGCAGGACAGTATTCTTGCAGGGAAAGTGCAGTTACACAATATTTTAAGATGAACAGGCTTTCTTTGGTTTTTATGCAGTAACTAATGTGCTCACTCATAGAATTGGAGAACAATGACTTCAACACAATGTTTTTTTTAAAATATTAATTTTAGTCATAGACATTAAAAATGAATAACAATTATGTGACTTTAACTGGACTAACATTAGGCCTACATTAATTTCTTACCACTATAGCAAGACATGCTTCTCTCTTTTGGTCAGTAAACAATAAACTTCTCGGTTAACATCATATCTTCAATTACGTGTCTCTGAAATCACAATATTTACACTTGCAAATATATTAATTATAACTAATTATTAAATAAAAGAGATTGACAGACAAATATTAGTCAGTCAGTAAAACAAAATGACCGTTAATTTTTAAATAACGCGAGTGCACAGCTTTCTGTGGAAAATGAAAATCCTGTCATTAATTACTCACTCCTCATGTCGTTACAAACCCGTAAGACCGTTTACGTTTTTATTTACAGTATGTTTATATACACAGCAATACGCTGATAAAAATCAGTTCATTGAAATATCCAGCATTACTGGTTTACATGTAAACCTATCAATCTAAAAAAAAACTGTCTACAAGTTTTTTTAAAGGGATAGTTCATCCAAAAATGAAAATGTGCAGTTGATCTATTCACCCTCAGGTCATCCAAGATTTTTTCTTCAGGAGAACAGTAAAGAAGATTTTTTTGCTTAAACTATGGTCCTTGTTGATACATATAATGGAAGTCAATGGGTTTTGTCACTTTGAGAGTCAAAGATAGATAAGTAGCTATAAAGGTGACAATTATAATAAATTGTCTAGTAGGCCAACAGTGTCAAGACACTTGCAAACACTATATGAATGTTATAATGAAGGCTTCGGCAGGACAGTATTCTTGCAGGGAAAGTGCAGTTACACAATATTTTAAGATGAACAGGTTCTCTTTGGTTCTCTTTTCTCTTTTTATGCAGTAACTAGAGTGACAACCCGTCCCGCATTTTGCGGGACAGTCCCGAAATTGGGAGCTTTGTCCCGCGTCCCGCAAGATGTAAGTAGTGTCCCGCATTTCAGTTATGTCTGTATTATTATTTTTTTCATCCCCGAAATTACAATACCACAGTAAGAAATATAAAAACAGTGACTGCCATTTAAAAATCTATTTGTGCAGCCGTCATGTTCAAGCTATTAAAATAACCAACGCAATGGTAGAGAGAGGTTTTCCCGCTGATGACAACTGAGTGGACAGCGCAGAGAAATAGCTAAGTGCGGGCCTCATCAAAGTTGGTAAACACAGCTATACACCAGCAAGGATTTCATCTCTCATACTGGATAAGAACCTCAAGAGCTGCTCAAAGCTGCCCAAATTAAAACATGTAATCATCCATCCTGATGGCAAATATTTTCACTGAATATGCGCCGATCCCATGGATGCTCGAGCACCACCCACGGAAGTGGTCGAGTACCTATGAAAAAACACGAGATATTCTCCATTCATTTTAACCAATAAAAAAATTGATTGCAACTTTCAGACATGAATTTCTTCTCACTTTAATAGCTCATTTAAGGCGGTTTCATTTGCGTTATTATACTGACAAATGTCGAGAGCGCATTATTGTAACGTGAGAGCGCATCAAATGCGCGAACAGGAATCTCTCTGCTCACAGGCGGATTTCCTTCTCGCGCAAAACTGGACACGCGCTCTCTCTCGTTCAGATATTACATCTGCGTGCTCAAACTTTGTCCTCCTGCATGTGCACTCGTCAATCTAGAATTGTCTTCTCTCCAGGATGAAATGTTCCCAGAAGCGCAACAATTTAGTGTGAGCACTGGGCACCCACCGGCAGAAAAAAATTAATTGGCCAAGTTTGCCAACGAATGTAAGTCAATTTTCACATAGCATATTAGTAGTAAATTTATCTATTTATTTAGTTTTGTCTTATACGTGTCTTATACCTCGTTCATGTGGTCTCAGAGCAATTGTTTTGGTCCGATTCAAGCGCGATTGTCATGTTCTCATATGCCTAAATGAACCGAGCCAAGAGAGAAAACTCACCAGGTTCAGAAACAAACGCTCAGATGCGAAATCGCCCTTAGAATGTTTCAGCTAGTTGTTAAGTGTGTCCCTGGCTTTAGACTTCTAATTAGTGAAGGTGTTTTGTTTTGGTCAGAGGATACTCTTCCTCCATAACTCAACTTGCGTATGTCTGTTTGCTGGTGTAGTGGGTGTGTATTTAGAAAATGATTTGTGACTCCAATTGCCATGACCATATTTGAGGTCTCCTGCTGCCATACTTGTGGGGTTGGCGCACTTTTTGTTACTTCCCAGCCTGCATGAGACATCACAGAGTGGTTGGTCACACAAGTTTTTGCGGTGATTCAATTAGGATGAATTCACATGATGAATTTGTATGATTATGATTTAAAGACCCTTTGTGATGTACATTCAGATGTTTCGTTGATCATTTTTCTTTACTTAAGTTATTTTAATAACTAATTTCCTCTCCTTCTCTGCGTCATGCATTGCTGCCGCACGCTGGTTTATATGCTGCACAAGTCCTCATATATTTCCATTTGTGTTATCCAGGTACATGCCTCATTGTTATATGTTCTTAAAATATATTTTTGTGAAAATATATCGCCCCAGTCTGCATGAAACGTCACAGCGCATCGTGCTTTGCTGCTGCATGCTGGTTTATATGCTGCACAAGTCCTTATACACTATATTGCCAAAAGTATTGGGACACCCCTCCAAATCATTGAATTCAGTGTTCCAATCACTTCCATGGCCACAGGTGTATAAAATCAAGCATCCATTTGTTTTATCCAGAATAAACGAGGACCTGATGGCAAATATTTTCGCAGTCTGTCTGTATTTCGACAATGCAGAAAACACACCGCTACACTGGAAGCTAGATATTATAGTTTATAAAGCTTTAAATATGGATATTTCTTTTACAAAAACCAGTGGCTTCCTTCAGAAGATCTTTATTAACCCCCTGGAGCCTTGTCGAGTACTTTTATGGTGGATGGATGCACTTTTTTGGACTACAAAACCAACACCCATTCACTACCATCATAAAAAGCTTGGAAGAGCCAGGATATTTTTTAATATAACTTTGATTGTGTTTGTCTGAAAGATTACACTTAGGATTGCTTGACAGTAAGCAACCCTTGTTATTTTCGATGCCAACAAATCACCAACACCTGTCCTTCATCAGTCCGTTGTTATCTTGTGTATTTACACCCCAGTGTTTCTCATGTTCTTTCTTTGACCCATTTTGGATGTATTGTGTGCACATGGTTGTTTTAAAGGTTTTTACTGAACTTCCAGCAGGTGTCTCGTCACAGTATTCTGGTGTTGATGATTTGGTTGATAGGGTGCAGCAGGCGCAATGAGATATATTACGCAGCGTCTCTCACAAATGTCTCCATGGTTGCAAGGCATGCTCCCTGTGCAAGCAGGAGGTCACAGGCGCTGCGTAATATCATTGCGCCTGCTGCACCCATGGTACAGCAGCAAAGTTCTTTGATTATTACGCTGGAATAAGAGTATAGTTCCTAGCATATCGGCCTAGAAAATCGCAACTTTTCATTTTCCGTCTGTCTTAGTACACAATGTAACTACAGAAGAGTCAAGTTTTAAATAGGAAAAATATCGAAACTCTTTAGTAATTTTTTTTGAGTGAGATGCTAACGGTCTAATCAGATTCAATGAACTATGCTAAGCTGCAGCTAATAGTGGTACCGCCAGACCCGGAGATCGGCTGAATGGATTCGAAAACGGTAAAACTCAACTGTTTAAAAATGTGTTCCTTTAAAAATAAACTTGAACTTTATTTAGGTATACCTAATAAAATGAACTTGAATTATCCTTTTTGTAACAGATACCTAAACTAAAAAAAACAAGGGGATTTATTTTATTACAGAAAATTTCCAGTATACTTTTAAGTCCATTATATCAGAACACCATAGATGGTGCAGAGAAATGACAAGTTATAAACTCTGTACAGCATGTCTCATATAGTAGAATCAGTAGAGCTGCTGGATTCAGTGCAGCAGCAAGTAGAAGAGCAGCTCAGCAGAGGAACAGGAAGCTCTGGGTGACACTCTAAGCACTGTTATACAGGTTCCCCTCACAACATGAGAACAATGATCAGCATTGCAGATGATGTTAAGGTATCACAAAAGTATTTAAACACACAGCCTTTTACAACAAATGACTGGCTTCCAACAGTCTGTGATTAACGGTGGGAAAACAAAGGTTAGTCTGAGCTGGTAATGCATTGTAGCCTAACCATTTCTAACCAGCATTAACCACCAATAATCGCAATAAGCTCTGTTTTGTTACTTTCGATAAAAAAACAAAGTGTCATCTTTCAAATTCTGACAATTTTATCATGACGTTTAAACAATAAATGCCATTTTGACGCTTTGTGCTGTTTTAGATCAATGTATAGGCGCCTCAGTTCAAACGGCAGTGCGGAGCACAAGTGAATGTCTCGGTTATGTATGCAACCCTCGTTCCCTGAAGGAGGGAACGGAAATGTTACGTCAGAACTGATCTGATGAATTGGGATCTCACCTGAGAGTCCAATCACCTGAGAGCGTAAACTAAATGAGCCAAAGCACATTGGCATGCAAGATTTGCATCTCGCGCTCTGCCCCGCAGCACGGGTATAAATGCGGAAGCGGATGCATCACATATCAGGTTTTCGCTGAGAAGCCAAGCAGGTGACAGCAATTCTGGCGATTGGACTTAAAGTCTTTGTTCCCTCCTTCAGAGACCGAGGGTTACATACATAACTGAAACATTCCCTTTCAGTCAGTCACGTTCGATGTCAGAACTGAACTGACGAATTCGGATCCCTACCAAAGCGCCACTATTGCTTCCCCTTCCAGCACCCTGCGTAAGCCAAAATGCAGCAGCTAGAGTTCTTACTAGAACTAGGAAGTATGACCATATTAGCCCAGTTCTGTCAACACTGCATTGGCTTCCTGTTAAACATCGTATAGATTTTAAAATCTTGCTAATTACTTACAAAGCACTAAATGGTTTAGCTCCCCAGTACCTGAGCGAGCTCTTAATGCATTATAGTCCTTCACGTCTATTGCGATCTCAGAATTCAGGCCAGCTGATAATACCTAGAATATCAAAATCAACCGCAGGCGGTAGATCCTTCTCCTATTTGGCACCTAAACTCTGGAACAATCTTCCTAGCATTGTTCGGGAAGCAGACACACTCTGTCAGTTTAAATCTAGACTAAAAACTTTAACCTGGCATACACACAACACATTATCAATTTATATTTTCAAATCCGTTAAAGGTTTATTAGGCTGCATAAATTAGGTCAGCCGGAACCGGGAACACTTCCTATAACACCAGATGTACTTGTTACATCAGAAGAAGAATGGCATATACGCTAATATTAGTCTTTCTGTTTATCCCAAGGTTTACCATAGTCAACCAGATCCGGGCCGTATCCAGGTGAGACAGAGGACCGACGAAAATTCTCCATTTTAACACAGAAGTCTATTTGCAACCTGTTTGCCATCTGATGTCACCTGTTAGAGTTTGGGTTCCTTGCCGCTGTCGCCTTTGGCTTGCTTAGTTGGGGACCCTTGACATTTGATTTGACATTTGATATTCAACAGTGCTTTGATCTGCCGACATTGGTATATAATTTTGGCTGCACAGCAGCTCTTAAAGAGTAGTGTCAGTTATCAATGTAAAGCTGCTTTGACACAATCTGCATTGTAAAAAGCGCTATATAAATAAATGTGACTTGACTTGACTAATCCCCCTGCACCTACTGAGCATGACCCATACAGTGAGGTTATTGGATAACACTGGGAAAACGTGCCCTTCAAAATTTTCGTCCACATCCTGCCTGTAGGAGGTATCATGTGGAAAAAATATACATATGGTCTAGCCATTAGAGCAGTGCAACATATGGAATGTCCCTGAGGTGGCTCTGGCCAAGTTATGAGGGAGTCAACACTGGCAGGGTCAGCAGAGCAGGTTCTGCCAAGGGAAAGACATGGGCTCACCATCAGGGGAGCCGTACCGTGAAAGAATACACATATGGGATCACCGTAGGGATCTCAACATATGGGCGCCAAGCACAGGGGAAAAGCACTGGGTGTACTTACGAGTGTTAGGCCTGGCTTTGGACACTCCGCCATGTCTGATTGCCAAAGTTGGTGGTGGAGGAACTCAACAGGGTTTGTCAACTGGGGAACTCTACTGGAACAAAAATAGCGCACATATCCGGTCATTTAGGAGGGGAACAGCGCAGCAAGTAGACGCTGAGTGGGGATTCCGATGTACCAGCTACTTGAGGCGAGCACATGAGAGGATACCGGCTCTATAAGAAGCCTATAGAACCTTGCAAACATGTTAAGTGTCACCTAGCCCGCAGCTCTACATATATTTATTAGCGAGGCACATCAAGAGGAAGCAACACTCCTAGTAGAGTGAGCTGTCAATCCAAGGCGTCCACTATCCAGTGGCCAACCTCTGCTTGGAGATAGCCGTTCCCATCTGCTGGCCTCCGTGACAGACAAGAGCTGGTCTGAGGTCCTGAAGCTCTGCATTCGGTCCATGTACAGGTGCAAAGCGTGGACGGGACAAAGCTAGGGCGGGGTCTGCCTCCTCCAGGGGCAGTGCATGCATGTTCACCACCTGGTCCCTGAAAGGAGTGGGGGAAACCTTGGGCACGTATCCGGGGCCGGGGTCTCAGGATAACTTGAGAGTTGGCTGGTCCAAATTCCAGGCACAATTTGTTAAATAAAAATGCTTGCAGGTCCCCTACCCTCTTGATGGAAGCCAGCATAGTCAGGAGGGGGTGCAGGCTGTCGTATTTGTGAGAATACTTAACCCTCATGTACTGCTGTGGGTCAATTTGACTCGTTTTGATTTTTGAGTCGTCAGAAACATCAGTTAACCTGTTTTTTTTTTCTTGAAATTTTGTGACTTTTTCTCATTTAGGGTCATCAACATGCATGCAAAGTTTCAACACGCTGATGTGTTGTGAAATGTGCATACAGAAATTTTATACGTTCTTATTGTTTGTGGGTCAATATGACCTATATAGACAGCCATTCAAAAGCAACTGTACAGACCCAAAATACAAAACACTTGTGTTGTGTGGTGTAAGATGGTAAAGAATATAGTGCATAATATGACACCCCACCCCAAGTCTGTGTACAACACCCAGAATAATCTTTATTTTTTTATCTTGATTCATAATTACATTCCACGTGTTCCCATGTCTATTATTGTATAGAATGTGATTGTCACAGGTGTTAGAGGAATAATTCATTGCATATATAATAAGGCATATACATCCTGTAAGGCATAGACAAGTTCTGATAGGTGCACATTAACAGCTAAGGGTCGTAGGTGATAGGCGCATGCACATTTGTTGTAATATGTTTGCCATGTGTGTGCGTGAGCATCGGCATCTCATGTGCTGTTTATGTTTTGTAATTTCAGGTAAGTGATAATAATTGCAAATACATGCACAAATCGTTGTATGAGGTAAGACAAGTTAAATATGCTGTTATGGCTGTAAATCGCACGATATAGATTGTTAATCAGATCAATCCGTCATTATATGCATTAGTGTGTCTTTGATATTAATACACTCTCTGTCTTCAGGATGAAAACACAAATGCACTCAGGATGAATTTCTATATTGTGAAGTTTGTGGTGTCATTTAGACATGAATGCAGTGTAGGAAATGTTAAAGTTAATCCAGCAGGTGATGGGCGCATGCGCATTTGTTGTAATATGTTTGCCATGTGCGTGTGTGAGCATCGGCATCTCATGTGCTGTTCATGTTTTGTAATTTCAGTGTAAACACATTAAAGAACCTTTATTCCAACACGCTCGGGAGTGGTGTTTTTCACTCGGGTGTGTTACAAACTTGGCGAGCCAGTCCAATGAGAGAGTAACTGTGCATGAGAGAGATTGAGACGGCCATGCAGCACACACTCAGGGAGATCAAACGGAAAGCGCTGTTGAAAAATGGAGCTGGAAAGTCTGCAAGACAGGGTGAGTGAGGCTTTACTACACCTGCACATCGAACAGCTGAGAGAAGTGTGCATTTTTGCTAAGTTGCTTATCTCTCAAGATCAAAAAACATATGTTAATTCGCCTGATCAGTGAATCTGTGTACAATGTTATTGAGACAGAAGAAGAGGAGATTGCAGAACAATATTTAAGTAATCTCCTGGAGCGAGCAATGGAACTAAGACAGGGGATCACGTTATCAAAACTAGTTCAAAGAACACAGCAGAGGCTAGTGAACTCCAAAGATTGCAAAAACAGTATGCAGAACTCCAGCTAAATTTCCAGACCTCTACTCAAGCATTAGTTGAACAGATCAATAAATTGAGTGAAAAGTAGATGGAGGTGGACCTCCTCTAACATCCGTTCCTCAAAGGGAGATGTCCCCACCCATGAACAGGCTTCCTGAAGTCACAATAAGGAGAGACTTTAAGATATGTGGCCAGATAGGAGAAAGAGGCCAGAAGGAGAAACTTTCTTATACCAATCTAATGCACCAGATTGATATGGAGCTCAGTAAGGGATATAATGACTCTGAAGTGATTGATGCAGTTGTGAAAGCGATCAGCCCAGGCCTCAGCTTACATGACATGCTGGGGATAAAAAGCAATCTCACCCTGCCCCAACTAAAAACTATCTTGAAAGGACACTTCAAGGAGGACAGCTCCACAGACCTCTACCACAAATTGGTCAACATCAGCCAAGACAGTTTTTACGCTCTATCAGTACTGGGCTATTGAGTGACAAATGTAAAATTTCAACTTAAAACCTATCTGGATGACCTGCAGATAACCAACGAGGTGCTTATCGAAAAGATGAATGAGGCAGCTAGCGCTGAGTATGAAAGACAAGCTAAGCTACGGAAAAACAGCAACAAAGTCACCAAGGTCGGCGAGATAGAAGCTGAACTGGGAACACCTCAGAAAAACAGCAGTACAGGAGGAGCTCATGCTGGTGTCCAAGATACCTCCCTCAAGTAGTTAAGAGTAAAGTTCGGAAAACAACAGCTAATAATCAGAAGGACACTGAACTGTATGAAGTAGTGAAACAATTAAAGGAGGAAATGGAGGAAATGAGAAAAACTTTGTTCAGTCAAAAAGGGTTGAATGTCCCTTCACGATGGAAAACAAAGAAGGGGTGCAGAGAATGTAGAGAATAATGTCGGAGACCAGTGTGTGCACTGCTTTAAGTGTGGACAGGCAGGGCATCTCTCTATAAGTTGCAGAGGCCAAAAAAGCCATCAGACAGAATGGAGCAAGTGGATTTGGCTGTACAAACGGTGTCACCTCCAAGCCAAGCAGAGGGAGTAGTAACATGAAAGAACTCCTTCACCAGAGAATTAAACAGCTGGAGGCGAAAGAGTCTGCCCCGCAGCAGATGCTGGCCAGCAGGGGGAGGAGTCCACCTATGTAAGCAACCTTTCTTCTCATTGTCAGTTAAAGCTATTAAATCTAATTGGAAAGAAATGTATTATAAACTGCCTCATGGATGGAGTGGCAACCAAAGCGTTGTGGGATACAGGATCACATATATGCCTGATTAATGAGGAATGGAGAGCGAGCCACCTCCCGCACGCCACGGCACGCAGCATGGAAGAAATCCTGGGCGGTGGAACATTGGTAGGAAAAGCCGTTAACCAAACACCAATCCCTTTCATAGGCTGGGTGGAGGTAAAGTTTCAGCTGGGTGAAGAAGAGGCACCACAACCTGAATTACTCGTGCCCATCCTTGTTTCACATGACCCTAGAATGGCAGGAGACCCAATTGTTGGCTACAATGTTATTGAACAGTTGCTCAAAATTGGTGTGGAACACCAACTGCCAGTCAGCTCGACAACAGTGAGCAAAGCTTTTTCCTTGGACTGTAAGAAAACAGAAGTGTTAATTCAACTTATGCAGAACAACAACAGCGATTCAACAGAAGGGATGGTGAGGGCAGGTCGACTCAGAACAGTGATACCAGCCGGTCACAGAAAGGGAGTAAACTGCAGTGTGAACAATCCCATTTCCTGGAAATGGGAAGTTGTCTTCGAGCCAACAGAGAACCAGATGTGGCCAGATGGAATGATTGTGGCAGAGACCATTATCCAGCTGCAAAGGGAAGCTGGTCCTGAGTCACTATCCCTGTTACAAATGACAACAGTCATGACATCACCCTTCCCCTCGCATAGTGCTTGGTTATGTCCAGCAAGTGAAGGCAGTATACCCAGTTGAAGCCAGAGCAGCTCAAATACCATCTTCTGAGCAGCTGAGTCCCAGTGAAGCATTAGAGAGAGGATCAAGAGAGACGTCAGAGTCAAGAGATGCGGTGGATGTAACTCTAGCTCGGAAGGACACAGATAGGTGGGAGCCGCCTGTCTTCCTCACACACTTGACACCAGACCAGCAGATACAAGTACAGCGAGTGCTCAGAGAAGGGTGTGATGCATTCTCAAAAGATGATGATGTAGGCTGTATTCCCTCACTGCAACTCAAAATTCAGCTGAGTGATTCCAATCCGGTGAGACGCGCACATACATCGGTGCCCAGGCCTCTACACAAAGAGGTAAAAGAGTATCTTGAAGACCTATTGAATCGAGGATGGATCAAGAAATCCAGGTCAGCATACTCATCACCAATTGTTTGTGTACGAAAAAAAGATGGCAGTCTAAGGCTCTGCTGTGATTATCGGGAGCTGAATCAGAAGTCCATCCCTGACCGGCACCCCATACCATGTGTGCAGGACATGTTGAACAGTCTGAGTGTGGTGTGCGTGTGGTTTTCTGTATTGGACCAAGGCAAAGCGTACCATCCCAGTTGAAGCGGAAGAGTTTCACCCATATTCATCGAACGAAGAACAAGAAATCGCAGACCAGCGGGAACCAGCAGGAATGACCAGAGAAGAAGAAGGAGCGGACAGTAGTGGAGAACATCAAGAAAGAGTTGAGAGAGAACCTACAGAAGGAGAGGGATGTGAGGAGGATGAAGGATTGTCAGAGGAAGAGGAGGAAGGCTTCATCACCCGGCCCGCTGCTCCAAGAAAGTATCCTTTGCAAGAAAGAAGGCCTGCCAAAGCATTGACTTATAATGGGTTAGGTCAGCCTACAATTATGTACAGAAGTCAGCTCAGTTAAATGTGGGAATGCTATTTACAGTTAAAGAATAGGTATGTATAGTTAGAACAGTTCCTGTTAGTTAAATGTAGTATTCAGAGGGTGATAGTATAAAGTGTGGGTCTGAATGAAGTTAGCGTTAAAGGGTTTCCAACCTTTTCAGTCCGGACACAGTTCTCGCATAGGTGCGGAGAAAAGATAGCAGACATGTGCGCGCAGTCTGCTGCCAACGTATGGCGTCAAATGGAGATATAAGCCATTTGTTACCCTGGATCAAGACAGTGAATGTGTCCAAATAAAAGACTGACTCCAATCTAGAACTGTAATAATGTATCTGTTAAGGACATTGGGACTCATCAGGTGGTGCAAAATGTCGGGTCGACATTCAGATTTGTGGGGGAGAGTGCAAGATGGTAAAGAATATAGTGCATAATATGAGACCCCACCCCCACACCTGAGTCTAAGTCTAAGTCTGTGTACAACACCCAGAATAATCTTTATTTTTTTATCTTTAATTATAATTACATTCCACGTGTTCCCATGTCTATTATTATATAGAATGTGATTGTCACAGGTGTTAGAGGAATAATTCATTGCATATATAATAAGGCATATACATCCTGTAAGGCATAGACAAGTTCTGATAGGTGCACATTAACAGCTAAGGGTCGTAGGTGATAGGCGCATGCGCATTTGTTGTAATATGTTTGCCCATGTGCGTGCGTGAGCATCGGCATCTCGTGTTGTTTATGTTTTGTAATTTCAGGTAAGGGATAAATACATGCACAAATCGTTGTATGAGGTAAGACAAGTTAAATATGCTGTTATGGCTGTGAATCGTTCGATATAGATTGTTAATCAGATCAATCCGTCATTATAAAAGTCAGAGTGTCTTTGATATTAATACACTCTCTGTCTTCAGGATGAAAACAAATGCACTCAGGATGAATGTCTATATTGTGAAGTTTGTGGTGTCATTTAGACATGAATGCAGTGTAGGAAATGTTAAAGTTAATCCAGCAGGTGATAGGCGCATGCGCATTTGTTGTAAAATGTTTGCCATGTGCGTGCGTGAGCATCGGCATCTCGTGCTGTTCATGTTTTGTAATTTCAGTGTAAACACAGTAAAGAACCTTTATTCCAACACGCTCGGGAGTTGGTGTTTTTCCCTCGGGTGTGTTACAATGGCAGTGCTCTTCAACTCTAATACTAAAGTGCCAGTGTCTCTGGCAAAATCTTGAATACTTCAGAGCACAGACTTAAGTTTGGTATCATTTTAAAGGGAGCACTTCACAGATTATTGTAGAAGTAAAAAGTTGTAAAGTTTAAAAAGTTAGAAGTTTGTTTTTGAAAATTTAAAACATAGTAGTCAGCATTTGAAGTGGATCAAAACCTTTCATCAAAGTTGTCCTAAAACCTTCTTCTTAGGACAACTTAGTTCTTAGGACAACTTTGATTAACTTTTTTGATCCACTTCAAATGTTGACTACTGTATGTAAAATATATATTTCTCTATATTTTATATAAAATAGATATTTTACAAAATATGTTCAACTCTAAAACTTCAAGAAAATCAAAGCAAAATATCTGAACAAGTTCTCTGCAAATTTTAGGTCGATATCCCCCCAAAAAACAACTTTCAGTAAGATTTTTGTGTGCAGAACCAAACTTTTTCACTAGATGACATCCAGGGCAGTCTTAAAACTAGTGGTTAAAAACACTTTTATAAATCCTAAATTCAGATATTTATTCTTTGTAATGTGTGAAAAGTATTGATATTAAATGTTAATATCAATAATTGTATGGGTTTTTTTTTTCTTCATAGTGTGATTTTTGTGGCATTGTATTGAATCCAATTAGGGTCAATTTGACCCGGACCATACAACCAGTCGGCAGAAATCAGTGCACGAGGGTTAAACTTGAGCTAGACCATAATTATGGACAGCCTCACAATCGCTCCTTGCACTGCATATCTATAGCACAAGTTCATGCTTTTATTTGGCAAGCTCTTTATATGCAAAAATCTTTTACATGCATCTAGTACACAAAATTTACCTGTTGGGTGTGTATATTTCATATCATATGCACGCAAAAAGTGTGTATTGGCATGTAAAAGGTCATTTATGCATATGAAGAGCATGCAACATGAAAACATGAACTCGTGCTATAGATACGCACACTCTCTGTTCCCTTTCTGTATAGTTTATTACAGTTGATATAATTTATTCATTATGCTGATAAGATTATGTGTAGTCTTCATTTTCTAATGCGTAAAAAGCATGAAAATAATTCAGAAATGGATCTTAGATTGTTTTATCTGTGTAGTCAGAATATGACATGCAGTTTCCACAAACAAAAAAATATTTTTATGTATTCTATTAATCAACATTAATAATTATTCCAATATCAAGAGCATTAATTGACAATAATGATCCTGTAATGAGTTCCTGTTAATTTTCTAATTTGTGAATAACATTAAACAGTCTGTGTAAATAAACATTTGTGCATTTTTTTAGATGCAGCTTCTGTTCCACCTTTGCAGTGTCATGGCTTTTGTTAATGATAAAAGTCCTCAGAAAATGAACTGTAGGGGACTTCTGGTGGCGCGAAATGGAATAGACGCATTTTCTGAAGCTCTGCCTCACCTTCCCTAATTTTCTTACCTAAATCGGCAGGTGTGCAATAGCATCAGAGAGAAGTGTAGAGCTATGAAGATATGGTGTGGATTTCGTTTTCCGGCAAGATTAATTGTAACAGTGGATGGCATCACAGCGACATTCGAGACCCCAGAATCGGCGGACGAATTTCTAAATGACAAGGTGGCGAACTGGTCCGGCGACGGCCAAGAACTTTGAAGTTTTGAATCATTGATGTGTTCAGTTAATTCGATGGTCTACAATGCAGATGAGTGACAAACTGAACTTTTACATGTTATCGGACTGATTTGTTTAAGGTAATATGGTAAGATTTTCTTTTTTATATAATAAGATATTAATAGTTCAGGTTGGATGAAGCATATATTTGTTTCTGCTTTGATTGGTTTAGCGTCGTAAGATATAACAAATGGGAATCTACATTAACAGTACGGTGATGTTGCTGTGAAGCAGAAGAGAAAGATGGACTTGCTGGGAGTATGGGGGAATGTTCTTTGAGTTCTATGAGGGACTATGTATTAATTATTATGTCAGCATTCTTGAGTTATGTTATATAATTTATGTTGTTCTAAGGGCACTTTATCATAAACATTTACTCGATTACAGCTTTGAGTAATTCGACTAGATTCTTAAGCTGGAATGTACGTGGCTTAAATAGCCCATTGAAAAGGGGAAAAGTATTTGCACACAAAGACATTTAGAGCAGATATACATTTTCTCCATGAAACGCATTTGAAAAAGAAAAAAAAAACAGCTCAGAGATGCCTTAAGCCAGCTTGGGCCTCCCACGAATATCAGTCTAATTTTACAACAAAGGCAAGGGGAGTTGCTATCCTTTTTAGGAAGAATTTTCCATTTATATATAAACAAACTATTTCAGATCAAAATGGCAGATACATTGTGGTTCAAGGGATAATTAATCAGATTCCAGTGACACTTGTCAATCTATGTGGCCCAAATTTCGATGATCCATCATTTTTCACTAAAGTAATTGAAGCTATTCCTAACTTACAAGACACAAATGTCATCACTGGAGATTTTAACTGCGTCTTAGACCCAGCTCTTGATAGACAGCTAAGTCAGTTAACTGTATCAAAGTCTTGTACAACTATTAATAGTTATATTAAAAATCTCAATATAGTAGATATTTGGAGAGTACTTCACCCCTCTGACAGAAATTATTCTTTTTTTCTCATCTGTGCACAAATCTTATTCAAGAATTGATTATTTTGTAGTTGATTCCAAATTAATATCTAGGGCTGTTGCCTCAAAATATCATAATGTGTTAACCCTTTAAAATCGGATGGAGCACCCGCGCTCCCATTTGTGTGTCTCTCTTTAAGAGCCAATAAAAACTGAACCCATATAGGTAGCACAGAAATTCTTTTTGCATACAAAACCATATTGCATTGATCACAAGATATTACTCACGGAATGATTTAACATACTTGGCTAAAAACATCTCTCTCATCTTTCCGGGATGCAGTGTGTATCCAATGTTCCCGGACCCATCCATGTCCGTTTTACAATGTAGAATAACACAAAATAGGTATCATCTTAAAGCTTAGAATCTCATCTTTTTAATACATCTAACCATTTTGAAAAACTCCTAAGGAGTGCTGAGAAGTGCCTCTAAACCGGAGTTTACCACCTGTGGGCACCAAATTAATAACAATTTATTCAACTATATTTTATGCTATTACCACAAAATTTCACATGTAGGAGAGCATCACCAAATAAGAATTTTTCTCCTATCTTATTGCCTTCCTGAGTTATTCCATATCAAATAAAACAAAACAAAAAATTATTAAAAAAATATATAAATATTTTGTCTTTTATCAGCAGTTTCTCAGCATAAAAATGTCCTAATGTAATGTATATTTTCTAAAAATTTAAAAAGTGTTCTATCAAATGATACCTACCTTTTGACTCTCCTTGCTACAATTTTGGAGTTATGAGTCTTTACTTTTGTGTATGTCGCTCAGAAAAAAAAAAAAAAAAAACTCTAAAAAAGCCTTCAGGTCTGTCATAGAGCTGCCCTCTGTTCCCTATATTCCCCTTGCTTAACCCCTTTGTATAAAGACATGAACACGTACTTGGGTTTTTAAAAACTCTTTATTTACCTTGATGTGTCAGCGAGGTGGAGAGATGGATCATACACTCACACCTACGTACACCTGCAACTAGACTGTTGTGTTTCAGACTGGCCACCTGAGCACTAAACCAGTGGACACTTAAGCTTTTCTCATAAACTGTTGATTATTACCTGGAACAGCATACATGGTGGCAGCCATCTTGAATTGAGTAAAAGACCTGAAATGCTTTTTATACTTTGCCATGTTGCATCATGGGAATGGGAGATACCAAGTATGGTGGGAAAAGGGTGAACATTGTTTTATGAAGTTATTGCCCTTGACTTCCTATAATTATTGTTGAAATGAAGTTGATAATAGGTTGTATTGTGCTATTTATATTTCTGTATTGAAGGAAATGAGGTTATGTGATCTTTAATACTTTCCATGTTAAATTATGTCTGAAAAATGGTTGTACCCATGTGTATAAATTCTCACACAATGAAGTGGTCAAGGAGTCTAGGATTGATGTTCAGTGAGGGCAGTAGCTACTGAGGAGTACTCTGATTGAAGTAGTATTATACCTGACCAAAGTTTATTTATTTATTTATTTATTTTTTTCTGTTGTTTTTGGTTTATATTGAAGTTGAATTTTTTTCTTTTTTTTTTTTTTTTCCCCTCATTGGAACTTTTTTTTTTTTGTTTAGTTTTTGCATCTGTGAGCACTCTGCACTTTACTGGCTTGGGAGTACCCCTAAATAAAAAAGAAAAAACAGGCAAAACTGGCATTTAATGTCCTCCAGTCATTCATTGAAGAACTCTAGATGGTATCCCTAGGTGATCTATGATAAGGTCTTAAAGGGTTAATATCGGATCACTCCCACATTCATTGGATTTGAATTTAGGTATAATTAAGGGAGAATATACATGGCAAATGAATAATAATTTATTAAAAGATACGCACTTCTGTGATAACCTTAGAGAGAAAATAGATTTTTTTATTTCTACAAATGATAAAGGTGATGCAACTTTATGGTAATCTATGAAAGCTGTGTTGAGAGGAAATATAATAGCATATTATGACAAACAGGAAACAGGAAAGGGGTAAACTGAAGGAAATCGAGGATGCGTTAGCACAGTTGGAGAAGGAATATAGAGCCACTCAAAATGCTGAAATGCTTAGCAAAATTATAAAATTAAAATATGAGTATAATGCATTTATGTCCAAAAATGTATTAAAAATGCTTAATCAAGTTAAACAAAAATATTTTGAATTGGGAGACGAGCCACAAAAGTTGCTTGCTTGTCAGTTGAGGCAGGCTCAAGCGTCCCGAGCTATTCATTCAATTCGATTGGGTAACGGCAAATTCATAAACAACCCAACTGATACAAATAGGAGCTTCGTTAAATTTTATGAAGACGTATACCGGTCTCAGGACAATACAACTACAAACACTGCAGTAGATTTCCTAGCCAATTTGAATTTTCCTAAATTAAATGAAGAAGCAGTTAAACATCTAGATGCAGACATAAGCCTCAAAGAGATTAATAAAGCTATTTTTTCTTTTCCAAACAATAAATCTCCTGGCCCAGATGGGTTTACTGTTGAATTCTTTAAGAAATTTAGTGACATAATTTCCCCCCTTCTTTTACGCATGTATAAATATAGTCGTGACATCTGAATTGCCTCCTACTTTATATAGGTGCTGGTCATATAATTAGAATATCATCAAAAAGTTGATTTATTTCACTAATTCCATTCAAAAAGTGAAACTTGTATGTTATATTCATTCATTACACACAGACTGATATATTTCAAATGTTTATTTCTTTTAATTTTGATGATTATAACTGACAACTAAGGAAAATCCCAAATTCAGTATCTCAGAAAATTAGAATATTGTGAAAAGGTTCAATATTGAAAACACCTGGTGCCACACTCTAATCAGCTAATTAACTCAAAACACCTGCAAAGGCCTTTAAATGGTCTCTCAGTCTAGTTCTGTAGGCTACACAATCATGGGGAAGACTGCTGACTTGACAGTTGTCCAAAAGACGACCATTGACACCTTGCATAAGGAGGGCAAAACACAAAAGGTCATTGCAAAAGAGGCTGGCTGTTCACAGAGCTCTGTGTCCAAGCACATTAATAGAGAGGCGAAGGGAAGGAAAAGATGTGGTAGAAAAAAGTGTACAAGCAATAGGGATAACCGCACCCTGGAGAGGATTGTGAAACAAAACCCATTTAAAAATGTGGGGGAGATTCACAAAGAGTGGACTGCAACTGGAGTCAGTACTTCAAGAACCACTACGCACAGACGTATGCAAGACATGGGTTTCAGCTGTCGCATTCCTTGTGTCAAGCCACTCTTGAACAACAGACAGCGTCAGAAGCGTCTCGCCTGGGCTAAAGACAAAAAGGACTGGACTGCTGCTGAGTGGTCCAAAGTTATGTTCTCTGATGAAAGTAAATTTTGCATTTCCTTTGGAAATCAGGGTCCCAGAGTCTGGAGGAAGAGAGGAGAGGCACACAATCCACGTTGCTTGAGGTCCAGTGTAAAGTTTCCACAGTCAGCGATGGTTTGGGTCCACTGTGTTTTCTGAGGTCCAAGGTCAACTCAGCCGTATACCAGGAAGTTTTAGAGCACTTCATGCTTCCTGCTGCTGACCAACTTTATGGAGATGCAGATTTCATTTTCCAACAGGACTTGGCACCTGCACACAGTGCCAAAGCTACCAGTACTTGGTTTAAGGACCATGGTATCCCTGTTCTTAACTGGCCAGCAAACTCGCCTGACCTTAACCCCATAGAAAATCTATGGGGTATTGTGAAGAGGAAGATGCGATATGCCAGACCCAACAATGCAGAAGAGCTGAAGGCCACTATCAGAGCAACCTGGGCTCTTATAACACCTGAGCAGTGCCACAGACTGATCGACTCCATGCCACGCCGCATTGCTGCAGTAATTCAGGCAAAAGGAGCCCCAACTAAGTATTGAGTGCTGTACATGCTCATACTTTTCATGTTTCTAAAAATCCTTTCTTTGTATTGGTCTTAAGTAATATTCTAATTTTCTGAGATACTGAATTTGGGAATTTCAGATAAATGCTGTTCTTTTGAACTTTCTATTCATCAAGGAATCCTGAAAAAAAAAAAAGTACACAACTGTTTTCAACATTGATAATAATCATAAATGTTTCTTGAGCAGCAGATCAGCATATTAGAATGATTTCTGAAGGATTATGTGACATGATGCTGAATCACAGGAATAAATTACTTTATAAAATATATTCAAACAGAAAACAGTTATTTTAAATTGTAATAATATTTCACAATATTACTGTTTTTACTGTATATTTAATTAAATAAATGCAGCCTTGGTGAGAAGACGAAACTTTTTAAAAAAAAACATTAAAAATCTTACCGTGTCCAAACTTTTGACTGGTAGTGTATATGAATAGGATTAAGTGACTACAACATTTACGAATTTGTATCCAGCTTAAGCATTACCTGTCTATAAAGATAATTTGTCTTTGTATGCATCTGTCCCTCAAATGTTCTGTTTGTTTTGTTATAGGTCCTTTTATTTTTTCTCATTATTGTCTTTGTTCTGATTGATCTGTGAAAAAGAAAAAACACTAAAATAAATGTTTAAAAAGTACGGAAGCCTAAAAGGCCATTATTATTTTTTCTTTCTTGTTTTCTCATGATCACAACTACTTGTTTTAATGTTTAGATCACGAGAAACAACTTATGTTGAGATAATGAGAAATAAATAAATAAATAAAATAATGCTGCATGCTTGACTTCTGTAACAGGGAAACTATGCGTTTTCTCTGAGTGCCTGCATAGATATGGAAACATTTTACTATAATATATTCACATATTTTGAAGAGTATCAATTATTACACAACACTTGTAGCTTATAGCTCGAGAAGGCGAAATATATGGTCTATGAAAGCCTAATTTTGTCACAATATGGCTACTGTATGACTATATTTTACATAGGCTACACATTTTATTGGTTATTTGTCTGAACTTATCCAACTGTAATCACTGTCATTTGAGGTTGGATATTGGCTATAAGAATTATCATTAGTCAAAGTTTCTTAATGATAGACATAAACCATATGTCGCCTTCTTGGTGGGTGGGTTTCCGTGCTGCCTCTGACGGGATCGTGCATCACCGGGTGGACGGGCCCTACCGGCCAATTGACGGGGAGCGCGTGATTTGGAGCGCCCAATTGGGGGGGCTCTGGTTATGTCCGATGGGAAACCAAGGCTCACGGCGTTGAATGGTGCGTTTGGAACGACTGACCAAACGAAAAAGTATTGGTTGATAGTGGGGGAACGGAATTGGAATGCCCGGCCAGGAAAGCTCTCGTAGCATCCGATGTGAGACTAAGGCTTCAGGAGACCAATGCTCATGGCATCGTACGGGTAAGCTTTGCTAGCAGACAGCGCAGAGGCTCGATTGGGAGGCTCTTGCGGCATCTGACGGGAGACCAATGCTCAGGGCCTCGGACAGGTAAGCCTCGCCGGAAGAGTAAAAATGAGCACTGACCGGGAGGCTCTTGCGGCATCTGATGGGAGGCCAAGGCTCAGACGGGTAAGCATCAGATGGGTAAGCCTCGCTAACAGACAGGCAGAAAGTAAAGTATTGAAGATCGTCTAGGAGGCTCTCGCTGCGTCCGAAGGGAGACCAAGGCTCCAGGAGACCAATGCTCATGGCATCAGATGAGTAAGCCTCACTGGACAGAGAAGGATATCATAAAGGAAGCTGATTGGGAGGGCTCTCGCTGCATCCGACGGGAGATCAAGACTCACGGCATCGGACGGGTAAGCCTTGCCAGACAGAGAAGGGGAAAAGTTTGGAAACTGAGAGGGAGGGCTCTTGCAGCAATTTTTATTTTTTTATTTTTTCCCCCTCTCTCTAACCGATAAGGGTTTGATGGGCTTTTTTGATATGGAAATTGTTGGTCCTGATGTAGCTTTGGAAAGCATCTGAAGACCATCTTCCTAGAGCTTGAATCTGCTGCTGGAGAGGCCTTTTTGGGCTGCTGATGTTGCTGCCCCGATGCGGAACGAATGACTGGAAAAATTTTGCGCTGAGATGCCGGATTGCTGGAGAACTGATTTAAGATGTTTTTGGAACCAGAAGCGTGTAGCAGGTTTATTGGAAGCATCAATGAAAAGGAGTTCAAGAGGAGATTCAGCCTGGGAGTTTCTAAATTTGAGATACGCTAGGACGGTTTGGTATGGTTTAATTGGAGACGAGAGGTTGAAAATTTATATAAAGTGGCCTTATTTTAGCTTGGTCTGTTTTGCTTTGCTTAATCAGATATGAGATTGAAAGGTCTGAAATGGTGGGGTGGACTTTCAGGTCGAATTTTGAGGTGACTGTGATTTCAGAGCATCTGAAGTGCATCTTGAGGGGCTGATAACTTGTGCGAAGGGTATGGATACATTTGGTGAGGATGTCTAGCGTTATAGGTTGTCTGGAGTCAGGCCGGGAGGGCTGGGCTCATTGGATCCCTTTGATCAGGAGAGAGGTTTGAGAATTGTGTATTTCTGGGGAGGGGGCGCTATAAATCAGTTTGTGGAAAAATTGGACGCTGCTCAGATAGCCTTTGATGGACCCAACTTGGAGGCTCTTAATGCTGTTGAGATAGGAGATGAATGAGGTGACTGAAAGGAGAGAAAAATCAGGGAACTGCATGCTATATGCTAAATGGAATGCTCTGAAACATCTCCATGCTTTCACGTAGGATTGGATGGTTCTGGGGGAAACTGCCTGCAGGATGGTGTCGAGCGATGCGTCGAGAAGGGGTTTTAATGTGTGGTTTACAGGAATATTAGTTCTGAATAATGAGGCACAGGAGTTGGGAATTGGTCTGCTTCTGGAGCCAGCGTTCGTGAATTTCTGCAAAAGAAAACGAGACAGGGAGTCAGCAATCTGGTTTTGAGACCCGGGAACATGTTTAGCAATTATGATAAATTGGTCGCATGCTGAAATCCAGGTGAGACATCTTAGCATTGGCATCAGAGCGGGTAAATGGGAACGGCCTTTATTAATGCACTGAACTGTTGACTTGTTGCAGTGCACTAATATGCTGCTAGCAGACCATTCTTTCCCCCACAGGAAAGCTGCGACTACGAGAGGGTAAAGCTCGAACAGTGGTGGAATCTTCCCAATAGGTGGAATCGTTGGGACGGCTGAACGATAGGAGGACGCCGGCGAGGTATATTGAGGTCTCGTTGGTGGAGGCGAGGGCTGACCTCGGCGTCTAGGCGAGCGTGTGGCTACACAGGCAGGCGGTCGGCTGCGCGTGAAAGCCTGGGGCTCAGGTGCGGAGGAGGAGTTTGGCCGGCAGGTTGAGGCGCAGGATCCTCGGGGAAGTAGGCTTCGCCGTTGGACGGAGAGAGGTTAATTTGCAACATAATAACAGAAGGGCTAACCAAAATGCTGATAAACTGTCGATTACCTGAATGCTTTCCACTTGTGCTAATTAGGTTAATTATCTGCACCTGCTCCTCCCAAATTTTGTTATTAAAACATCATTAAATTCTCATCTCTGAAGGGAAAAGTTGACATGCGATGCATCCACTTCAGTATTTATGTGCAAATCTTGCATGCCAATGTGCATTGGCTTGTTTAGTTTACACTCGAAGGTGATTGGGCTCTCAGGTGAGATCCCAATTCATCATTTCAGTTCTGACGTTGAACGTGACTGACTGAAAAGGAACATGATCATCCCTTCCTCTTCACTACTAGTTACAGAATGAACATCTAAAGGTATGTTAAAAGATACAGTAGGTAGTCAACTAAAATGCCCATTACCGCCGCAGCGTTAAATGCAGTGTTAGATGACACGTGACACTTGTCGTGTCAAAGGGGCAGTTTGCAACATTGTGCAAGGCTGCTGTGACATTTGTACTTTTAAATGAAAATGAAATAATGAAATAAATTACTGGTGGTAATAATAATAATTTAACATTTAATCTTGGCTAATTATCATGTAAGTGCTTAATGTTCCAGCTATTTGACTACTGTTACAGTGACATATTACAGTGACGGCAGACAAAACGCTTGAAACTACATTTAATAATTCACTGATGTATTTCAACAGGTCAGGCATGCACATTGAAACATTTATTCCCGTACAACAGAGCGCTCTGCGCATAACATGCAGAAAAAAAAGTCCATGAATTAAGAAATTTTTGATCATATTTGTTTATTAAACTGTTTCTTTGTGAATTAATTAAGAAATTGTTGGTCACTTTTTATTAAAGCGGTGGTTCAGTGTTTTTTTTCTAGGCTTGATTGTGTTTTTGGGGCACAGTTTAATGTCTTAATGCTTCGTTTTTTTAAAAAAGCCATATTTTTCATATATTTAACTTTATTCTACACCACTGTTTCCATTGTCATTTGAACGGCTTGTTTGACTTCCTGGTTCTATGAAACCACTCCCTACAAAATAAGCAATGTGCTCAGATTGGTTAGCTGGCCCAGTGTATTGTGATGTACTGAAGCGTCCGGAAACGCCATGCCCCTAACCATTAGTTGTTAGATGTACTTCAGTGGAAATGTAAATAACGGCATCTATATTGCTGTATCAAATTGAGCCCGAATCAGACCCAGATGAAGAGGGTCAAGCAGAACCTCTGCAATCGCGGCTTTTAAAGGACGTGTATGAATGGTAAAACGCGTTGGTTTTTGTTTACGTCCTTGATGCAACCAAAAATAGCAACAGAACTTTACATTTAAAAGGCATATACAAACAATAAAACGTACTTACAGTTTGGGGCCAATAAACAGCAACTTCTGCTTTTAAAGTGGGAACTGCTTCTTTCAGTAATAGTCTTTGTGCAAATCCAGCATTGGACTCATGTAGATTCTGGAAGCTGTCTTCCACGGTGCATCCAGTGTAGACAGTGTTTTTTACAGTCTATGGTGTAGACAATATCACTGATTATTATAATGGGTTCTATTATCTTTTGACACGTTGCTCGCGTCCGGTGTACACAACTCTTCCGCTTCCTTTATGCTGCGCGACATGGCCTCGCCCACTTTGTTGCGTGTTCCCAGGGGCAGTGTTTTGCAAGGTTATTGATGTCACCAACCCGGGAAGAAGCTTGTTGTAGTCCAAACCGGTCGTTTTTGTAGGCATTAAACTGCCATAACTTTAAATGACAATATTTCTGTTTGCATTGAACTATCAACGCTGTAACTTTGCAGATACTGTTTATGCTCAAGCAGCAACATTACACACTAACTAAAGTTAAAAAAGTGAAATCGCAATGAACCACCCCTTTAAATCATTCCTTTGTAGGTTAATGAAATAAGAAACTGTTCATTACTTTTTATTAAAATGTTTCTTTGTAACCTACTAAAAATGTGAGAACATTGGGTCTCATTCACTAACAACTGCGTGGATTATTTCATATTTGTAAGCACAGGAGAACTTCTCACGAAAAATCTCCACCTAATTCACAACACATGCATACGCACATGAATTTGTTCTTAATTTGGAATATTCTAAATGAGCGACTGCGTGCATGAGGTTAGTCATGTGCATGAAACGGTCAAACCATGTCCATATAAGGGCTTTCCGTGCACGCTTTCCTAACAGGCTTATGTCACTCTCGTCAAACATGCCGCTGTTTAAAGACGTGCTCTCTCCTGATCCTCAAGCAATCCCAAGCGTGCCATTCTTACCAGTTCTCACAATAAACATCTTTCTTACAGACCCAGATTACAGACCTCTAATGAGTCAGCTGTACATGTGTGTATACTGCGTTATTCAGAGAAACTTTGCAGCTAAACATAATTGCTGTATATGATGAAATGTTTTAAAGATTAAATTGTATTATTTAATAATTTTATTATATAATTTTATATATGGATTATATAGTTGTAACTAATGTAATGTAATTAATGTAACAAATTTTAATATAATTATAGTCGTTAGGATGAAATGACATATATGTAACATGATAAGGTCATACAGATGTAGGAACCGTGGACGAACCAGACAAATGAATCATTCAGATGATTCTTTTAAAATATAATTCCAGAAACCCAAGCGGCTTTTCGGCTCCAGTCCATCTACAGAACAACCCTTGCTAGGTACTTTTATGGCATCCATGCTTCCTGACTGAAGGAGAGGTGACAAACCAAATGGTCACCAAGAAGATAAAGAGTCTTTGATCTCCAGATCAAAAGAAACAGAGAGACAATGCAGGCCTGTTTCTCTGAGTAACCCAACTTTACAGAAAAACCCACAAAGACCATTCTACAACTAAAACTGCATCGAATTGTTCCAAACAATTCAAAATGGACTTATGAAACATCTTTCAACTGCATAAATTTTATATCATGTCCACACATACTACCTGTAGCCAGTTAGGCTTTAGAACACCCACAATTCATGTAAATATGATAACTTTTGAATGATTGATTGAAAGTATGCCTTATTTGGAATGAATTTTAATCTCTTTTCCTCATTTAAATCATGGCTTGAATGAAATCTGTGTAAAATGTATCATATTCCATTTAATAGAAATTATGTCTAAGGTACTCTCTGCCAAAGCAGGTAATTCCAGAGACCGGAGATAACGCTTATTTTATGATTGGGGGTGGAGAAAAGCCACCTTTTGAAACAAGACGATATCTGATTGGCCAGAACTCCTCACAGAGGTGGGACAAACACCTAAGTTTAAATAGTCATATCACAAGACAAAGAACAAGCAAGAAGAAAAATACGAGTAACAATGGAGTAACAAGAACAAAACGAAGACAAGACTAAGCTGACAGACAAGCAGCTCATTCAAGCCATCCAACTTTCACTCACTTTTCGTTTCTTTTACTTAACTTTCTTTTCCGTTGAGAGTCTCATGTTCTAAGTTTTGCCACCTCAACTTTAACTCCAGCCACGACAAAGAGACTTCCTTTCATTTTGCTAGCACGCTCAAATGTGATTGGTTTTTACCTAACACAATCTGGACCCGAAAAGACCCTGCAACAAATCATCGACTCGGAAAAACCTCTCTCTCCACGCCGACGAGGAGTTTCCCATTTAAAGTCGACTCGACAAGCAAGTACCTCCAGATTCTAAAACTGAACTGGTGCATTAAATTAATGATTCATGGTTCGTTCAGGTCAGGTCTTTTGAAGTGCATATTTTGCTAGAAATCCTGCTCATCATTCCATTCTCTCTTAAAACTCTTTCTCTCTGTTATGCACGCTGCGTGTGCGTCATGTTTATGTATGTGTGGTAGTCTTGTCTTGTGTGTTCCAGATCCCATTGGTCCATTGGCCTGTCACTCTGATGACGTCCCTGGTTTACGCTGTCAATCATCTTTCAACGCCCCAGTTAAAACCCTGTATCTCCTCCATGTTTTTCAGCTGTTTTGCTCAACTCGCATTTGCTATTTGGTTGTTTGCTTGTGTGTGGTTTATTGTTTTTTTTGTCCTGATACTGTTCATTGTATATTGTACGTGTGTTTATTACCTGTTTGAAGAGTCCTTTGTTGATTTTGTTTGTACAATGTACAGTTGCGTTTTACTGTTCAGTCTTTCCAGTCGTCACGTTGTGTGAGAGGCTGGGAAGGTGCGGGCAGGTAAGTAAGTCGCGCGACATACATTGTGCACACGTAGGACATTTTCTTTTCTGTATTACAAACACTAGTTTAGGAGAGAGTGCCACTCACTGTATGTTTTTTCCGCCTTTTTTTGGGTTAGGCAGAGTAGTTTAGATAGGGCGTTTCTACGCCGAAGACTTTTTCTTCCTACATTTTCTTTTTAGTAGTTAGTTTAGTTTATTAAAATAGTTAGCTGTGTTTTGTTTTATTTATTTCTTTGATTTGGCATCTCTCAAGCTCCCCTTCCCACCTCTGTTTTTTTTTGTTAACTGTTATTTGTTTTTCTGTATACTGTAAATATTGTGAGTTTTGACTACACCCTTTGCACTGTGCACCACTGAACAATAAACACCTTACAGAGTTTTCTTGTCCCTCGGCCTTCCTACCACTCGCGTATATGCACACACAAATTTTCAAATGTTACTTCTAAAATTTCCCCTAACCCAACAAACAAACAAAACATCTAAAAGGACGTAACATTTATGGGGGCTCGTCCGGGATCTAAACAATTCGATCTATTAATTTTGTGTGTGTGTGTGTATATCTATATGGTGGTTTGTGGCGTGGCGTGGTTGAGTGGCGTGATAAAAACAAAACAAAACATGAGTGTCTTTGATTTACAGTAATTTATTAAGGAACCAAGTATAGACAAATTCAATAGGTGTAGGAAGGATGATTTGTTAAAAATCGCTGACCATTACAGGATCTCTGTGGTGAAAAAGGCACTAAAGAAAACAATTAAAAGTGTTATTTTACAAAAGCTGGTTGAACTTGATGTGCTTGTGTTGCCAGATGCGGATGGTGCTGAAGCCGGCCCGTCGACTGCTGCTGACTCGCGTCTTAAAAGCCCTGCTACACCGAGGAAGGCACTGAGCGAGGCCGCCGAGGTGGAGGTGCAGGCCGATGCCAAGGCTGCCTTGCCGCCCTTCTGTCCCTTTTCTCCGCCTTCCAGTGGGTCTGGCGGTGATGTGCGGCTTAAGGTCCGAATCACCCGTATGCAGATGGAAGCGCAGAAGTGGGCTCAGACGCGTCAGGCCGAAATGGATCTGTGCCTCAGGGTCCGCAGTTTAGAGATTGAGGCTGAAAAGCAGGTAAAATTGCGACAAATTGAGTTGGAGGCGATGAAGGTTTCCTCTGGCCCAGTTGCACAATTTAGCCCTGTTGTACCCTCTGTAGATGTTGCATGTGATGTTTCAACAGCTGCCTTTGATATCAGCAAACACATTACTTTAGTGCCTCACTTCAGGGAAACTGAGGTGGATACTTACTTCACCGCTTTTAAGCGTATAGCATCCGCACTTCGTTGGCCGAAAGAGGTATGGCCTCTTTTATTGCAGGGTAAGCTTGTTGGGAAGGCTTAAGAGGTTTGTTCAGCGCTGGAGGATAGTATGCAGTACGAGTCAGTAAAGAATGCTATTCTCTGCGTGTATGAGCTGATTCCCGAAGCTCATCAACAGCCATTTAGAAATCATAAAAAAATAGCGCAACAAACGTTTGTAGATTTTGGCCGTGAGAAGGGAATTCTTTTCGATAAATGGTTGATAGAAAGTGAGGGGCAAGATTTTGATTCTCTAAAGGATTTGATGCTTTTGGAAGACTTTAAAGGTTGTTTGCCTAAGCGAGTGGTCACGTATTTAAACTAACATCTTTGTCTCAGGCTTCTGTTCTGGCCGATGAATTTGTTTTAACACATAAAAGTGTATTCGTCTCACCTCATTCCAACAAAACGTTGGCTCTGCCTGCGTCGCAGAATCCCCGTGTAAAGGTTAGTCCACCGCAACCTAAAGAGACAAGAGAATGTTTTTATTGTCATAAAACAGGGCACGTAATTGCTGATTGTTTAACTTTAAAAAGAAAACAACAGCCAGGACAACCGAAGCCAGTTGGTTTTGTGAGAACAGTGCCCGTGCGCTCTTATGATGCCCAAAAGACTGATGATATTGATGAAAGATTAAAACCGTTCATGATGAAAGGTTTACTTTCAATAAATGGTAGACCTGAGGAACAAAAAGAGATTCAGATTTTGCGAGACATTGGCGCAATTCAGTCATTTGTAGTGGCCAATGTTGTTCCACTATCAGATCAGATGTCTTGTGGTTCAAGTGTGCTCATTCAAGGTATAGAAATGGGCATGGTTAAAGTGCCGCTACACTGTGTACACCTCTAGTGCAAGTTGCTCACAGGGTTTGTTAAGGTTGGGGTACGGTCCTCACTCCCTGTGAAAGGTATTGCTTTTATCCTTGGTAATGATTTGGCAGGAGGAAAAGTAACACCAGTAGTGGAGGTTGTTGACAAGCCTGATTGTTTCGTTGGTGCTGACGATATTGCTGATAAATTTCCAGATGTGTTTGCAGCTAATGTTGTAACTCGTGCGCAGTGTAGGATAGGGAGTGACATTTCACTAAATGACTCATTTATGTTGCCGCTTTTTACTGAGGAAAGCTCTCTGCCTGAGGTCCAATGCTTTGAAGTTGTGAAAAATGATAAACAGCTTGATTGTGAGAGAGTTGTTGACGGTACCGGTTACGCGCAAACAGATGATCGCAGCACAGCAAGACGATCCTTCTCTGGCAAAGTGCTTCTCTGCTGCTGAACATCCAAAATCTGTAAAAAACATCAAAGCTGAGTATGTGTTAGACGATGTATTACTGTTACATAAGTGGAGCCCTGTCGCAGGGATGGATAATGAGTGGGAAGTTACCTGTCAAATTGTGTTGCCCACTGCTTTCAGACAGCAAGTGTTAAAATTGGCTCACGATCATTATCTGTCAGGTCATCTAGGAATCACAAAAACATATAATTGTATCTTGAAGCAATTCCGTTGAAAAAAATGACTTCTGCAGCTATTGTCAAGTCACTGATCAAATTATTTTCCACATTTGGATTGCCAAAAATTGTACAGACAGATCAAGGAACAAATTTTCTCTCCAAACTGTTTAGACAGGTGTTAAAAACTTTGGGTATAACGCACAGAGTTTCTAGCGCATATCATCCCGAAATTCAAGGGGCAATCGAGCGCTTTCACCAAATGCTGAAATTGATGCTGCGCAAATACTGCCTAAGCTCTGGTAGAGAGTGGGATGAAGGGGTCTATGGAGGACTGCATAGATAATTTGGGTTCTGCAAAGTTTGTAACCAAATTGGACTTGTTAAAAGGTTACTGGCAAGTCCCCCACCCCCCGTCAAGAATGTACAAACATAACCAACGACTCATGCGTTGGTCATTGATTGTACAAAACTATGTTGTGAACAACAGTTAAGATGGCATTCCAGGGACCAGTTTACGACAGGGCCCCTCCCTAACTCCTGGTGTGTAAGAAGATGTGCCGCACTGTGATTGGATCTTTGGTGAATGAACATAAACAAATGTTCAGCAACATCAGATAAGATGTTAGGACAACTGCCAGACACCTCTTCCAGAGCAGGAAGGGGGACCTTCTGCACCCACCAAAACCAAAGAGAGGACTTCTCATTGGATGACACATTGACTCTAACCACCAAACTCATTCCTAAGGTTTAGGCAAGGACTGCCATAAAAATTCCTTCAGGACCCCCTGGATGGAGCAGCAGTGACTGAAATAAAGAGAGGCCACATATCTAAATCCATTCATACCTATGTTTGGAGGCCTTAATTTGATTTAAACTGCATCACATCCACTCCATCTTCATGCAAAGCACAGCTTCTGTTAATGGTTACTGACTGGTTACTGCTGGAAAAGAGATGTTCTGACTGGGCATTTCGTGGACAGTCAATTCGTAGTCGAGTGGTATGAGCGTTGGACAGAAAAATCAATGACGCAGGTTCAAATCCCAAACAAACATGGGGTACTGAGATGTGTGTCCTGCAGTTCTGTAAAAAACACGACTGGAAGGATCCCAGGATCCCTGTAAAATTTAGGCTCATTATTGGGTTGAAAATGTTGTTCATGGTGAATGTCACCTTTATTTTATATAGTGCTTTTTACAATGCAGATTGTGTTGAAGCAGCTTTACAGTGATAACTGGTAAATAATTTTGGCTGCACAGCAGCTCTAGAAGAAAATGGTGTCATTGCCACTGGCTGTCATGTCGTCCCCCTTCACAGGGGATGATCTAGTTGACACAATCTCTGCTGACACTTCAGGGCTGCGTTGTTGTCGTATCCGGCTGACTACAGTAAACCTTGGGATAAACAGAGAGACTAATATTAGCATAGATGCCATTCTTCTTCTGATGTAACAAGTACATCTGGTGTTATAGGAAGTGTTCCCAGTTCCGGCTGTCCTAATTTATACAGCCTAACGATCCTTTAACGGATTTGAAAACATAAATTGATAATGTGTTATGTGTATGCCAGGACAGAGTGTGTCTGCTTCCCGAACAATGCTAGGAAGATTGTTCCAGAGTTTAAGTGCCAAATAGGAGAAGGATCTACCGCCTGCGGTAGATTTTGATATTCTAGGTATTATCAGCTGGCCTGAATTCTGAGATCGCAATAGACGTCAAGGACTATAATGCATTAAGAGCTCGCTCAGGTACTGGGGAGCTAAACCATTTAGTGCTTTGTAAGTAATTAGCAAGATTTTAAATCTATACAATGTTTAATAGGGAGCCAATGCAGTGTTGACAGAACCGGGCTAATATGGTCATACTTCCTGGTTCTAGTAAGAACTCTAGCTGCTGCGTTTTGGACCAGCCATAGTTTGTTTAACAGGTGAGCAGAACAACCACCCAGTAGAGCGTTAAAGTAATACTAGGTCATGAACGCATGAACTAACTGTTCTGCATTTTTCATTGAGAGCATATGTCATAGTTTAGATATATTTTTAAGATGGAAGAATGCGGTTTTACAGATGCTAGAAGCATGGCTTTCAAATGAAAGATTCCTAACTGACGATGAAGACTTAACAGAGCAGCCATCAAGTGTTAGACAGTATTCTAGGTTATTACGTGAATACGTTTTTGGTCCAAAAATTAGAATCTGTGTTTTCTGAATTTAGTAGTAGGAAATTACTGGTCATCTAATTTTTTATATCAGCTATGCATTCTGTTAAATTTGTGAATTGGTAAGTTTTGTCAGGGCGCGAACAAATATAGAGCTGAGTAGCATCAGCGTAACAGTGAAAGTGGCGTTATGTTGTGAGTGTGTGAAGTGTCTGCAGCTATAGGGTGAAAAAGAACATGAGCGGATCTGTACTCTGTACCATTTTGTTTTGCTTGGGAAAAGCTGGCATCTGATTCTGTTTTAACCTGTTAGCCAGCACTTTAGGCACAATAAATGCCTAAAGTGCAGGGGAACATATATTCAAAACACATGCCACAAATAGTTAAATTAGATAACCCAGAATGGTCAGTAAGTTATTAAATAAACAAAAGTATAGCCAGAATTGTCTTTTTAACTGCAGAGACAATAAATGCTAAACTGGAGTGGCAGTCTTTTTAGCTAAACATTCACAGCATCCAAAAATCAAATTAGAACCGGCTGAAATGTTTTGAAATCACTTGTACCCTACCTGATTGAGATCTGCCATGCGATCTGCCATGTGTCTGTTTGAGTCTTTTCAAATAATGTGCTAGTTTAGATTTTCTTATCCCAGACATTGTTAAAGATTTAATCCCTGCCACCAAGATGCTCCTCTGTCGGTCACGGATCATTGAAGTGAAACTTAAATCTGTCACAGGGGTGGTTGGATTTATTCATGCACATTAAAAATATTTATTAAAAGCTTCTTTCTTTTCACATTTTTATTTACAACATTATCATAATAGGCTGTATATTAACCTATTGGGAGAGAACCGGTAGTTCTATGTGTTAGTTCCTGGAATGTCACATGGTATGCCTGTTCTTCTCCTTGTGTCATTTGTGGACAAAATGTGCACAGAGCGCCCTCTGGCTGCAAGTATGAATTGAAAACACAGTACATCAGAGTATCCAGCACTCATAGTGATGACAATAAATATTGAATAAATATTACTCTGTATAGAAATTTGACATAAACATATAAGAATCCATCAATATTTGTCCAAATGTGCATGCTTTTTACAATTCTGGCTATACTTTCGTTTATTTAATAACTTATTGACCATTCTAAGTTATCTAATTTAACTATTTGTAAAAAGCTAAAAGCCCTGAGGGATGTTGTTTTGTCAAGTGTTCAGTGCGTCGGCGTCCTAATTAAGGTTAACAGGAAATAACTTCAGTTATTGAATAATGAAATATTTAACAATTAATAAACTTAATAAACACAAAAATGCTACAACATGTAAATGATTTAGGCTACTTCCTTCATTATATATACACTTTGAAATATTTAAGTCTGAATTGTTATTTTGCGACTTCTCCTGTTTTTATTCAGCCTCAGATGCTCAGATTTGTTCTGAAAGTTCAGTAGCTTCACGGTGGGGGTGCAGGACAATACTAGTTAAAGGTGTAAATTGCACATCAATGAGGGAGACGAAGAAACCTGCTGAAAGAGATCTGGCGAGAGAGACGAAAAGAAAAACTTCTGTTCTTGTTGCTTGTAGTATTTCCATTTTGCACAGTTTTAATTGTACACAGCAACTTATTTGGCAATACAAATGTAAAATATTGCAAGAATAAGATTCTGTATTCCTCATTTTACATAAAATCACATAGGGAATTGCATCCAAAATGCGCATCCAAAGCGAAATCCCTGGAAAGAAAAAAAAACATTTGTGGTATTTTAACACATGCATCTATTCTAATTTAATTTTAATTTGACATTTTAACCGTGCCGTTTAATGGTTAATGATCGGTTAGTAAGTGATTCAAGTGTTCTCATAACAGTTCTCCACCAGATTTACTATGCTGCACGCAAGTTCCCGCTGACTCAAAAACTTGCATACACAAGTTGAGACCTGACATGAGATTTGATCGTAGTCACCGCTCACGCTCATATTGATTAATGCCAAATTTTGTGGGGAAACGAGCGTACGCACAGAGGGCCAATGACTTTAATCTTCTTCATCCTTTTCCAGATTCTCACCTGTTGCTGTAATGCAGCAGTCTTTACTCCCCAAACAGCTCACTGTGTTTGAACAGCACTTGTCATCACAAGAGTAACATGTCTTTCCATTGGGGCAGTAGTTCTGGGATCTACAGGAGGAAAACAAATATTCTTTTATTTTCTGTACAAAATATAATATTTAATGAAATAACATTCCTTTAGCTGCTCCATTAAATCAGTTTCTGATTTAATGGAGCAGTAAAATGAAAGTAAAATGAGTGTTGATTTCATAGATAGTCATTTGCACATTATCATTGAAGCACAATACCTGGAGAATCTTGGATGTTACACAGGTCAGTGTCACAGCAGGTCATCTTTTCAATATCTAAATTTGTGGACCCATATTGACAGTCAACAGCACAATCTTTAACCTTCACCTTAAAACTAATGTGACCTAAAAATAAGCAGGAATGAGACAGGAAAGACCTGTTTAACCTCACAATATTTTGATGGAAAATGTATTTATAAATACGTCAAAGTAAAAAAAAGCAGTGAAAGTTAAAAACAAACATGCATCAATTCACAATTGCAAAGCAGAAGAGATTAAGCAAATTTTTGTTAATACAAATTGTAATGTTAGCAAAACTATCTGTAATGGTCAGATTCACCAACAATTTGAAATATTTTGGCATTAAAAAACGTCTGTTATGTATGTAACCCTCGTTCCCTGAAGGAGGGAACGGAGACATTACATCGGAACTGAACTGCCGAATTAGGATCTCGCTTGAGAGAGCAATCCACTTCTAGTGTAAACTAAATAAGCCAATACACATTGGCATGCAAGATTTGCATCTCACGCTTCACCCCACAGAGCGGTTATAAATACGGAAGCTGATGCATCGCATATTCATCTTTTCACTGAGGAGCCGAGCCAGTGACCCAGCTGCTCAGCGGTAGTACAGCAATTGTGACAATGGGATGTAACGTCTCCGTTCCTTCTTTCAGGGAACGAGGGTTATATACGTAACCGAGACGTTCCCTTTCAGTCACATTCAATGTTACGTCAGAACTGAATTAACGAATTGGGATCCCTAATAAAGTGCCACTGTTGCTGGCTCTTCTAGCACCCTGCGTAAGCCTCCTGATCCCCCTGCACCTATTGGGGCAGAAGATGGGACAGCGCTTATGCAGAGAAGGTCCATCACTGCTGTTCCACATGACCCACTCAGTGAGACTATTGGATAACACTGGGAAAGCGTGCCCTTTTCTAATGGAAAAGGAATGGAACGAAAGCCACATCCTGCCCATATGGAGGTACCATGTAGAAGTTACACATATGGACTGGCTGATTAGGGCATGTCTCTGGGGTGGCTCCGGCCTAGTTAGGGAGGAGACTACACTGGCAGAGGCAGCAGATCGGGATCGCCACAGGGATTACAACATATGGAACCCACCTTTAGCACAGGTTTCATCAATGCATACGAGTGTTAGGCCTGCCGTTGGACGCTCCGCCACGTCCAACAGCTGAGAGTGATGGAGGAACTCAACAGGGTTTGCCAACCGGGTAACTCTACTGGAGCAAATAAGTGAATGTATCCGGTCCATAGGAGGGGAATGGCACAGCAAGCCGTCAGCAAGCAACAGAATCCACGGGAGGATTCTGGCTCTACACAAAAGCTATAGAATCTAGCAAACGTGTTGGGTGTCACCCAGTCCGCAGCTCTACACATACTTCCTGCTTAGCTACTGTTCGGACGCTCTTGCTTACTGCTCTGCGCTTTGCTCACTTTTATATTTTATCTCCTAGTTCAAACTTCAGCAAATCAGCACAGTGCTCAAATAACAAAGCTTGGCACCAATTCTAAAACTAGAAACTTTTGTGACTGGAAGATTACTACGAAAAAGGGGGATTTTTATCTGACCAGTCTCCCACTGACAGCAGCCATCAGCTAACATTCCGGAGAAGGGAAAACATAGCTGCCTACATTCAAAAGGATAAGAAAGAAAATGCCTCTTCTGGGTCAAGAATCTACTTGCTGCACAACTTGCCATAGACTTCTACAAAGGATTGCTGTTCTTTAAACAAAGTTACTTGCAGGACTAACGAACCAGACAGAACACACAGCAGAGCTTCGTCATGGACCCCCTCAGCATATAGCCGGTGAGTCCCATGAATCTAGTGCTCACAATAATCGATGGCACAAACAGAATCGATTGTCACGTGTATCACATATTGCCACAGTAGCATCCTCTGCCCCAGATCTGACTATGACAAGGATTGCAAACACTGGTATCTTACTACCCCCTATACATCTTGAGAACAGATTTGAAGTATTAATGAATGTGGGGGAGGAATCCCCAGACGTGATGAATGTGGGTGAGGAATCCCCAAACATGATCGGACACAAATCAAATCAGCCAGCAGCTAACACTGATGGTAACTGGCGCTCAAGTTCAAGCAGACAGCAGCACTCAGCTCAGAGTGCAGCTGAGCCCAGGACTCTGATAGTGGGTGACTTCATAATCAGAAACATTAGTAGCAGGACTACAACTATGTGCTGCCTTCCACAAGCAACTGTTTCTGATGTAAACAGGGAACTTCAGAACATTCTGATGAAACATAAGACTGCAAACTGACTCATCATTCATGTAGGGAAGAATGACATTTGGAAGGAGCAATCAGAACTCCTTAAAGGGGTGGTCTAATGCTATTTCATGCATTCTGACTTATTACACTGTTCAAGAGTTGGATTCTCTTGCTATACATGGCCAAAGTTTCAAAAAATGAGTTGGACGTATGACTCTTTCTGTGCCAAATACACTTCTTCAGATTTCCTACATGTTTCTGAGTTTTTTACGAGTATGGCCCTGTATTGGCAGCGCTGCATAGGGCTCGCTCGAGAAAGAAATCATCACTTTGTTTTTAGACCACAAAATCAACAATGTCACCAAAGAAGTGTTTTTGGTTGTGAGGGAAAGATAACCTTGCTTTCCAAAGAACCCAGCGTCAAGTAGAGCTGAGAGATCTGTGCTCACGCATTACATTGATGCGCTCTCAACATTTGTCGTTAAAATAACCATAGAAATTGCCATAAATTAACTATCAAAATCCAGCGTTAGCTTCTGGTAGGTCACGTCAGTCAAGCTTGTATAAGCTGACTCCCAGGTGACTCACGTCTACCAATAGGAATACGACGCCATCCACACAGCATCCATATATAAGCTCCTTAGTATTATCAGCAGCTATTGCATTCTCAGGAGCAAATTAAGGCTACACTCAAGCTGCGCTGAGCGCAATGGGAACGTCTTTTGTCGTGACCAGCTGTGAATATGTGTAAAACAACGTCAATGAAATTGACCTATATTAATAGCCTGCGTGACATCACTGGAATGCGTCGTAAGTGAGGTGAGGCTATAATTAGATGTGCAGCAGGTGCATCTGCAGGTCTTTTGTCTTCAGAGGCCATTCTGTGAAGTTGTGTGCGAAACAGTCTCTGTGTGTGTTACAAAAGTGTACAAAGCAAGCTCTATCATCTCTCTCTTTCCCTCTCTGTCAGGAGTTAGATTTGATAGGCAGAGCGCAGAACTTTGGCCGTTCTATGGCTGCTATGGTCAGCACGGAGAGGCACCTGTGGCTGAACCTCACGGGCATCAAGGATAATGACCGAGTGTTCCGCCTTGATGCCCCAGTATCACCTTCTGGCCTGTTCGGTGACTCGGTCAACACAGTCATGAGCAGGTTTCAAGAGGTGAAAAAATCTGAGGAAGCACTCGGGGAGGGGCCGTCAGCCACCCAGCCCCAACCTGGTCCTTCAAAAAGGGAGGTCCAAAAGCAGAGTGTGGCGAGTCGAGCTCCCCCTCGTAAAGATTGGCGACTGTCTCGCCGCCCTCCGCAACCTCCCAGGCAAGACCTCAGGACTATTTTGCAAAAAAAGAAGAAGTCCTGACGGTCTTGCGCCCAGCCCTGTGGGGATGGCCCCCCTCGGGACGGGGCGCCTAGTACATCTAAAACCCGCCCCTTCTCGACATCTCCACATAAACCCTCCTTCTCCGCCACCTCTGGTGCTTCGGGGGGCAGCGGTTTCCAGCTAAATGTTAGGTGTTTCGTTAGTTCCTGTAACACATGAGGACGCAGAACACCTAACATCCCCTCAAAAGGAAGTATAAAAATTAGTGCCCATTTCAGAAAGCCTGGCAGCGTGGAAACTACTGTCAGGGATTTCCACATGGGTTCTAATGACAGTAAAATTAGGATACAGAATCCAATTTTTTCGTCGTCCTCCGCATTTCAACGGCGTGGTCTCTACTACCGTGAAGCTGGGGCAAGCGACGTTACTGTCACAACAGCTGCAAACTCTTCTGGAGAAAGGGGCCATAGAACATGTTCCCCCTCTACAGAGAGAGTCAGCCGATACTTCCTAGTTCCCAAAAAGGACAGGGGGCTGCATCCATTCTTAGATCATCGAGGCTTGAACCGTTCAGTCAAAGTTCTCAAGTTCAAGATGTTAACCATAAAGATGATCATGTCGCAAATCCAACAGCACGATTGGTTTGTCAAGGATGCATATTTTCACATTGAAATATTGCCACAGCACTGGAGGTTCCTGAGATTTGCTTTCGGGGGTGAAGCTTACCAATATCGGGTTCTTACATTCGGCCTAGCCCTATCACCCCGCACATACACGAAATGCATGGATGCAGCACTGGCTCCGTTGAGACTCCAGGGCATTCGCATTTTGAATTACATAGACGACTGGCTAATACTAGCACAGTCACGAGAGATGGAGTTAAAAAACAGAGATGTTGTCTCAGCTCATCTAGTTTCTCTAAGGTTGAGACTCAACAAGAAGAAAAGCGTTCTCTGTCCCACCCAGAGAACGACATATTTAGGGGTCATTTGGGATTCGACCACGATGCGGGCACAACTGTCTCCCGCTCGAGTCGAAACCATTCTACACACCCTGAAAAATGTCAGGCTAGGCCAAGATCGTACTGTTCTACAGTTTCAGAAAATGTTAGGTCTCATGGCATCAGCGTCCTCTGTGATCCCTATGGGCCTGCTGCATATGAGACCATTTCAGTTGTGGTTCAAAGCCAGGGGGTTTCATCCAAGGGCCAAACCCCTAAGGCAAATAAGTGTTACATGCCGCGAGCTTCATACCCTATTTATGTGGCTCAGACCCCGGTTCCTCACCTTCGGTCCCACTGTAGGTGCGCCATGTCGTCGCAGATTGCTCTCGACAGACGCCTCCCTGATGGGCTGGGGAGCGGTCTTAAGTGGCCGTCCAGCCCAAGGGGAATGGGAAGGCCATCAGCTCATCTGGCACATCAACTGCCTAGAGCTGATGGCTGTATTTCTGGCCCTGAATTACTTTCTCCAGGAGCTGAGAGGCTGTCATGTCTTAGTGTGGATGGACAACACAACAGCAGTCTCTTATATAAATTGCCAGGGAGGTCTGTGTTCGCGCCATTTGAACAAGATAGAGCGACAGATCTTCCTCTGGGCCTAGGACAAATTCCTGTCACTGAGGGCACTGTACATTCCTGGGAACCAGAATATGGGAGTGGATTTACTGTCCAGAAAGAAACTACCGAGGGGGGAATGGAAACTATACCCCGAGGTAGTGAAACAGATATGGCTGAGATTCTATGAAGCGGAGGTGGACCTCTTCGCCTCTCAACAGACAGTGCAATGTCCCCTTTACTTTTCTCTGAGTCACCCAGCCCCCCTAGGTCTGGATGCGATGGCGCATACATGGCCTTCGTTACACCTGTATGCCTTTCCTCCAGTTGCTCTACTCCCGGGAGTTCTAGCCAGAGTTCATCAACAAAGGACTTGCCTCTTATTGATAGCGCCACGTTGGCTGAACAGAATATGGTTTTCAGAGATAATATCTCTCCTCGACGGCTCGCCTTGGGCGATACCGAAGAGGAGGGACCTTCTGTCTCAGGCGCAGGGGACAATATTTCATCCTCGGCCGGAGATGTACAACCTTCATGTTTGGCCCCTGAGGGGAACCAACTGAGGGACACAGGGCTTTCACCTGACGTTATTGAGACCATTTTGAGTGCTAGCGCTCCCTCCACTAGATCAAGTTATGCCAACAAATGGGGTGTTTTTGAAAGATGGTGTACTGCACACAATGCGGATCCAGTAAACTGCCAAGTTCCTACAGTTCTGGATTTTCTGCAGGAAAAATAATCAACAGGCACATGCCCCGCCACTCTCAGGGTTTATGTGGCCACTCTTTCGGCTTGCCACACTCTGATTGACAGGGTGCCTTTGGGCAAGCATGTCCTGCTCTCTTGCTTCATTTGAGGAGCTAGGTGGCTTAGGCCTCCTTCTACATTTACATTTAGTTATTTAGCAAACGCTTTTCTCCAAAGCAACTTACAAATGAGAGTAGTAAAAGCAATCAAATCAACATGAGTACAACAGTAAGTAAGTGCTGTGTGAAGTCACAGTTTCATCAGTAAAGTGCTCGTAGCATGGTAGGTCATTCCACCAGCAAGGAACAGACCCGGAGAAGGTCCGCGAGAGTGATTTTGTTCCCCTTTGTGATGGTACCACAAGGCACCGTTCACTTGCAGAACGCAAGTTTCTGGAGGGCGCGTAAGTCTGAAGTAGTGAGTTAAGGTATGGCGGTGCAGAGCCAGCGGTCGTTTTGTAGGCAAACATCCAGGCTTCATCCAGGCAGAAATGGCTGTCAGGCAGGCTGGGATGCGACCAGCTGAGTTGTGTGTCATCAGCATAACAGTGATAGGAGAAACCATGATCCTGAATGACTGATCCTAGTGATGACATGTAGATGGAGAAGAGAAGTGGTCCAAGCACAGAGCCCTGAGGTACCCCAGTAGCAAGATGACCTCTCCAAGATACCCTGAAAGACCTACCTGAGAGGTAAGACTTGAACCACTGGAGTGCGGTTCCCGAGATGCCCTTTGACATGAGGGTTGACAGAAGGATCTGGTGGTTAACGGTGTCAAAAGCAGCAGACAGATCCAGCAAGATGAGTACTGATGATTTTGAAGTTGCCTTTGCCAGTCTCAGGGCTTCAGTGACTGAGAGCAAGGCAGTCTCAGTTGAGTGGGCACTCTTGAAGCCAGACTGGTGGTTGTCAAGGAGGTTGTTCTGTGTGAGATAAGTAGACAGTTGGTTGAACACAACTCTCTCAAGTGTCTTTGCAATGAAAGGAAGAAGGGATACTGGTCTGTAGTTTTCTAAAAGTGCTGGATTCAGAGTGGGTTTTTTAAGCAGCGGGGTAATCCTAGCCTGCTTAAAAGCTGTGGAAAATGTTCCAGAGTGAAGGGAAGAATTGATAATATGAGTGAGTGCAGGTACAATTGAGGAGGAGATAGCCTGAAGAAGATGAGTGGGGACGGGGTCAAGCGGACAGGTAGTAGGGTGATTGGAAAGGATGAGTATGGAAACATCTGCCTCAGAGAGGATGGAAAAGGAGGGGAGAATTTGTGTGTTTTCCATAGAGATGTTATTGTCAGTATGTGGTGTGGAGAATTGGCCGCTGATGGTTGTTATTTTATGTGTGAAAAATGTGGCAAAGTCATCAGCTGTAGGAGCTGATGTGGGAGGGAGGAGAGGAGGGCAAAGAAGAGAAGAAAAGGTTTTGAAAAGTGTGCGGGAATCAGTAGAATTGTTAATTTTTTTGTGATAGTATGTGGTTTTAGCATTGGAGACATTAGTAGAGAAAGAAGAAAGGAGTGACTGATATAAGCTAAGGTCAGTAGGATCTTTAGATTTGCGCCACTTCCTCTCTGCAGCCCTGAGTCTAGACCAATGCTCACGGAGAGCATCGGATAGCCAGGGGGCAGAGGGGGTGGCACGGGCTGGTCCGGATGAAAGGGGGCAGAAGTCATTTAAGCAAGATGTTAGAGTGGTGCAAAGAGTGTCAGTAGCATTGTTAGTGTCCAGTGATGAGAACTGATTAGGGGGAGGAAGTGTGGATGAGACCGAAGAGGATAGGAGGGATGGTGAGAGTGAGCGTAGGTTTCGCCGAAAAGTAATGTGGTGGAGTGTGTGTTGAGATAGGGGTCAGGTTGAGATTAAAAGTGATGAGAAAGTGGTCTGAGGTGTGTAGTGGAGTAACCAGTGTATTGTCGGTGGAGCCACAGCGTGTGTAGATGAGGTCCAATTTGTTACCTGATTTGTGGGTAGCTGAGGTAGTCGCTCACTTGAGATCAAATGAGGCAAGCAGAGTGTGGAAGTCAGCAGCCTGAGGTTTGTCTAGATGGATGTTGAAATCACCAAGTATTAGCAGAGGAGTACCTTCCTCAGGGAAGGATGAGAGTAACACGTCTAACTCCTCAAAGAAGTTACCTAGCTGACCTGGGGGACGATAAACAACTACAACATGGATTTTAGCAGGGTAGGTGATGGTAATTGCATGTGATTCAAATGAGCTATTGTCACAGAGAGATGGTAAAGGATTGAACTTCCATTCATTGGACATAAGCAAACCAGTACCACCACCCCTCCCAATCTGGCGTGGTGTGTGCGAGAAAGTGAAATTAGAGAAGAGGGCTGCTGGTGTGGCAGTGTCCTCTGGTTTGATCCATGTCTCAGTCAGAGCCATGAGATGGAGACCTGAATGATTAGCAATAGCTGTAATGAAGTCTGCTTTGTTTACAGCAGATTGTCAATTCCAGAGTCCAATAGAAATAGAAAGTAATACTAGATGACATGGGTAAACTACGCAGGTTGTTATGATTGCACTGCCTCCAACGTGTGGCACGTGATTTACGAGTGTTAGTAATAGCGGGAATTTGGAAGCACGTATCTAAAACAGGTCAAAAGACAGACAAGAACACACTGTATAAAGAGGAAGGAAAGAAGGAAAAGAAAAGAGCAATACTCAAGTGCCTTGTCAGTGTCCTTGCTTGGTGGAGTCGCATAGGTAGAGTCGTTGGTCTTTACACTCTTCGGTCTTCACACGAGGAGGGCTTCACACAAGGGCTGCCGCGTCCGCTGCCGCGGTATACTACACAGTTTTACCAACTTGATACACTAGTTAGTTCAGCAGGCCAAGCCTTACTGACTCAGAGCGAAACGAGAACAAACGCAACTTGCCATGTGAACACAGTAAACAAACTTCCTAGCAACGACACGGCACTAAAATCAAACTAGAAACAACACAAAAACACTTACAATATGCAGATCCTCTTGTTGCTTGACTGATTCTCTCTTAATAAATGCTAAATTACAACTGTTTAAATACTAAAAGCTGGCTTTGGCCACGCCTTACTGACTCGGAGCGAAATGAGAACAAACGCGACTTGCCACGTGAACACAGTAAACAAACTTCCTAGCAACGACACGGCACTAAAATCAAACTAGAAACAACACAAAAACACTTACAGTATGCAGATCCTCTTGTTGCTTGACTGATTCTCTCTTCTAGAACCAGGATCTCTTCTTGGGACCTAGCAATAGTCCTGGAGGGCCTGGTTGAGACCCCCTTTGAAAACTCTGAAAATGTTTTTTCTCATGGCTATAACTTCTCTAAAAAGAATTGGGGATTTGCAGGCTCTGTCCATTGTGCCATCCTGCTTAGACTTTGCCCCAGGAATGGTGAAAGCTATTTTTCATCCTCATCCTGACTATCTGCCGAAGGTACCTTTCTCGACCTTGCATCCTGTCACTCTCGAAGCCTTCTGCCCTCAGCCATTCTCTACGCCGGAGCAGGAGAGACTTCACAGACTGTGTCCAGTCCGTGCTCTTCAGACCTACGTCCACCGCACTAGCCAGTGGCGTAAGTCAGAGCAACTATTTGTCTGTCATGGCGGTCATAACAGAGGTCCGGCCGCCACAAAACAGACTATGTCGCATTGGGTGAGGGATGCTATTGCCCTTGTCTATGAAGTGCGTGGTCACACTTCGCCAACAGGCATCAGGGCTCATTCCACCAGGGGGGTTGCCTCTTCTAGACCTTTGGCAGGGGGTGCTCCCTTGCATAATGTTTGTGATGCGGCAGGTTGGTTCTCACCGCACACATTCATAAGGTTTTATAGTTTGGATGTTCACGTTACTCCGGGCTCTCACGTCCTTGAGTCAACATCGCAAGCTAGTGTCTGAGATTCTCTGCGCTTTGTGACACACTTCACAGCCTGGGGGTCCATACACACAGTGCGGCGGCGTGGGTATTCATCTCATTATCACACTGGGATGTCCCAGGACTGCTCTTCAGGCAAAATATCTGCAGATGCACCTGCTGCACATCTAATTATAGCCTCGCTTACAACGCATTCCAATGACATCACGCAGGCTATAAATATAGGTCAATTTCATTGACGTTGTTTTACACATATTCACAGCTGGTCACGACAAACACGTTCCCATTGCCGTCAGCGCAGCTTCTCGTTCCCAACTTTTCAGGGAACAGGGTTACAGTGAAATAGTTGCTTTTGGAGCAAGCTGTTCTTTAAGCTATAGTTGCTATGGGAAAAAATGCTTGTTCTTTAACACTCTGGAGTCGGAGGTATCGCTGACGATACCACCTCGGTTTTTTTCTTACCAGTGTGAAAGAGACTAAAAATTTTGCACATACAATTAAGAGTTATACACCATTTTAATCTGTGGAATATCTTCTTTTATTTGTGTACACTCATTATCCGCTAATGCAGCCACGCCCACGGAGCGAGCGCTATTCAGACGCAAATTCTGAGGCAATACATGTATACATCATCACAATCGTGTATTTATTATCTTCAAAAGTGTTTATCTGCATGTTAAGCCATGGTTAGCGATCTCTGGAAGCCTCTGTTAGTTCCTGGAAAGTCACATGGTATGCCTGTTCTTCTTTAGGAGGCATTTGTGGACTAAAGGTGCACAGAGCGCCCTCCGGCTGCAAGTATGAACTGAAAACACAGTATCCAGCGCTCATAGTGATGACAATAAATATTGAATAAATATTACTCCTCTGTATAGAAAATTGACATAAACATATGAGAATCCATCAATATTTGTTCAAATGTGCATGCTTTTAAGCATATTAAGAAATTACGGTCAATATAAGATTTTAAGAGTAAAACAGAGGTCAAAATGTAAAGCTTGAGTCTTAGATCTTTTTAATGATGTATAGTTTGTCAACTACACATTAACATTTAGGCTATATAATATAACAAATATAGTAGCCTATATGAAATGCCATTGTAAGACTTGATTTTCCTGCTAAGACAAAACTGAGATCAAGTGCCCTGCAATAAAGCAATAAAACTCATCTGGAGAGAAGATCTAAAGAAATAGCATAGGACAACGCCTTGCCCTCACAACATCTACAGGATGCAACCCCACACACACACACCCTCCTTCCCTTCCCCTAACTCAAGTCACTGAAAGTTCTTCAAGATGTATAATGTAACTTGTGTATGTATTGTTTTTTCCCCTTTCATGTTTGGTATCATTTTGAATGTCTCAGTGTGATTGGTAAAATGGTCTGCTAGGTGCCAACCCATGAACACTCTGAAAACAACACCCAATATATGGAAGCAGGAGATGTCCAAAAGTGGCCCCTCAGGACTGATTTGAATTTGTCCCAAGAGGCCAGGGGCGGACTGTAAGACTTGATTTTCCTGCTAAGACAAAACTGAGATCAAGTGCCCTGCAATAAAGCAATAAAACTCATCTGGAGAGAAGATCTAAAGAAATAGCATAGGACAACGCCTTGCCCTCACAACATCTACAGGATGCAACACCCCCAACTCAAGTCACTGAAAGTTCTTTAAGATGTATAATGTAACTTGTGTATGTATTGTTTTTTCCCCTTTCATGTTTGGTATCATTTTGAATGAGTAAGATTGAGAACTAAGGAGAATTCTGTCCTCCTTTTGTCTCTTCAAGATATCTGAAAACCCACTCCTCTCCCCCCAAAACAGGTGTTGGTGTAGTAAATATTTACAATCCTTTGTTCTGGTCTGGGTATATAAGGTAAAGTGCTAAGCAGTCATGTGGGATCTTCTGTAGCCAGAAACCCCCATGCAGAGATGGTTGAATGTCTGAAGACATTCACACATCACTGTGTGTATATGCATTTCTTTGAGTAATTGAAGTTATTCAATTATTATTTCTGAATTGGCTTCTAATTGTCCAACTATGTAATTGACATGATACATTTTACTTGACAAAATAAAATGTTATATTTGATTTATTCTGCATTATTCTTAATTCATTATTTCTAGTAGATTAAAGCGAAGGTATTACCGCAAATCTGCGTCAGGATAGATTAAAACTAAAAGGCCCATGAAAGGAGCATAGGAGCACATCATGGGACCTTTTGATTTTTGTCTATCAACTGACTTAGTAAGTTGCAGTATCGTGACTAAGAAAACTGTGTTTTTGTATGAACAAGCATGTGGCGGTTCGACTCAAATGCATTAGTAAACTCTGCACCCTCTGACTAAGAATCAGAACTGGCGAATTTGTGACCGAGAAAGCACTCAATCGGCCGAAGTGACTTTTCTGAAGCGATACCGGGACCGCAGTGAACGAATAATTGAAGATATAAGGTAATCAGAATAATCAAAATCTAAATTAATGAATAATCAATGATTACTTTCAAATTGGAAACACAACTTAAGAATAATAATCATTTGAAATTGGAGTCAGATTAAACGAGTGAAATTAAGTGAACTTCAAAGAGGCGCTCAAAAGACATACACGCGTTAACCTTCACCCAGGCCGTCGGATTCCGTTTTTGGGCCGATGGGGGGTTCCTTACACATAGAGGAAGGAATGTTCAGACGCTTTGCATCACAGAAATACATTATATTTTAAAGTATATTAAACGCCTCCACGCATACTGTGTTTCTTGACAAAAAGTGTCTTAAAAAATCCAAATCAATGTATCGTTTTATATGAACAAGTAGGCAGGATAATTTTTACATAATTTTGAAGCAAAAACTCTAGTCTACAACCTCCAATACCCAGAAGTCTTGTGAACACATATAATATTAGTTTTGTGGCCTTATTTCAGTGACTTGAATTTTTTGTTTTTTCAATAACCACGCATAAACATTATTCCTTCAAAAATTCAAACATGTACATACATGTTGCTCACATATAAGGGTAGCCTAGTTTGTGCTGAATACAGTGTAATGACACTTTTTCCATTAATATGTTTATGAACAACTGAAAAAAGCACAAATGTCAGGGCATGTCAAAACTTCTCCAATGCCCCAAAAATCCTCAGACCCCAGAGGGTTAAACTATAGTTGCAATTGGAAAAACACTCATCTTTAAGCTATGGTTGCTATCGGGAAAATGCTCGTTCTTAAGCTATAGTTGCTATTGGGAAAATGCTGTTCTTAAGGCTATCTAGTTGCTATGGAAGGCAAAAAATGCTTGTTATAAGCACATACTGTGGTAATTTTTTTCAGGTACATGCTATCTTAAGCTGTTGTCTTAGTCTTTAAGCTTATGCTCTTTATGATATCTGATCATATTGCAACATTCTGTGTTCAGTTAGCAACCTTTCTGTAGCTTAAAACTTATCAAGTATTGTAACATGCTTGTTCTTAATTACACAGAGGTCTCTTATTCAACACTAACAACATCGTAGCTTGATGATCCTGTAAAGGAGTGTGAAATCATGGGAGTCGTCATCTTCACTTCCACAGCCAAAGGAATCAGCCCGATGGGAGCAGAAATCATGGTCATGAATGAGAAAGCACTGTATTTCATTGCTTAGCTGCACGCTGCATCTAACTCCGAGCTATTGCTGCGGGTGTATACAGGTGCTGGTCATATAATTAGAATATCATCAAAAAGTTGATTTATTTCACTAATTCCATTCAAAAAGTGAAACTTGTATATTATATTCATTCATTACACACCGACTGATATATTTCAAATGTTTATTTCTTTTAATTTTGATGATTATAACTGACAACTAAGGAAAATCCCAAATTCAGTATCTCAGAAAATTAGAATATTACTTAAGACCAATACAAAGAAAGGATTTTTAGAAATCTTGGCCAACTGAAAAGTATGAACATGAAAAGTATGAGCATGTACAGCACTCAATACTTAGTTGGGGCTCCTTTTGCCTGAATTACTGCAGCAATGCGGCGTGGCATGGAGTCGATCAGTCTGTGGCACTGCTCAGGTGTTATAAGAGCCCAGGTTGCTCTGATAGTGGCCTTCAGCTATTCTGCATTGTTGGGTCTGGCATATCGCATCTTCCTCTTCAAAATACCCCATAGATTTTCTATGGGGTTAAGGTCAGGCGAGTTTGCTGGCCAATTAAGAACAGGGATACCATGGTCCTTAAACCAGGTACTGGTAGCTTTGGCACTGTGTGCAGGTGCCAAGTCCTGTTGGAAAATGAAATCTGCATCTCCATAAAGTTGGTCAGCAGCAGGAAGCATGAAGTGCTCTAAAACTTCCTGGTATACGGCTGCGTTGACCTTGGATCTCAGAAAACACAGTGGACCAACACCAGCAGATGACATGGCACCCCAAACCATCGCTGACTGTGGAAACTTTACACTGGACCTCAAGCAACGTGGATTGTGTGCCTCTCCTCTCTTACTCCAGACTCTGGGACCCTGATTTCTAAAGGAAATGCAAAATTTACTTTCATCAGAAAACATAACTTTAGACCACTCAGCAGCAGTCCAGTCCTTTTTGTCTTTAGCCCAGGCGAGACGCTTCTGACGCTGTCTGTTGTTCAAGAGTGGCTTGACACAAGGAATGTGACAGCTAAAACCCATGTCTTGCATACGTCTGTGCGTAGTGGTTCTTGAAGCACTGACTCCAGCTGCAGTCCACTTTTTGTGAATCTCCCCCACATTTTTGAATGGGTTTTGTTTCACAATCCTCTCCAGTGTGTGGTTATCCCTATTGCTTGTACACTTTTTTCTACCACATCTTTTCCTTCCCTTCGCCTCTCTATTAATGTGCTTGGACACAGAGCTCTGTGAACAGCCAGCCTCTTTTGCAGTGACCCTTTGTGTCTTGCCCTCCTTATGCAAGGTGTCAATGGTCGTCTTTTGGACAACTGTCAAGTCAGCAGTCTTCCCCATGATTGTGTAGCCTACAGAACTAGACTGAGAGACCATTTAAAGGCCTTTGCAGGTGTTTTGAGTTAATTAGCTGATTAGAGTGTGGCACCAGGTGTCTTCAATATTGAACCTTTTCACAATATTCTAATTTTCTGAGATACTGAATTTGGGATTTTCCTTAGTTGTCAGTTATAATCATCAAAATTAAAAGAAATAAACATTTGAAATATATCAGTCTGTGTGTAATGAATGAATATAATATACAAGTTTCACTTTCTGAATGGAATTAGTGAAATAAATCAACTTTTTGATGATATTCTAATTATATGACCAGCACCTGTAAAGTCCTGCTTAAGTGGTTAAAAAAAATCACTCAAAAGTTCAACTAATTGCATTTAATATGAACTTTGTGATACATTTGAGATCAATTATATAAAATATTCATTTAATTAGTCGTTACGCATTAAAACATTATGTTTAATTCACACTTAAGTGTATTGTGTTGTGGCAAATAAAAAACAAACAAATATACCAGTTGTCTTTGATGAGTGTTATTTTCTTGCAAGAAAAGGCCAGCAGTCATACAGTCACTCAGAGTGTGACAGTGAAGGGAGAGCATCCTTCCTCTCTTATAGTCTCAGAATATTTTCTCTCTAGGGTTTGGGCCAATGATGGTATTTTCAACAATCTCAGACTTGTTCATCATATTCTTTCCTTGAGTGGAGGCCCCCCTGTCACGTACCAACACCCTTTACAATAAAGCATAACAAGATATAAATAAAATCTCTTCAACAATTCCCCCCTTTTTATCATTAACTGATAATTATAAAGCAAATAAAGCAAATGTAAGTCATTTCATCACATTTATACTCTTCATTCCTTACTTTCATATAAATGATCACTCTCTTCAATTTGAGAAGGAACAAATTTGTAGGTTGTTTTTGTTGCGATTTTCACTTCAGTGTAAGCAATCATTAATACACATTGTTGTCTTTTCATGCCTACTACAGATATTTTTCTGGGCTAATTTGGTTTTATCATAAACCTAATTAATTACAAACACATTCTCTTGAAGCCACGGCTAAGCAAGCAAACACTGTTACTGCATTCCTGGCATGGGCCAGACCCCCAGTAGTTATGGGCAGATCGATATGAAGTATTGATATATCGATACTGACGTTGAGTACTGAAAGTATCGATACTCAAATTAAAATATCGATACAAAGGTGTCTGTTTTTTTTTTTTACCAGTGATTTGGTTTATTTAACAATAAATGTAATGCATACAATATGCATTGAATTGGACAAATAACCTATGTTAGCGAATAATTTGTAGTGGAAGTATTTTCCTGCTCATCTGAACACGCAAATGCTGAAAGTCAGAACCAATCAATCACAGAGAGCGTTCGCTCTACATTCAAACAGGGCTGTGTTTAGTATCCATTGATGCTTTTGGGAAACGCAGCCCAGAACAATGCTTAACAGAAGACAGAAAAATATAATAATATTATTATTAGTTATTTCACAATAAACAAAATGAAATGGTAGCCTACATAGTTTGTGCAATTACATTTATTTAAATTTAACGTTAAAAGTTCATATTGATGTTCTGTCAGAATACAAATGTTTCATTTTATGGGTGCAACAGTCTGTCACTGGCAGCTTATGAAAACGAACCGTTACTACAGTGACCATAGTTCAGCTAGGCATATAGTAGGCTTATTTGTAGATTTTCCATGGTTTACCAAGTAAACATTTTAACCATGTGTAAACAAAAATATAATCTAATAAACTGCAATTAAGGCATATTGAATGTTAAAATGCCTTTCAAATATAATGTTAAGTTGGTATCATAACCCATTTTACTCTTAGTAATTCAATAATTGAATAAATGTTAAAATCTAAGCTCATATTAGAGGTATCGTATCGGTATCGATATTGGTGATACTGGCCTTGAAAGTATCTGTATCGTATCAAAACAAAATAAGTGGTATCGCCCATCCCTAACCCCCAGTCACTTCTCAGACAATAAATACAGACATGGCCTGTAATCACAAATACCAGGATATATAGACTGTTTTTTTTTATTATTATTATTATTTACAATCCCTCTTGCTTCTTTTCAACACAGACCATTTAACAGTCATTATAGCCCACATAAAAAAGAACATAAATGAACATAAACCTAAACTTTGTTAAGCTTAAAAAGAAAAAATAGGAACTGTCAGATTTTCATAATTCCTTGAGCTGCTTTCACCTCAACACAAATTCAGTTAGAAGGAGAGAAGACATTTCCTTACAATAGCTCAAAATGTCATGTTCACACAATTCGGTTTGATGGTATGTTGTTTTGATCCGTCCATTCCCATAAATCTCAAAAAGGCCTTAAATTGGTTCTGGGTCTCTTCCTCATTCTCATATACCCATTTACCCAAGTGAGCCCAGTGTCCTCACAGCACTTGGCCAATTTACTTTTTGCCTTATATTGCAAGCTTTAATCTATAATTTACTGCACTATTATATTCAGACCTGGTTCGGTAAAGTGACTTGTCACGCATTTCTCTCTTACTACAAATGTTGTAGATATGTTTATATATATATATATATATATATATATATATATATTTATTTATTGTTACAAACAGAAGGGGACGGAGACACTGATGGAATATGAACAGAGTTTATTGAACAACCAGAAAGCGTGGGCAGAGTGCAGGTGAGTATTGACTGATGCAGTTCGTGGCAGATGTGATTGTCGAGCTGATACTTGTCTTGTGGTTTCCAGGGATCATGGATGGCAGGCGGACGAGGAGCAGACCAGACACAGAGACACTCACGGGAGACGAGGAGAACACTGGGAGACGAGGAGAACGCTGGAGACGAGGAGAACGCTGGAGACAGGTGAGTATTCTTCAAAGGAGTCCTTAAGGTAAGCATAACAGGTGACTATGGAAGAGCTTTCCGCGTGTCACAAGCTGCCCAAGGGCAACCTCCTTTCGAAGCTCCCACGCACACAACCAACCAATCACCGGACGGCCAGGGCTTCCCCGAGAGACGTCACCTCAAAGACAGCCAATCCAAGTTGGGATTCCCCTTCCAGCTTGATACAAGCCACGGGACAACCCGATTACCTCAGCTGTCAAATCGAACGCAGGTACAAGCAAAATTCTCTCTCTCTAGCTGGAAACTGGTGAAAATCCTTTAAACAGAAAGAATCAAGCCAAAGCTCTGCTTTTGTGAATTTCCTCATGTTGCGATTTTAATTATTAGGATTGAAGTTGGGACTTTCTTCATAACTCACTCTATCAACTCCGCGAATGTGTATGAATGTGTGTGTGTATGTGTGTGTGTTTAGCCTTAGTTTCTTCTAATCTTAGAAGTAGTTCAATAAAGTCTTGTTTGATTTTTCAGGCATACAAGTGTCTTGTGCTGTGTTTGCTAAATTGCTGCCCTTAAACTTAAAGATTCAGCTACCTTGCTCATATCAGTAATCATAATAAAATATTGTGACCGTTGGCCATGGGATATTTTATCCAGAATTGGTAAAATACTTTAACCTCAATTATTCGCTTAATTATTAGACGAATAATTGATGAAGTGTTTAATATTAATTCTGAATCATTTACAGTTGTTTCGGTTCTTATTCACTGTAATTTAGGATGCGTTCACACTTGTCATGTTTGGTTCGATTAAAACGAACCCTGGTGCGATTGCTCTGTTAGTGCAGTTCATTTGAACATGTGTGAACGCTGCCATCCGAACCCTGGTGCGCACCAAACAAGCAGACCGAGACTACTGAAAAGATGGGTCTCGGTCCGTTTCCAAACGAACTCTGGTGCGGTTCGAATGATATATGACATGGACCAAAGACATGTAAATGAACCAAAAACAGGAAGATGAGACCCTAAAAAGGACAGAATCCTCACGCATATTGGTTTTCTCTTGTCATAGTCGCGAGTTTGCCCATCACAGGCATCTGACGCACGTCTCCATGCAGCAGATCGTTTGTGTGTGTGATGGATGGATTCCTGCCCCCTTTACACATTTTATAAGCTCTTCATGAGTGTTGTATTTGTCCCGCCCCTCCTCTACTCTGATTGGATGGCTGAATAAAAAGTGACAGTGATGAGCGCAGCGTTTTACTCAAAGTTGAACGTTCTTCAACTCGAGGCGACCAGTAAAAAACGCCGAGCTCTCAGCGCTTGAGTGTGAAAAAGACGCTCAGCGCCTCGTTACACACCTGGCGTTTAAAAAACACGGCGTTCCCATTGAAAACAATTGAAAAAGTATGCTAGCAGCTGGAAAAAATGCTTTGGTGGACACAAAAAAATGTATGGGGTATTTTGAGCAGAAACTTCACAGACACATTCTGGGGACACCTTAGACTTATATTACATCTTGTGAAATTAGGTTCTAAGGCACCTTTAAGTATTTTTGTTAGTGACAACATGTATTAACTCATCTGCTTGTCTGGACGGTCATCCTTTTTGGTGTGACCTGTGGAAATTTCATGTGGACTGAGGGCTGTGCTGGCTCTTTTTGATCACTCATATTTTCATTGCCATCAATAAAATGAGCAGGGCTTTAACCCATGCCCTTTTCTGTCATGCACAATTTTGGGTTTCATCATCTGATTTGCATTCTCACTATTACATCTTGTTGATGATATGCATAAAAATGTCAAATTTAATCACACTGCTGCTTTCCTCTTCCTTCCTTTTTTAGCTTTTTCTAAAATGAAGAGAAATTTATAGCAAATAAATTGTTGTGTCTTTTTCTGGTTCCTTTGAGTCTCTTTATAAAGTGGGAAAGAAGAAAAAAAATCTAATTTTTAAGGTGGCCATCAAATGTGTTGATGATCCCATGTCTGAGGACCCCATTAAAGTGGTGAGTTGAGAAGACTTCATTCTTCATGAAAATCTCTATTAAGAATTGTTTTATGAAAATCTGTATGTAGATGTATGAGATATAACTGCATTACACAAACAAAGCCTAGAAACATCAGTAGTAAAGTAATTGTAAAGTTCATTGCTTTCATCTTTAATTGTTTGAAATTAGTTAGGAATCAACTAACCTTTTGTCAATCTCTTTTCTTTAGCCTGGGTATTTGAAACCTATGAATGAAGAGGCACATATAATGTTGATGGTGCAAAACCCTTCAATATACAAGCATGTAGTAAGGTTAGACGTCTGGTTAATTGAGAAAAATCGAATCACTTTTATTTTGGAATATGATCAGTCCTTCATGACCTTATGTTCATCCAAGGAACGAGAGATTGCCTGACCAAAGAAACAGTGAAATGCATTATGAGGAAACTCATTGATGCACTGCATTACTGCACTGAGTGTGATGTTCATCATCGTGACACACATTGGGGAAACATTCTCATCCACCCAGACAACATGCAGATAAAGTTACTAGACTTTGCCATCGCAAAGCACATCAAGAAAGGACGTGAGTTGGCTTTCTGAACACATTTCACTGATGACTTATTTACTACAGTTCACTGTTGATGTTTAACTAACAGTAGAGATGTATTGTTTACAGGAACAGACAGAGATGCTTTGAAGTGTTTTCACATGAACGCTGTATCCAGAGAGGTCGCTGTATAAGAGGGAATTGACAGCTTGTATGAAATAATGAATCAGCTCATTGAAGGAAAAAAAAAGCCTCCTGTCCAAAGGTGAGACCAATAACAAGAATGAAATGGAAATAACATTGCTTGAAAAACATAAAAAGCTCTAATATAAGTGACAGTAAAATTAATAGTGTCAAACCTTGATGACAAAATACAGGGCATTGACAGTGAATGTTTAGCAATGAAAAAATGTTCATGGGCAACCAGAGAATGCCATAGTAACAGCAACAAATGCAGATTATTTCATGGTAGCATTACCTTACATGAACTACATACAGTGTCTCAAAATCTGTTTGTGTGTGTCAATATGGACAAAAAACATTACTAATCAGCTGTCTTCTGAAAACTTTACAGAATGCCTGGATCTTCTTTAGAAAAACAGAGCAACAAAGTTTGTGGACACCTTAGATGCCATTTTAGATCATGCCTGGTTTAAAAACCATTCAGAGAGCATGAAAGAAGAAAGAAATCAAGAAAAGTAGAAAATATAGTAGAAAAGTAAGCATAAGAAAAAGATATGTTTGCAATGATATTACGCAGCGCCTGTGACCCCCTGTTTGCACAGGGAGCGTGCCTTGCAACCATGGAGACATTTGTGAGAGGCGCCGAGTAATATCATTGCGCCTGCTGCACCCATGATACGGCAGCAAAGTTCCTTGATTATTACGCCGGAATGAAAGTATAGTTCCTAGCCATATCGGCCTAGAAAATCGCAACTTTTCATTTCCCGTCGGTCTTAGTACACGATGTAACTACAGAAGAGTCAAGTTTTAAATAGGAAAAATATCAAAACTCTTTGGTCATTTTTGAGCGAGATGCTAACGGTCTAATCAGATTCAATGAACTATGCTAAGCTATGCTAAAAGTGGTAACGCCAGACCCGGAGATCAGCTGAATGGATTCGAAAGCGGTAAAAACTCTAGGGGAGTTGGAAAATGAGCCTATTTTCAAAAAAAGTGGACTGTTCCTTTAAGAGATTTCCCTCTTTTTTAAATTTACATATACCTGACATTTCTATAATACAAATCATGAGATACTCAGCTTAAACCACATCTTCTTCCAGGTATGTTGACCATCTCAATGGACATTTTTACCAGGCTGACTCTTTGTGAGCTGTTGCAATGGGCTTTCCTTCGTTGGTGAGGGAGGGTGTTAACAGCACGCACCTTTGATCCCTTACTTTATGCTGTGTGGGGTTGTTGAGGCTGGTTGTTGTAGTTTTAAGTGAGAGGCCTGGACCAACCATTTTGCTGATTATTGCAAGATTTTACTTCCTGAGACCATGACCGCATCCCCACTGGTCCCTATAAGGTGGAGTGAACCATTTCCTGGCTGCTGTCACCTGTGAATGGAGACCTTAAAGGTGCCCTAGAATGAAAATCTGTATTTACTTTGGCATAATTGAATAATTAGAGTTATGTACATAGAAAAACAGGCAAATCTCAACAATTAAAACACTATAAATCAAGCCTCGCTAGGCAGGATTTCTAATCAATTAAATTTCTGCCAACTGCAGGAAGTGATTTTTGATGGCCTCCACATCATTAAACACACTACTGAGTCCGGCGGCGCGCAGATAGGTCGTCAGCGCTGAGCTGGTCAGCAGCACTCTCTCCTCACCTCCGGCAGTCGAGGCGGTGGCTTTCCCTCTAAAAGATGAGAAGAAAGCTAGTGACGCCTGCATAAGGCTGCATTTCTCGCACATGTGCGTCATGGACATCTCCACGAACTCCCTCTGCTCAAACTGGCAGCTGGAACACTTCCGTTGGATCGTCACCTCAATGCCCTTTATAGTGGAGCTGAAAAGCGCCTTTGATCCGTCCTCCTCCTCGCCACCTTCTCCCTCTGGCACTTCCAAATCTGCGACCTGCTTGATGGTGCTAGCCGGGCCAGTACACTGGCAGATGCTCCTGTCTCTCTAAGTTTCGTAGACAGGTTCTTGAAAGCATACGAATTGTTGCCCTAAGTCTGGTTGACGAAGCTGTCCCACAGCGTCACACTGATCTCACCCGTCCCGTCACAGATCAGCAGTTCTTTGAGCTCACAGTCCAAGCCATTGACTGTCACCATTCTGCTTAAGAAACTGTGAGGTCAAACCTTTCCACAGACCTCTTCCACCTACAGAAACCAACCACAAACAAGACATTACTTTTCTTTCCAGTTCGGTCACATACAGAACAGAAGGGTTTGGCTCTGAAATGTCAACTCTGCAATTCGCACCTTCTGCTTCGGGCCGAGAGCCTTTACCTCCACTACGGTCATCCTTCTGCAGCTCAGTGACGTGTAACGCAGAAACGACAGCCTGGTCACCTCCACACTGGTCCCACGGGAGCATATGCCATCGTAGACACCTGGATCAGAGAAGCCTATAAAAACAGGCAAAAGTCCCCAATTAAAACCGAGCACACCAGCGATTCAGCACAACACACGCCATCAGAGAGGCCAATCTCTAAAAACAGGCTGCTCACTTATGCTGTGCTTGACGTTCCACAGCCTGACTGCGGTGCCGTTCTTGTCTACCTGGCTGAAGGTGGCTTGCTTCTCCATCGCGAAAACGACCAACCTGTGGTATTCCTGCCTGGCGCTTTGCAGAACAGTGGTGAAAAACAGAGTTTTTCCCAGACTGCTTTCTATGGCATTCCGAAGGGTTAAAAACTTCTTTTCTGCTATTTATTCCATTCAATTTAAGGTGCAGACGAGGTGTAGATGTGACGTAGATGCCACGTAAATCACGTGTGACAGTGAAGTGTCATTCGCGCCATTCACGTGTAGCAATAAAGTTTTTTTTTTTTCCCCCGGCAACACGTATTATTATTATGACACACTATGGTGCAGTGTGTTATGAGCGTTGATTCGTGCTAATTTTTCACTAACCAGGAGATGGAGAAGTTTACCCATCCGTCACCATCAGTCCGTGTGGATTTTGGAAGGGGATTGATAGGCACGGCAAACGACAGACCCGCAGTAGCGTCACGGTAGGAACGTATACGTGATAGCGACAGAGAATGTGAGAAATGTATAAAATTATGTACATCTGAACTAGGCACGTCACCTTACAAAGACACCTGATATGGGGTGTGATTTATGCATTTACTTTGCTAACTAAGCAATCAGTCGCATCGATCATCCCGTATGTTGCCGTGAGCAGAAGTCGTGACCAATGACGTGAGAAGCTACGTGACGTCTGCGACATGTCATCTGAAGTAACTTTTGCTAGCTCAATGTGATTTTGTTAAATGTCTGAAGTTCTGTAAATTACTGTATTTTTGTTTTGAGCAAAAAGAAAAAAACATTAACTCCTTTGCACCTCCAAATCGCTCAATATTTCTCCAGTTCCTAATTTTGTTTAAATGGTCAGAATATGTTGAGGAAAACATGACCTACACTGCAACATATTAGCCAATCAATGAACTGACATCAGAAGATGTGCCATTGCTTAACTTGAAAATGCTTGACATGGCTTAATTGTTCTAAAATGACAACCTGGGACAATTACATTTACATTTATGCATTTGGCAGACACTTTTATCCAAAGCGACTTACATTGCATTATACAATACATTTGTATCTGAGTATGTGCAATCCCTGGGATCGAACCCACGACCTTGGCATTGCTAGTGCCATGCTCTAACCACTGAGCTACAGGAAAGCATATAATTAGTTCATACATTTCTCTTGTCATAAACACTACTGCTACAATAATGGCAGCATAATCAAAGTAAAACAGCATTTTGTTTAGGAGTTTTGTCCCTCATAGAAACCTGTTATATTCTATTATAACCTGTTATGTTCATGTCTTTCTTTCTTTAGTCGAAAAGAAATTAAGGTTTTTGATGAAAACATTCCAGGATTATTCTCCTTATAGTGGACTTCAATGGCCTCCAAACGGTTGAAGGTCAAAATTACAGTTTCAGTGCAGCTTCAAAGGGCTTTAAATGATACCAGATGAGGAATAAGGGTCTTAATCTAGCAAAACCATGTCATTTTCTAAAAAAAAAAAAAGTAAATGTATATGCTTTATAAACACAAATGATGGCCTTGCAAGTGCTTCTGCACTTCTGTATTCTTCAAAAAGCTTACGCTGTATGTCCTACACCTTCCCTATTCTACTGGTACCGTGAAATCTTGGATGACATGGGGGTGAGTAAATTATCAGGAAATTTTTATTTGAAACTGAACTAATCCTTTAATCCCAAAAGACCAACTTCAAAATTAAAAGATTACTTCAGAATGCAAGCAGTGGCCCATGACCAAGTAAACACTTTAATCATGTTATATTTTAGTAGAAATTATAATATAGTAGGCTATAATACCGAATGCAGAAATACTACACAGAACAAACTGTCATATCAGTTAAGACAGCATATTGTGTAGTAAAAGTAAATATAAAGAAATATTCTTGAGATGAGCATTTCTCAAATTTCAGTGTACACTAATTATACAAAACTATACTGTCATAGCATCATGATTAAACAAATTGAAACCTGTTATATATTATAACTATATATAATTATATATTGGTATACAATTTATTAAAGAAATATAGGCCTACTATGTACAGACCAGCAGATGAACCCAGAATATGCAGCGTGTAAAGTAACCTATTAAAACTCATAACGTGAAACTGGGTATTCTGGCTTTATCTGAAATGCGAGAGAAAATTGGTTGTCCCTGGTTGTTGTTTTGGGATATTAGGCATGTGAGGAGGTGTAAAAATGTATAAACAAAACGTTTATTCAAATCCAATAGCCTAGTATTTGACGAATTGCCCCGTATAAGATGGGCAGCAGAGGGAGTTTAATGTTTTACTGTGGAAGTTGTTATCACATAGGCTTTGATCATTTTTGAAACGAAACAAACTGCTTAAACGAATACATATTTTTTTTTATGACTGAGCACTGTTTTTAATTCACTTACCCAGCAACCACCTATAAAAAAATCAATAATTAATAGCCTAATGTATTCAGTGACATTTTACCAAATATATTCACAGTAACCACAGCTTAAATTTCATATTACAATATATTGCATTAGACAAATGAAATGCAAGCACATATGAACAAATGAGTCTACTAATAATAATTAATGCAACACATCTGATACGAGCAACAACTTAGTTCAGCTGGAATGTGTAAATGGCCTTTGTGCCGGTGTCACAGTTCTTTAAACGGAGAACAGTCAGCTGTTAATGCGGTGCTTGAGCAACAGAGGTGGCCCGAGGGGTGGCCAAGATTTGTAATGATTCCTCCAAGTTATGATCATTACCACCTTAAAGCTTCCTTTGGGCAAAATAGGAATAAAGCTATCAGTGTGGAGATTAAATGTGAAGTTATTACAATCTAAAAATATATTAAAAACTTTAACCGTTAGGTGCGATTAATGACAGAAAAACGTGTGATTAATTAGTATTTTTTTAATCGATTGACAGCACTAGTAAATACGCATATGCAGTAAGATATCGTTTGCCAATGTTCACCTCTCCAGTCTTACAGTGGTCACATGGTTCAATTATTGTATTTATTAATAATGTTTAATTTATTTAGCGCCTTTCCCAAGCTCAAGGACGCTTCACAATAACAGTAAGGAACAGACAGTCAGTTAAATGGACAGTAGACATTTGCCCAGTCCAAGACTGCAGTTGCATATTGCAATACTAGTGCAAAGAGTCGAATACAAAGAGTCATCATAACAGAGGACAGAAAAACAACACTGTGGTTACAGACAATCCAACCGTCTCCATTGACTTTATATTGCGTGAGGCTGCCTCCTTGTCATTTCTGACTTATAACAAAAAACAGAACAATGTCTAAAAGCTGCTGTGTGACAAGGTGTACAGAAAACAAGCTAAAAAACCCCAGAACTAAGTTTTTATAAGCTACCGAACTGTAAAAGCAAGCCTTTATGGAGACAAAAGTGGATACAAGCAATAAGATGGTGAAGCATCAGCAGGAAGAATGGGTAAATTTTGGGATCCTGACATTCAGTATGCCTACATGTGCAGTAAACATTTAATCACTGTTAAGTCAAATATCCAAATGTCAGTTTTATATATTATATTTCCTGTCACTGATTACGTTCCCCTCCAGTGGGTGTAGTTCTCATAGTAATATTGACATGTCCCGCTCTGTCTCAATCGCCTGTATCCACTTTTTAGTCCTTAAACGCTCGTTTTTTTGGGTCGACAGCTTATAAAAACTTTTTTTTTTTTTTTAGCTTGTTAGCTGTACACCTTGTCACACAGCAGCTTTTAGACATTGTTCTGTTTTTTTTATAAATCAGAAATGACAAGGAGGCAGCTTCACGCAATACAAAGTCAATGGAGACGGTTGGATTGTTTTCCCACCGGGTGGGCGTGGCTTTCAGATTACGCTCTGTCTCTATAATTATTAAAGTTTAAAATTAACAATTCAAATTAATGTATTTATTGTAATAACGTTATAATAGTTTTAATGAGTATAAAAATATAATAAATATGCAATACAGTGCACAGATTTAGCAAAATACTTCTCTCTGTGGTTATTTTTCTAGCTAACTAACATGTTATGGTCATTAAATGGCTTTCCTGAGGTAAATGTTACCTTGTGCGCCATATTGTCCTCCAGCTGTTTTATGGACCTCTCCCGCGGGTGAAACAGCGATTGATCGATAATATGAGACATGATTCATTTCAGTAAGCTGAACTGTATCTTTCAACACAACTTCTACTGTTCATTCGTGTTTATTTACTATTAAATAGCAGTAAAGAGGGAGAGATGGTCAGGGCACGACGTGCTACGAGCGCCAAAACGGTATTTACTGTTTTTACTTAGTAATAAAATTGACACAATTTGAAAGCTGAGACTGTATTTCGTATATATATGTATATATATATATATATATATATATATATATATATAACCTGCTCTGTCTTGCCTGTTGTCGTGTCATCTTTGCTCCGCGATCATTTTTCACTGCATGAGAAAATGGATGTGAGAGCGTGAGAGCGTCAATTGCGTGAGTCTCGCGCTGAATGCCTGAGATCTGACAGGTATATTTCAAAATAAAACAGGACAGACATCTTTGCTTCTTGCCTATCCATGGGAGCGATAGCAGCAATCTATTACTGACAATGCTTAGGTTTTGTGGGGATATAGTAAAACATTGATCCGTTTATCACAGCCACAGCGCAGCAGACGGGCGGCAAATGGCGGCCTTACCACTGTGTGACGTCACATGGAATCAGTATTCGGTTAGTATGGAAGTGATTAGCATGATTAACAGTCACACTTAACTCTATAATTACTACATTTCTGCTGCATTCTGTTATCGAAGTTGGATGTTAGGCTATTTCACTCACTGGCGTTTTCAGCTCAAGAACGTTACAAATGATCATTCAGATATGTGTAACATAGCAGGTGCTATTACATGATTTATTTCTGCTCAGTATCATGCAAATTGTAGGCATTTAAAGGCTAATTCACACTCCAAACTCCAACAAACACCACCATGGCCTGCTAGATAAAAAAAATAATTAATTAAAATAACTTAAAAAGCAGTGAGCCATTGAACAATGACCCATTTTAAGACTGCACAAGGTAAAATTATTTGCTTCACTTGTGGAGTTGTCAGATCAGCCAGGCTCTACTGGTTATCTCTGCTCACTTCAGACAGTGCAGCTGGTCCCATCAGGATAATGTCAGGTTTTTATGTAGCCTATATATATATTTTTAGGATAACTTAACATCATTTGTATTGTGGGATGACCACAGGCCCAGACTAGCAATGCAAAACAGAATCTAAAGCACTTGCATTCTTACTATCCCCAATTAAAGTTTGAATTAAAGCATGTCTCTAATTCTGAAATCTTCTCCATTAGCCTATCTCCCTGCATTTATTATGTGTAAATCTTACCGCTGACAGAGAAAGCTATAGTAAGCATATGACAGACAGTGGAAGTAACAATAAGAGGTAATAATAGGTGAAGATGACCTGACTCACTGTGTTTAATCACTGATCCAACTCACCACAGTTGTTTGATGGACTCGTGAAAGGAGTGAGAGGGAAAAAAAACAATTTTGATTAAAGCTAGTGACGTCAGATTAATGTCATAGGCAATACAAGGTAATATCAGATATATTATGATGATTATCAAGCAATATATGCAGCAATTAAAGATAGAAAATAAAGATATACGTAGCTACAAACGCAAACCACTCAGCAGAGGCAGACGGGAAACTCACAAACACTTCAGTCACAAGCAGCTGCTGCTGGAGTTCAATCTCATGCTGTATATTAACATGATGTTGTGTCTTTTTCAGGTTCCTTTGAGTCTCTTTATAAAGTGGGAAAGAAGATTGGATCAGGAGCCTACGGTCATGTCCATAAAGGGATTAGAAAATGGGATGGCAAACAAGTATGCTGCATAAACCAAACTTTTTATTGTTCAAATTCACAACATTCACAAATGTAAAAAAATTTTTTTTAAAAAATCAGTTTTTAGGTGGACATCAAATTTGTTGATGATCCCATATCTGAGTTGAGAAGACTTCATTCTTCATGAAAATCTCTATAAAGAATTGTTTTATGAAAATCTGTATGTAGATGTATGAGATATAACTGCATTACACAAACAAAGCCTAGAAACATCAGTAGTAAAGTAATTGTAAAGTTCATTGCTTTCATCTTTAATTGTTTGAAATTAGTTAGGAATCAACTAACCTTTTGTCAATCTCTTTTCTTTAGCCTGGGTATTTGAAACCTATGAATGAAGAGGCACATATAATGTTGATGGTGCAAAACCCTTCAACTTATGAGCATGTAGTAAGGTTAGACGTCTGGTTTATCGAGAAAAATCGAATCACTTTTATTTTGGAATATGATCAGTCCTTCATGACCTTATGTAAGTTAATCCAAGAAAAGAGAGATTGCCTGACCGAAGAAACGGTGAAATGCATTATGAGGAAACTCATTGATGCACTGCATTACTGCATTGAGTGTGATGTTCATCATCGTGACACACATTGGGGAAACATTCTCATCAACCCAGACAACATATAAAGTTACTAGACTTTGCCATCGCAAAGCACGTCAAGAAAGGACGTGAGTTGGCTTTCTGAACACATTTCACTGATGACTTATTTACTACAGTTCACTGTTGATGTTTAACTAACAGTGGAGATGTATTGTTTACAGGAACAGACAGAGATGCTTTAAAGTGTTTTCACATGAACGCTGTATCCAGAGAGGTCGCTGTATTAGAGGGAAATGACAGCTTGTATGAAATAATGAATCAGCTCATTGAAGGGAAAAAAAGCCTCCTGTCCAAAGGTGAGACCAATAACAAGAATGAAATGGAAATAACATTGCTTGAAAAATCATATAAAGCTCTGATATAAGTGTTAAAAATGTTCATGGGCAACCAGAGAATGTCATAGTAACAGCAACAAATGCAGAGTATTTCATGGTAGCATTACCTTACATGAACTACATACAGTGTCTCAAAATCTGTTTATGTGTGTCAATATGGACAAACATTACTAATCAGCTGTCTTCTGAAAACTTTACAGAATGCCTGGATCTTCTTCAGAAAAACAGAGCAACAAAGTTTGTGGACACCTTAGATGCCATTTTAGATCATGCCTGGTTTAAAAACCATTCAGAGAGCATGAAAGAAGAAAGAAATCAAGAAAAGTAGAAAAAGGTAAGCATAAGAAAAAGATATGTTTTTTAAAAGATTCAGGCCCTCTTGGCATTTTCGATTTAAATGTCATGCTCTCATTATTTGACAGGTAGATGCAGTAGTGCCTGCAGCTCCTCCACCGGGGCCTGTAGTTCAGCTGCAGGGTCATCAGCTGGAGTCCACCTCTCACCAACGTCTCCCTTCCAGCCCAGCAGCCTCACTTCTCCTTTCTCCTCATCCATAGCCAAAATCTGCTCTTTTCAGCCTCTTCAGCCAGGTCTTTCAGATATGGGGTTAGAATTGTTCCTTTATTCCAAATACATAGATTATGATCAACAAATGTAAAGAGATTCACAAATACATGTTTGGAGCAAACACAACTCTACCTGGCATTTACTTGAGAATCGCTTTCTGTGCATTTGTGGATCGCTGGACACATTTGTGGATTTTAAAACATTTCTAGCATCAAGCCGTGGACTCCACCCACCGTCTACTCAGGCCAATCAGATAACGGCCATTTGCGCTGACCAATCATAGCACGTTCTTGCTACAATCACGTTTTGCTTTATAATCAGGGCGGTCTCAACCTATAATAATTTTGCTCATGCATCAGCTTTGTAAAAAGGTCCATAAAAATTGGTTTAGTAAAAAATGTTTAAAGTTTGAATTTCTTGTGTGTCAAGCCAAGCCACAGTATTATATTTTATTAGTCTTTGAAAATGCTAGATAAAGAGAAATAGCACTTTACATCTCGCTATAGAATAGAAATAGCACTTTACACGAGCAATGTCACACTCGTAGCCGTGCGATATGGCTGTGTATCAGCACGGATGTGATTCGTCCGTAGGCGTAGGTAATCAGTGTGCTGATATACAGCCATATCGCACGGCCACGAGTGTGATATTGCGTTTATACAACAGTTCGACGGCACGAGTGTGTAAATAAATAAGAAATAACAACGGAGGGTCTTTAAAACCCTCTTTTGTGCAGCACTACTTCCTTCCGCCACGGATTCAAATCTCAAGTTGACACTCTGCTTCTTTGCAATGCAAAGGTAAATAAAGATCTGAGGCCGTATTCACAAAACATTTCATCTTGCCACTTTCTGATTCTAAGAGTTCTCCTAAATAGCAGTAAAAGTTCTTAGTTAAGAGTTTTCTCTTAAAACCTATTCACAAAGCTTCTGAGACCAACTTTTACTAAGGTCTTAAGCTTAGAGAAAGGGCGGGGTTGACCTCCTTGCCATGGAATATACACACAGTGATTGGCTGATGGGGGAGGAGTCAGCGATTTAACCATAGAGATATTGTAGAATGAGGTGTCATGTTTCCATATTCAAATAAAGGTTTTAAAATACAAATGTTGCCCTATTCAAATAAATATTTTTTAATAAAAATGTTGTCATATTCAAATAAAGGTTTTAAAATACAAATGTTGTCATATTCAAATAAAGGTTTTAAAATGTAGGCTAAGTGTCACTAATTAAACTAGTATATACAGTTAATTGTCCGCCTCTTAAATGTCTGCATCTCGAGAATGCAGAATTTAAGCAACAAATTATGTTTTATAAACAAAGTTTGGGAGAAACGCATTCAAACGGTCTATCTAATCAGCTCGAGAGGAGGAATATATACACAGACGAGAGCCGACTCACTTATAGTTACTTCAACAGTTTTCTGCATCCCTCCGCCATCCCGTCCCTCACTCTCGGCTGGGGATACGGGGGAGAAATTTGGGTTTGGGCTAAATTCCAAGCTCAGAGCCCTCGATCCTCTTGGACAGCACACCAAATATGCTTATTATATGTTTTATTACTCTATTCAATCATTTGTAAATGTGAACTCATGAAAACCACTGCCACAGGTAATCGGATAATATTTATTTGTGAAAGATTTATTTTTGGCGTCTCATCATAGATTAAAATCTATAAATCAAAATGTATTGCATTTATGAAGAAAAAGTTCAGCACCTAAGGCTCTATCGCTATTGCCTCAATGGTGTACAGTGTCTTTGGGTGGATTAGGACCGTTTGTGATTTGGTCTTAGTGACTCAGGAGTCCTCTTGACTACTCCTAACGTTTCACAGATTTAGGAGCTAGTTTTAGCGCTAAAATGCTTTGTGAAATACTCTTACAAACTAAAATTAGGACTGACACACCCATTATTTTTAAGAGTTTCTCCTAAATCGTCAATTTAGGAGCAACTTTTGGCCTTAAGATGTTTTGTGAATACGACCCCTGAACTTTAAATTTAAGGCCTTAAAACGTCTTAAAAAATGCCAGATGTTCGTCCGAGGTATTCAATTTCATTTAGTCAGGTCTAAAAAAGGTTTTACCCTCATTCATTTCCAGGAACGCTGGCCGCTGAAAGTTATTACAGAGTAGCAAAAAGTATCGAGTCGTAGCCTACAAAGCGTAGCTCTAGAGTCTTTGCTACAACTGTAACAAAAGCAGCAGAACGCTGCCCTCAGAACGTTGGTTCAGTGTGTTGTAGTTCTTTCTGGGGGATATACAACTGTGATAAATACAATACCTGCCCTCGAAATATGCGTCTCCTCAGAGTTTTGTTAAAGTTCGGCTACGTGTGGAAAATGGGAAAGTGTACTTTCAACAAGACATGGCTAGATCACAGCGATTTCCGCTGTTGGTTACAAGCGGTACCCAGCTCCAGGTATGAGGCTCGCTGCAAACTTTGCAAAAAAAATATTCAATTAGGGACTCTAAGTGTGAAGCCGCTGGAGTCACACGCCAGAGCGGAGAAACACAAGCTTGCCATCAGCGGACTCGGCCAATTAGCCAGTTTTGTGCCTCACCCCTGCCGTCATCCTCCTCAATGCCTGGTCCCTCTGGTCTCCAGACTCCAGCGCAATATCATCACAGCTCCGTCGAAATCCGAGGTGCTTTGATACTACACATGGTGACTAAAAACCACTCATTTAATAGCAACAGTGAGACTAGCGATCTCTTCCAAGTAATGTTCCCTAATTCAGTAATCACGAAGACATTCTCTTGAGGGCCCAACAAGATCACTTATGTGGCAAGATTTGGATTGGACACACACATATCAGATCATCCATGTTAGATAGATAGATACTTTAATTATCCCAAGGTAAGTATCTATCTATCGAACATGGATTATCTGATGTGTGTGTGAGTGAGTGACTGAGTGTGTGTGCTACATGGGTTGGAGTAGCCTGTTCAATCTCTATTAGGCTATTAATATCCTATTTTTGTAATGTAAATAAATATGAGATGAAATCTATTCTTTTTGAAGGCAAGTTTGTTTTAGCCTATTTTCATTTTGGGCCTAAGGTTTTGGGCATTTGGCACGTTGTTGGGATGCAGTGGTGTAAAGCACACCGCCACTGGACTCTAGAGCAGTGGAGACGTGTTCTCTGGAGTGACGAATCACGCTTCTCTGTCTGGCAATCCGATGGACGAGTCTGGGTTTGGCGGTTGCCAGGAGAACGGTACTTGCCTGACTACATCATGGAACCTTGTGGAAAGCCTTTCCAGAAGAGTTGAAGCTGTTATAGCTGCAAAGGGTGGGCCAACTCCATATTAAACCCTACGGATTAAGAATGGGATGTCATTAAAGTTCATGTGCACGTAAAGGCAGGCGTCCCAAAACTTTTGGCAATATAGTGTATATTGTGAAATAAAATTCCTCATATCATGGTCATTATGCCCACCCCTTGCTCACCCGTCCCGTATTTCACCATGAGAAATGAGCTGCTTGGGTCAATGTAGTACAGTTCAGTATGAAAAGGACTCGTTCAGATTAGGTTTGTGAACCAAATGAAAAAAAAAAAGTGTTACGTGTGTAATACATTTCCAAGAAACAAGCTGCATTTTCACATCTGCCTCCAATAACTATCAGAGTCCAGCGAGCATCTCAGACACCACTGACTCTTTCTGAACTTCAGATCAGACCCAACAAGACGCTTTCATTTACACCAGTTCAAGAACAGCACAAAGGTAAACCTGCATTCTGTTCAAATTAGTGAACCATTTACAAGATATTTATAATAAAACTATCATTAATGTGCATCAGTTTTTTGCAGCCCTTTTGGTGCAATACATTGAGTGTAAAGTATATTAGTTTTTCTTTATGTAATAATATTCCTAGTGTTGAAATTAAGACATTATGATGACAGATAATGTGTTTGTTTATATCTGCACTGTTAGACTTTTTATTGTATTTTTGCAGTAACTTACTGGCAGCACTGTTACCAGTAAGTTACTGTAACAGTACCTTTACAGTAGCTTAACTGTAAATGTGTTTTACAGTATGATGCTCTTACCGTAATTGCATTTTACAGTATGATGCTCTTACCGCAACTTTTTACAGTATAATAATATTACAGTAATTTTAATGTAATTTATTTCAGTTTTATTTTACATGAATGCTACTGAATTTAATAGATTCCAAATAAGTGACTTGAGTCCATGTATATCAATATATTTTTATTCACTGTCACAATCAATTACATCCATTTTATTTATCATAATGCAACATAAAAAGAGACCTGAATTCATAACAAATCAAAGCAGAGATCATGACAACGCCCAATAAAAAGCATGAACAAAACCTGCCAGTTGGTCTTGGCTGGTCTCCATACTGGTAAACAACTGATGGCTGATCTGAAACAAAATAGGGCAAATGTATGAGAAATAGTCATGAATTTATTTCATCTAAATTTGTTCATGAAGAGACGAGGTAACAACTTGTGGAACAGCAGTTATTCCTAGTAGTGTACTGTTTGAATAGTATAGCTTTATTGCACATCCTTGTTAGGAAACTCTATTAATTGCCTGAATGTACAATCACATTAAAGGTACAGTGAGTAACTTTATGGCCCTTTAAACCTGAAATAGAAAGCTTCTGTAACATTACAAATGTCTTTACTGTCACTTTTGATCAATTTAATGCATTCTTGGTTAATAAAAGAAATATTAATTTATTTAAAAAAAAAAAAATGTACTGACCCCAAACTTTTTAATAGTAGTACTTTCTATTTCAGATAAATGGTGTTATTTTGAACTTTCTAGTCATCAAAGAATCCTGAAAAACATTGTACACAACTGTTTTAAACACTAAACATAATCAGAAATGTTTATTGAGCAGCAAATCTCCACAAATACATTTCAAAATATATACAAATTGTAAAAAATATTTCACAATATTACTGTTTTTGCTGTATTTTGGATCAAATAAATGCAGCCTTGGTGAGCAGAGGAGACTATTTAAAAAATAATAAAACCCTTACTGTCTAAAACTTTTGAATAGTTTTATATATATATGTGTGTGTGTGTGTGTGTGTGTATGTGTACACTCACAAACACTGTTATGTCCCCATTTTAGTGGAGGGTTGGAGAAACATGTAACAGGAAAAAAATCTGCCACAAATGAACATCCTTCAATGTTGCAAGCAAGAGTACCTCTGAACTGAGATTGTTTTTTATTATCTGGTTTATGTCTTTGTTTCATATGCATGTAGGATTTAAATGTCACAGTTTTTTTAAAGGAAGCAGGACGTTGCCCATTTCCACAAGCAAACCTATGGTTTACTGTGTGCTGATGCTTTTTTACATGACTGCAGAAAATTCTCAGAAGTTCACAAGCTACAGTATGTGCACTTGTACATACTTGCATGTGCTCAAGTTCAGGTCTCTCTCTGTCTTCTCTGATCACTGGCTGGATATGATCTGCATATAAAATAATGCATACATAAGTCCATGTAATTAATAATTTTTAATTACTTTGTCATGTTATGCAGTGGCATATCCCAAACCCCCTGAACACTTTATTTTTATTTGTATTCATATTGTGGGACTGCTGTGTTGTTGTGGTAACCGTGGCCTTTGTTATATATGTTTTTATATATATATAACATTTTTATTTATATATTTATTTTTTGAAGTATAGGAGATTGTAAATATGCCTCTCCCCCTCCTCATACTGTTCATACTTTATAAAAATCATTAAAGATTTCTGAGCAAAAAGGACTTGACTTGATAAAAAAGGATGAACTATCAATCAGAGGACAGAAGGCATGAAGTAGTTTTAGTCTTAATGATAATTTATAGGGAATAGAAATTTGCGTATTAAATATTACACAGCATTATACAATACATTCATAAATAGGCATTATACTTACTGTTCAACAGAATTTTACAAAGAATGTTTAGTTTAAGTTATGAGAGAATAAATGTTTAAAAATCTGGGTATAATGTTGCATTCTGTTTTCAATGGATTTATACCCCAAAACGGGCAATGTGAAGTGGGTAATACAAACATTTACAGGCTAATTATGAAAAATGTAAAAATTAAATTCATAAAATTTCAATATAAACGTAATAATCTAACACTGAACAACAACTTTTTAAACATGTAAGTCCCCTCCAAATATTTTAAATATGTGAAATATATCAACTTTTATCAGAAGGTTAGTAGATTTCCCATTACAGGGGATCATGCTGTATTTAAATGCTGCCTGTGAGCTAAACAAAAAAAATGACTTAATGGACTGACTTCCCCAGCACTGCTAACTTCTGCTCTCACTGCTGGTGTTCATATTTAGAATAAATTCTGCACCAAGGAGAGGGACATAGTTTCACTAATAATTTGTTTATTTTGCATTATTTTAATTCTTTTGGTGTTATTGGAATACTTCTTTCATGTAGTGGACAATTTTAAGATTTTGGTCTTTGTTCTGCTTACATGTCTTCTTTTACTCTAATGGAAAGAAATCTTCCATAAAAAAAAAAAATATTTAGATGGTGTTTGTTTTAAGCCTACTACCCATCGTCTGTTTGCATCTGTAGATTTCTTCTAAATTAACCAAAACAAGCTAATCTGCACATTTAAACACATCAAGAGTTTTTCCCCCTGAAATGTTATAATTACATAATATATATTATAACAAATGCCTGCAGAGGGCGCCAAAAGCTTGCTGATTGTTGTTGTTACACAGCACGATCAAATCCTTGTTTTTAAAATATTATATTAGTTAAATAATAATAAAAATATTCGTCCACTTCTTCATGACATAAATGCTATAGCCACTGTAATTTCCTTAACAAGAATATGTGGACATCAAACATGCAACCTCAGAGTGAGGGCTTACACTTTTATTGATGTATTATCCTGTGTAAGTGTAGAATTAAGAATGATAGCATTATGCAATGCTGTATTATGATTTTTAAATGGTTTTAATAAATCATGCATCCTTAGAAAACTGTCTAATAAAGCGGATCATGGATCCGCGTCAGTGGAAAGCTCCACTTCTGGTATTGACAGTCCTACAGATATCTTTACCATGGTTCAAAACGCAATGCAGAGCACATTAAAATAATTGAAGTTATAATATGACATAAATTGCATTAGTATCTGATGCAAAAACTTGAGAAAATGAGATTGAGGCAGTCGATGACGTTGATAAGAAAGATTATTTATTTATTGAATTTAAATTTGAAATAACACAAGAACTTCAATTGATAATGAAAAAATTTAATAAAACCAGAGATGTCAGCTTGAACTTTTGTATGATGATCCCTTTGATCCCCTTACATATGAATACAAAATATTATTGCAGGAAATGTACATCACGTGCACAAGAAACACAGATTCTGAGAATATCGTCGCTCGGCAGGATATGGCAGGCGTCCAAAGTTAACCACAAGTGTCACCATACCCCATTACCCAGAAACACTTAAAGTTCACCTGGAAAATGATAACACCAAGTTCTGCAAGTAACACAAAATACAATGAAGATCAAATAATAAAAGAGCACAATAAGGAGTAAATATTTGATTATATGTGATTATATGATAGTAATTGAATACATTGAATAAGATTATATGAATACTTGAAATAATAAGTAACATTGAAAATCATAAATGATAATGAATGATTAATGTATGATATGTATAAAATGCATAATATGAATATTGACCATTTTGGATTCACCAGTATCAAATCAAGCAGATGCGTTTGCTGGTGGTCAAATTATTAATGCGGTGTTAAACGTATAAATAATCTCACCCTTTAAATAGCCAAAAAGAAAAAGAATGTGGGTACAACTTCCGGTGAGGCGGCGGAAGTAGCATACCAGGGTCATTCTACAGAAACGTCCACTTTTGGAATGGCAAGATGTCTTAAAATGTATTTCTTTTTCTAACATTTAAACTTAGACCACATTATTAGATTACACTTTGACTTTATGAATACACATAAATGACAGCTTAATGATTTTTTTTTTTTGTGCATTTATTTAAAGACTGCATGTACCATGTTTTTGTCACTGGTGTTACCTTCTCTAGCAATTTCAAACGTTTTTATGAAATATTATTTCTCAATTTTTTCAGCACATGCAGTCAGAGTTACAGAAAAATAATGATAATGCAAAAAATAAGAAGATTGTGTTATTTATTTTAATCAGGTTAATTAATAGTGTGATTGAATGATGTTAGTTCATTTGCACAACCATGTATTTGCTATAACAATGAAAATATTTGAAAAACAGTTATAAACAAGTAATGATGCAATCCTTTACATCTTAATTCTTGAGTGTAGCAGAATTCAATGATGTAAAATTATTATCATGTCACATATAACACATTTTATTTAATGTGACAGACAAAAAACAGTAACACCAGAGACAATTTTCATGAAAAATGCATTTTACAAAATGGCTGCTGCAAGGTATCAAACCACATGTTGTCAATCATGGTATACTCACTAAATTAAAGGGGTGATGAACTGAGAAATCAGATTTTCCTTGAGCTTTTGACATATAAGAGGTCATCATACTTTAAGAATATCCTGTAAGTTTTAGAGCTGAAAACTTCCTTGTTAGTCCAATAAAAGCTTTAATTGACACCAGACCCAGAAAACGACAGGATTTACAAAGTGGGGATCTATGACGTCAAAGGGCAGCAAGCACCGCCTCCGCAGAAGAAGATCAACACCTACTTCATCACTGCCTTTTTAGCCTCACCCACCGATGCGCGCATGATATGCATAGTAACTACAGACTACAGAGCACTTAATAACATCACCGTGAAATTCTGCTACCCCCTTCCTCTCGTCCCAGCTGCCCTGGAACATCTCCGTGGTGCCACTGTCTTCATTAAGTTGGACCTCCGCAGCGCCTACAACCTCATCCAGATACGTGAGGGGGACGAGTGGAAGACCGCCTTCGTCACGCCCACCGGCCACTATGAATACCTCGTCATGCCGTATGGCCTGGTCAACGCCCCCTCCGTATTCCAGGATTTCATCCATGAGGTGCTCCGGGAGTTTCTCCATAAGTTCGTCCTGGTTTACATCAATGATATCCTCATCTACTCCCGGAGCCTGGCCGAACATCACCACCACGTTGCGGAGGTCCTGCAACGCCTGAGGGAATTCCATCTCTTCCTGAAAGCCGAGAAATGCTCCTTCCATCAGCCCTCAGTGCAGTTCCTTGGCTATAACATCGACAGCAGTGGCATCCGGATGGACGAGAGGAAGGTGGATGCCATCAGGAACTGGTCTACTCCCTCCACAATCAAAGAACTCCAATGCTTCCTCGGGTTTGCAAACTTCTACCGCCGTTTCATTAAGAACTACAGCTCCATCACCAGCCCACTCACAAGTTTACTTACTAATTATGACATCGACAACAGGGAGCTACTCGCCATCAAGCTCGCCCTGGAAGAGTGGAGGCATTGGTTGGAGGGTGCCAGACACCCATTCCTCGTACTCACCGACCACAAAAACCTTGAGTATCTCCAAGCAGCCAAGAGGTTAAACCCCAGACAGGCACGCTGGGCACTTTTCTTCACACGCTTCAATTTTACAATCTCCTACTGTCCTGGTATTAAGAACGTCAAGGCTGACGCCCTGTCCCGTTTACACACTCCTGATGAAAAGACCGAAGAACCTGAATCAATTCTCCCTGAATCTCTCATCGTCAGCCCAATCTCCTGGTCAGAAGAGACCATACCCTCCTCCAATGCCTCTGCCAACACTCCGTCGGATTGTCCACCGGGCTTGCAATATATCACCAGAACACGGCGCACTCCACTTATCCAGACTGCCCACACGTCACTTGGCACTGGCCACCCGGGGGCCAATGAGACCCTCTCGTTGCTGAAAGAACGCTTCTGGTGGCCCAACATGGCTTCCGACGTCAGAAGGTACGTGCAGGGGTGCCAGGAATGTGCCATCTCGAAGACCCCTCGCCACCTTCCAGCCGGCAAACTCCTTCCGCTGCCCATTCCCAACCGCCCATGGTCACACCTAGGAGTCGACTTTATCACTGACCTCCCAGCCTCCAATAACTGTACCTGCATCCTAGTCATTGTAGACAGATTCTCTAAATCCGTGAGACTGATTCCCCTAGCTGGACTACCAACTGCCATGCAAACAGCGGAACTTATGTTTAACCACGTGTTCAGATATTTTGGTATCCCCGAAGACATCGTCTCTGACAGAGGACCTCAATTCATCTCCCGTGTATGGAGAGCTTTCTACTCGCTCCTAGGTGTGACCGTAAGTCTGACATCTGGCTACCATCCTCAGTCGAACGGGCAGATGGAGAGGAAGATCCAAGAGATCGGTCGCTTCCTCCGTACCTTCTGTCACGGCCACCAGGACTCTTGGAGCCAGTATCTGGGTTGGGCCGAGTACGCCCAGAATTCCCTTCGTCAACCATCTACTGGACTCACCCCTTTCCAGTGTGTACTCGGTTACCAACCCCCGCTGTTCCCCTGGTCCAGGGAACCATCGGACGTACCATCAGTAGGCTACTGGTTCCGAGAGAGCGAGACGGTCTGGAACTCAGCACACCACCAACTACAACGGGCCCTGCACAGACGCAGAATGACAGCCAACCTTCGACGTTCCAACGCTCCTGCCTACCAACCAGGACAGAAGGTCTGGCTGTCGACCAGGGACATCAGGCTGTGTCTGCCCTGCCGGAAGCTGAGTCCCAGGTTCATTGGTCCATTCACCATCACCAAGCAGGTCGACCCGGTCACGTATCGGCTCCAGCTTCCACCTCAGTACTGCATTCACCCCACTTTCCATGTGTCACTTCTCAAGCCTCACCACCCCTCTGTTCCTCTCTCCACAGAGCCTGGCGTAGCAGCAGCCGAACCCCCCCTTCCACTCATCCTGGATGACGGTGCAGCCTACGAGGTGCGTGAGATCTTGGACTCCCGGCGCCGTGGTGGCCAGCTGGAATATCTAGTGGACTGAGAAGGCTAAGGCCCCGAGGAGCGCTCTTGGGTTCCCAGAAACGACATACTCGACCCCAACCTGCTTCACATCTTCCATGCAGCCCATCCCGACAGACCTGCCCCACATGGAAGAGGACGGCCACCACGACGTCGGGGGCCTCGGCCCTCAGGAGCGGGCCGTGGGGGTACTGTCACAGACACCCCAGGCTCCGACATCCACCAATCACAGTGCACTCCATCTCCCGAATACTGATCACACGCACCTGCACCTCATCAGCACGCTCATTACCTCCACTACAAAAGACACTCACACACATCCAGTCACTGTCCGGTCTCATTCGCATCTAGAACTACCTACATGCTTACCTCAAGGACTTCCAGCGATCTACTTACCTGTCTCCAGCGTCTCCTTTTATCTCCTCGTGTTCCTCGTCAGTGTGTGAGTGTCTTCTATCTTCAGTCAAGTGTACAGTGGGTACGGAAAGTATTCAGACCCCCTTAAATTTTTCACTCTTTGTTATATTGCAGCCATTTGCTAAAATCATTTAAGTTCAATTTTTCTCCTCATTAATGTACACACAGCACCCAACTGAAATATCACATAGTTCTAAGTATTCAGACCCTTTGCTCAGTATTTAGTAGAAGCACCCTTTTGATCTAATACAGCCATGAGTCTTTTTGGGAAAGATGCAACAAGTTTTTCACACCTGGATTTGGGGATCCTCTGCCATTCCTCCTTGCAGATCCTCTCCAGTTCTGTCAGGTTGGATGGTAAACGTTGGTGGACAGCCATTTTTAGGTCTCTCCAGAGATGCTCAATTGGGTTTAAGTCAGGGCTCTGGCTGGGCCATTCAAGAACAGTCACGGAGTTGTTGTGAAGCCACACCTTCGTTATTTTAGCTGTGTGCTTAGGGTCATTGTCTTGTTGGAAGGTAAACCTTCGGCCCAGTCTGACGTCCTGAGCACTCTGGAGAAGGTTTTCGTCCAGGATATCCCTGTACTTGGTCGCATTCATCTTTCCCTCGATTGCAACCAGTTGTCCTGTCCCTGCAGCTGAAAAACACCCCCACAGCATGATGCTGCCACCACCATGCTTCACTGTTGGGACTGTATTGGACAGGTGATGAGCAGTGCCTGGTTTTCTCCACACATACCGCTTAGAATTAAGGCCAAAAAGTTCTATCTTGGTCTCATCAGACCAGAGAATCTTATTTCTCACCATCTTAGCAAACTCCATGCGGGCTTTCATGTGTCTTGCACTGAGGAGAGGCTTCCGTCGGGCCACTCTGCCATAAAGCCCCGACTGGTGGAGGGCTGCAGTGATGGTTGACTTTCTACAACTTTCTCCCATCTCCCGACTGAATCTCTGGAGCTCAGCCACAGTGATCTTTGGGTTCTTCTTTACCTCTCTCACCAAGGCTCTTCTCCCCGATAGCTCAGTTTGGCCGGACGGCCAGCTCTAGGAAGGGTTCTGGTCGTCCCAAACGCGTCTTCCATTTAAGGATTATGGAGGCCACTGTGCTCTTAGGAACCTTAAGTGCAGCAGAAATTTTTTTGTAACCTTGGCCAGATCTGTGCCTTGCCACAATTCTGTCTCTGAGCTCTTCAGGCAGTTCCTTTGACCTCATGATTCTCATTTGCTCTGACATGCACTGTGAGCTGTAAGGTCTTATATAGACAGGTGTGTGGCTTTCCTAATCAAGTCCAATCAGTATAATCAAACACAGCTGGACTCAAATGAAGGTGTAGAATCATCTCAAGGATGATCAGAAGAAATGGACAGCACCTGAGTTAAATATGAGTGTCACAGCAAAGGGTCTGAATACTTAGGACCATGTGATATTTCAGTTTTTCTTTTTTAATAAATCTGCAAAAATGTCAACAATTCTGTGCTTTTCTGTCAATATGGGGTGCTGTGTGTACATTAATGAGGAAAAAAAATGAACTTAAATGATTTTAGCAAATGGCTGCAATATAACAAAGAGTGAAAAATTTAAGGGGGTCTGAATACTTTCCGTACCCACTGTATTCACCACCGTCTTCCAGGATCCTCACCTATTCAAGACAAAAGGACAGTATCAATATTTCTCATCTCACCATTCACCTGCCAAACTCACGTCATACTCACCTGCACTTCTGTTTGCACTGCTGTTGTTAAATAAAGTTACCATCTCCGTCATCTTCTGTCTCCGACCCTTCTGTTATGTAACAAGTGTATATTGTGAAATAAAATTCCTCATATCATGGTCATTATACCCATCCCTTGCTCACCCATCCCGTATTTCACCATACTCACAATAAGAAACAAAATCAAATTATTTTGACAATTTTTGCCATTGAAATGACTGGGAAAAGTGTCTGAATCAACCTGAATTTACCCTATTCTTTTTTAAATCATAATTACATTGCATTATGTTGTTTTAAACCCCAAATATTTTACTTATAAAATTCTTCATTAACAATTATTCAGTTAAGCCTATTTGTAACAATGTCATTGTAAAAAAGCTTTGATGTAGCTAGCTACTTTTTGATAGTAACTTGTAGTGTAGCTAACTACTTTTTCAGTATTTTTCTCTCTAACCTTTTTTAATCTGATGGGTGCAGCAGTATCTAATGCACTACAGAAAATGGTGAACATACTGCTAGTCATTTCCTCAAGTTCATTTGTGTGTTTGGGTTCACTGAGCAGCTGAGACAGATCAGGCAGGTTATTTGTGAATCTTATCTATATTGTTGGAAGAGAATTGTTCTAGTCAACTTTAAAAGAACTAAATCTGAATTTTCAGGAAACTGAGAAATGCGTCATATGCAAATGCAGAGCTGCTTGGATCAATGTAGTACAGTTCAGTATGAAAAGGACTCGTTCAGATTAGGTTTGTGAACCAAATGAAAAAAAAAAAGTGTTACGTGTGCAATACATTTCCAAGAAACAAGCTGCATTTTCACATCTGCCACATATTCATCCAGCGAGCATCTCAGACACCACTGACTCTTTCTGAACTTCAGATCAGACCCAACAAGACGCTTTCATTTACACCAGTTCAAGAACAGCACAAAGGTAAACCTGCATTCTGTTCAAATTAGTGAACCACTTACAAGATATTTATAATAAAACTATCATTAATGTGCATCAGTTTTTTGCAGCCCTTTTGGTACAATACATTGAGTGTAAAGTATATTAGTTTTTCTTTATGTAATAATATTCCTAGTGTTGAAATTAAGACATTATGATGACAGATGTTTATATCTGCACTGTAAGACTTTTTATTGTATTTTTGCAGTAACTTACTGGCAGCACTGTTACCAGTAAGTTACTGTAACAGTACCTTTACAGTAGCTTAACTGTAAATGTGTTTTACAGTATGATGCTCTTACCGTAATTTCATTTTACAGTATGATGCTCTTACCGCAACTTTTTACAGTATAATAATATTACAGTAATTTTAATGTAATTTATTTCAGTTTTATTTTACATGAATGCTACTGAATTTAATAGATTCCAAATAAGTGACTTGAGTCCATGTATATCAATATATTTTTTATTCACTGTCACAATCAATTACATCCATTTTATTTATCATAATGCAACATAAAAAGAGACCTGAATTCATAACAAATCAAAGCAGAGATCATGACAACGCCCAATAAAAAGCATGAACAAAACCTGCCAGTTGGTCTTGGCTGGTCTCCATACTGGTAAACAACTGATGGCTGATCTGAAACAAAATAGGGCAAATGTATGACAAATAGTCATGAATTTATTTCATCTAAATTTGTTCATGAAGAGACGAGGTAACAACTTGTGGAACAGCAGTTATTCCCAGTAGTGTACTGTTTGAATAGTATAGCTTTATTGCACATCCTTGTTAGGGAACTCTATTAATTGCCTGAATGTACAATCACATTAAAGGTACAGTGAGTAACTTTATGGCCCTTTAAACCTGAAATAGAAAGCTTCTGTAACATTACAAATGTCTTTACTGTCACTTTTGATCAATTTAATGCATTCTTGGTTAATAAAAGAAATATTAATTTATTTAAAAAAAAAAAAAAAATGTACTGACCCCAAACTTTTTAATAGTAGTACTTTCTATTTCAGATAAATGGTGTTATTTTGAACTTTCTAGTCATCAAAGAATCCTGAAAAACATTGTACACAACTGTTTTAAACACTAAACATAATCAGAAATGTTTATTGAGCAGCAAATCTCCACAAATACATTTCAAAATATATACAAATTGTAAAAAATATTTCACAATATTACTGTTTTTGCTGTATTTTGGATCAAATAAATGCAGCCTTGGTGAGCAGAGGAGACTATTTAAAAATAATAAAACCCTTACTGTCTAAAACTTTTGAATAGTTTTATATATATATATGTGTGTGTGTGTGTGTGTGTGTGTATGTGTACACTCACAAACACTGTTATGTCCCCATTTTAGTGGAGGGTTGGAGAAACATGTAACAGGAAAAAATCTGCCACAAATGAACATCCTTCAATGTTGCAAGCAAGAGTACCTCTGAACTGAGATTGTTTTTATTATCTGGTTTATGTCTTTGTTTCATATGCATGTAGGATTTAAATGTCACAGTTTTTTAAAGGAAGCAGGACGTTGCCCATTTCCACAAGCAAACCTATGGTTTACTGTGTGCTGATGCTTTTACATGACTGCAGAAAATTCTCAGAAGTTCACAAGCTACAGTATGTGCACTTGTACATACTTGCATGTGCTCAAGTTCAGGTCTCTCTCTGTCTTCTCTGATCACTGGCTGGATATGATCTGCATATAAAATAATGCATACATAAGTCCATGTAATTAATAATTTTTAATTACTTTGTCATGTTATGCAGTGGCATATCCCAAACCCCCTGAACACTTTATTTTTATTTGTATTCATATTGTGGGACTGCTGTGTTGTTGTGGTAACCGTGGCCTTTGTTATATATGTTTTTATATATATATAACATTTTTATTTATATATTTATTTTTTTGAAGTATAGGGAGATTGTAAATATGCCTCTCCCCCCCCTCCTCATACTGTTCATACTTTATAAAAATCATTAAAGATTTCTGAGCAAAAAGGACTTGACTTGATAAAAAAAGGATGAACTATCAATCAGAGGACAGAAGGCATGAAGTAGTTTTAGTCTTAATGATAATTTATAGGGAATAGAAATTTGCGTATTAAATATTACACAGCATTATACAATACATTCATAAATAGGCATTATACTTACTGTTCAACAGAATTTTACAAAGAATGTTTAGTTTAAGTTATGAGAGAATAAATGTTTAAAAAATCTGGGTATAATGTTGCATTCTGTTTTCAATGGATTTATACCCCAAAACGGGCAATGTGAAGTGGGTAATACAAACATTTACAGGCTAATTATGAAAAATGTAAAAATTAAATTCATAAAATTTCAATATAAACGTAATAATCTAACACTGAACAACAACTTTTTAAACATGTAAGTCCCCTCCAAATATTTTAAATATGTGAAATATATCAACTTTTATCAGAAGGTTAGTAGATTTCCCATTACAGGGGATCATGCTGTATTTAAATGCTGCCTGTGAGCTAAACAAAAAAATGACTTAATGGACTGACTTCCCCAGCACTGCTAACTTCTGCTCTCACTGCTGGTGTTCATATTTAGAATAAATTCTGCACCAAGGAGAGGGACATAGTTTCACTAATAATTTGTTTATTTTGCATTATTTTAATTCTTTTGGTGTTATTGGAATACTTCTTTCATGTAGTGGACAATTTTAAGATTTTGGTCTTTGTTCTGCTTACATGTCTTCTTTTACTCTAATGGAAAGAAATCTTCCATAAAAAAATGGTGTTTGTTTTAAGCCTACTACCCATCGTCTGTTTGCATCTGTAGATTTCTTCTAAATTAACCAAAACAAGCTAATCTGCACATTTAAACACATCAAGAGTTTTCCCCTGAAATGTTATAATTACATAATATATATTATAACAAATGCCTGCAGAGGGCGCCAAAAGCTTGCTGATTGTTGTTGTTACACAGCACGATCAAATCCTTGTTTTTAAAATATTATATTAGTTAAATAATAATAAAAATATTTGTCCACTTCTTCATGACATAAATGCTATAGCCACTGTAATTTCCTTAACAAGAATATGTGGACATCAAACATGCAAACTCAGAGTGAGGGCTTACACTTTTATTGATGTATTATCCTGTGTAAGTGTAGAATTAAGAATGATAGCATTATGCAATGCTGTATTATGATTTTTAAATGGTTTTAATAAATCATGCATCCTTAGAAAACTGTCTAATAAAGCGGATCATGGATCCGCGTCAGTGGAAAGCTCCACTTCTGGTATTGACAGTCCTACAGATATCTTTACCATGGTTCAAAACGCAATGCAGAGCACATTAAAATAATTGAAGTTATAATATGACATAAATTGCATTAGTATCTGATGCAAAAAACTTGAGAAAATGAGATTGAGGCAGTCGATGACGTTGATAAGAAAGATTATTTATTTATTGAATTTAAATTTGAAATAACACAAGAACTTCAATTGATAATGAAAAAATTTAATAAAACCAGAGATGTCAGCTTGAACTTTTGTATGATGATCCCTTTGATCCCCTTACATATGAATACAAAATATTATTGCAGGAAATGTACATCACGTGCACAAGAACACAGATTCTGAGAATATCGTCGCTTCGGCAGGATATGGCAGGCGTCCAAAGTTAACCACAAGTGTCACCATACCCCATTACCCAGAAACACTTAAAGTTCACCTGGAAAATGATAACACCAAGTTCTGCAAGTAACACAAAATACAATGAAGATCAAATAATAAAAGAGCACAATAAGGAGTAAATATTTGATTATATGTGATTATATGATAGTAATTGAATACATTGAATAAGATTATATGAATACTTGAAATAATAAGTAACATTGAAAATCATAAATGATAATGAATGATTAATGTATGATATGTATAAAATGCATAATATGAATATTGACCATTTTGGATTCACCAGTATCAAATCAAGCAGATGCGTTTGCTGGTGGTCAAATTATTAATGCGGTGTTAAACGTATAAATAATCTCACCCTTTAAATAGCCAAAAAGAAAAAGAATGTGGGTACAACTTCCGGTGAGGCGGCGGAAGTAGCATACCAGGGTCATTCTACAGAAACGTCCACTTTTGGAATGGCAAGATGTCTTAAAATGTATTTCTTTTTCTAACATTTAAACTTAGACCACATTATTAGATTACACTTTGACTTTATGAATACACATAAATGACAGCTTAATGATTTTTTTTTTTGTGCATTTATTTAAAGACTGCATGTACCATGTTTTTGTCACTGGTGTTACCTTCTCTAGCAATTTTAAACGTTTTTATGAAATATTATTTCTCAATTTTTTCAGCACATGCAGTCAGAGTTACAGAAAAATAATGATAATTATTAAATAATAATTTAATCAGGTTAGTTAATAGTGTGATTGAATGATGTTAGTTCATTTGCACAACCATGTATTTGCTACAACAATGAAAATATTTGAAAAACAGTTATAAACAAGTAATGATGCAATCCTTTACATCTTAATTCTTGAGTGTAGCAGAATTCAATGATGTAAAATTATTATCATGTCACATATAACACATTTTATTTAATGTGACAGACAAAAAACAGTAACACCAGAGACAATTTTCATGAAAAATGCATTTTACAAAATGGCTGCTGCAAGGTATCAAACCACATGTTGTCAATCATGGTATACTCACTAAATTAAAGGGGTGATGAACTGAGAAATCAGATTTTCCTTGAGCTTTTGACATATAAGAGGTCATCATACTTTAAGAATATCCTGTAAGTTTTAGAGCTGAAAACTTCCTTGTTAGTCCAATAAAAGCTTTAATTGACACCAGACCCAGAAAACGACAGGATTTACAAAGTGGGGATCTATGACGTCAAAGGGCAGCAAGCACCGCCTCCGCAGAAGAAGATCAACACCTACTTCATCACTGCCTTTTTAGCCCCGCCCACTGATGCGCGCATGACATGCATAGTAACATAGGCCTATGTGGCGCTAAACCAGATCGAGCTATCAAGCAATAAACATGCCGTTGAGGATTACAAAATATTGTGCAGTGCCTGGACTCGACAGTAATGCAACAACATGTGAGTAACTGTGTTAATTCATGTACAGTCAGATGATCTTTGTCTGTGTGTCAGTAAATCAAACCTGTGACTAAACTTCACTCTTAGTAGGATCAAAATAATCTGTTATTTAACGGTGTTTAAATTACATTAAGAAAGTGTTCAAAGAAAGCTCCCTTTGCAATCGTTGGAGCAGCGCGTGCTAAAGCTGTCAATCAAACAGCGCGAGTTTATCAGTGACTGACGTGCAAAACTCCCATTTTATTCAACGAATCTTTTAGTTATATTGCGTTTGCACTGTTAGTGAAGATGAAAGCATTTGTTAGTGTACAGAAATTGCAGTGAGGAGATCACTGCTTTCATGCGCTCAACATGTCTGTAATCGGCTACACAGTGTTCATCACTGCAACCTTTCATGCCACAATCTAAATATAATGCCATAGATCTAAACGTAATGCAACACTTTTCAGAATTAGTTAACCTTGAGAGCTGTAATAGTAAAAACGTGCTAAAAGAGAGAGTAATACTTCTATTCTATTTCAATGGAAAGCTGCTAGCCAATCACAGCAGTGGGCGTTTACACTGAAGTCTCACAGCAGACACGCCCCTTAAAACAGAGCGTTCAAATCAGAGGCTAAAATCAGGGTAGGAAAAATGCCTTTTATTTATAAATTATGACAATTTTGGATGTAAAAAGCATACTAACATTATAAGTGCACCCCAGGAAACATTATAAAATAATAAAACAACGCAGTTCATGACCCCTTTAAATAATTTAATCCATTTGTATTCTAGTTTTTTTAAATTCCCTAACAATAAAGTAGGTCATACCAGTGACTTCAACTAAAAGTTTCTAATTAAAATTTCTGATAACTGAAAAGAGATTGGCCTTTCTTCATTGATCTTCAGGAAATAGGAAGAAGGAAGTCAAATGATGTCATCAGTGTGATTTTTTCATTACAAAATAAGAGATTTTTGTTAAAGGTAGCACCAGTGACACAACTCCAGGGGACCACTACATTCATTATATATTTTATGTTTATTCAGCATTTGTTTTTTGTTTTTTAATGTCATTTACATCATATATTTGATAGTTATGCATATATTATTGTATTTGAAATGGTAGAAAAAAACCGTTTCTGAGCTCAAAATAAAGCACTTTCCCTCTGTACATGACTGTGGGGACGAGCGCTTCTGTGGTGTTTGGAATTTTTATAATTAATTAAAAAACAAATATTGCCACATTAATGGCTTAAGAAGGTTTAATTGTTCAAATAACATAACATATTGTTTCATATTAAAATATAAAAAAATTGTAATCCCAAAGTGTTTTTCATATGTAATATTTCTGTAAAGGCTAGGAACAGAAAAGTGGACGTTTCAGTAGAATGACCCACCAATGGTATTTTGTGTGCTAATTAGCGAAGAGGCTAAGTGTTTTTCGGATCATTGTTTACTTTGTAAAGTTGCAAATCTTTATGAGAGATGTCGTTATGACACTCAGGGACAACATTTCAGTCTAGTACATTTATTAGTTAATAATATCACAATATAATAAACAATTTTCATGCCCTTAATTGTCCTTTACTTTACTGACCTTCCACAAAAGTGCTGCTGCATGACTACAAGAGCGTCCTGACCCTGTAATACATGAACAACCCGCTGTCTGTTCTTCACCTGTCACTGATGCTAGCACCAAAGCCTTATGATGTGATGTTTTACTCCTAACGAGTCGTGTGTGCCAGAGCCAGTCGCGTTTCCACTGTCATGCGATGCTAAAGGCTATGTTAACCATTGCGATAATAAATACACACGTTTATGGAAAATACCAGAGACTGCTTGAGGAACGTAGACAACTCATATATGATTATAATCGTGTATATTTATTTGGTTTAATGTTTTAACAGTCTCTTCCCTGTGCCTTTGTTGATACCGGACTAATGCATCCACATGTCACACTCGGTTAACTCGAATAACTCATAACTCCTGTTTTCTTCTCATGAGCTCCCTCTGTTGCTCTGGCTGAAAGAATAACAGTATAGAGAGACGGAGATTGCAATCATCGCATAGTTTAAGAGGAACATTAATAGAAATGCTCAGAAAAGTGACGTAAACATATGATATTGTTTACTTCACTTTTCTGAGCATTTCTATAATAATACAAAATAACTCCTTTTATGTCCAAAGGCTTACACATTTAGAAAAGTATTGATATTTTTCTAAATGTGTAAACCTTTGGATGTAAAAGGCTTTTTTTTTATTGTAAAACATTGTTCAAATGTTGATGTTGGAAACTTAAGTCTTTAAGTAAAGGCCAAACTTCAGCAAATTTGGATCACAAAATCTTGAATGAATGAGTGTCACGTCCTCCTTGTTTACTTCGAATGGAAGACACTCCCACTTTTAACGCAAGACCTCATGGGGCGTAGGAAACTTGTGGATAGTATTTTTTTTATTCAGTAAATATATTTGTTTCACAGGGAAGCTGTGTGCAAACAGTATTATATATTCATTTATTAAAATAAAAAAAAAAGCACCCCAGAAACAAGGGCACTTTCTCTCGAGGAAGAAAAAGGGCATGTGCTCAAGCCCCCTTTTATGTTTATGTGTGCATGTGCCTGCATCTATGGTAGATGCATACATCGAGGTGACTTGAAACTAGACACAGGTAGGCCTGTATAATGATGTACAATTGATGTGTGTTATTCATGATTTCATGATGTCATTCAGGAAAAAACAAAAGCTCAGAGTTTGTCCTCATAATGCACAACAGCTATTGTCTTGACTTTTTTTTTTTTTTTATGTTTTTCTTGTGCTCTCTGATGTAGTCCATTAACAAGTTAGCATGAGAAAGGTGAAAGTTTACATTTTGTAAAGTGTATACTATTTACTATATACAGGCATACAACTTTACACCCATTTAGATTAACACATCTGCAAAATGTTGGTATGTTCAAAAATGCAAAATCGGATGATCTGTTTATTCATTTTGCTGATAAGAATGACCTTCTTCATTAAAGGGGATCTGTTCACCATATAAAAGTCTTGTGAACCAGACTACAAGAGACGGGAGCATCATGCCGCTGGCTCAAGGTCTGTTAAGTAAACTACATGGATTCCTGTCAAAATCAGCTCTTTTCAGTTCTTTTCCATTGAGCCTTTTGTTAATCGGATTGGAGGCCTTGTTGGAGCAACACTTCTCATGCCCATGCAAAGTACATCAGAATAGATGGCTAACTGCGTTCATATTCATTGGACCTGCTCTTTTGACTTTTTATTTAATATACCTCTACTTAAGGCCTTTTAAACATGGATGGTTTCATTGCCCTGATCCAGAGAATGATGATACTCAGAAGAACTGGCCTAAAGTTCTCATATCATGTCTGATTCCACCTGTAATGTGGATCTTCCTCTTGTTTCTTGATGGAGAATACTTTGCTTGTGGCATGACAGACTGGGATGGATGTTATGTTTTTAATAAGAAGATAAACATGGCATGGTGTCATCCCTTTCCAGAAGGTAATAACATGTTGTGGTGTAATACCTCGTCAGAAGATAATGAAAAAATGCATCGCACGCTTGAGTATTTTCAAGTGTCCCAGGTAAATATCATGTACTACAAAATCTTGTCCTTTTAGTGTAATATAATAATACATATTACATTAGTTTTGTCTATACCTCACAATGCTAGGAAGGAAAAGGAAAATGACATTTATTTGAAATACAAAAAGCCCCAACATATCAAGATTACATGGATTGTTCTTCTATTATATTGTCTTTTTTTCTTTCTTTCTTTCAGTGTTTAGGTTTTTGCGTGATCTCTGTCTTCAGTGTCTTGGGAATTGTCTCCGTGGGCATTTATGACTGTTGCATAACTGGAAAATGCGACTGCTTACCAAATCTACTGTTGTGCTGTTGCGGACTTAGAGGTAATACACCTGCATAATTTGTTTGTTTGTTGTATTCCAAATGTAGCGTGAGGGCAACATAAAACCTAAGCCCAATCAAACATAACCTGACTACGCCACCCTGAATCGCTCTTTCTTCAGGGAATGTTAGGTTATATTGTAGAACACAGATTCAGTGTGTACCAAACCAACCAAAGAAACAGAGACGAGTTTCTCAAATACAAAACAGTTTATTACCAGAAAATATTTTTAAAAAAGACACATAGAAAAGACACACTCAATTATGAGCCATAATTCCTGTTGATTTAATAATACAGTATGCTATGCCTTTAAAAGAGAACACCAACTAAATAAACAAAACCAAACCAAAAAAAATAACTAGCGGACACCAGAGGAGTACTGACCAGCCACCGGTATGAGCCCATGCTATTGTATGTTCAAACTTTTTATTAAAGCAAATATTACAAGAAAATAGATTATAAATGTAACATTTTTTACATTTTAAGACCAAACAAACATAGTACATAACCAATTAAAAAAATAAAATAAAATAAAATAGCCAATATAAAACAATCATAAAATACATACAACTAATTATAGAAAATAATAGTCATAATAATACAAATAGATAAAATCTTGAAAACATCTCAAGCCTTTAGCATGTCACTGTTTAAATATAGGATCAGTAAGAGATGGGGAAACATATGATTCTCCAATAATGGCATCATAGTTGAAGCAGAAGTAAATTTAAAGTGTCGCCTAAACTGGCACCAAATCCGGAGTGTAAATACAACTACTGGGTTATGTGTAAAGGAAGCCGAAGAGACATTACAGGATAGGGGTGAAGTAAGCAAAGCCAACAGAGAGGTAGATATGCATGAATTTGCTTCCAATCTGCACCATGGTGCTGTAGATGAACTAAGCCAAAACGTTATCTTATGAATATTTACTGACCAATAGTAAAACATGAAATTAGGTAAAGAGAGCCCAGCATTCAGCTGGCATCTTTGAAGCAATGATTTCAGAATTCTGGGCACTTTACCACCCTACAAAAAGTCAGTGACAATCTGGTCGATAGTTTTAAAAAAGCACTTGGGGAGAAACAAAGGAATGCACTGAAAGGTGAAAAGAAACTTGGGTAAAACATTCATTTTCACTGCATTAATCCGACCTATCAATGATAGCGGCAGAATGCTCCATCGCTGAAAATCAGACTTGGACTGTTCCAACAAAGGAGAGAAATTAGCAGATAGAAGAGAGAGAATGAGTGATATTAATGCCCAGGCATCTAAATCCTGTTTTGCTTAATTTAAATGTAACATCTGACTGCAGGAGACCCATAGCTAATGCATTAATCGGAAAACACTCATTTTTGTGGAGATTTATTTTGTGTCCAGAGAAAGAGCCAAATTTTTGCAACATGGATAAAATAATTGGAAAATTCGAAATTGGGTTAGATACATATAATAATAGATCATCAACATAAAGTGATAGTTTAATTTCAATGCCTGACCTCAACACTCCCTGCAATGATGGGGAGGACCTCAAAGCGATCGACAATGGCTCAATGGCCAGAGCGAAAAGCAAAGGGGAGAGTGGGCACCCCTGTCGTGTTCCCCGTCCCAGCCTAAAATAGCTGGATCTATTATTATTGTTGTGCACACTCGCCTGAGGAGAAGCATATAAAAGATGTATCCATTTAATAAAATTATCTCCAAACCCAAATTTTTGAAGCACAGTGAAAAGATACTCCCACTCCACACGATCAAACACTTTCTCAGCATCGAGTGAAATAACCTCAGGTGTCTGGGAGAAATGTTTAAGATTAATTATATTTAACAAACATTAACGAACTTTAATTGCAAGTTTATATCTCACAATTGCGTGATATAAAGTCACAATTCTGAGATATAATCTCACAATTGCGTGATATAAAGTCACAATTCTGACTTTTTTTCTCACAATTGTGTGAAACTTTATTTCTCAAAGTTCTTACTTTGCTTGCGTTTCCTTTCATTGCGAGTGACCATCAGGATTGCTGCTTCCTTATTATTATACATAAAATGGAAGACATCATAAAGGATTATTTTTAGCGCGGATTTACCAATAAAGAAATTTTGATTTTACTGGAGGAGACACATAACATGAAGATTAGTCTCCGGACATTAGAGAGAACATTATGCAGGAATATGCATAGTATAGCATGTTTCCACGGTAACCTTGTACATGAGTACAGCGTTTCCAGGAGAAAAAACAGCTTTTACTGCCATCTAGTGGGCTTAATACTAAAACGCCAATACCTATCATATTTCATCAACTTTTGTAACTGCAACTCAAGTCTGGTGGCTCCATAAAAGGGGGCATTCAAGGGTAGAATTACAATTACAAAATTACAGTGGAAGTATTTGGTGAATAAAAGTTGTTTTTAACAGAATTGGATACACTAATGAATTTGACAAGTTTTGAATTTGAGCAAATGTGTTGTGATTACACAATAATACCAATATAATAGTAATAGTAATAATAATAAGAATCAGCTGTGGCGGAGGCGCAATAAAACAGATGAAGCTGAAGTGGCACATTTTATACACCAACAGCTTCAGACATCAGGACGGCAGCACGGCTCTATCGTTGGATGTCCGGAATTGTTACAGACACTGTCCATCAGTTAATTGTGAGAAAAAGTCAGAATTCTGAGATAAAAACTCGCAATTCTGACTTTTTCTGAGGTTATATATCAGAATTGTGACTTTATATCACACAATTGGGACTTTATATCAGAATTGCGACTTTATATCACGCAATTGCAACTTTATATCAGAATTGTGACTATATCAGAATTGTGACTTTATATCTCAGAATTGTGACTTTATATCACGCAATTGCGACTTTATATCAGAATTGTGACTATATCAGAATTGTGACTTTATATCTCAGAATTCTGACTTTATATCACGCCAATTGCGACTTTATATCAGAATTGTGACTATATCAGAATTGTGACTTTATATCTCAGAATTCTGACTTTATATCACGCAATTGCGACTTTATATCAGAATTGTGACTTTATATCTCAGAATTGTGACTTTATATCTCAGAATTGTGACTTTGTATCACGCAATTGCAACTTTGTCAGAATTGCGACTTTATATCACGCAATTGCGACTTTATATCAGAATTGTGACTTTATATCACACAATTGCGACTTTATATCAGAATTGCGACTTTATATCACGCAATTGCGACTTTATATCAGAATTGTGACTTTATATCAGAATTGTGACTTTATATATCAGAATTGTGACTTAATATCACGCAATTACGACTATATCTCAGAATTCTGACTTTATATCACACAATTGCGACTTTATATCTCAGAATTCTGACTTAATATCACGCAATTGCGACTTTATATCAGAATTGTGACTTTATTTCTCAGAATTGTGACTTTATATCACTCAATTGCGACTATATCAGAATTCTGACTTTATATCACGCAATTGCGACTTTATATCAGAATTGTGACTTTATATCACGCAATTGCGACTTTATATCTCAGAATTGTGACTTTATATCACGCAATTGCGACTTTATATCAGAATTGTGACTTTATATCACGCAATTGCGATTTTATATCTCAGAATTCTGACTTTATATCACGCAATTGCGACTTTATATCAGAATTGTGACTTTATATCACGCAATTGCGACTTTATATCAGAATGACTTTATATCACGCAATTGCGACTTTATATCAGAATTGTGACTTTATATCACGCAATTGCGACTTTATATCAGAATTGTGACTTTATATGACGCAATTGCGACTTTATATCTCAGAATTCTGACTTTATATCACGCAATTGCGACTTTATTTCTCAGAATTGTGACTTTATATCACGCAATTGCGACTATATCAGAATTCTGACTTTATATCACGCAATTGCGACTTTATATCAGAATTGTGACTTTATATCACGCAATTGCAACTTTATATCTCAGAATTGTGACTTTATATCACGCAATTGCGACTTTTATATCAGAATTGTGACTTTATATCACGCAATTACGACTATATCTCAGAATTCTGACTTTATATCACACAATTGCGACTTTATATCTCAGAATTCTGACTTAATATCACGCAATTGCGACTTTATATCAGAATTGTGACTTTATATCACGCAATTGCGACTTTATATCAGAATTGTGACTTTATATGACGAATTGCGACTTTATATCAGAATGACTTTATATCACGCATAATTGCGACTTTATATCTCAGAATTCTGACTTTATATCACGCAATTGCGACTTTATATCAGAATTGTGACTTTATATTACGCAATTGTGACTTTATATCTCAGAATTCTGACTTTATATCATGCAATTGCGACTTTTATATCAGAATTCTGACTTTATATCACGCAATTGCGACTTTATATCAGAATGACTTTATATCACGCAATTGCGACTTTATATCTCAGAATTCTGACTTTATATCACGCAATTGCGACTTTATATCAGAATTGTGACTTTATATTACATAATTGTGACTTTATATCTCAGAATTCTGACTTTATATCATGCAATTGCGACTTTATATCAGAATTCTGACTTTATATCACGCAATTGCGACTTTATATCAGAATGACTTTATATCACGCAATTGCGACTTTATATCTCAGAATTCTGACTTTATATCATGCAATTGCGACTTTATATCAGAATTGTGACTTTATATGAGCAATTGCGACTTTATATCAGAATGACTTTATATCATGCAATTGCGACTTTATTTCTCAGAATTCTGACTTTATATCATTTAATTGCGACTATATCTCAGAATTCTGACTTTATATCACGCAATTGCGACTTTATATCAGAATTGTGACTTTATATCACGCAATTGCGACTTTATATCAGAATTGTGACTTTATATCACGCAATTGCGATTTTATATCTCAGAATTCTGACTTTATATCACGCCAATTGCGACTTTATATCAGAATTGTGACTTTATATCAGAATGACTTTATATCACACAATTGCGACTTTATATCTCAGAATTGTGACTTTATATCACGCAATTGCGACTTTATATCAGAATTGTGACTTTATATCACGCAATTGCGACTATATCTCAGAATTCTGACTTTATATCACGCAATTGCGACTTTATATCAGAATTGTGACTTTATATGACGCAATTGTGACTTTATATCAGAATGACTTTATATCATGCAATTGCGACTTTATTTCTCAGAATTCTGACTTTATATCATTTAATTGCGACTATATCTCAGAATTCTGACTTTATATCACGCAATTGCGACTTTATATCAGAATTGTGACTTTATATCACGCAATTGCGACTTTATATCAGAATTCTGACTTTATATCACGCAATTGCGATTTTATATCTCAGAATTCTGACTTTATATCACGCAATTGCGACTTTATATCAGAATTGTGACTTTATATCAGAATGACTTTATATCACACAATTGCGACTTTATATCTCAGAATTGTGACTTTATATCACGCAATTGCGACTTTATATCAGAATTGTGACTTTATATCACGCAATTACGACTATATCTCAGAATTCTGACTTTATATCACACAATTGCGACTTTATATCTCAGAATTCTGACTTAATATCACGCAATTGCGACTTTATATCAGAATTGTGACTTTATATCACGCAATTGCGACTTTATATCAGAATTGTGACTTTATATGACGCAATTGCGACTTTATATCAGAATGACTTTATATCACGCAATTGCGACTTTATATCTCAGAATTCTGACTTTATATCACGCAATTGCGACTTTATATCAGAATTGTGACTTTATATTACGCAATTGCGACTTTATATCTCAGAATTCTGACTTTATATCATGCAATTGGGACTTTATATCAGAATTCTGACTTTATATCACGCAATTGCGACTTTATATCAGAATGACTTTATATCACGCAATTGCGACTTTATATCTCAGAATTCTGACTTTATATCACGCATAATTGCGACTTTATATCAGAATTGTGACTTTATATTACGCAATTGCAACTTTATATCTCAGAATTCTGACTTTATATCATGCAATTGCGACTTTATATCAGAATTCTGACTTTATATCACGCAATTGCGACTTTTTATCAGAATTCTGACTTTATATCACGCAATTGCGACTTTATATCTCAGAATTCTGACTTTATATCACGCAATTGCGACTTTATATCAGAATGACTTTATATCATGCAATTGCGACTTTATATCAGAATTGTGACTATATCACGCCAATTGCGACTTTATATCAGAATTGTGACTTTATATCACACAATTGCGATTTTATATCTCAGAATTTTGACTTTATATCACTTAATTGTGACTTTATATCACGCAATTGCGACTTTATATCAGAATGACTTTATATCACGCAATTGCGACTTTATATCAGAATTTTGACTTTATATCACACAATTGTGACTTTATATCTGAATTGTGACTTTATATCACACAATTGCGATTTTATATCTCAGAATTCTGACTTTATATCACGCAATTGCGATTTTATATCTCAGAATTTTGACTTTATATCACTTAATTGTGACTTTATATCTCAGAATTCTGACTTTATATCACGCAATTGCGACTTTATATATAGATATTATAACTCACTATTGTGAGATAAAAGTGGCAATTACTCTTTTATTTTTTTATTTAGTGGCGGAAACGGGCTTCCATACAATACATTACAAGTAACATGAGTTACATAATTGGATTACATTTACTTGCCTCACTTGCACAAAAACAGATTCAGTATTCCTCAAAATGAATATGTAACCCCTTTCAAATTAAGGTAGTTAAATGACTCTTAATTTGAAAAAAAAAAAAAAAGGTTAAAGTACCTATATTATGCCATTTTAAAGGTTCTTAATGTTCTCTGTTTAGGAGGTCTCCTATAACAGGTTTACATTCATCAAAGGTCAAAAACACTTTCTCATAATTTACATTGCACATCACCACATTGTTCAGTGATTCTCAAATGACTCGTCTAATGATTCAGTCTCTCTAAACCCCTCCTTTTTAAAAGCCTACTCTGCTCTGATTGGTCATATGGCCAAGTCTGTTGTGATTGGTCCATTGCTTACAGTGCCTGATGGAAGTGAAACGCCCATTATTACCATAGTTGAACTTCAGCTCTATATGCTTCCTAAAGCTCAGCAATTGTACACACTGTAAAGACCGTAATGTTGGCATCAATTTTACCATATCAAGCTGAATGCGAGTCTGATGATGAAACATTGGAAGAACTAGTTATTCAACCTGAACCTTCATTGCAAGGACAACTTGAGCAGGACGTTTCTCAGTAATACGCTACTCAGTTTGGCGTTCATCATGAAATGTTGCGACTTATTCCTCTACATCAGCATTAACAAGTGTATGTCCATCAACAAACCCATGTGAATGTTTCTCATTTATTGCGGTGCACATGTGGGAACTGTATTATTAATTATTATTATCATCAGTGCTAATGTTAGCGAGCACTAACATGAATGACTGATGTAACATTACAGTCTGTAAAACACATCTTGCTCCATCCTGCATTAATGGACACAGTTTTAGGTAATAGTGAGCCACAGCTGATTAGCAGAAGTATTTCAGTAAGACAGTAATAATGTGATTAAGATGGTTAGCCTGAGACATACACAATATAAAACACAAAACTACGTATTTTGAACACCCAGTAGAAAATGTATACATCAATAATTATCATACTTACATAAGCTGTGATTCTGAGGAGCAAGGTGGTCCAAATAAAGTGGCTATTGTCCTATCTTTAATGGCATTTTGTAAATCCAATTTAGTTTTTATGAGTTTTTCTACAGTGTAAAACTATTATTTTACAGATTTTTCCTTGTTTAAATTATGATATTTTACTGTTTTACGTTTTTGTTTGGCAGTCTGCCAGTCATTTAACGTTTTTCTATGATTTTTACAGTGTAAAACTGTTATTTTACAGATTTTTCCTATATCATTATGATCAAGCACCTTCAATAAAGTGCTCAAGATTCTAAATGAACAGACATGTGACAGACAATGAAGACAAAATAAAACTTCTATACAAATACTGTTTAAAACAGAAAATTTAATAATTCAGTTGTGAAGAAATACAGTACAAATTTTAAATGAAATACATTTAACATTTAAAATACTGTACCAGTTCACAGTAGAACAGTTTAATCACAATTTAATAAAAGTTTAATTAAATATATTAACTTCAAACTGAAGAAACACAAGACTGATACATCTACAAGATTGTCACTGTTTCACACCACTATTGATTCTAAAACGGTTTCATTATTCAGATGTAAATTTATGAAAACAAAATCTTAACAAACAGTTCTTCAGAGCCCCCAAGAGGAATTGAAAAATAAAAATTGCATTTCTGTCTTATAAGTTAGGGTTATTATCATGATGGATCATAATTTTACTTTTGAAACACAATTGTGCTGTTTACTGTTAGCTTTGTATTTTAGCTAGTGTTTTCCAAATCAGTTTTATATTGTTTTCCTCAATATTTGACTGACCCTGTGGCCTCCATTTAGCTCTGATAATACATGTGGTCAAACATTACATTGTCTTTTAATTCCGAATTCTATAGCTATATAAGTGTAATGAGTAAAATCAAAAACATACAAGGTCCATGATTCTGCACCAGAAGTGACAGACACATAAAGAGCTCCTCCTCCAAATCTCCAGTAGTCAGCTGGATCCTTAAAAAAGAAAGAAAGAAAAAGAAATTGATTCACTGACAAATCCTTAAAATGACTCAATTTGTGTACCTTTCCTTTCAACAACATTTGACATTATGGCTATATGAACAGCTATAAAGATTCCCAATAATTCCCAATTATTAAACCAAAATATAAAAATAAATTTCACCCAAAAATGAAATTTCTGTCATTAATTACTCACCCTCATGTTGTTACACACAGACCTTCATTCATCTTCAGAACACAAATTAATATTTTTTGATGAAATCTGAGAGATTTCTGATTACTCCATAGATAGCAACACACACAACCACTTTTAAGGCCCAGAAAGGAACTAAAGACATTGTTAAAATTGTCCATGTGACTAAAGTGGTTCAACCTTGATATTATGAAGCGCTGAGAATACTTTTTGTGCACAAAAACAAACAAAAATTACAACTTTTCAACCATCTTTTTCTCTTCCATGTCATTTTACTATGCTATTCGTGTAGTAAACACAACGCATAACACTTCCGAGTTCTACATCAGACCGTTGGCTCAGTATTGGCAGACTGTTCACGTGAGCTCCACGACACATGCGTGTGATGCTGATGCAGGAGCCGCCAATAGTGAGCCAGTGTGAAAGAGAAGAGTTTGTTGAATAGTCATTATTTTTATTCGCTTTGCGCACAAACTGTATTCTCGCCGCTTCATAACATTAGGTTGAACCACTGTAGTCACATGGACTATTTTAACGATGTCTTTACTACCTTTCTGGACCTTGAAAGTTGCAATTATGTTGCTACCTATGGATGGTTAAGAAAGCTCATGGATTTCATCAAAAATATCTTAATTTGTGTTCTGAAGAGAGATGGGTCCAGGATATCATCCGCGTTAACGCAGGATCGCTCCTCCGGGCGTACTCTCCCAGTCGACCAGATATTGTAGTCTCCTACCCCGGCGCCTGGAATCGAGTAGCTCTCGAACCTGATAGGCTTTCGCCTTCAATCATCAAGGGCGGGGTTGCGGGCCACGGCTCCCTCAGCGTCTCCTCTTGGACCACCGGAGAGTTTCAGCAACGACACATGGAAAGTGGGAGAGACACGGTAATTAGCAGGTAACTTTAAACGGAATGATACAGGTGTAATTTGTTTGAGAATTTGGAAAGGCCCTACAAACCTGGGACTGAGTTTTCTGCAAGGAAGTCTGAGACGTAGATCCCTTGTGGACAGCCAGACCCATTGACCCACGGCATATTCAGGATTGGGGCGGCGATGTCGATTGGCTTGAGTTTCCTGCCTTTTTACAGCCCGCTGTAGATGGTGATGAGCCAGATCCCAAGTCTCCTCACTTCGCTGCATCCATTCGGTTACAGAGGGCAGATTAGATGGTTCCCGGACCAGGGAATAGAGGTGGTTGAAACCCCAGGACGCATTGGAAGGGTGTGAGCCCAGTGGCAGGTTTCTGTAGGGAGTTATGGCGTATTCAGCCCACATCAGATAGCGACTCCATTCCTGCTGATTCTGTTGGCAGTATGTGCGTAGGAACCTGGTGAGTTCTTGGTTCATGCGTTCAGTCTGACCATTGGATTCAGGATGGTACCCAGAAGTGAGACTGACGTTGACGTTTAGCTGCTTGAAGAAAGCTGACCACACTCGAGATGTGAATTGAGGTCCCCTGTCTGACACAATATCTTTCGGTAGCCCATAGAAACGGAATACCTTGTCACATAGAATTTCTGCCGTTTCAAATGCCGTGGGTAATTTGGGTAGTGGGATGAGACGACATGTTTTGGAGAACCGGTCAATTACTGTGAGGATGGTGGTGTGACCGCGGGATTCAGGGAGGTCAGTGGCGAAGTCAATGGCAATGTGTGACCAGGGGCGTTGAGGAATGGGTAACGGCTGCAACAGCCCCGCTGGAACTTCGATGAGATGATTTGGAGGTTTGACAGAGTGTGCAGTCGTTGATGAATTGGGCAGTGTCCGTGACCATGGTGTCCCACCAGAACCGATTTTGTAAAGGTGTTGCGTGGCCGTAATGCCTGGGTGACCTGAGCTGGGAAAGTCATGAACTTGAAGTAATTTGTTGCGTAGGTGTTCGGGGACGAAAGTGCGATTAGGCAGGCAGTTTAGTGGTGGAGTGGTTTGTTCGTTGGCTTGATTGATCTCAGTCATGACGTCCCACTGAACCGGGCGAGTAGCAGTCTGGTTGGAATAATACTTTCTTCATTGGTCGACCGTTCCACTTCCTCAGACTGGCGGGATAGAGCATCCGCTGACATTCTTTGAGCCGGGTCTGTAGGTTACTGTGAACTGGAAGCGTGTGAAGAACATGGCCCATCTTGCTTGCCGGGGATTTAGGCGTTTCGCTGAATGAAGGTATTCCAGATTTTTGTGATCGGTGAGAATTGTGAACGGGTGTTGTGCTCCTCTAGCCAGTGGCGCCACTCCTCCAACGCCGCTTTCATAGCCAGTAGTTCCCGATTGCCCACGTCGTAATTGCGTTCTGCTGCTGACAATTTCCGTGAGTAGAAAGCACATGGGAACATTTTTGCGGGACTACCTTGGCGCTGTGAGAGAATGGCCCCAATGCCAGTACTGGAAGCGTCAACCTCGACTATAAAGGGGAGTTCTGGATCTGGGTGACGGAGAATGGGTGCTGACGTGAATCGTTCCTTTAATTCTTGAAAGGCGTGCACCGCCTCAGGAGACCAGAGAAGGCGTGTTGATTGTCGTTTGGTCATGGATGTTAATGGGGCTGCAACGCCACTGAAGTTTCTTATAAAACGCCTGTAGAAATTAGCGAAACCCAGAAATCGCTGTAACTCCTTCAATGTGCGGGGCTGGGGCCATTCAAGCACTGCCTTTACCTTGCTGTCGTCCATGGCCACTCCCTCCTGACTGATGACATAGCCCAGGAATGAAGTTGAAGTGCGGTGAAATTCACATTTCTCCGCTTTGGCGTACAGCTTGTGTTGAATGAGGCGTTGAAGCACGGACCTGACATGTTGGATGTGTTCTTCGAAGTTCTTGGAGTATATGAGAATGTCGTCAATGTAGACGATGACCCAGCGATTGAGCATGTCCCGAAAGACGTCATTGATAAACGATTGAAAGACGGAGGGACTATTGGACAGCCCGAACGGCATAACGAGGGTCTCGTAGTGGCCAGTAGCAGTAGAGAAAGCCGTCTTCCACTCGTCGCCTTCTCTGATGCGGATCAGGTTATAGGCACATCGGAGGTCCAACTTGGTGAAATATTTGGCTTGCCTTAGTTGTTCTAGAGCTGCGGGGACCAATGGTAGTGGATAGCGGAATTTCACTGTGATGTCATTCAGACCACGATAGTCGATACAGGGTCGAAGACTGCCGTCCTTCTTTTTAATGAAGAAGAAGCCGGATGCCGCCGGAGATGTAGAAGGTCGAATGAACCCTTTGGCCAGTTCCTCCTCAATGTAGGTCTTCATGGCAGCAGATTCCGGCTGTGACAGGGGAAATATTCTGCCCTTAGGGGGCGTGGTACCTGGCAAGAGGTCAATAGCACAGTCACTGGGTCGATGAGGAGGTAATTCTGTGGATTTACTTTGCTAAGCGATCGCCAGGTCAGCATATTCAGCGGGTATATTGGGTGCATCGACGTTGGGCTCGTGAATTGAGATGGTTTGTACTGGTAATGGGGTGATCTGTTTCAAGCATAGTCCATGACAAGCGGCATCCCACTGAACGATTTGACCCTCCTTCCATGAAATGAGCGGATTGTGGGTTCTGAGCCACGGGAGACCAAGGATGACTGGATTATTGGGTGAATGTATCACGTAGAAGCGGATGCGTTCATGATGTAGCACTCCGACTTGCAGTGCGAGCTCGGCGGTGATGTGCGCCACTTTTCCTCCTCCAATGGGTCTCACATCTAGCGCCTCCACTGTCAATGGAGAATTACAGTCCGTTAGTGTAACGCTGTGTTCTTTGATAAATGTGTCTGACATGAAGTTGCCCGCTGCCCCAGAGTCCAGTAAAGCGTGCGTGGTTATATGTTGGTCATTTACAGTTATTTGTATGGGGATCTTGAGGCAGTTAGTGGAATACTGGGAACTCACCGCCTTCGGGTTAGCTGGGTTGGGTCGAACGGGACAGTTGAGTTTGATGTGCCCAGCTTGACCGCAGTACAGACACAGGTGAAGTTGTCGTCTTCTTTCTCTCTCCTCGGGATGAAGTGGGGTGTATCCGAGTTGCATTGGTTCCATTGTGGGATTGGTGACAGGGGTAGGCGAACGGGTCGACGTGAGCGAAGAAGATTGTCAATGTGAATGGTTAGTTCGATGAACTTCGCTGAGCGATCTACCCTTTTCACGACATGCGAGCTCAGCTTGAAGTTCCAGCGATAGTCCTCACGAAACAGTAGTTTCAGTGTGTCTTCAACCCAGTTCGTTTGAGCGAGGGTGTGGAAATATAATGCATACTCAGCCGCTGTGGTTTTACCTTGACTCAGCGATAGTAATTGGTCTCCAGCGCTTTTGCCACCCTCCGGGTGTTCGAAGACCTCTTTGAAGCTTTGTAAAAAGGCAGAAAAGGTGGGGAACACAGAACTATCCTCTCTCCACACAGCCGTAGCCCAATCCAGCGCCTTACCAGTCAACAGAGAGCAAACGAAGGAAATCCGACTGGTTTCGGTGGGATAGAGAGATGGTTGCTGATTAACAAAGAGGGAACATTGGAGAAGGAATCCCTTACACTTCGCGGGGGTACCATCAAACTTCTCCGGGAGAGCGAGACGTGGATTGACTGCGGGAGCAGCAGGGAAGGCCTGACGGACGGAGCCGGGGTGGAGGTGTGGTGGCCTCGGCGGCGTTGAAGCGAAGACTCTGCAGGGTTTTCACCAGCTCTTCGGTAAGAGAAGTCAAGCGATTCAGTTGATGTTGGTGAACCGCGAGCTGGTTGGCCTGGGCAGACAGCTCGGTGGAGATCTGCATGAATGCTGCTGGATCGCTAGTTGGCGAAGTCTTCTGTAATGATGGGTCAACAGAGTGGGGATCCATTTGCAGCTTTATTGATATAGTCACCAATAGTAACAGGGCAAAGGCAGAAGCATAAACAGGGACAGGCAATGGTCGAGGCAGGCGGCAGACAAACAGGATCGAGTCACAGGCAGAGATCAGGGCAGGCAGCAGAGAATCACAGGGTAATAAACAGTCCAACGGTAACAGGGCAAATCACCAGGGCAAATCAAGACTTCGCGATGAGAGTGCGTGTGAAAGTGGCTTAAATAGTGTGAGTGTGATGGGGTGCAGGTGTGTGTGCAATCAGTCCCAGGAATGAGGGCCTGTGGGTAATGTAGTCCGAATGGGAAACAGTCAATACTCAGGTGACGGCTCCTCCGGTGGTGTGGAGGAGGAGGCGTGGGAGCCACATTCGTGACACGCGCCTGGCAAGTCTATTACAGTATGTATGCACCGGTGTCAGACATTTTCAAAGAGACAATTAGTCATTTTTGGCGAACAGGTGAAATATCTGAGAGAGCAAGACAAAAGGGACTGCAGTATGCATTCGAGGGATATATCCACGACATAATATGCAACCGATTAGAAAATAATTGAATCAAAATTGAAGCTAAAGCCTATAGGTCCCAGCGCCAAGCAGCAGCCGCTTCATACGCTGACCATTCAAATTGGAAACACAAATTGAGGAACAGCTTTGTTCATCCACAGCAGTTTAAGTGAAATTTGTGAAAATAACCTAATAATTATAAATCAAACAGCTTATTCATAAGTCTTGTGGAATAAACACAAGACATTAGCCTGACCACTTTGCAATGATAACATTCTCCTGCTTATATTTTTAGCGCACCAGACTACTCCGTCTTGCCTTTAATCATCTTATTTTACGTTCAAACATATGCATTATGAACAAAGAACCGTCATTATTTCAAAACAATGATGTGTTGAGTTAGATAGCTAGCTAACCTACCCGTCAGATTGTCCTACCGGGCTTTCTGCACGTGTGCACATCAATATTACATCATTGTTGTAATGATAAATAACACAAAATTACTGTATTTGCATTATTGTAAGTGTAGGTTTAGTGTTGGGGTAGGTGTAGACATTAATAAAGTACAATCTGATAAGTAGCATTTTTCGGCTATCAATTTATACTTGTTCTAATGATTAAAGCTATATCATATTGTGCTACCATTACTGTACTTGCATTATTGTAAGGGTAGGTTTAGGATTGGGGTAGGTGTAGATGTTAATAAAGCCATAAACCACGTTAATATCACACTGGAAGCACAATCTGATAGGTAGCATTTTTCGGATTTTGTCAGATTTTGCTAACGTTACCTACTGTTTCAATGGGAGGTAGCAAAATCTGATAGGGTAGCACAAATTGACAGAACACCAGCATTTCTCCTTGGGATTTAGGTTTCGGGAAGGGGAAAAATTCCACCACCCCGTCCAAACTTTTAGGATACCGGGTATCAGATTAACACAATCCACAACGCCGGCATATTTCCCTCGCTCGAAAGCTTGACAGACCTCCCGCGCCTAGTTATGGTTGCTAAACCACGATTGGCCTGAGGGTCAATTGTGGTCAGTGAAAATGCTGAGTGGCTAGTAACTTTGGAAAACCACTAGCCACAGTGGCTGGTGAGCAAAAAGTTAATGTCAAGCCCTGTTTGCTGGTGTTTTTCTATTTGCATGTGTTTTCATTTGTAGCACATTGAGCTCTCTCGGCCACCGTATAAATCCACTTTACCAGCCAGCCAGTTATTCTTTGACAGCGATGCCATAGAAATGTACAGAGCTACCGTAAAACGGAAGTTCAAAGACTATATTGTAAAGATGGCGGTGCACTTTCTCTGGTGCAGCAGGGCAATTGGGTAACGGTGAGGCGGCCTAGCTGCGGAAAACACCACTCTTCCGTTCCAATAAGAACATCAAACAGGTTCTCCCCACTCAGTGACGCACCCACTGAGAATCCTGTTGAAAGTGCCCTAGTTATTGGCGATTCTATTACACGGATTGTGAAAATAGAGACACCAGCCACCATAGTCACATGTTTGCCGAGCCAGAGCACAAATTTAAAAGTGCTGGCTAATGCTAATCGTAAATACTCTAAAATTATTATTCACGTCGGCACTAATGATGTTCGACTTCGGCAGTCGGAGATCACTAAAATTAACATTAAAGAGGTGTGTGAACTCGCAAGTACAATGTCAGAAGAAGTAATTTGCTCTGGTCCCCTTCCTGTTCATCGGAGTGATGAGATAGTTAGCAGATTATCATCACTCAATGGCTGGCTGTCTAAGTGGTGTCCGCAGAATAATATAGGTTTCATAGACAATTGGAAAAGTTTTTGGGGCAGACCTGACCTGTTGAAAAGAGATGGTATTCATCCCTCCCGGGATGGTGCTGCTCTTCTCTCTAGTAATATGGCACATAGTCTTAGAACTAAAACATGACAAACTGGGGTCCAGGTCAGGAAGCAGACAGACTGGCTAAACCGACCGTCTGCTAGCTGCCTCACGTTGCAGAAGTCAGATAATTCCCAACACATAGAAACTCTTACACCTAGACATTATCACATAGAGACTGTGTCTGTACCCCGAATTAGTAAAAACAAAAAACTTCCAAACCCATTTAATGGTAAAAATTTAATTGATGTTCAACAAATAAAAAATAGAGATAATAATGATAAACAAATGATAAAGCTTGGGTTGTTAAATATTAGATCCCTTTCTTCAAAAGCACTTATTGTAAATGATATTATCACAGACAATAATCTAGATGTGCTGTGTTTGACAGAAACTTGGCTAAAACCGGACGATTACATTACTTTAAATGAGTCTAGCCCTCAAGGTTATGATTATCGACACAATCCTCGTCAGAAAGGCAAAGGGGGAGGTGTTGCTGTAATTTATAGTAATATTTACAGTATTAGTCAAAAGTCTTCCAAATATAATTCCTTCGAAGTGATGGTGCTTTACGTAACATTATGTAAGTTGACATTTGTGCTGGCTACTGTATACAGGCCACCAGGGCACCATACAGACTTTATCAAAGAATTTGCTGATTTTCTATCAGAGTTAGTACTAGTTGTTGTTGGTGATTTTAATATCCATGTAGATAATAAAAAGACTCATTGGGATTGGCATTTATAGACATTCTAAACTCTATTGGTGTTAGACAACACGTGTCAGGACCCACTCATTGTTGTAACCATACTTTAGATCTAATATTGTCACATGGAATCGATATTGATGCCGTTGAAATTCTGCAGCAGAGTGACGACATCTCAGATCATTATCTAGTCTCGTGTATACTACATTTAGTCAAGGCTGCTAAACTGCTAAACTGATAAGAATTGTCTAAACTTATTAGTCCCTATACCGACTAAGCTATTGAAAGAGATGCTTCCAGAGGTCATAGATCCTCTTCTTAATATCGTCAATTCATCTTTATCACTAGGATACGTACCAAAAACTTTTAAGCTGGCTATTATTAAACCTCTTATTAAAAAACCACAACTTGATCCTAGAGAATTAGTCAATTACAGGCCGATCTCAAATCTCACTTTTCTGTCAAAAATACTAGAAAAGGCAGTATCATCACAACTATGTTCCTTTTTAGACAGAAATAGTATCTGTGAGGATTTCCAGTCAGGATTTAGGCCGTACCATAGTACTGAGACTGCTCTCATTAGAGTTACTAATGATTTGCTCTTATCATCAGATCGTGGTTGTATCTCTCTATTAGTGTTACTGGATCTTAGTGCTGCATTTGACACTATCGATCACAACATTCTTTTAAATAGATTCGAAAATTATGTTGGCATTAGTGGAATTGCATTGTCATGGCTCAAATCATACTTATCTGACCGTTATCAGTTTGTAGTAGTAAACGAAGAGAGGTCATATCGATCACAAATTCAATATGGAGTACCACAAGGCTCAGTACTAGGACCGTTGCTTTTCACTCTGTACACGCTACCCTTGGGAGATATCATTAGGAAGCATGGCGTTAGTTTTCACTGTTACGCTGATGATACTCAGCTCTATATTTCTTCGCGCCCTGACGAAACTTACCAATTCACAAAATTAACGGAATGCATAGCTGATATAAAAAATTGGATGACCAGTAATTTCCTACTACTAAACTCAGAAATTAGAATTTAGAGATTCTAATTTTTAGACCAAAAACTTCTTCACGTAATAACCTAGAATACTGTCTAACACTTGATGGCTGCTCTGTTAAGTCTTCGTCGTCAGTTAGGAACCTGGGTGTGCTCTTTGATACCAATCTTTCATTTGAAGGCCATGTTTCTAGCATCTGTAAAACTGCATTCTTGCATCTTAAAAATATATCTAAACTACGACATATTCTCTCAATGACAAATGCAGAACAGTTAGTTCATGCATTCATGACCTCAAGGCTAGATTACTGTAACGCTCTACTGGGTGGTTGTTCCGCTCGCTTGATAAATAAACTACAGCTCGTACAAAATGCAGCAGCTAGAGTTCTTACTAGAACTAGGAAGTATGACCATATTAAGTATGACCGTTGTCGCCTTGCTTAGTTGGGGACACTTGACATTTGACTTGACATTTGATTTTCAACAGTGCTTTGATCTGCCGGCATTGACACTATTCTTTAAGAGCTGCTGTGCAGCCAAAATTATATACCAGTTATCAATGTAAAGCTGCTTTGACACAATCTGCATTGTAAAAAGCGCTATATAAATAAAGGTGACTTGACATAAGGTCTATCCATGGGTTTCAAAGACGTCACTTCCGCTACGCCCGCCGCCATATTTGTGTCCGAGATGGCAAGTAACACAGCAGCGATTTATAGTACTGATGATCATCTTTAGCTTCAGTGCGAGTGCTCAAACAGCAACGCAAAACGGCTGAAATTTTTGAAATCACGTACCCTACCTGATTGAGAGAGAAAAAATCCAGTTTTTCACGCAATCTGCCTGTGTCCGTTTGAGTCTTTTCAAATAGCACTCTAGTCAACTAACATCAGTCAGCTCATTAAAGTTGGCCGGCAGAAGTGCGCTGCAGTGTTTTTTGTTGTTGAGTGTGTAACGAGTAGAAATATAGTGTGGCCCCTTTAAGAGCTGCGTGCTCCCGTTGAACTGTTGATGTTCAACGGCGGGATTCGAACACCGCATGTATGCGGGTTATTTATGCCTTTTCTGTTGCTCCTTTAAAGTTATTTTATTTCCTTAGTAAAGGCCTTTGCACACTGAGTCCGAATTTTTCGCATGCGTTTTTTCGTATTCGTGATCCTAAAAATTCGTCACGCACAGAGACCTTGCACACTGAGTCCGATGTGTAATAATGAATCCATTGCGAAAAAATAGCAAAACAATACACAATGGAGTCTTCGAGCAGCAAGCACGATGTAGATGGTCCTCTCTTTTAAAAAAGAGAAAAGGAAAGAGGAAATATAGGGTCCATCCAATCCCGAGATTGCGTAGAGAGGAAGGAGAGTTCACCTCATCAAGGAGCTGCGTGATTATCCTGAGCGTTTCAAAGTTTACTTCAGGATGTCAGTGGCTCACTTTGATGCTTTGCTACTGGCACAATCTGACTTTATATTCTATCTCTTTGTATTCTGCACTTTGTCATTCAGTGCTACAGCTTTGTGCTGTAGATGGCATTCGGGATTTTGGCGTTCGCTTGTACGGTGGCTCTGAATGGACTATATGCACGGAGCGTTCTTTAGAACTTCCGCTTTAATATAAGCCGGCTCGAAAACTTCCGGTGAGATGTCATTTGCTGGTGTGTTGAGCATCAGTAGTGTAATACTTAGTTTATAATCAGAATATAGTCACTTAAATAGTCAGGCATAGCATTAATTTAGTTATTCAAACATAAGACGGCATAAAAAATAAATAAATAAAGACGTACTTCATTGTTCCTCCTCGGCTAAATTCAATTCGACCATCAGTTTTCACACTTTTATGTGAAAAAAAGCTTTAAAAATTAAATATTTATTGTGAACTTTAGATTAATTGAATAAAATGTGAGTTTTCAGAAGTGTGCTGAAATCATTGATCTTGCGCTGCACTGACTGCTGTGGTTACAAAGGGAAAGTGCGGTGCTCGCTTTCTGTGTCATTCATTCACAAGAAAAGTTATTGATTTTCTTAAGATTTTTTGAGTATTTCATACTTAACATTGACAAAATGTATTTTTAAACGTAGTTATTTTATAATGTTTAATATTTTGTCAACAAAGAAGTAAAAAAACGATTAGAGGAAATGGCTGATATATGCGCAAATAAGTGCTACTTTGCCGCCACCTGCTGGTTAAAGTGGTAATTATTGTCGTTTTTATTTTTAAATAAGTGTTTTCTATCAAATGTTGAATTTCCTACATTTTGAATCGTTCGGTTTTACAATGGAGTCTCAGAGATTTACAATCTCAGAAGGATGAACAAGTAATGTTTGTGCTCATCACATTAAAAATAACATTTGAAGTTTCTAATTACAGACACTGTGTTTTTAAACGGTCCCAATAGCTTCGTCTTTATTGCAGTCAATAAAACTGGTTTATTGGCAAATTAGGTAAATGTGATAACTGCATTAAAATATGAATACAACATTAAAAGTCAACCATTGATGGTTTTGTGTCGATGTACAGTGAGTACAGAATGAACAGCTAACAGTTCACCGGAAATGCCCGAGCTGGCTTAACTACAACCAGGAAGTAACCGTGCATATAGTCTATTGTCTAAACATCTCTCAAAATGCATGCTACGGATGCGTAAAATGCAGAAATGTAACCTGATTCGAATTTTTTTTTAATGTGCGAAAATTTCGCATGCAAATTTTGGACTCAGTGTGCAAAGACCTTAACGCTGTGGACGACGCAACATTCGTGATGGACAGTTATACACAAGTTCCATGAGGAATAAAGTGCCGGTTGTGAAATGCCAATCGCCTCTGTGAAGTCTGTCTGATATTAAGTGAGCTATCCCTATTTGCTCCGTAAACACTGCGTTACAAGTGGTAGGACATGAGCTGTTGGCAGAACTTGCATCATACGTTTTTTGGATCATCTTTTACCATTTCAAAATGCATCCAATTCATCACTTTAGATTTTCTTATCCCAGACATTGTTAAAGATTAAATCTCTGCCTCTGTCGGTCACGGATCATGGAAAGTGAAACTTAAATCTGTCACAGGGGTGGTTGGATTTATTCACCCACATTAAAAATATTTATTAAAAGCTTCTTTCTTTTCACATTTTTATTTATAGCATTATCATAATATGCTGTATATTAACTTATTGGGGAAAAAAATTAAAAGGGTAGGTCTATGTAAAATCAGATATTGAGCGCCCCATCTCGTCTTATAACACCTCTGCGAAGATTCGACTGTGAGATTGGTAGTTGATCAGGCTCCTCCTAATGAAGCACTGAATCGTTGACTATTCAGGGTCACCCCTATGATATAGTCTAAGTTTATATAAAGTAACGTAAAAACAAGTGGACTAATTTCTGCTCCTAATTGGTCTCAGTTAGGACATGCTGCCTGCAGAACCATATTTCACCACAGACTAACATTGGGAGAAATATGGGTTCTGCTGAGGGCAGAAGCACCATGAATCAGTGCAGTCATCACATAGCCTACCTGCTTGCCGAAGCCATACGCTAAGTTTTAATATATTTCCAGCTCACTTTACAACTTAAAATAGTCTAGAAACTGAAAATATTTATTACAGAACATATTTTGGACCGATTTAGTTTATATTGAAGTCTGTGCAGGCCTGGACTGGCCATTTGGGCGCAGCTTCCATAGCAGATATATGTTGATGTAGAAAACAACACGCTGTTATGTCAGAGACAAGACCTTCTAGCAGCTTCAATCAGTCTTATTTCATATGCTGTTGTCTGTTCTGAAACTGTTATTCACACAGACTGTGTTGCTTCTGTCTGCAGGATTGTTTGATCAGCTTTATCAGTCACAATCCTCCTCATTATTCCTGATCATTACTGAACTGCAGTACAGTTTAAAATAAAACATTTTATGTCATAAATAAAACATTCAGAACCGGTTTCTTCACAGAAACACAATTCAACACACTCATATTTCATGTCATTCGAGTGGATGTTTTCTCTTAGAAACACAGACTGGAGTTCAACACAGTTTCATCAGTGAAAACACACAGGAGGTGTAAAGATTTATACTTACATCCAGATTTCTAGAATGAGAAGTTGAGCTCTTTTCAACTTAAAAAGCGAGTAAATTATACATTTGTGATACAGTATGTCAGGTATGATATGTCAATGTTTCTTCTGTTTATTTCTGCTGCTGTTGGTTTTCTGGTTCTGATTTCTGTTCTGTATTTTTCTCTGTTTCTTTGACAAATGAAGTGAAGTCAGTGACAGTGATGAAGGGGGCGGATGTGACTCTATGTGCCAATACTGAAATACAGACAGGAGATAAGATATTCTGGATGTTTGGAGATGACGACTGGCCCATAGCTAAAAACACAGAAGAAGAGTTTGGGTACAGTTATTTTAGATTCAAAGACAAAGTGGTTCTGAATTCTCAGACTGGAAATCTCACCATCAAGAAAATCAGAACTATCAACACTGGAAAATACAAACTAAAGATCATCAGAGATGGCAAAACCTCATTCAAGTTATTCAATGTTACTGTTTCTGGTGAGTACAATATTTACTTTCATTGTAATTATGATTTTATTTTAGATCAGTATTGTGTTGACAAACAGATTAGTGTCTGCTTTCTGTGGACTGCCTCAGTTTTCCTCACTGTTTCATTGCACATAGACTAACATTGTTGTGCACAGTCTCCTAAACTAATGACCAGTTTACTGTATAAACACATGAAAACCTGTGCCAAATCCTTCAGTGACCCACCCAGAGCCAAGACTTGAACCCACATCTTTGGAGAGAACTGAAAATGGCTGTCCACTTTATGTAGAAAGCTAGCAAAACATGCTGTTAATGATTCTCTTTAAACAAATTTGTTCATTCAATTTCTAATGGTAATTAGATCACTTGTGTCAGCAATTTACTTTGACGTCTCAGAGAATCAACTACAGACCAGGGGTCTTATTAACAAAACATCTTAAGGCTAAAAGTAGCTCCTAAATTGCCGATTTATGAGAAACTTAAAAATAATGGGCATGTCAATCCTAAATTTAGGAGTCCTTCATTTTTGCTCTAAAAGTATTTCACATATGGAATCCCAGGTCTGCCAAAATTAAAAATAAATAAATATACAAAGAAATGTAAAAAAGCAAAAATAAATAAATAAATATATATACATAGAAAAGCAAAAAAACAAAAATAATTATTTATAAATGTATTTCCTTATTTATGTATATATTTATTTTTTCCCACATTTAGTTATTTCCATATTTGTTCATTTCTACATTTCTTTATTTTTACATTTATGTATTTTTACATTTCTTTGTCCGTAGGTTAATGAGGAGGGCGTGGTTTACCTCAGACATAGCAGTCGAGCTCAGAGTAGGCGAGAGCGAAGCATTGAGGCCACAGTGACACCTTGTGGTGTGCCTGAAATAGTGTAGCTTACTGATGTTGATACTGGGATGAATGATATGGATGAGTAGTATGGTTAAGGAATATCACCCTAACTGTACTGTGACATGGACAGGCTACTCTTTATTCCAGACATGGCCGTAGAACATCGTCTGGTCTGGATTTGTAAAATGTCCTGGGCTGGCAAACATGAACAGCAACATCTTCAACAGATCTGATAACAGGGACTCTGAAATTGAATCGCTTGTTATTTCCCATTATTAATCATTGGAATGACTTGGGCTTGTGTTTGATTGAGATTCGGACACCGGTCAGAACACGGAAAGGATCGAAGCAGCGCACATATAGGCTACAGTGATGTCGCCGCAAGAATATTGATCAATGCATTTGAAACGAGACCACAAATTCACTTCACATTCATATTTCCTACTTTTACATGCACCACATGTGACAAACGCTTAAAATACTACACATATTTCAAAGATCCAAAATAGAACGAGGCGTCGGATACAGTAGAACATTTGTCCCATCGTGGAGACATTCTAAAACACTTAACGTGAAAAAGGCTTACTGTGGCTTAATGTACCTAGACAGTGATATTAACAGACCAAACTCACTAAACACCATCATAATAAAGTATACCATGTACAAAAAAGCGTTTAATAACATGTTAAGCCTTTTCCTTCCATAGAAAACCATTATAAGAAAATGCTTAACATGGCTTTTTTGAAAAATGCAAAAAAGAGAAGGGGAAGAGACCGTGGTCTTGTGATCAGTGATTTTAAAGGGTGAAGATGTCACACCCTCTTGAGGTGTCTGAGCCAATAAGGAGTTGTTCCCTCGGAGGGAACTTTTTTTATGAGTCTTTGTTCTCTAGCAAGATATTAGCATAAGACATTGGATTGGATGTATGAGAGAAGAACCTTCTAGATTCTTATAATACTAATGTGTCACAGAGTTAGTAACATGTAACATAAATTACCAAATAGGAAACGAAAGTTGGAGTCCGTAGATGCCAAACATGCTACCCATGTGATTTCAGTTAACTATAAATGTTCAACTCCGAAACATTAATACCAAAATAGTTCAAAAGAGAGAATTAATACACAGAATAAAGCCTATAAAAGGAAAATCATGAGATGGGAAAATTGGATACACGTTTATACATTTCTCAAGTGGTTATATATAGAATATATAGGATTAAGAGGGTTTATTCTTATCAGTTTTCCTGTGTCCTGTAACAGGACACCTAGTTCTGTCTGTGTGTTAGCTACGTTTGGGATGCTAGTTGCAGTTTTTAGGGGGATGGGTTCACAGAATAGAGTGAGTTTCTGGGTAATTCATTAAATATAATGAATAATTGTGTGTCTGCAGACTCTACAGTTACGATACTCCTACATCTTGCGTCATACATTGAGTCTGGAGTTACTCATTTGGGGCAAGTCAACTTGTGAAGTACACGTACGTCTGCCTGAAGCTAGTTATTTTAGACTATAAAGTTTTAATATGGGTATTTTTCTTACAAAAACCCATCGCTTCGCTTCAGAAGGCATTTATTAACCCCCTGGAGCCGTATGGATTATTTTTTATGATGGATGGATGCATTTATTTTGAGCTTCAAAACAGGCCTCCCATTCACTGCCATTATAAATCTTTGGAGAGCCAGGATATTTTTAAAAATATCTCAGATTGTGTTCATCTGAAAGAAGAAAGTCATGTGATAATTTTATTTTTGGGTGAATCCCTTTAATCTGTGATGACATAAAGATTTATTCATGTACAGGTAAAATGTATTGAGTGATTGAGAATAAAACATTGCGTCCAAGTACACATCAGCTGTGTATATATTATATGCCTCCTCTCAAGCTATATGCCTTTTTTTAAAAATCTTTATTTGAATGTGGCAACATGACACCTTGTTCCAGAGTCCTGCACGACGGGTGACCCGCCAAATTTTATGTAATGGGTGGAATAATATTTTCATGTCGGGTGCGTTGCCGTTGCAGGTGCGGGTGCGGGTGCGGGTTGGACGTGCGGTAGACACGGGTCGGCAGCGGGTCCAATAGCCACGACTATTCCAACTCAGTTCGGTGCATTTGACAGCTGCTTTCAAATGGTCCCGTCCTTATTTGTGTTCACGCTCTGTCTGAAGACCGTTAAAGGCTTCTAATTACAGCAGGATTTGCAGCGCTGAACATTGTAGCCAATCGTGCTGCATCTGATTGAAAGCTATGATTATATTAAAGGAGCGCACTTTGCTCGCTTTATGTATTTAATATAGGCTATTTACATTGTGAATAAAAGTTTTTGAATATTTTTCGCGCTGCTACAAAGAGGATCAGAGGACAAGTAAACACTGCTGAGTTTCAGAAGAGACAACCGCGTTTAAATGCCAAGTGAATCTGATAAAATATTAGTAGCTTTAAACTTACAGTTAAACAGGCCTACCAAAACATTTTTTGTTCTAATATTTTACTTGTGTTGTTTAATGCATTGTTTAATTAGATGCAGCGACATAGAATGCCTAATGTTGATTTCATTGCTTGTGTTTGGCTACATGAGAAAACGTCTCAGGTTACGTATGTAACCATGGTTCCCTGAGAAGAGGGAACGAGACTCTGCGTTCGAAAACGCAATGGGGGAACGTCACACGTGAGCTGATGTCTGAAAGCCAAGTATCAAAAACTCCAATCCTATTGGCCGGCGACAGCCTATGACATCACCTATGACACCAGATTCTCATCACCCGGAAGTATATAAGGAGCGTCTAGAGAACCAGTCAGTATCTTTTCGTCTTGAGGGACTGTTCAGCAGGCAGCCCCGAAGCATGGCAGGGCAACGCAGAGTCTTGTTCCCTGTTCTCAGGGAACCATGGTTACATAAGTAACCTGAGACATTCCCTTTCGAAAGGGAACTCAACTCTGCATTCGAAAACGCAATGGGGAACGATATACCCACGCCGCCATGCTTAAGGAGAGTGCATGCCAAAAGATGGCTAGACAAAAGTCAAGCAGTTTCGAATGAAACGCCAGATAGCAACTCACCCTCGGGTCACACAAAGGCTGTCAGTGACAGCATTCCCTACGGCCAACAGCCCAAGCTGAGCCTCAATAAGGCCTTCCGCAGAAGGCTTACCAAAGCCAATAAAGGCATCTGGAACCAACTTTTCCGAAGAGAAAGTAGTCCCTTTAAGGGAATGTGGCCAGAGAACTGAAAGGAACCCTGGCCAATCACTAGAGGGGAACGAAGTCACCCTCAATGCCACCAGGGAGGCCGACCTGGTCTGTTATAGGACAAACTTAGTCTTGGCCAACCCTGTCTGAGTACAGAATCTCCAAAACGCATTCTTCATAGAAGAGAGCAGGTAAGATTGACTGCAAAAAGGCAGGAGCGCGTGAGAGACGGGCATCCTGGAGAGCAGAACTCAGCTGAGTGCTATGAACCCTCATATTGAGAGGAGTATAATCCGCTCATCCTAGGTTCTACTCAGCACAAACCAGCCTAGGGCTGAATCTTAGGAGGAGGCCTGATTAAGGCCTACCACCATGATCAGCTTAGGGAGCTAAGCACTATTACAAACATAACCCTAATAGGGAAGTACAAAGCTCACCTAACAGGTAGACCATGCAATGGGCACACAATCATGGAGGCCGAAGAGGGGCCTACAGCATGATAGTAGCTATATGTGAAACAGAAGTAAATTCAGAAAGTGGCCTGGAGGGCCACTCTGAACACCTGTCTTGCTGGGGCAGACAGACAACTTCAATGGCAGCAAAGAGGCTGCAAATGTGCCCGCATGACAATCCACCTAACACCATCCAACGAGCAGTGTACTCAGTCAAAGCACCTTTTACTCTTTAAAGCAAGAGGAGTACAGCATACGCCAACACGTATTAAGGAAGGCCTGGATGGGCCTATAACCTTAACAGACACGTGACATCAGCTCGTGGCAGTGTTTTAGGCACCAAGACCGATAAATAACCATAGGAGGTTAGATTTATCACCTGGGCCTCTGGCCAACCAGAAGTGTATATAGATAATTCTCAAAGAGAAATATACACAAACATACACCAGTAAGTTCAAAAAGGGCGGCCCATAAGGCCTAGCAACCTCTAAGACATAAAGCGTAAGTCTAGTGGCCATTTCTAGGAGCACAATAGATCCACCCTAGGTGCTAGGTGGCTATTCAGCTCAACTAGAGTAGGAATCAGACTCAGGGAGGCAGATGTAGTTTAAACCAAACCTCAGTAAGGTTTCACCACAACATTCACCCTGAGGGGCCAGCCACTCAAAGGTACTCGGTAAAAGCACCCTATTACTCTCACAGCGAGAGGAGTACATAACTGAACTCCACACACTACACCGGAGGCCGAAGTAGGCCTACCTTAGTAAACACGTGGCATCAGCAAGTGGCTACCATAACCATACCAACCAGTAGGCCATGTATTCAGAGATTTTTCCAAAGAGGGAATACATAAAACGCTGCCATACATCGTGAACAGGCCTGTTTAGGGCCTATCCGTCAGCGATGGGGCGTGGCCGATGGTGGTATGGCTTCCCAGGCATCCTGCCATCAAGTCAGCTAAAAAGGAGGCCTTGAGAGGCCTACCATTTCAGCAACAAGCGGCGTTCAGCCTGTTTGCAGAATGAAAACACAAACTGTGCCAACATGTGAACTAAAAAGGAGGCCTGAAGGGGCCTACCGATTCAATGACATGTGGCTTCAGCTTGTATTGGATTAGATTCACAAGCGTCCTGCCAGCATGTCAGCTAAAAAAGGAGGCCTTACAGGGCCTGCAAGTTCAGCAACACGTGGCGTTCAGCCCGTTTGTCCATATCAACGCAAACTGTGCTAACATGTAAACTAAAAGGAGGCCTTATTAGGGCCTACCCTAGTAAACACATGGCATCAGCCAGTCCAGGACCATACCAACCAACCGGCCATGCATTCAGTGGAAAACCTTTCACAGCATAATACTGAGAGAAGGAATGCATATTACGCCACCATACTCCACGAGAGGCCTGCTTAAGGCCTACTCAACAGAGGTATGGTATGGGTTCTTAGATTTGCAGGCATCCTGCCAACAAGTCAGCTAAAAAGGAGGCCTTGTGGGGCCTACAATCTCAGCAACAAGTGGCGTTCAGCCTGTTTGTCCATATCAACGCAAACTGTGCCAACATGTGAACTAGAAAGGAGGCCTGTTGGGGCCTACCATTCCAATGACACGTGGCTTCAGCTCGTGAAATTAAGGGAACCAAGCTACAGGGAACCAGCTCTAACCCAACAATAGCTGTGGGAAGCTAACTGCAACCTGAGCTAGGCTACACATTCCAACATTCAATGTACCCTAAATCATATGTGACTAAAGGGAACCAAACAAAGCCACCATGGTCTAAGGGAGGCCTATATGGCCTACTACCTCAAACGGACACGTAGCAAAAAGCCTGTGGCAGTGTAAACTATGTGAGCAATTTATGATCACCTAACAGCACTTGTTAGAAATACAGTTGCTAACTAGAAGGAGGCTAATTAACCATAAGAGCCTACAATCAAAGTTATATGCAATATAGCTGTTAACAGATCACAAAAGGGAGCTAATAGAAACCAGCTTTTCTCAAAAAGTGGTTCTATACTACCCTGAGTATGCAATCCAACAGGTGATGCACTCAGTGACACAAATAAACCTCAACTGGGGAATATAATAGTCACCAATCTCTCCAATAGAGGCTAACATCAAAGAGCCTGCTATTACGAGAACAGGTGCTAGGTGTGGCAGCATAAGTAAACTCACATACAAGTGTAGGGCAAAAGTCTAGAACTCAAAGCAAACGTAATGCTTTGACATACATGCTGTTTCCAATAGGGAAAAACATTTTCTCCACATAGATTCTCAAATCTGTACTAAGCCCTAGAGGATGAAGGCTAAAAGCTAGCACCGTCAACTCAAACTTGATTAAGAGAATCAAGTGGCTCAGAGGAAAAATTATTTTCCATAGCATGAAAAGTTCTAGAAAGTGGGGCCTAGCATACACCTGCATAACTTATCTACGCAAAGATAAGGGCCTACCACCTGAGAAAACAGCATCAGGGAGTCTAAAAACAGTCTACCACCAAGCTGTTAACCTCACCAATTGCACCTACATAAACAAGGGGACAATGGGCATACGGCCTAACAGCTCCCTCGGGAGGAGGCCAGAACTAGGAACTATACCACCTGACAAGGGATAGTATACATGGGGTTAACATATAACACACCTAACCTAGCTCTAGCCTGGCCGCTAAGCTACGGGCCTTCTTACAGGGCCACAAGCCTAGTGAAGCCTGGGCTTCACCTCCAAATCTCATGTATAAGAGAAAGAAAGCGAAGCTCACAAGCAAACAATGTCAGGCGGACGATTAAGGCCGACCTAAACATACATATTAACTGAAGTGACGAGTGCTAACTCAAACTACTCTAGAAAACAGCAGATGAGAAGCTACTCTAAACAACAGGTGGCTAAGAGGCAGCCATTTTGTGGCCTGCACAATATATCATTCTAGCCAGCCTAACAACTTCAGTTTGCCCAAAACCCCTTACTTTTTCCTGACTACATGCTCAGAAAAACTATACAGGAAAACAAGGTCTTATTTTGAACACATAAAATATAGACCCTCCAGTGCTCAAAGACCGAAGACTCCTAATACTCCTCTTTTTCACATGAAAGGATGGAATCTAGGGTTCTTTTAAGCCTAAAAGATCCTCTCATTACCAAACTGAAAAAGCAGGCCGACAGAAATAATTACTATGGGCCCAGCCATCAGTCTGACCATAAGAAGCATCTGAGCATGATATATTTATGAATATATATATATATATATATATATATATATACACACACATGCATATACAGGTGCTGGTCATATAATTAGAATATCATCAAAAAGTTGATTTATTTCACTAATTCCATGCAAAAAGTGAAACTTGTATATTATATACATTCAATACACACAGACTGATATATTTCAAATGTTTATTTCTTTTAATTTTGATGATTACAACTGACAACTAAGGAAATTCCCAAATTCATCTCAGAAAATTAGAATATTACTTAAGACCAATACAAAGAAGGGATTTTTAGAAATCTTGGCCAACTGAAAAGTATGAACATGAAAAGTATGAGCATGTACAGCACTCAATACTTAGTTGGGGCTCCTTTTGCCTGAATTACTGCAGCAATGCGGCGTGGCATGGAGTCGATCAGTCTGTGGCACTGCTCAGGTGTTATAAGAGCCCAGGTTGCTCTGATAGTGGCCTTCAGCTCTTCTGCATTGTTGGGTCTGGCATATCGCTTCTTCCTCTTCACAATACCCCACAGATTTTCTATGGGGTTAAGGTCAGGCGAGTTTGCTGGCCAATTAAGAACAGGGACACCATGGTCCTTAAACCAGGTACTGGTAGCTTTGGCACTGTGTGCAGGTGCCAAGTCCTGTTGGAAAATGAAATCTGCATCTCCATAAAGTTGGTCAGCAGCAGGAAGCATGAAGTGCTCTAAAACTTCCTGGTATATGGCTGCGTTGACCTTGGACCTCAGAAAACACAGTGGACCAACACCAGCAGATGACATGGCACCCCAAACCATCACTGACTGTGGAAACTTTACACTGGACCTCAAGCAACGTGAATTGTGTGCCTCTCCTCTCTTCCTCCAGACTCTGGGACCCTGATTTCCAAAGGAAATGCAAAATTTACTTTCATCAGACAACATAACTTTGGACCACTCAGCAGCAGTCCAGTCCTTTTTGTCTTTAGCCCAGGCGACGCCTCTGACGCTGTCTGTTGTTCAAGAGTGGCTTGACACAAGGAATGCGACAGCTGAAACCCATGTCTTGCATACGTCTGTGTGTAGTGGTTCTTGAAGCACTGACTCCAGCTGCAGTCCACTCTTTGTGAATCTCCCCACATTTTTGAATGGGTTTTGTTTCACAATCCTCTCCAGGGTGCGGTTATCCCTATTGCTTGTACACTTTTTCTACCACATCTTTTCCTTCCCTTCGCCTCTCTATTAATGTGCTTGGACACAGAGCTCTGTGAACAGCCAGCCTCTTTGCAATGACCTTTTGTGTCTTGCCCTCCTTGTGCAAGGTGTCAATGGTCATCTTTTGGACAACTGTCAAGTCAGCAGTCTTCCCCATGATTGTATAGCCTACAGAACTAGACTGAGAGACCATTTAAAGGCCTTTGCAGGTGTTTTGAGTTAATTAGCTGTTTAGAGTGTGGCACCAGGTGTCTTCAATATTGAACCTTTTCACAATATTCTAATTTTCTGAGATACTGAAGTTGGGATTTTTCTTAGTTGTCAGTTGTAATCATCAAAATTAAAAGAAATAAACATTTGAAATATATCAGTCTGTGTGTAATGAATGAATATAATATACAAGTTTTACTTTTTGAATGGAATTAGTGAAATAAATCAACTTTTTGATGATATTCTAATTATATGACCAGCACCTGTAAATATATACACATAGGAGGTGAAAGAAAAAGAGGAGAGGGTAGATAAAAATCGTAACTGGGGAATCGACATAAACGCAACGGTGTTTACAATCGATCGCCCAACTCACTCTCGCTTCTTTCCTCCCGTCTGTCTGGGCTCAGATACAAATCTGAATGGCTAGGGTTTTTCCATGCCCTCCCGATCTCAAACGCAGAGATCAGGAAGGAATGTAAAGTTATGGGAGCTGCAACGTTCACGGAAAGAAAGGGACCGCTCGTCGAGCCGTCCGCACGCGGCCCCTTTCCTAACACGCTCTCACGGCAGCCCCAGCCCGCCGAAAAAGCGCGTCCCAGAAAACTCTAGTAGCTCCACATACACAGCAGCCAGAGGAGCGCGTGCTGCCGAACACAATGACGTCAAACACGGACGTCACTGTTATCCAGCAACTCATCCTCGTCAGCCCCAGGGAAGCTGAGAGAGAATACAACTTTCTCAAACTTCCCAACGAGCTCACCTACGAGCCCTATGATTGCGGCCACCGTTCTTGCCTCGGCACAAATGGGGCCAGAATCATCAGGCACAGATGTGGACACCTCTTCCCTCGAGAAGAGTGCTGAACGAGAACGGAGCGTCCCGATAGGGAGACGCTCACAGTAAACAATAGACAAACACACAGACAGCGCCCTCAAGCACCATCGATGCGTGCTCCTCTCCCAGACAGAGAATGCCCAGAAATGTGTATATCAAGTGTCAAAACCCTGGGACATGGATAAACACACTCTCTTGGACGTTTGTAAGGCATAAAAAAGATAACCTTATACAATACAATCGCGATACAATCACGATCAGACAGAACAGTTCCGAAAGACGAAAAAGATACTGACTGGTTCTCTAGGCGCTCCTTATATACTTCCGGTCGCGCTATGGTGATGTCATAGGCTGTCGCCGGCCAATATGATTGGAGTTTTTGATACTTGGCTTTCAGACATCAGCTCACATGTGACATTCCCCCATTGCGTTTTTGAACGCAGAGTTGAGTTCCCTTTCGAAAGGGAATGATTGTTGTCTACCTCATGTAGGAGATTTAATACGGGTCTGGGTCGGGTTGCGATTTTTATGTCAAATGGGTCGGGTCAGGTACGGGCTAATATTAGTGTTTCTGTCGGATATCGGGTAGGGTATGCTGTTAATAACTGCGGGTGCGGGTTTATCAAACAGGACCCGTGCAGGACTCTGCCTTGTTCTACAATATTTCTATGATTAAATCACTGACAGAGACTCCTCCCCTATAGAGCTAGAAATACAACATAATGATCTGAATTTGAATTGTATAAATGTGAATTATTGATAAGTGTCATTTAACAGAATTGAATATTACGTGCCATTTTATATAGATTTGAATTTGTTAAACTTGAATCCTGGACATTTGAAATTGAAAAATGGGGCTGGAGGGGGTTCAGGAGGTGGACGGTGAAGCTGGAGGATGAGTCGGATGGAGGCCCAGTCCCCAACCAGGATGATGGACATCGGCGGCGACGCTGAAGGGAGGAGCCATGGTGGTGAAGGCATCAGCGCCACCTTCCGAGGAGGAGGCAGGGATCCTGAGGGCTGAGGTGTAGCTGGAGCGACCGAGGGCGGCGACGGAGCCTGAGGGAGGGCGGAGCTAGCTGGAGCAGTAGGGGTGGAGGGCCGGAGGGCAACGGACGGCCCGTAGGTCCGTTGCGTAGGCAGTGTGACGTCCAACCCAGGTGAAGTCAACGGTCCGAGGCAGCTCTGCGAAGCCGATGGCTCGAAGGTCCCAGCAGACGACGAGGGAGGGAGGAGCGTAGGTGAAGGAGTCAGGGCGACGGGTTGAGGAGGAGAGACGAGAACAGATGCTGGAGGCGGAGCAACGGGATCCTTATGCCCCGGAGGAGATAGCTCACAGTAGTCCCGCGATGTAACCACGTCACTGAGAGGAGGTGATGGTGGTGTAGCGGGACTGATGGGTGACAGCTCGGGCAGAACAGCAGACTTGGTTGGGGTCAAGGAAGAAGGCAGAGATACAGATTCCGTATATATTTCCAGGAGAGGATGTGGGAGAGACAGGCTGGTAGGAACTGAGGAGTCCAGTATAGAGTATTCAAACAGCTGAGGGGTAGTATTGTTGTCGGTGGACTCACTCTCAGTGACGGGCGGGTGGGCGGGACTTCTGTCCTGCTCGTCGTCCTCGACACCAACTCCCTCGACGCTGGAAGGGACCCCCAACTCGAACTTCTCCTCTGTTGGAAATACCTCAGGCTCCAGGGTGATGTCAGGCTCGGTCGCTCCTCCTGGCACGGGCTCTGACATCACGGCGGGGTCGTCGTTTCCATCGGCGGTGGATCTCTGGTTGGGAACTGGGTTCAGAGGGGTTCCGGATCAGGGCCGCTTGAACTCCACGCATTTCAGCATGGCCTCCCTCCAGTTCAAGCCGGTGGTATCTGGAAGCTCGCAAGTTCCATTGTAGCTCGCCCCGATCCAGTACAACTTCCTTAATTCCTCATCCTCCAGCTGGCTGTTGATGGCAAAAAGAAGAAATCGTGAAGAATACACAAAAAAGTCATGGCTCTCCTGAGCCAAGGCGATGAATTTGGCCCATTCATCCATTTAGGGCGGTCGGTTATTCTGTTACAAATGTTGCTGTGTAGGAATACACACGATGAGGAATCAAGATCAAAGAGTAACACTTTACTAGGCAATCCAATAGAAGGTACAGGAACAGGTTTACACACACAACATTAACACGTAAGATAACCGACAACACTGGTGAGTTTATAAAGGGAGTCCAAATGAGTGATAATGATGATGATTGCCTTCAGGTGCGGGTGATGGTGATGACGTGCAGGTGCAGGGCAGAGGGAATGCTGGGAAGTGTAGTGCAGGAACCGGTGACTGAAACACATAATTGTCTAAAATGTAATTTATCTGACACGGAGACGCACTTTAGAACGAAGATCCATCAAGAAGCGCCACCCATTCACTGCGTCTTCATGTACAGTTTTTCTTTCGCATGCAGAAGTCTTTCTCTAGAGATGATAGCGTGGGCTAAATTGAATGCCAAATTCAGAAATCACTTGTGCAGATCGGGCAGGTAGTAATAATGGTACTAATAAAATTAATAACAGAGATTCTAAATAAGCTAAATAAATAAAAGTGAGCTGGGCAGCGGACCAAATCAGTCTCCCGACCAGCAGGATTTCTCCCGGAGTTTCCGATGGCCAGTCTTGGCCTGTGGTCATCTCACAATACAAATGATGTTAAGTTATTCTAAAAAAATATAGGCTACATTAAAAACCTGACATTATCCTGATGGGACCAGCTGCTGAAGTGAGCAGAGATAACCAGTAGAGCCTGGCTGATCTGACAACTCCACAAGTGAAGCAAATCATTTTACCTTGTGCAGTCTTAAAATGGGTCATTGTTAGTTCAATGGCTCACTGCTTTTTAAGTTATTTTAATTTATTTATTTATTTAGCGGGGCATGTCACTGTCTGCGTGAACACGACAGTCATCCAATTGTGTTTGTGGTGTTTGTTGGAGTTTGGAGTGTGAATTGGCCTCTAAATGCATTAATAATAAGCCTACAATTTGCATGATATTGAGTGGAAATAAATCATGTAATCGTGCCTGCTATGTTACACATCTCTAAATGATCATTTGTGACGTTCTTGAGCTGAAAACGCCAGCAAGTGAAATAACTTCGATAACAGAATGCAGCAGAAAACATAGTAATTATAGAGTTAAGTGTGACTGTTAATCATGCTAATCACTTCCATGCTAAATATACTTTATACTAAAACAAATAGGCGTAGCAGAGACCCCCAGAGATAAATGTCTGGCATGCTGAGAATTATTACTGTTCTGTAATTGGCCAAAATGCAACTTTCGACTTTCGACTCTTCCCTGTGGAACCTGGAAGTTGGACCTCTGACCTACTTTCAGTACGATCTGAATTTCTGCATTTTGAATTTTAGAATATTGAATTTGGTGTTTCGAATTTGTTCTTCATGTTGGAAACTTGAAGCTGTATTTCTGAGAAATGAATATTTGCAGTCTAAAGGCCAATTCACACCGCACCGACAAACGCCAACAAACTCGTCTATTGGAGTTTGTTGGATAGGTCTGATACCCCTGTTGGCGTCTGTTGGCGTTGGTCGGAATCTGTTTTCACCCGACTGAACATGTTTTATCGAGCAGTGTGAACAGTTTTCCAACAAACGGCAACAAACTCTGACTTTATCTGACATGGCCACGAACCGTTGCCATGACGATGAGGCAAGTCCCCTGCAAAGACAGCTTGTTTGATCACGCCCGTGCCTCACGCACACACAACAAAGCACTGGAAACGTGACATCGCAGCTTGTTCATTATAAAAAATAAAATACAGTTAAAAAAAAAAAAAAAAAACATGTAAAAGGTACAATAGACCGTAGTGCAATCTGTGCCATTCAGCAAGAGCACTGCTCCACTTCACCGAAAGAGAGAGGTATAACCACCAGGAGAGCAACGCAGGTTCCCTTCGAAAGGGAACTTCTACTCTGCGTTTGCAAACGCTATGGGGAACGTCACGTGACTCGGTGTCTGAAAGCCAACTATCCAATAACTCCAATGCCTATTGGCCGGCGACAGCCTATGACGTCATACTGTGTCTTGCCACTGTCGTGAATAACTTCCAGTTTTTTTTTGTGAGTACATCTAAAACTAATATGTCTGAGGACAAGGAGAAACGCTTTAGCAAGTGTGCGGATCCATGCTCCAGAAGATCCACACACCCTATGCGTGCACTGTCTGGGGAAGAACACGCACGGACAGTGCTTGAGGGCGCTGTCTGTGAGAGTTGTGAGTGTTTTCCCATGAAAACGCTCCGTTCCCGCCTGGCCCTCTTCTCGAGGGAAGGGGCGTCAACATCTGCGCCTGGTGGGTCCGGCCCTGCTTGTGCCGAGGCAGAGCGGCGGCTGCACTCATGGGGCTCGCAGATGGAGCTCGCCGCGGAGTTTGAGAAGGGTGTTACAGTCTCTCAGCCTCCAGCGGCGGCTGGCGGGGATGAGCTCCTGGATGACGATGATGTCTTATCACTGACATCATCGGATCCGGGAGCGAGTGTTCTTCTGGCTGCTAGCCCCGATGAGCAGGAGATGGCAGTGGAGGAAGAAGGAGTTGCGACTGCTTCTTTCTCCAAGCCTCCCTGCCCATCATATGCTGCTGCAGGTCAGGCTGTCGCAGCTTTGCACACTATGGCGGTGTTGCAAGCCTACCAGGCTGATCTGCTGAAGGACCTGGATCAGGGGCAGGGTTTGTCCCCTGATGCGGTAGCTGAGCTGCGCCGCACCACAGATCTCGCTCTCCGGGCCACCAAGCAGACGGCCGCCTCGATTGGGAGATCGATGGCGGCCATGGTGGCCACGGAGAGGCATCTGTGGCTGAACATGGCGGACATCGGGGAGAAAGAGAAGGGCTCTCTCCTCGATGCCCCGGTTTCGCCAACTGAACTTTTCGCGGCTCCGTTGAGACGGTTGTCGGAAAGTTCAGGGAGGCGAAGGCGCGCTCAGCAGCATATAAAAACTGCATACCGCTCAGGTCCGATCCTGGGCCCAGACAGCCGGGAGGCCCTGGCCCGTCTCGAGCCGAGGCTCAGAGGCAGGGCCAGAGATCTGAGTGTCGCCGCTGAGCGCCTCCTCCACCTCGGAGTAAGTCGCAGAAGCGGCGGGATACGAGGAAGAGGAAGATGGACTTAAGGAGGTGATCGATCACCGGCGCCAGCAACGCCGCTGATCGATCCCTCTCTTGGCAAAGGTAATTTTATATCTGACTTGAACTTTCAACTTTCATGCTAAAGGAAATTATTTTCTTCTGAGCCACTTGATGTTTGTTTTATCAAGTTTGAGTTGACGTTGCTAGTTTTTAGCTCCTGTTCTCTAGGGCTTAGAACAGATTTGAGAATCTGTACAGAGAGTGTTTCTTCCTTTTAAAACAGCATGTATATCAAAGTTTGTGTTACTTTGAGTTCTAGACTTTGCCCTACATTGGTATGTGAGCTTACTTATGCTGCCACAGGTTAGCACCTGCTCTCATAATAGTAGGCCCTTTTGCTGTAAAGTGGCCTCTATTCGAGTATATGGTGACTTATATTCCCCAGTTAAGAGGTTTATTCGTGTCACTGAGTGCATCACCTGTTGGATTGCATACTCAGGATAGTTAGAACCACTTTTTGAGGAAAGTTGGTATCTATTTAGCTCCCTCCTTGGTGATCTTGTTAACAGCCATATTGCATATAACTTTCGGATTGCAGGCCTTATGATATTCGGCCTCCTTCTAGTTAGCAGTTGTTTGTACAATGCTGTTCATCTGATCATAGTTTGCTCACATATTCTTACAGATTTACACTGCCACAGGCCTTGCCACGTGTCTGTTTGAGGTAGTAGGCTTGTAATAGCCTCCCTTAGACCATGTTGGCTTTGTTTGGTTCCCTTTAGTCACATGTTTAGGTACTTTGCCTGTTGGAATGTGTAGCCTAGCGCAGGTCGCAGTTAGCTTCCCTTAGTTATTTGGGTTAGAGCTGGTTCCCTGTAGCTTGGTTCCCTTAAATTCATGAGCTGAAGCCACATGTCATTGAAACGGCAGGCCCCTTCAGGCCTCCTTTTTAGTTCACATGTTGGCACAGTTTGTGTTTTTAATCTGTAAACAGGACTGATCGCCACTTGATGCTGGAATGGAGGCCCCTTAAGGCCTCCTTTTCTAGTCGACTTGTTGGCAGGATGCCTGGGAAACCATGCCACCATCGGCCACGCCCCATCGCTGTCAGATAGGCCCTAACAGGCCTGTTCACGATGTTTGGCGGCGTTTTTCATGTATTCCATCTTGGAAACTTCTAATACATGGCCTTTTGGGTGGTATGGTTATGGTAGCCACTTGCTGATGCCATGTGTTTACTAAGGTAGGCTTACTTCGGCCTCCGGTGTAACATGTGGAGTTCAGTCATGTACTCCTCTCTCGCTATGAGAGTAACAAGGTGCTTTTACCGAGTATTCCGAGTGGCTAGCTCTTCAGGTTGATTATGGTAGTGAAACCTTACTAAGGTTTGGTTTAACCTACATCTGCCTCCTGAGTCTGATTCTACTCTAGTTGAGCTAAGAGCCACCTAGCGCCTAGATTGGATCTTTTGTGCTCCTAGAAACGGCCATGAGACTTACGCCGTGTGTCTTAGAGGTTGAACACACTGGTGTATGTTTGTGTGTTTTTCTCTTTGAGAATTATCTGTATACACTTTTATTGGCCAGAGGCCCAAGTGATAAATCCAACCTCCTTTTTGTCTGGTTGTTTATCGTCCTTGGGGCCTAAACACTGCCACAAGCTGATGCCACGTGTCTGTTGAGGTTATAGGCCCCTCCAGGCCTTCCTTAATACGTGTTGGCGTACGCTGTACTCCTCTTGCTTTAAAGAGTAAAAGGTGCTTTACTGAGTACACTGCTCGTTGGATTGTGTTAGGTGGATTGTCATTCGGGCACTTTGCAGCCTCTTATGCTGCCATTGAAGTCATCTGTCTACCCCAGCAAGACAGCAGTTCAGGTGGCCCTTAAAATCAGGCCACTTTCTGAATATACTTCTGTTTTCACATATAGCTACTATCATGCTGTAGGCCCCTCCTCCGCCTCCATGAGTATGTGCCCATTGCATGGTCTACCTGTTAGGTGAGCTTCGTACTTCCCTTTTAGGGTTATGTTTGTAATAGTGCTTAGCTCCCTAAGCTGATCATGGTGGTAGGCCTTAATCAGGCCTCCTCCTAAGATTCAGCCTCAGGCTGGTTTGTGCTCCCTTGTATTAGGGTTCTCTAGCGCACAGCCTCCTCAGTGCGTTAATTAAGCACTGAGTAGATCCTAGGATGAATGGATTGTACTCCCCTCAATACGAGGGTCCAAAGCACTCAGCTGAGTTCTGCTCTCCAGGATGCCCGTCTCTACGCGTGGGTTTGAGTTTGTTCTGCCTCTTTGCAGTCACTCTTACTTACTATCTTCTATGAAGAATGCGTTTTCAGAGGCTCTGTATTCAGACAGGATTGGCCAAGACTAAGTTTGTCTCATGACAGACCAGGTCGGCCTCTCTGGTGGCATTGGGGGTGATTTCGTTCCCCTCTAGTGACTGGCCGAGGTTCCGTTTGGTTCCGGGCCACATTCCCTTAAAGGGACCACTTTCTCTTCGGAAAAGTTGGTTCCAGACGCCTTAAGCAGCTTCTGTAGGCCCTTTGAGGAAGGCCTTCATGAAATTCAGCTTGGGCTGTTGGCCAAAGGGAATGCTGTCACTGACAGCCTGGTGTGACCCGAGGGGGAGTTGCCAAGCAGTTCTCTAACTGCTCTGGAGCCTTTGTCTCAGCCATATTTCTTGGCAGGCACTCTCCTCAAGCATGGCGGCGTGGGTATATCGTTCCCCATAGCGTTTGCAAACGCAGAGTAGAAGTTCCTTTCGAAAGGGAACATCTCAGGTTACGATGTAACCATGGTTCCCTAAGAACAGGGAACGAGACTCTGCGTTCCTTGCCATGCTTTGGGCTGCCTGCTGAACAGTCCTCAAGGCGATGGATAATGACTGCTTCCGGTCGCGCCGTATGGCGCCATAGGCTGTCGCCGCCAATAGGCTTTGGAGTTATTGGATAGTTGGCTTTCAGACACCGAGTCATGTGGCGTTCCCCATAGCGTTTGCAAACGCAGAGTCTCGTTCCCTGTTCTCAGGGAACCATGGTTACATACGTAACCTGAGACGTTTACCTTCAGTTTTGTTTTAAATTCATTCGTTTTGGCTTGTTTAGCTACATGGTTGTATATAGACCTATGGGTCACATAAATAAAAAGGGTCGCGCTAAAAAAAAAAGTTTAAAAAATGGCGTATACCAACCGCAACGCAATAGGTTGCGATCAGATCGATGGCTACAGCGCTTCGGATTTCAGGTTAGTATTTTTGTTTTGCCTCAATACTTTAATACAACGAAAATATATATGATACTATATTATTAATATAATAAACTTGCCTGACAATATTGTTAACATGGTTACACGCATGTGGTTATGGAATTTTCCCAGTCAGACTTGACTCTCTGTGACTCGTTTGTTGGTGTTTGTTGGGGCAGTGTGAACATGACAGTTTTTTCTCATAAAATTCTAAATCAAACGGCCAACTTATTCGTTGGCGTTTGTAGGCGTTTGTCGGTGCGGTGTGAATTGGCCTTAAGAATTCAGAACAAAAAAAATATGCTGCTTGAAAACACTTATGTAGAAAATGATGCCATAAAAAAAATCTATTTTGTTAAATATCAAATGTCCAGGATTCAAGTTTAACAAATTCAAATTCAAATATATATAAAATTGTACTTAATATTCAATTCTGTTAAATGACACTTGTTAATAATTCGAATTTACACAATTCAAATTCAGATCATTATGTCATATTTCTAGCTCCATACTCCCCCATCAGCCAATCATAGTTAGTAAGCGTGATGACATCATCCATAGCAACGAGGTCAACCCCGCCCTTACTCTTATCTTAAGACTTCAGTCTATTCCTTAGTAAAAGTTGATCTCAGCAGTTTTGTGAGTAGATTTTAAGAGAAAACTCTTAGCTAAGAACTTTTTCTGTTGTTTAGGAGAACTCTTAGTGGTGAGATAAAATATTTTGTGAAAACGGCCCCTGATCACCAGGGGTCGTATTCACAAAACATCTTAAGGCTAAAAGTTGCTCCTAAATTGCCGATTTAAGAGAAACTCTTAAAAATAATGGGCGTGTCAGTCCTAATTTTAGTTTGTAAGAGTATTTCACAAAGCATTTTAGCACTAAAACTAGCTCCTAAATCTGTGAAACGTTAGGAGTAGTCAAGAGGACTCCTAAGTCACTAAGACCAAATCGCTAACAGTCCTAATCCACCCAAAGACACTGTACACCATTGAGGCATAGCGATAGAGCCTTAGGTGCTGAACTTTTTCTTCATAAATGCAATACATTTTGATTTATAGATTTGAATCTACGATGAGACGCCAAAAATAAATCTTTCACAAATAAATATTATCCGATTACCTGTGGCAGTGGTTTTCATGAGTTCACATTTACAAATGATTGAACAGAGTAAAAGAAATATATAATAAGCATATTTGGTGTGCTGTCCAAGGGGATCGAGGGCTCTGAGCTTGGAATTTAGCCCAAACCCAAATTTCTCCCCCGTATCCCCAGCCGAGAGTGAGGGACGGGATGGCGGAGGGATGCAGAAAACTGTTGAAGTAACTATAGGCGAGTCGGCTCTCGTCTGTGTATATATTCCTCCTCTCGAGCTGATTAGATAGACCGTTTGAATGCGTTTCTCCCAAACTTTGTTTATAAAACATAATTTGTCGCTTGAATGATCCAGACATCCAAGAGGCAGACAATTAATATATACTAGTTTAATTAGTGACACTTAGCCTACATTTTAAAACCTTTATTTGAATAGGACAACATTTTTATTTAAAATATATTTATTTGAATAGGGCAACATTTGTATTTTAAAACCTTTATTTGTATATGGAAACATGACACCTCATTCTACAATATCTCTATGGTTAAATCGCTGACTCCTCCCCATCAGCCAATCATTGTGTGTATATTCCATAGTAACGAGGTCAACCCCACCCTTACTCTAAGCTTAAGACTTCAGTCTATTCCTTAGTAAAAGTTTGTCTCAGCAGCTTTGTGAAAAGGTTTTAAGAGAAAACTCTTAACTAAGAACTTTTACTGCCATTTAGGAGAACTCTTAGTGGTAAGATAAAATGTTTTGTGAATACGGCCCCAGATCTGCAGAGAGATTTTCACTCTTTTTTTTTATTTTTTTTTATTAGTACATTTCCATGGCAAAAACTGGCATTAGTTACAACTTCCTTAGTCTTAAAGGGTTAGTTCACCAAAAAATGAAAATAATGTAATTTATTCCTCACCCTCATGTCGTTCCACACTCGTAAGACCTTCATTCATCTTCAGAACACAAATTAAGATATTTTTGATAAAATCCGATGGCTCAGTGAGGCATGCATTGCCAGTAATGACATTTCCTCTATCAAGATCCAGAAAGCTTCTAAAAACATATTTAAATCAGTTCATGTGAGTTCAGTGGTTCAACCTTAATATTATAAAGCTACGAGAATATTTTTTGTGTGCCAAAAATAACAAAATAATAACTTTTCAAGAATATAGTGATGGGCCGATTTCAAAGACTGCTTCGGAGCTTTACAAATATCTTAATTTGTGTTCTGAAGATGAATGAAATTCTTACGAGTGTAGAACGACACGGGTGAGTAATTAATGACATTATTTTCATTTTTGGGTGAACTAACCCTTTAACCTGTCTGTTCTAGCATACACTACCCAACGCATTATCAAATCACTAATGCGATACCTTGCTTGTGTTGCATTCATGTCACCTCCTGTACTGATCAGTGTGTCGCTTTTAAATGACCATGAAAAAAAAATTCCCTCCATCCGTTTTCTGAATGCATGTTATTGATCTTATTGTCAGTAATTTATAGGTTATTTATTTCTTGACCTTGTAATTTTTAATCAGACTACCATAACCCGTCTTCCAGTGAAGCTGCTGACTTCTCTCTGGTGATGAGTGCAGGACTTCTCTGATCATTTAACTCACTCACATCCTGTTCCTGCAAGCTTTTATACGCTTCACTTACACGTCTGGTGTGAAACAGGCTAATGTTTGCTTGTTATCTGCCTTGTGATCAGGCAATGAAAGTTTTTCTGGCATTTGGGAATGAGCAGAGGAACATGTCAGATGTTCTTTGAGCAAATAATTGTTTGTTTGAGGTGAATTCAGACTTTTTTCACACATTTTTTCCTGTATTTGCTTCTTTTAGTTTAAAAGGGGATCTTTAAATAATCAAGCTCAACAAAATCTGTACGTCAGGCTGTTCTGTTGGTTAAAACATACATTAGATTTGAGGTTGACTCATTTCATACATTTATATACTTCATGTAGATTTCTATAATATGGTAGAATCAGGAAAAACTGAGTTCATTACTGATATTTATTAACTGAGTAAATGAAACATTTGAGATGTTGAACAATTGATCAGTAATGCTATGTTGTCAGTTTTCTGTTTCTAATTTCTGATCTATATTTCTGTTTCTGTGGTGCTGCAGCACTTCAAGTGAATGAATCAGTGGTGAAGGGAAGTTCTGTCACTCTGAACTATGATACTGAAATTCAGAAGGAAGATGTAATACAGTGGATGTTTGGAACTGAAGAGAAACTCATAGCTGAAATGACTGGAAAGAACCGTAAACGGTCTGCTGATGAATTCAGAGACCAAATGAAGCTGAACCCTCAGACTGGATCTCTCATCATTCAACAAACCAGTCCTGAACACTCTGGATTATATAAACTGATGATCACTAGCAGTGATTATTCAACATTCAGACTCTTCAGGCTTATCGTCTGTGGTGAGTAACACAAAGTCTTTCAATGAAACGGCAGCAGTATATATGACAGACCTTGTGTCAAAATATGATTATAAAAGTGTTCTAGTTGTGTTATATTATTGATGCAACTTTGACCATATTACTGCACAGCTTTCCATAGCAGATATATATTGTTGTAGCAAAGCAACACGCTGTTATGTCAGAGACAAGACCTTCTAGTGGAATTAATTTGCAGAGTTAAATCGTTCTTGACTGAAAATGTGTGTTTTTAAAATGTGTCTATATAAATAAAGGCAGATGCAGATTGATTAATTAATTTGATTAATTAATTTATTTAGCCAAGTTGCTTATTTTTGGCTTGTTTTGTCAGACCTGGTTTCTGGTGTTTTTAGACAGATCTGGCAACACGGCTGTGGTTCCCACAATAAAGCAGCTTCAATCAGTCTTATTTCATATGCTGTTGTCTGTTCTGAAACTGTTATTCACACAGACTGTGTTGCTTCTGTCTGCAGGATTGTTTGATCAGCTTTATCAGTCACAATCCTCCTCATTATTCCTGATCATTACTGAACTGCAGTACAGTTTAAAATAAAACATTTTATGTCATAAATAAAACATTCAGAACACAATTCAACACACTCATATTTCATGTCATTCGAGTGGATGTTTTCTCTTAGAAACACAGACTGGAGTTCAACACAGTTTCATCAGTGAAAACACACAGGAGGTGTAAAGATTTATACTTACATCCAGATTTCTAGAATGAGAAGTTGAGCTCTTTTCAACTTAAAAGCGAGTAAATTATACGTTTGTGATACAGTATGTCAGGTATGATATTGTAATGACCCGGCGTTCAGCACCAGCAGCTGGTTGCATTTATGGGTATTTGTTTGAGTTGATTTATGCATTATTTAAGCAAGATGGTTGGGTTTTTGCTTTAGCAAAGTTATGTGTGTTTATGTTCAAGTTAGTTGGGTGGGTTTGGTTCATTTACCGGCTGTTATGTAAAAGTGTTGCTCTCACCGTCATGGAGAGAGATGTGTAGGGGAGGGACTTGGCAATCTGGCCTTGCCTGTGTAGTTCTTATTCTGTGTTCAGAATAAAAAGGAGAAAAGACAGTATTGCCTCCTGCTGTTTTGTTCTGCCTAAAGAGACACTCATGGTTGTGTGGTGTATGGGACATGAGTGCTCGTGCTGGTAATTAGCTTAGTACAAATATACAAGCTTAGCATAGCTCCGGTTAGCCCCACGCTCTACTGAAGAACTGCCAGTTATCACAATATATCAATGTTGCTTGCTGCTGTTAGTTTTCTGGTTCTGATTTCTGTTCTGTATTTTTCTCTGTTTCTTTGACAGATGAAGAGGAGTCAGTGACAGTGATGGAGGGGGCGGATGTGACTCTATTTGCCAATACTGAAATACAGACAGGAGATAAGATATTCTGGATGTTTGGAGATCACAACTGTACCATAGCTAAAAACACAGAAGATAAGTGTGAAGAAGAAATTGCTTATTGTGAGTCTGACATCTTTAATGTTAGTTTCAAAGACAAAGTGGTTCTGAATTCTCAGACTGGAGATCTCACCATCAAGAAAATCAGAACTATCAACACTGGAAAATACATACTAAAGATCATCAGCGATGGCAAAACCACATTCAAGTTATTCAATGTTACTGTTTCTGGTGAGTACAATATTTACTTTCATTGTAATTATGATTTTATTTTAGATCAGTATTGTGTTGTTCTTAAAGGATAGTAAAATCAGGGTTCCCACTCGTCCTGGAAAACCTTGAAAACCTGGAAAATTGATGACAAATTTTCCAGTCCTGGAAAACACATGGAAAATTAGAGAAAATGTAAAATGTCCTGGAAAATCTTGTTGTTGTCCTGGAAAATTATTTTTTAAAAAGTTCTTGGGTTTTTCTTTAGTCGAGAACAAAGAGTTTATCACTGGCCTAAAACAATCACCATCAGTTGCAGAAAGTGCGATGTTCAGGAATGCTGAGTTTTGACATGTAAGAGTAGTATTTTCAATGATGATGTTTATTATGCAAATTGATTTTCTGATCATATTTTTTTCCAAGCACATTTTACCAATTCCAAACCAATCAATCTTAATAACTACTATTAATTTTGTATTTAATCATTTATAAGTGATATATAATTGTTCATGAAGGCTGGAAATGAAAAACGCCTTTATATTCAGGTGTGCATAATTATTAGGTAAGTTTTCTTTTACAGATAAAATGAGCCAAAAAGAGATTTATCTCAGACTGAAAAGTCAAAAATTATTAAATGCCCATGAGAAGGATGCAAAACTAATAAAATACTAGAAATTGCAGTTAAGGCATGACCATTGGACAGTGAAACGCTCATTGGGTCAGCAGTGTCAGACAAAAACAGGTGGAGAAGAAAAGACACATGTCACCTGCAAAAGAATCAAGAATTAAGGGGAAGAGTTAAGTGTGAAACCATCAGGAACCCTTTAGTCTCCAGCGCCACCATTTTCCAGAACTGCAACCTACCTGGAGTCTCCAGAAGTGCGAGGTGACAGGATCTCAGAGACTTAGGTTAGGTGAAGAATCCTAAAAAAAATGACCACCACTTAAGAGTCACATACTGAATTGTAGTAAAATACAAGAAGACAGATTTTTTATAGGCTTTATAGACAGACATATTGAGAGTGACTCTTGAAGGACCAGCACCACATCCTCTTGTACCACTGTTTGAAGAATTTATTTTCCAGAATCTGGCAGTAAGGTGTTGGAGTTTATTTTTAGTCCATCTCTTATCCTGAAAAGTCCACCTTGCAAAGATAATGATCTTCCAAAACTTACTGCCAAAAAATAGGTGTGTGCATCAGTAGTTAAGTAATGGCAATAAACTATGGAATCTTGTTTCCGCCTCTGAATAAAAAAAAAAAAAAAAGGTAGCCTAATTGCAACTTTTTATCTCACAATTCTAAACAATTTTTCTCGCAATTGCGAGTTTACATAATTGTGATATAAGCTCACAATTGCGAGGGGAAAAAAGTCAGAATTGCGAGTTTATATCAAGCAATTCTGAACTTTTTTCTCGCAATTATGACTTTTTTCTGGCATTTGACAGTTTATATCTTGCAGTTCTTACTACTTTTCTTAGAATTGTGAGATATAAACTTGCAATTGTGAATATAAGTATTTTTTTTTTTTTTTTATTTGTTATTCTGTTAGCGGAAACAATCTTCCTTAGTCATCATGTATGATTAAGAGCTCATATTAAAAACTGATTTTATAGTTAAGTCATGGCAATAAACTGTAGCTACACCTTTTAAAGACTTAGAGAGCAATATATTACTTTAGGGCGTAATCCCAGTCTTTTATTCCCATTGTTGTAAAATTGAAAATGTCCTGGAAAAGTCCTGGAAAATGATCGCTGAAAAAGAGTGGGAACCCTGAAAATGCCCTCATGTCGTCCCGAACCCACAAGACTTTCTTTGATCCAAATTTTACGAAGTGATGTGATTGATTTGAATGTGGAAATTTGAAACAAAATTGAAGTCTTTCTTCACAAAAGATCTTCATTGTGCGAGAGCTCTCAGATGCACGTTTATGAGCGAATTTCAACACATGCCTGTTCACATGAGAGTGGTCAACAGTGCAGCTCCTCAGGTTGTATCATGAGAATGTCCCCTTTTATATGAACTCAGTGTTACTGGTATGACTTAGGGCTGTAATGGTTCCTCAATAAAATTTGAATACTCAATTTAAAAAAAAAAACTCAATTTGCCCATGTCGAGTAACCAGTAAAATACCGGAAGTGGTGCTTTCCACAGACGAGAATCTGTGTAAAAATAATAAAGCATAATGCTATTGTGAATTTACAAAGGTTGTGAATTAATTAAACAAATGCATGTGCTGCAGGTTTAATATATATGTGCTGTAATTATTGTATACATGTCTACGTGCGTTCCAGTCAGGTTTTTGAGCCTGTAAGTCACGACTTCAAACCACGACTCACAACTTTGTAGCGTTCCAGGCAAGTTACGCCAAACCCCCTGAGCGCAAGGAATTGTGCTAGCTAGATGTAAACAAACCAGCATGGCGGACTATACAGGGCTCATGCTCATTTACAATCATTTTTATCGCCAAAGGTGCTTACTCCTTGCTTATTTGAGGGAAATGGAGGAGGAAAAACGGCGCATAAGGCAAGAGACACACGGGTTAAGGGTTGCCTGGAACGCGGCTCCGTTCACAGTAAATGCAGTTTCACGTGAAATGTTATCATTTACATGAGTGGCACGTCTCAAACTCCACCTCTGCATACGCTGTGAGTTTGGATTGCTTTTAACGTTTAATCAGATTTGTAAGGGAAGTCGTCTATAAACTTTAGCAAACACAGGAGAATACATTATACAGTATGTTTCTACTTGGTGCAACTGCTCGTTGTGATTTCAAAATAAAACTTCAAGCCCTCGTTTAAAGTCCCCGTGAACCGGAAGTTGCAAACGTCTTTTTTCCACTGTTGTGACGTATTTCCAAGTGAAACGGAATATTGAATAGAGGGCAGAGTTTCACTTTAGCGCTCCTCCTCTCCATCTCTCCCTCATAGCAGACTAACGGTTGGAGGGGAGTGGTTTAAACATTTTCAACCCAAGCCGTCAAACTGACGTCATCAGAGAAGGAACGGCATTCCAGACCGGAAGTAACTTTTCAGATTTTGATTAAAGATTACCGCGACAAACTATTTTTTTCTGTGTTTTAACTTGCATGGATTAATTGTTCACCACAAGAATAGTAATATGCACTAACAAAGTAAATAGGGTCAATTTTGATTTCATGCCGACTTTAAGTACATGTTCTTTTTCAAGAAATGACTGTTACAGTTCTCGTCATTCCCGGACTCCTTTTCCCATGATCCTCCCTGGCCCACACCTGCACTCACTCCACCACTCTGCCATCACCCACACCTGCAAGTCATCTCCTCATCACCACAGCACCATTTAAGGCTCACACTCCCCTCAGTTCACTGTTCCGTTCTCGTTAATACAAAGGACCCTTAATGTTTACCTGCTATTCTTGGATTATACTTACTGTCTTCATTCCAGCGTGTTTCCCCTGTTCCTCCTGTGGCTTCGTCTGTGTGTGTGTCTTCTGGTCATTGTCATTCCTCCATCCAGTTCTCCCATCTGCTACTTCCACAATCCCCATTCTCACCACTCAAGGACTGTATCTGCAATTCACTCACCTGCATCACTGTTTGTTTCTGCTGTCCAGTAAACATTACCTACTTGTATTCCGTTGTCTCCGATCTCCTCTGTCCTTAACAATGACAGTGGTTGTAACATTAGTAGTCATATGCTGGACCTTGTGTCAAAATGATTGATGATAACCTTTGACCCTGTGACCTCTACGGGGCCACCCACGACGTTCCCTCCCCCACGGGCCACCCACAAAGTTTTCCCCTCCCCCCATGGTTGACCGTAGTATCACCCCCAATGACCTTTGACAACATATTTCGAATACCGGTGTTACCCTATGAACCTCTGGATGTCTTCTGGTTGATCAAATTGCAGACGGATGATTTTAAGGGTTGAGGGTCACATGTGCGACGGCATCCGCATTCCGGCTGGCTCATGGTCATTTTATGACACTTTCATCTCTTTGTGCAAATGAGATGCAACAAGAGACTAGAAACAGTCGGATCAAAATAACAAAAGAATAAACATGGTATTTTTTATGAAATAGATTACACACACACGCACGCATGTGCAGATGTATATATTTCAATCATTCTGTTCTTTTGAGGAAGATAGAAGATCAAATTATAACACACAGTAACAGTTACTAAATTTACTGAAACCGTTTAATTATAGTTTTAGCTAAATAAAAATATAGAAACCAATAAAGCCAGGAAAAAGATGAAATTGGTTTACAAATGCTTTTAGTTTATGCTGAAATATAAAACAGAGAAAATGAGTTTCATCAAGTAGATGAATATTCATTTTAACATTGTCAAAGCATAATAGTTTTTTGTGGACATGTCTAGGCATGTTTGTGGAGGTCTTCCTTAGACATGACAATTTTCTATCCCCGTAAACTTCCCGCATTTCTGCTATTTGTATAGTTTAGAAATAAAAAAATATCTCTCTCTCCAAGTAACTTCATGCAACCATGCTGTGAAATCTGAGACAGAGAGGGTGTATGAAACATTGTTTTGTCCGTGCTAACTTTTATTTCAAATCATACATTTAAAAGTTTAAATTACATCTTTTTAAATTAAAAGTAAAATGTTTAAATGACAGTTTTAAAGTCTTAATTTAAGACATTTTAAACTTAAGTCTTTAGTCAGATCTTCCTAGAAGACTGATTATCTGACTATATAATTTATCAGTGTATGTGTAAAAATGTTGCGGTCTCACACATTGTGTAACATTTTCAATAATTCCTTAAGAAAAATCACCATTCATTTTCAGAAAGAGAACCTGTGATGCCTCAGGCTGGTTCTATAAAGGAACTTATCTCTATTTTAAATGAAATATGTAACACATCAAACAGGCTACTAAAATATATATATATTTAAACAATTTAAACATAGTTTAGTTATAGTTTTAGCTTAATTAATATATAAATATAAATATGAAAACACCTTACATTTTCAGAGAGCTGAAGAAGTAGTTCTTGATGATAAAAAAAAATAAAAGGTAAAGATTTTAAGTTGTATTATAAACAAAACACTCCCAGATCCTCCTAAACTCTAGTGTGAATGAGAGATGGGAGGGTGGAGTCAGACAGTTGAGCCTCTGTCACAGCATATGTTAAGGCCGCTAACTCCTTTCCAGAGTGAATGTTTTGTTTTAAATTTATTTCAAAGCACAATCTTAAAAATGATCTTTTAAAATTAAAAGGTTGTTTAAATCCATTCTTTAAAGTTTTAATTAAATTCAAATATTCTTCCTAGAAGTCTACTGTATCGGGATAACATCTGATGCCCGATGATGGAAATGATTTTGCCTGAATTTAACCTAAAGTATTATTTATATGTAATTGTAATGATTCGTCACAGGCGTTGGGATCCATTTGCATGCTTTATTGTAATAGAGTGTAGTCGTACAGGCAGGGTAAATCAGGGGCAAACAGGTACAGCAAGGAACAGGCAGAATCGTAGTCAGTAAACAGGCAGTGGTCAGGGCAGGCAGATAACACTCACAGAACGGTAGACAAGGCAGAGATCAAAGGCAGGCAGCAGAGAATCGTAAACGGGTAACAGCAGGTTCAGCAACAGACAATCAACAGGGAAATAATACTCAGAAATGTACACCGTGGCAATACAAGACTTCACGAAGCATGAAGGTGACTGAGAGTCTTTTATAGTCCGGGTTATGGGAAACAGCTGGTGTGATAATCAGTCCAAGGCACGGGATTGTGGGTAATGTAGTGCGGGTGCGTGTGTGTTAGTATTCGGGCGAGGGCTCCCTCTGATGGTCAGAGGAGGGTAACACGGAGTTCGCCCCTGTGACAGTATGTATATAAGAATTCCATGTTTCAAAGTTTAAAGCAAAAACTTGTAATTAGTCATCTTAGGTCTCAATAATACAAAAAAGATTCAAGCAACATTTTTGCCCATGTGACACACAATGTTTTAAGAAATCTGTATGTTTTTAAAATAAACTGCAAATATTTAATTTGATTTTTAAAAAATCCAAAAGTGAAGGTGTCTGTGTGTTTGACGCCTCACAACTCGCACAAAACTCAGAACGAGGGCTCAACATTGCTCTTGTTTAGTTTAAGTCGTATCTTTAAGAAAATCACACATTTTCAGAGAGAGAGAGAGAGAGATCAGATGTTCCTCTGTGTTGCTTCTATGAAAAAATGTATCTTGAGTGAATATTTAATTTTACTCATCTTACTTCAAAGTGTGATATTACTTCATACTATTATGCTGTGCCTGAACTCAGCATCTGACATTCTGTACTATCTATGATCTAGAATTGTACTTATAAGTTGGCATTTGTCACTGTGGAAACATACCCTTCACTGAAAATATATAATATCGGTTATCTACTCAAAAATATATGTACAATTTTAAAAATGTCTGTGTGTCACACTGATGACTCCAACAGGAAGATTGCCCTTTGACCCCCAATGATTTAAAGTGACCCTACAAACAACATTTTTTCAGCTGAGTGAATCCACACATGCCAGGGTCTTTCAGAAGATGCAACTCCACAGGGTCAATCGGTCTCCTGAGATTATTTAATTTCCCTTAAAAACCAAAGATTAAGCCAAATCCCTACCAGGCATGTCCGCATCAGACTCTGCGGTATAAAATGTCCTTGCTGTTAAAACCTAGTATATCTGTTAAATATGTTTATTTGTGTTTTAAAAACCATACATTTAAACTTACTTTTTTTTTTATATGACTCATGTCTCATAGATCTATATGATTTTACTTTTCTTATTTCTATAAAGTTTCAATTCCTGGTAAATATAAAGTAAAATATAATAAAACAAAAGAAAAATGTCGACAAATTTGTTTGCTGCAATGTTTTAACAAATAGACATTACCTTGCTCCAAAACAGTTCCTCACACAACGAAACCATTAAGGATAGCCAAAGGTTCAGGACAATGAGTGAAAACATGTAAGATAGTTTTACCCCAAAATCAAATACTGTATTACATAAAAAAAAAAGAAAAGAAAAAAAAAAAGGATAATCTTGCTTTAAAGTTTGAATAAAAGTTAAAAGCAAATGTATCTTCATACCATGTTTTCTGACACAGTGCCATTAATTGTTTTATAAATGTGCTTTTATTATTTCTACAAGGGTTCATACTACTTTTATCAGCCTAATAAATATGAAGTTAATACATGATGAAACAAGAGAATCATGTTACCAAATTCTTTTGACACAAATTTTTCAAGATTTTTTTGTTGTTTGTTTGTTTGTTTGTTTGTTGTTAAATACGGCTATACCAGATTATTTTTTCTTTTTGACAAAATATTAGGCAAAAATTATTTCCCCGTGGTATTGGAATAGGTCTTATTTTTAAAGTTTCAGACATGTTAGAATCATGCGATACAAGGATCCGGATGAAACTTCATATTAAACAAAGAAGAGAATATGTCATTTTCACTTGTGAACATGTATTATACACACTTTCAACATGTATTATACGATATGTGTACGTTAGTACCCATTATTCACATCATTTGAAAGGTTTCAGTAAAGCTTTAGATCAGAATCCAGATTTTAGCATCCAACAACATTGCTTTTCCCCCTACAGATAAAAGCCAAACATGTTTCTTTGTAGAAATTATGTTAACACAAAACTCAATGAGAATATTTTATACAGTTATGATATTTTCAGAAATTCAAAGGTCCTAGATACTAATAAATTAAATTGATAGTTGTTGTAGTGCAATTATTCATCTCTTCGATGTGGGATTGCATGAAGCGTCGACACAAAAAGTAAGTCTGGTTCTTTGCCACATCTAAATTCAAAAGACCTAGTTAACTAAGAAAGCAGTGACATCATGTAAGAAAAGTGTCATATTGCATACAGAAATCCACTCTTGATCTATTGCAAAAGGCATTTTCACCCTTAACAGTTTGTTTCTTTCAACAACACTGCTGGACGTTAAAGATAATGTGTATATATAGCATACAGAGTCGTTAGAGTCTATGGCACGCTGTTGTAATACAAACGCGTTTAAGAACTATAACGCTGCATGCCAGTGTAAAGAAGAAATGATCATAATCTTTATATCAAACATAATCTTTATACAGATATTTAGCTATAATAAAAACATAATACAGAAATCCTCTCTTCTGATCTATTGCAAAAGACTGTAATTTGTAAACGCCATTTTTCCACTAGCAGATGACACAGTTTACAGTTTTTAGTAGTTTGTATATATGTATAGTTTTAGATAAAGGCTGCTCTCTGAGTGTGGTCAAACATGCAGCTACTCGCAGGAAATAATGAAAACATGAACAAATGATACTCCTACTACATGAGTGTTTAAACTAAAACTGTAATGTTCTTTTAGGCCATCTTTCTGGTCTGTCTATGAAGCGGTCACAAGGCACATAATGCATCAACATGAAAAGTGAGCCTTGCTGTTTTTCTGTTACATTACAACTATTGCGCTGAAAACAAGTCTATCTATTACACTTAGTTATAGAATGTTACAGTCGTTGTAACATATTTTCTTTGTACTCTAAACAGGACTTCAATAAAAAGTAATTTTGAGTAAACTTGATTCAGGCCGCTCCAATACTATGTCTTTTACCTGTCAGCCTTTTAGGCTTGATCCGGGAAACAGGCACAGCTGCTGTACGTTAATGCGTTAACACGTTTGTCTCAATAATTTGTTCTTCTTTTAGGAAGTCATTATGGTAAGTGGTTTTTACCCCTAATCAGCGTCTGATCAAAATGATTTAACATCTCTTAATTTTTAATATTTGCTCCTGCTTAAATATTACAAAGGGGTCAGACATGATATCTTAAATATATATATATATATATGATAGTGTTACAGGTCCTGGGTAGTCGGTTGCCTGTAAGAGAGAGCATGAGATGATTAGGTTGTTACTCAAGACGTCCTCTGTGTTGTCCTTAATAAAACATTTCAGCGTCATTAAGACAAACTCCGTAACTGTATTCGTAAATACGTTGAAATAACTGTAACCACACAAATATTGGCTATGAATAACTAAAACAAAGCCTAACAACATATACACAGATGATTCGAACTCTTTCACAAACCAGACTGACCCCGGGTAAGTATAATTCAAATATCTTAGATATCTTAACTTTATCCCCAGTTTTAGGGGCACTACCGTTCATGTCCTCGTGTGCGCATACATTTTATGTTTCTCTGATTTTGTTAGCATTTTTCTGAAACGCAGCGTTTTACCGCGGTCTTACCATTCTTTTTCGTCTTTAATTGTAATTATGACCGTGTTTGTTTTCCTCTATTGTTTTACCCATTCCATCTTGTCCGAAAAACAATGTTTCCTACACATTTAGCTGTAATGTTAGTGAACTTTACATTTACATTACATTTACATTTATTCATTTGGCAGACGCTTTTTGTATTCTTTAGGTATTCTCGGCATCTCTTTGTTCGTAGCATTTGGTTGATTTAATAAAATGATGGTTTAACCACCCACTTCAGTGATTTTACATACCATATTATAGTTTAAGGTATATAATGCGGAGCAAAGATCTTTGAAACACTTTATCTCGTAAAACATTTAAACGACATTTAAATGACGTTTTACCGGACAGGGGTTAGAGGATAAGCAGCGAGTGATTTACAACAATTGAAGGCGTCACATTCTTTCTAGTGGGCTCAAACCTACAGGCCCTACCTACTGATCTGGTATTTGAATAAGCTTTAGGAAACAGTCTGCAAAGTTACAATGGCTACTCCACAAGCTCCTGAAACTTCTGTTGAAAGTTATGTTAAAACGGAAGAAAATCTTCCTTATGCACGGCAGAAAAAACACAGTATTCATTTGATTAAGTTTCTTCATGAAGATGAAAATTTTATGAAAAAGGAATTTCTGATGGCCGATGTTTATGTGAGCGGCTTTGTTTTAAACAAAGCATCACGTACAGTCAAACTCTATGCTATGGAATTTTTTGAAGAAGAATTTACATCACAGACACCTTGTGTGCTTTTGCCCGCCAAGGACGGTAAAGACTAGAAGGGATACAGCTACGGCCACTGGACATTTTAATATTTATTTATTTAATTTAATAACTGTATTTGCAGTATTGTAAGGGTAGGTTTAGGGTTGGGGGTAGGTGTAGTCGTTAATAAAATACAATCTGATAAGTAGCAAATTAATTTACTGTTATTTTAGTATGAAATTTTGCCTCAGTTCCAGCCGTTGCTGAATCCCTTCTAGACACAACCTAAAGGGCTGGTCATTTTTCTACAATCGTATCTGGACTGATCTGAATGGGATCGCTGGTAAAAGCTTTTACATGAACGAGTGGGATGGAGTGACCCCAAATGTGCGTTACAAGGTGATAAAGCTCGGTGATAACGTAACCATATCGACCTGTTGGAACAAGTCACTTCATGACCAAAACCTCATTAAGTTGATGAAACCCCGTGAGGAATCCGAAATGGACTTTTTGACTTTAGATGTTGCAGTAACACAGCGGTCCACGCTGATGCAGACGTCGTATTGTAGAGCTAGATCCTTTGGTAAGGAAACCCAGGTTGCTTGTGATAAGTGAGCTCTCTGTAGAGTTTATCAGGACAGCCGATTGGGGTCCACCCTCGCCCCCTGTTGTGCGGGGTGTATAGGGGGTACCCGTCAGGAAGTCCTAAACAAAATTCACGATGCAACAGAAGCAGCAACAAGTCCTGAATATGTCGCCAGTTTATTATTTTCACTCAGTTATATTTTGATTTAACATTATGAGAAAAAAGATCATAATAAAGGGTCATAACATGCAGAAGTAGGATGGAATTGTGCTGATTTTAACCACTATACCAAATATGTCCCATTAAAGACTTTTATTGACATCGTCATATTAAATTGTCTCAAGTAAAATTTTAAACGTAATGCACATATTGTATATAACACTACGCATCGATAAGGTCTTATTTTAATGTTTTTCAAAAATATACATACTTTAAACAAATGAGTAAAATTAAATATTCACTCAAGATACATTTTTTCATGGGAGCGACGCACAGAGGAACATCTGATCTCTCTCTCTCTGAAAATGTGTGATTTTCTTAAAGATACGACTTAAACTAAACAAGAGCAATGTTGAGCCCTCGTTCTGAGTTACGTGCGAGTTGTGAGGCGTCAAACACACAGACACCTTCACTTTTGGATTTTTTTCAATCAAATTAAATATTTGCAGTTTATTTTAAAAACATACCGATTTCTTAAAACATTGTGTGTCACATGGGAAAAAATGTTGCTTGAATCGTTTTTGTATTATTGAGACCTAACTTGTGACTAATTACAAGTTTTTGCTTTAAACTTTGAAACATGGAATACTTATATACAAACATATAAATAATACTTTAGGTTAAATTCAGGCAAAATCATTTCCATCATCGGGCATCAGATGTTATCCCGATACAGTAGACTTCTAGGAAGAATATTTGAATTTAATTAAAACTTTAAAGAATGGATTTAAACAACCTTTTAATTTTAAAAGATCATTTTTAAGATTGTGCTTTGAAATAAATTTAAAACAAAACATTCACTCTGAAAAGGAGTTAGCGGTCTTAACATATGCTGTGACAGAGGCTCAACTGTCTGACTCCACCCTCCCATCTCTCATTCACACTAGAGTTTAGGAGGATCTGGGAGTGTTTTGTTTATAATACAACTTAAAATCTTTACCTTTTATTTTTTTTTATCATCAAGAACTACTTCTTCAGCTCTCTGAAAATGTAAGGTGTTTTCATATTTATATTTATATATTAATTAAGCTAAAACTATAACTAAACTATGTTTAAATTGTTTAAATATATATATATTTTAGTAGCCTGTTTGATGTGTTACATATTTCATTTAAAATAGAGATAAGTTCCTTTATAGAACCAGCCTGAGGCATCACAGGTTCTCTTTCTGAAAATGAATGGTGATTTTTCTTAAGGAATTATTGAAAATGTTACACAATGTGTGAGACCGCAACATTTTTACACATACACTGATAAATTATATAGTCAGATAATCAGTCTTCTAGGAAGATCTGACTAAAGACTTAAGTTTAAAATGTCTTAAATTAAGACTTTAAAACTGTCATTTAAACATTTTACTTTTAATTTAAAAAGATGTAATTTAAACTTTTAAATGTATGATTTGAAATAAAAGTTAGCACGGACAAAACAATGTTTCATACACCCTCTCTGTCTCAGATTTCACAGCATGGTTGCATGAAGTTACTTGGAGAGAGATATTTTTATTTCTAAACTATACAAATAGCAGAAATGCGGGAAGTTTACGGGGATAGAAAATTGTCATGTCTAAGGAAGACCTCCACAAACATGCCTAGACATGTCCACAAAAAACTATTATGCTTTGACAATGTTAAAATGAATATTCATCTACTTGATGAAACTCATTTTCTCTGTTTTATATTTCAGCATAAACTAAAAGCATTTGTAAACCAATTTCATCTTTTTCCTGGCATTATTGGTTTCTATATTTTTATTTAGCTAAAACTATAATTAAACGGTTTCAGTAAATTTAGTAACTGTTACTGTGTGTTATAATTTGATCTTCTATCTTCCTTAAAAGAACAGAATGATTGAAATATATACATCTGCACGTGCGTGCGTGTGTGTGTGTGTGTGTAATCTATTTCATAAAAAATACCATGTTTATTCTTTTGTTATTTTGATCCGACTGTTTCTAGTCTCTTGTTGCATCTCATTTGCACAGAGATATAAAAGCGTCATAAAATGACCATGAGCCAGCCAGAATGCGGATGCCGTCGCACATGTGACCCTCAACCCTCTAAAATCATCCGTCTGCAATTTGATCAACCAGAAGACATCCAGAGGTTCATAGGGTAACACCGGTATTCGAAATATGTTGTCAAAGGTCATTGGGGGTGATACTACGGTCAACCATGGGGGGAGGGGAAAACTTCGTGGGTGGCCCGTGGGGGAGGGAACGTCGTGGGTGGCCCCGTAGAGGTCACAGGGTCAAAGGTCATCATCAATCATTTTGACACAAGGTCCAGCATATGACTACTAACATTTCTTTCTTAAAGAAATGGCCAAATATTAAGGATTAATAGAATATTTGAAATAAATGTAAGCCATTAGATCGCGTTGTAAAGTGTAAAAACAATCGTCAGGCCACTGGCGCCCTCTGCAGGTATTTGTTATAATACATAAAGAACTTTAACGTTAGTTGTACAATTAAATACATTATACATTACAATGCGATTTTGACAGTTTTGTTCAATCAAACCACGATTAATTGCTTTTGATACTTTACTTTATTAAATTATTGTGTTTTTGATATTTATTTTAAGCCATGTGTAAGTGAATGCGTTTTGTTGTGTAAAAGCACCTTTATAATGATCGTGTTAGTAGTTGAGCTATATGTGCGATGAGCGCAGCCATGTTTGTTTACGCCGTGGTCAGAAGAATAGATCTGTCGGATTTACAACACGTAAATTCATTTTTCTTTTTTGTTACTAGTACTTATGTGTATTTAAATATCTGAAACCTAAAATAAACATCATGTGGTTGAAACACTGAATAGTTGTGATAAATGCCAAGCACTGAGTGCATCCTTCTCTGGCTCAGCACCAGCGCATGCGCTCGGAGGGGAGGGGGCGATTACTTGAGTAATCATTAGAATAATCGAACGAATACTCGATTACCAGATTAATCGTTAGCTACAGCCCTAGTATGACTTTTATGACTGACTTTCTTTCTATGGAGCACCTAAAGTGTTTTTCCTCCCATGTAATGGTGTCCAATGCTGTTTGGAACCAAACATTTTTCAAAATATCTTTGTTATATTATTGTTTAGGAACGGACAGGAGACAGTGTGCATGTAACATATGACTTTACTAAAACTCTCTCTTCCGGTGCATACCCGCGCATGCGCACATTACACATCCATAACATCCTATCAGTACATCTCCCCCTTTTAGCTAAAGACTTCCCTAAAACCAATCATGAAGTCAACATAGCATTGCCTATTCAATTCTCATTCAGTCCATTCTTGAAAGTAAGGGAGTGGTCAACAGAGGCTCTGAGTGACTGTAGCTGTTTTTGACACACGTTTCACACTGACTCACTTTGTCTTTGATTTGGTTTGTTATATCTGGCCACCAAACCGACATCTGTGCACGTGCCAAACACTTAGTGATGCCTTGATGTCCCTGATGCATTTTCTCCAGGACGTCTTGAGCAAGCTTAGTCGGTGTTACTGGCAATTGTTGAATGACATGATCAACACACACTCCTTTTACTCTTTTTAGGTCTGCCTCAGATGGATTTTCTTTGAGTGGAGCTTTAGAGAGCGTGTCCGCCGTGATCAGTTTTTTTCCAGTGACGTGCACGATCTTGAAGGAGAACCGCAGAAGACGTAGACGAAATCTCAGTATACGCGGAGGTAGGTCATCCAGCAGTCTCGAGCCTAGTAGACTGACCAATGGCTTGTGATCAGTCCTGACCACAAAATCCAGCCCAAGAAGGTAGGTTTGAAATCTTTCACAGGCCCAAGTAATTGCTAGTGCCTCCTTCTCAATTTGTGCTTATCTTTTCTCTGTTGGTGTCATGTCTCTTGGAATGAACGCAACAGGTCTTCATTCCCCTGCAGGCTGCAGCTGGGATAGTACTCCACCTGATCCAAAGAAAGAAGCATCCGCTGAAAGTCTTGTCTGTCAATCTGGACAATACTGTGCTAAAACTGCCAGAAAACTGAGCTCTTGTTTCACTTTTTCAAAAGCTTGCTGTTGTTGTATCTCCCATGTCCAGTTATTTTTGGCTTTAAGCAGGTCTCTGATAGGTCCTGTCAGCTCTGTTGCGAGAGAATTTTCCGATGTAATTCACCATGCCGAGGAATCTTTTGACATCGGCTACACTTTTAGGCTCTGGCTTCTGTTTTGTGGCTTTTATTTTGTCTGGGTCAGCTCGTATGCCCTCTGTACTGATGATGTGTCCCAAGAACCTAACTTGGCACTGCAAATTCATATTTCTCATTCAGTGTCAGACCATTCTGTTCCAGCCGGTTCAATACCTTGAGAAGTCTTGTATCATGTTCTTTGTGTGTAGCACCAAACACCAGAATGTCATCTGCGTGGCACAACATGCCTTCCAGGCCCTCGAGCATCTGTGTTAACCGTTTTTCAAAGTGTTCTGGTGCCTAGGAAACGCCAAATGGAAGACGGTGAAAGCAGTATCTTCCATAAGGCGTAATGAAGGTAGTGAGAGGGACCAAGTCTTTATGTAGAGGATTGTGACAGAATCCAGCAGTAGCATCCAACTTGGAGAATACTGTAGCACCTGACAGTTTCGCCAGTGTCTCATCAACTACAGGAAGAATGTGTCTCTCTCTGCAGACAACGTTGTTCAGGCGTGTTAAATCCACACAGATTCGGATCTTGTCACATGGCACTATCACCATACCTGAACACCACTCTGTTGCTTCTTCAATAGGAGCTATTACACCAAGATCTTCCATCCTTTTCAGCTCCTCTTTGACTTTGTTCATCATCGGCAACAGCACTCGAAGAGGGACAGACAGAGCAAATGGAGTGGAAGACTCCTTGAGCTTAATTTTGTAGGCTCCTTGAAGCTTTCCAGGTCCTGTGATGACTTTTGGGAAAAGCTTTTTGTATTCAGCGTCAGATGTTTGAATAGCATCTACGGTGTGAATTAAGTTCAGCTCTTTTATAGCAGGTAGTCCAAGGAGAGGGGACACCAGTTTTGGTATCACAAACACTGGGTGTTTTATCACTTTTTCTTTGTGACTAAGTAGTGCTTCAAACTGCCCTCTCATCTGTATTGACATGTTGCTTGGACCACACAGCTTTTTTCTCACTGAGACCACCATGTTTCCTCTCTGAGTACATGCTATCTGGTATGGCTGTCACTGCTGCTCCTGTGTCAAGTTTAAAAAGAATCTGTTCGCCGTTCACTGCAATGGAGTTTTGCCACACATCAGTTGAATTCTCAGACATAACAACTCCCAGGAACACAGTCTCTATGCTATCTGTCTCTTCACAATGATATATTTCATCCAGCCTTTTCTTTGTTTTGCAGGCTGCTGCAAAATGCCCTTTTTACTTTCTACACTCTGCATCCCTTGCTGGACAGCTGTTCAGTGAGTGTTCATTATATTTTTCAACGTCTGGTCGCCTTTGTGGTCCTTTTTGTGCATATTTTGGTTTTACTTTCTATTTTAGCATGTCCATGTTTACCTCCCTTGAGTCACCGCTTGTTTGTCTTAAGATCATCTGCTGCTTTTTTATTTCTTCATTTTGTCTTATCTTTTATGACTGCTTTGTTAAGTGTGAGTTCGGAATCTAACTAATTTCTCTGACAGTGCGTGATCTCTTATTCCAACTACTAGTCTATCTAACTATCTCTTATCATTTCCTCTTGAAGAACTCCATACTGGCAGTTTTCTGCTAGTTTATGAACTGCAGTAATGAACGTTTCAGCTGACTCTCCCGGTTCTTGGCACCTCTTGTTGAATTTAGCTCTTTCATAAATAATGTGCTGACATACGAAGTGTTTCTGAAACGCTTCTTAAACTCTGTCATATTTCTTCCTGTCTTCTTTAGACAGAGCTAGTGTGCACAAGATATCATCAGCTTTATCTTGGGAGATAAGCAAATTTACTTGATATTCCTGGCATCTTTCACTGCTAAACGGAGTCTCTCGTACCGTCTAATCCAATTTGGCCATCTGCCAAAATCACTGAAGTCAAAGTGTTCAGGCGGGCTTACTGAAAACAGTGTATCCATGTTAAATGTTCACCTTGGTGCCATTCTCTGTTGAGTTTTCTTGTGTCATCCCTTTTTCCGTTGTTTTGTCTTAGCCGTCTCGGCGCTCACTCATACTCTGTGTCTGTGACGCAGCTGCAGGTATCGACGCATGGTTTGGATTATTTCCTCGAAACTTCACTTACAAACTCTTAATCTCGCCGATCTGATGCAGATCTCTTGGAATGGCAGGTAAGTCCTCTTCTGACACCATGTTATATTATTGTTTAGGAACAGACAGGAGACAGCGTGCGTGTAACATATGACTTTACTAAAACTCTCTCTTCTGGTGCATACCCGCATGCGCACATTACACATCCATAATATCCTATCAGATTAGCAAGTCAACTCTAAATTTTGTAAAAGCTTTTAACTTCTTGTCCACCAAAACTTATCAGTCCGATCTTTCATCAACTCTTAAAAAGGAAATTTATTTCAGTAATTCAACTCAAATTGTGAAACTCGTGTATTAAATAAATTCAGTGCACACAGACCGAAGTAGTTTAAGTCTTTGGTTCTTTTAATTGTGATGATTTTGGCTCACATTTAACAAAAACCCACCAATTCACTATCTCAATAAATTAGAATACTTCATAAGATTAATAAAAAAAACATTTTTAGTGAATTGTTGGCTTTCTGGAAAGTATGTTCATTTACTGTATATGTACTCAGTATATGCAGCAATGCGGCGTGGTATGGAAGCGATCAGTCTGTGGCACTGCTGAGGTGTAATGGAAGCCCAGGTTTCTTTGACAGCGGCCTTCAGCTCATCTGTATTGTTGGGTCGGGTGTTTCTCATCTTCCTCTTGACAATATCCCATAGATTCTCTATGGGGTTCAGGTCAGGCGAGTTGGCTGGCCAGTCAAGCACAGTAATATTATGACAGGCAAACCAGTTAGTAGTACTTTTGGCACTGTGTGCAGGTGATAAGGAAATCAGAAAAAGGAAATCAGCATCTCCATAAAGCTTGTCAGCAGATGGAAGCATAAAGTACTCTAAATTCTCCTGGTAGACAACTGTGTTGACTCTGGACTTGATGAAACACAGTGGACCAACACCAGCAGATGACATGGCAGCCCAAATCATCACCGACTGAGGAAATTTCACACTGGACTTCAAGCAACTTGGATTCTGTGCCTCTCCACTCTTCCTCCAGACTCTAAGACCTTGATTTCCAAATGAAATGCAACATTTACTTTCACCTAAAAAGAGCACTTTGGACCACTGAGCAACAGTCCAGTTCTTCTTCTCCTTAGTCCAGGTAAGACGCTTCTGACGTTGTCTTTGGTTCAGAAGTGGCTTGGTACGTGGAATGTGACAGTTGTAGCCCATTTCCTGAAGACGTCTGTGTGTGGTGGCTCTTGATGCACTGACTCCAGCTTCAGTCCACTCCTTTTGAAGCTCTCCTAAGTTCTTAAATCGGCTTCGCCTGACAATCTTCTCAAGCCTGCGGTCATTCCTTTCACTTGTACACCTTTTCCTGCCACACTTTTTTTTTCCCTTGAGAATGGTAATTTAATAGAACTTGAAATTAAATATGCTAATAATTTGAGATAATGATTTTTTTTATTTTGATGAGCAACAAGCTCTAATCATCAAAATGAAAACAAAAAAGTCTGGAAATATTTTTGTCTAATAAATCTAGAATATATTTAAGTTTTACTTTTTGAATTAAATTACAAAAAAAAAATCTTTTTACATGATATTCTAATTTTTTGAGATGCACCTGTATATTGTTTGCTAACATTTGATTCTGAATGAGTTTGTGCAGCTGCACAAGCCAAAGCTACACACAGTTGGAGAGACTCGATAAGAATACAGATGCGTTTAATTATAAAAACTACAAGCGTTTTCAGGTTAAAAATGAAAATAACGACATGGCTCTGGTCTCCGTGAATACATTAAGAAACATGATGAAACATACATGTGGTAACTTTAACTACATTTAACAGTACACATTAAGAAAGACAATTTACAAATATCACGAAATATATAATGATATCATGGATCATGAACAGTTTTTATCACTCCATCTGCCATTTTCGTTATTGTCATTGCTTGATTCACAATACCTGCAGAACGTCTGAGGATTCGGCTGTGCAGCTCCAGACATTAATACTGTCTTGTCTAATGCCTTCATTTCCATGTACAGAACTCTTATTATTCAATTATGCCAAAATAAATTCTATTTTAAATTCTTGGGCACCTTTAATGAAGTAGCAACTTTGACCTGTTCATCATTTCACTGCACTGCATCCATAGCAGATATGTGTTGTTGTAGCAAAACAACACACTGTTATGTCAGGGAGTTAAATCATTCTTGACTGAAAATGTGTGTTCTTAAAATGTGTCCCTAACTATTTTATCAAAGCTATAAGGCTCAACAATTAAAAGTCTGGGGAAACAAAACTTCAAAGCTCAAAAAAAAACAAAAAAACACTACCTGTTCACGAGTGGACCGCAGTGCAGCTCCTCAGGTTGTATCATGAGAATGTCCCCTTTTGAATGAATTGAATATGCATTTCTATGGAACACTAAAGTTTTATTTTTTTCTAGTGCTGTCAACATTAACACGTTAATGCATGTGATTAATGTTTTTCCAGGTTAACGCATTAAAAATATTAACGCAATTAATGCAGCATCCATTTAGGCTAGCATTACAGTATATGATAATGCTTTTAAACCATGCGCACCATTGTGCTTTGACCCAACATTTTTTCAAAAGCACATGTAGCAACATAATACTAATACAAAAAAAATATATATATGGTACAATTAAATTCAATCATCTGATCCTTGGTAGGTCTTAAAATTTAGAAAATAACACAAACTAGGCCACAGAACTCTTCAATTGAACTGTCATGAACTTTATCATTTATTATGTTAACTGAGGCCTGTAGAGTCTGAGGTGTAGCTCTTGGGCTGTCTGCAATTTTTCTGAGCATTACATGGTCTGATCTTGAGGAGAATTTGCTGGGACTCCCACTCCTGGGAAGATTGGTGTCTGTTTCGAACAGCTTCCACTTGTGAATAATCTTCCTTCTTCCTGCTTTTATAGAGGTGATCACACTTGCTGTTGATCAGTTAATCAAGGCATTTGATTAGCAGCACCTGACCATTACTTACCCTAATTCATATGTTACAGTAATGGTGTCCTTAGTTTTTCCCCCATGGCTTTTTCATTTTGGCCTAGTTTTTGTTAAAAGCACACAATGTAGTTTCCGTCACTAGAGGTCGCTTATTCAAAACAAAGGCGTAGCTTGATTTTGCGGAATCATGGGATGTGTTGTTTTCACGTCTACAGCCGGTGGAAAAGAATCAGGCAGAAATCATGTTAATGGATGAGCTAATGTATTAAAGACTTATTAACATTACTGTAATATGAAGCAGGATGTGGCTGAAATGAGAGACAAGCGCGACACACGTCTCCAGAGCAGTGGAGCTTTTATTATGCCGCAGTTGTCACTTCCGCTTCTTCCGGTCAAGCGTATGTGGGGTAACACAGCGCTGTTCATCATATTAGACACATTTGTGTGTTGAAAGTTGATATAGTGCTACTCTATGTTCGCTCGACAGCTGCTATGAGACACTTGTTGCACACTGCTGTACACTAGATCCATATTAGTCATGGTAAAACATGGTACTCGCGGTAAATCAAGAAAACGAGATTTAAACAATAAGACTAACTGTGTTAAGCTATATAACATGATTAGTTCCCTTTCAAAAGGGAATTCGATGCTGCATCAAACGCTAGGGAAATCGCAGTGATGTAATGTAACAAAGTAATAATACTTTGTTACAGTACTTGAGTATTTTTTGTGAGAATCTGTACTTTACTTGAGTTTTTATATTTTACTCCACTACATTTCCCAAATAAAATGCATACTTTTACTCCAATACATTTCCCCAAAGCATTTTCGTTACTTACTACAAAATAAATTCGGAAGAACACAGACTGCAAGCAAGTGTGTGCAAACAAGTGCTTGCACAACCGCGGTTGATTTCATTTTCCGGGTTGTGTCCGTTGCTGGAGCGGCTGAGAAGAGTGCGCTGTCATTATACAGTACGAGAGCGGCCTCTAGAGGCGAAATAAAAACTATCACTGATGCCTCGTGGAGTTTGTTTTGACACGTGATGTGAGGCTGCGCGCTGCACAGAGTGGGACACTTCAAAAACGGATTTAAAACGGACTACAAAACGGTATGTTATACAGTGTACACTACATTGCAAGAAAAAATTACATTGAAGATCTTGATGAAGAAGTTTATTGCAGCATAGCAGTGACAAAGTACATGAAGCACCTTGGGTTCACCGGTGTCAGAGTGAACTCAGATCATCCAAATTTTATCCTGTCTACAGATTACCACTCTTCATGTAAATGTAGTTTCTCATGTTTTACCAGCTGTGGTCTGTATGTTAATAAGTTGTGACACACCTCATTGTCTGAGATGGTTCTCTGCGTCCCACACCCATTACCATTCTACAATTGATGACCATTTGCTCAGGATGTGATCAACCCAAATGGTATATAAACAATATACCATTTGACTTTCTTCTTCTCTATGATAATTAAGCCATTTTGGGGATGAACTCATTAAGCCATTTTGGGGATGAACTCATTCTAAAATATACTTTGGAGTGGAATCTGGGACTACAAATTCTTACAGTCCCCCCTTTGATGCTCTTGGCCCAAAAGAAGCATCACAACCACTCCATTTTCACAGATTACACCTCCCGTTCTCTATTGGGCAGGTACCCAGTGGTGGTGAAGCCCTGCCTTATGTATGGCCAAAAGAGAATCTTACCAGTCATTGGGTCGACACCTCTTGCACACTGGTTACAGCTTTATCCAACTGGGCGGTATTATCAAAGAGAAACTTCTAAAATTTGGCAAAATGAAATGCAAACATCTTAGGGTTTGGGTGAGAAGACATTCAAGGACCATTACAGCCTGTGGAAGTGTCCTAAAGTAATCACTGAGTTATCTGCAATTTGACGTTTAATATGGAAGATACATACACATACAGCTGTTTTAATGGTTACATCCCAAATTAAACCAGAATAGGCAATAGCCAAGTCTCCAACATGCATCTGTTTTGCCAAAATGTTGTCTTTTTTTTTTTTTTCTTCAAGGCCTTGTTGGGCTTTCATAATGTGGCTTTCATAATCTTTCCTTTGCATCAGTAATAACTGAACAATTTGCTATTTTGATTAACTCAAAGAATGAAAAATCAATAGACAATATAATGTGTGTGTGTGTGTGCGTGCGTTTTCATTTTGTCATGTGTATCGTGTCCATTTTCTCAGTGTGGACATCCTTTATCCACTTTTGTGCATCCAATAGACAATAATATATCTAATGCAAATTAATATGCATATATTTGTCTCTTCGTGTGTTGTGAGTTTGTGTATTTGTGCATTTCTTAGTGTGTGCATGTCCTTTTGACCACTTGTTTTCCATCTAGGTGGAAAGACGTCTGTTTTATCTCCTCCTGTTTCTCTTCTCATTGTCCATTCTTTTCCATTTGGAAAACAGGTCCTTCTAGATGAATTGTTCCAATCTATGCATTTTTTTTTTTTTTTTTTTTTCTCGGTTCCATTCATCCTGTGGTGTGTCACAGTGTTTCTAGATCTTTTAGGCTTGCAGTTCTGGATCTTTGCTGGTCCAGAAATTTCTGGATTTTCTGTTATAGTGATCACTCTGAAGAAGTCCTGGATGATCAGGCTGAATCTTTAAAAATTCCTTTTTCTTAAGGAAGTCCCCTGGCTTCACTAGTTCTGCTGGCCTTCTTGTCGTTCATAAGACCAGATCATCTTTCTCCATACGGTTACACATTTCAGATAGATCTCCATACTTGTATCTGAAACAAGAACAAAAAGAAGAGGTTACCCTCTCTTTTCCCCACAATAATCTTCTCACATTCAGTGATCTTTTAGGCCTGGAGTTCTGGATCTTGCAGGTCTGGAAATCTCTGGGTTAATGGTTTCTAGGTCATGGACCACAGTTCTTTTTCTTAAGAAAGTCCCCTTGCTCCACTGGTTCAACTGGCCTTCTTGTCCTTCAAACGACCAGAACATCTTTCTCCGGGATGTTACCCATTCCAGACAAACATCTCAATGCTTATATCTGAAACAAGAATCAAAAAGAAGAGGTTGCCCCCCTTTCCCCCACAAGAATATTTTCACATTCAAAACATCCAAGTCACATAATTTGAATCAGAGAACATCACACATCAATAATGTCTTAAAATTAATGCCATTAAAACATTTCTCATAAATGACATATTGTCACGAACCTGGCCTCTGTGGCTCCCTCCGATCACCACCAGAGGGCTCCCTCACCCCAGTATTAACCCCCATGGACTACATTTCCCATGACCCCGTGCCTGGGCTGATTACGCACACACCTGATTCCCATAACCCGGACTATTTAAGCAGACGCACACATTCACCCTTTGCGAAGTCTTGTTTTGCCCCGGCTGACATTACTGAGCGTTTATCCCTGTTTTTGCTATTCTGTGTATGACCTTGGACTGCCTTGTACCTTGTGATTGCTTAATGCCTGCCTTGTGATTAACCTGACTGTTTACTGCCGCCTGCCCTGACCATTTGCCCTTCCTGGTTTCTGTTTACGTTTTGCCTTGGACATTGTTTTTGCTGGTGCTTGACCCTTGCCTGTACGACTACGATTATCTCTAATAAAGCTGCACATGGATCCCACTGAGTCTGCCGCCTCGTCACACATATCAATGCCAATAAAACATTTTTGTAAATTATAGATCACCCCCTTTTGATAGCAAACATATTTTTTTTCTAAAATATGCTACTGTCATAAAACTATTCTCTAATTCACATCAGCATCTGCTTGTGACCGAGTTACAGTCATGTCGTTAATGCAGTGATGTGTCTGGCAATGTGTGAATGTCTTCTTTATTTCCTTTCAACAGTGCAAACTGGGTTTCTAAATTGCCTATTTTCTTAAGCAAATCATGATAGCCCATCTTTATTTTACGTGAACAGTGACACTGCCTTGCCTTGTGTCCTGTCTTTTCACATGCAAAACAAACAACTTCCTGATCTTTCCTTCTTTTCTCCAAACAATGCCTTGCAATGTGACCATTCCTTCCACATGCATGACAGGCAAATCTTTGAAGAGATCTCTCATTGTCTTGACAATGTCTAGCGATGTGACCAGCTTTTCCACATGCAAAACAAACAACCTCTTGATCTTCCCTTCGTTTCTCCAAACAATGCCTTGCAATGTGACCATCCCTTCCACATGCATGACAGACAAAGCTTTTGAAGAGGTCTCTCATTGTCTTGACAATGTCTAGCGATGTGACCAGCTTTTCCACATACATAGCAAAGAATAACACCTTCTGAATTTACTCTTGCAAATCTCGTTTGTCTATGATGCAAACCATCAGATAATCTAGAACATTCTCTTCTGCCAAAGGCAGCAACTGGATGTCTAGATGTGGCATCTTTCATTTGATTATTTGCATTACCATTATTGTTGTAAAACTGTGTCATTTTAGCAATAATGTCATTATATTCAGAGAGAGGTGTCACAAACATTGACACAGCAGAATGAGTGAGTGGGTCACGTTTGTTAATCAAGGCAGACTTGAAACTGACATCATTCTTAGTAATATCAGAATTGCTACTGAAAGTTTTAAACACCTCCAATAATCGTTCTGAAAACGCTGCTGGGTGCTCCCCTTTCCTCATGTGGATCTCAGATATTTTATCCCAATTAACTGACATCACACCCAAGACTTCAAGCAGTGCCTGTTTCCTCTCTGACTTATTTGCAGTTCTGTCCTTTACTTTCTGAGTTAAGGCTCCGGACAAAGTGTTAGGCAAGCACATTATTAACAAAACACATGCATCACCGTCTGTAAATTGGTAAATCTCTGCATATTCCTCCAAGTTTTTCAGAAAATCTAATTGATCTTGTTTCGCAGGATCAGATTTCCCAATATTCTTGATCAGTTTCTAGTTCAGTTAGATTAAATCCTCTGACCATGGTAGTGGTCATTTGCTCTTCCCTTCCTTCAATAGCACGCATAGTTGTAGTAGCATGAACTGGTGCCATGGGAAATCTAACTGTACAGTCAGAGTCTTGACTACTGAATGACTGAAAATCTCTTTCCCAACCCTCTGTAGCGAATTTACATGTATTTAATCAATTAGCTCAAATTATGGGTGAAATATATATATAATTAAGTCATAACGCGTTATGATTAATTATAATATAGATCGACCAAAGAGGGAATTATGCACATATATTGTGAATTAATTACAACGGATTATAATCAATTACATATATGATTAGGTCTAGTTCAATAGTGATTTGAGAAAGACTATCCTAGTTTGTCCAGCAAACTATCAGTTTTCTCATAAACTATTTATAAAAGGAAGTTGGTCTCTGGCCACGAGAATAACTTCCTATTATAGCATTAAAGCGTAAAGCAGTTTTGCAGAATCAAACGTAGAAGGGACCTGGTTCGTGAATGAGCAACAGAGGCAATCAAGCATGAATATAATGTATTTAATATACGAAACTACAACTACATGGGCTAACGTTATATGACTAGATATACACAAAGGAATACACATATATACAAAAGCGAAAGTAAAGGCAGGAAAACAGAGGTGATCAAAGAAAGTGGCAAATTACAAACAGTTAAACCTTTGAGAGCCAGCAAGGAAACTCAGCTTATGCATGGAGCTTAAAACGCTTCGAAAAGAATAGTTCTATACTTGCATAGGTTTTAGGCGCTGTGGTTGCGTGTCTTCCTGGAGGAGTTTCAATGCGTGCGGCTGGAGCGATTGGTCCTTTTCCGAGGCTGGGTTCTCGGCGGGGTTTTCAAACAAGGTTTTAACTTAAGAGTAAGATAACCGGAAAATAAAGAAGAGAGAGAGTCCGTCTCCGAGGTGATGGAGGATGACGGAGGCTTGACAGAAGCGAACTTGTGCCAAACAGATGGTCGTCCCGAAGATGCAGAGGAGCGCGTGATGGAAGCGCGGTCGCCGAGACGTCCGGGAGAGACGTGCGTGAGGTGGCGACGGGCAATCGAAAGACGATCGAGAGACGCGTGTGAATGTCTTTTAAGGACAAACAAGCCAAACGCCTCCTCGGATGCGTCAGCTAATGGTGCGGGTGCAACTTTGGCGGGCAAACTTTTTCTTTGTCTCCATTTATGGCCTCATTTGCATGGTTTATGAAGTGTCAGAACTGGGTACATTTTCTTCAAAATACCATTAAAATAGAACAATGCATTTTACAATGATGTGACATACATTGTTATTTAGGGCATAAAGAGAGCTTTACAATGAGACCAAACTTGTCAAATGTCAAAGACATAAAAGTGAGGGATACAGTTTATACTTGAATATACCGCTTAGAATAAAACTAACACTACTACAATCATAACTAATCTTATATACTAGGGATACATGCACGTTCACTTGAATACAGCAACGGGTACACTTTGGTATAGTCATATTTTGAGGCTAAATGTAGATACAGTTTCCAAATGTGCGTTTGAGTCTCTGTATGTGTGTGTGTGATGTGTATTGAGTTTTCACAGCGTCTTGGGTATGCCACATGGCCCTTAGTGCCATGTGGGGGGGGAGCATGGGTGACTCTTTGAAGTCCCCAGAGCTGGGGAGAAAGCCTCCTGCTTCTCCTCACTGAAGGTAACAAAGATGCCACCAGGGTAATTTCATCTAGACCTGCCGGAGCCATGGTCTATGGGTTATCTGAAGGAGGTCAAACGTTAAAAGCTTTCTTTAATTTATAGTTGTATTGATAATTTTGATCCACCACAGACGCTACACCTCAGAGCTATGTTTCTGCAAATCTGGCATTTTTGGAACTGGGTTACACAATGTGACACCTAACGATGTCTTACTGGTGTTTTTCTCAGTTATGCCATTCTTGATCATAAACTCACAAGCTGCCTTAGTTTCCTCCAAATTGTTGGCCAATGCTTCCACAGATGATTTAAGCATGTCATTGTTAGTTCTAAGAAATTTAATCTCATTCTGCATTCTGATCTTTTCTTCTTTCCATATCGTTTCACTAGCCAGATAATTTTTTTTTTTAGAAATTATCCCAACACGGAGTTGCTCATTTTCAGGTTTAAACTCATCTACTTTCTTCCTAGTTACTTTGTATGAAGCAAAAAGAGCTTGAAGCGCACTAGCAATTTTTCCTGTTTTCACTGTAACACATATTTTGATTAGATAATCATCAAGTTTTCTAAAATAGGCGCAAATAATGTGTAAAGTTATACATATAATAGACCTATGCTATGCTGTTGTGTGTAAAGATGCCAATTTTTAAGCATGACTGTTTGGATTTATATAAAATGGTAACGCTTTACAATAAGAGTCCATTTTTAACATTAAATAAGGTTATTGTTCATTGTTAATTTCAACATTTACATTTTTACATTTGAAAGTGGTCTCTAACATTAGTTATACTGCACTATGAAACGTGAATGATCAATGTATAATTAACAAATAAATTTACAATAAACATTTTGCAATTTTTTTAATTAAAAAACAAAATGTAGAGTTAAAGCTGAACACAATCTTGCTGCTCAAACTGTGTATAGAACAATTTTAATAATATTTTTTAGCTCCTTTTATATTTTGCATTTACTTGTACTTTTACTTTCAATACTTAAGTACATTAAAGTATGAAAAGTATCACATACTATACTAATATTTTACTCAAGTAAAATTTTAAACAGTGACTTTAACTTCTACCAAAGTCATTTTCTGGTAAGATATCTATACTTTTACTCAAGTATGGCTTTTAAATACTTTATGCACCACTGGGGAACTTTCTCCATGAGAACAGGTGTCTGAAACACATATCCAATCTCGGCAAAATCATAGTGACAGGTGACAGCCTATGACATCACATTTCAACCCTAAAGTACAGGTGCATCTAAATAAATTAGAATGTCGTGGAAAAGTTCATTTATTTCAGTAAGTCAACTCAAATTGTGGAACTTGTGTATTAAATAAATTCATTGCACACAGACTGAAGTACTTTAAGCCTTTGCTTCTTTTAATTGTGATGATTTTGGCTCACATTTAACAAAAACCCACCAATTCACTATCTCAACAAATTAGAATATGTTGACATGCCAATCAGCTAATCAACTCAAAACACCTGCAAAGGTTTCCTGAGCCTTCAAAATGGTCTCTCAGTTTGGTTCACTAGACTACACAATCATGGGGAAGACAGCTGATCTGACAGTTGTCTAGAAGACAATCATTGACACCCTTCACAAGGAGGATAAGCCACAAACATTCATTGGCAAAGAAGCTGGCTGTTCAGAGTGCTGTATCCAAGCATGTTAACAGAAAGTTGAGTGGAAGGAAAAAGTGTGAAAGAAAAAGATGCACAACCAACCGAGAGAACCGCAGCCTTGAGAGGCTTGTCAAGCAAAATCGATTCAAGAATTTGGGTGAACTTCACAAGGAATGGACTGAGGCTGGGGACAAGGCATCAAGAACCACCACACACAGATTGTGGGCACCTGCCCACATTGCCAAAAGCACCAAAAGTTGCTCGACTGGCCAGCAAACTCACCAGACCTGAACCCCATAGAGAATATATGGGGTATTTTCAAGACAAAAATGAGAAACAAGAGACCAAAAAATGCAGATGAGCTGAAGGCCGCTATCAAAGCAAGCTGGGCTTCCATACCACCTCAGCAGTGCCACAAACTGATCGCCTCCATGCCACGCTGCATTGATGCAGTAATTAAAGCAAAAGGAGCCCCTCCCAGTATTGAGTATATATACAGTAATTTAACATACTTTCCAGAAGGCCAACAATTCACTAAAAATGTTTTTTTTTATTTTTTTTTTTTATTGGTCTTATGAAGTATTCTAATTTGGTGAGGGGTTTTGTTAAATGTGAGCCAAAATCATCACAATTAAAAGAACCTAAACTGTGTGCATTGAATTTATTTAATACATTTGAGTTGAATTACTGAAATAAATGAACTTTTCCAGGACATTCTAATTTATTGAGATGCACCTGTATATAAGGGGCGCCTGAATAACATGTCATCTGCATTTCGTCTTCAGGGTTGTCTTCAGCATCTGCAAGTCCAGTGGCAAGTGCTCTTCCAGCCGAGCAGGAGATGGCTGAGGAGGATGGAGAGGGTGAGTAAATGAATAATCCTCTTAGCCACCCTGTCCCGCGTATGCTGAGCTGTCGGAGTTTATGGAATGCGCTGCCAGCAGATTACAGTTGCCATGGCAGCAAGTTAGGAGAGAGACTGCGCGCATTCAAACAGAATGACGATCGGTTTCTCTCTGGCCATAATACTACAGCTCTAGTGAGCCTTCCATTCAACCCATATCCTGCAAAAAGAAAAAAAAAAGATCTTCGTTAATATTGAAATACTGAAGTATTTTCTTTATAGACCACTGTTCCCTGTTTAGGGTTTGTGAAAGGGATATGGGTATGTGTCGATGCCACCGACTGATAATAATAATAATAATAATTAGGGATGGACCAATACCATTTTTTAAGGACCGAGTACGAGTACCGATGCTTCTTTTCTGGTACTCGCCGATACTGATGCCTATACATTTATTAAGACTTTAACTTCTACCAAAGTCATTTTCTGGTAAGATATCTATACTTTTACTCAAGTATGGCTTTTGAATACTTTATACACCACTGGGGAACTGCCTCCATGAGAACAGGTGTCTGAAACACATATCCAATCTCGGCAAAATCATAGTGACAGGCGATAGCCTATGACATCACGTTGCAACCCTAAAGTACAGGTGCATCTAAATAAATTAGAATGTCGTGGAAAAGTTCATTTATTTCAGTAAGTCAACTCAAATTGTGGAACTCGTGTATTAAATAAATTCATTGCACACAGACTGAAGTACTTTAAGCCTTTGGTTCTTTTAATTGTGATGATTTTGGCTCACATTTAACAAAAACCCACCAATTCACTATCTCAACAAATTAGAATATGTTGACATGCCAATCAGCTAATCAACTCAAAACACCTGCAAAGGTTTCCTGAGCCTTCAAAATGGTCTCTCAGTTTGGTTCACTAGACTACACAATCATGGGGAAGACAGCTGATCTGACCTTTGTCCAGAAGACAATCATTGACACCCTTCACAAGGAGGATAAGCCACAAACATTCATTGGCAAAGAAGCTGGCTGTTCAGAGTGCTGTATCCAAGCATGTTAACAGAAAGTTGAGTGGAAGGAAAAAGTGTGAAAGAAAAAGATGCACAACCAACCGAGAGAACCGCAGCCTTGAGAGGCTTGTCAAGCAAAATCGATTCAAGAATTTGGGTGAACTTCACAAGGAATGGACTGAGGCTGGGGACAAGGCATCAAGAACCACCACACACAGACGTGTCAAGGGATTTGGCTACAGTTGTCGTATTCCTCTTGTTAAGCCACTACTGAACCACAGACCACATCAGAGGCTTAAGGAGAAGAAGAACTGGACTGTTGCCCAGTGGTCCAAAGTCCTCTTTTAGATGAGAGCAAGTTTTGTATTTCATTTGGAAACCAAGGTCCTAGAGTCTGGAGGAAGGGTGGAGAAACTCATAGCCCAAGTTGCTTGAAGTCCAGTGTTAAGTTTCCACACTCTGTGATGATTTGAGGTGCCATGTCATCTGCTGGTGTTGGTCCACTGTTTTTTGAAAACCAAAGTCACTGCACCCGTTTACCAAGAAATTTTAGAGCACTTCATGCTTCCTTCTGCTGACCAGCTTTTTAAAGATGTTGATTTCATTTCCCAGCAGGATTTGGCACCTGCCCACACTGCCAAAAGCACCAAAAGTTGGTTTAATGACCATGCCTTTGGTGTGCTCGACTGGCCAGCAAACTCACCAGACCTGAACCCCATAGAGAATATATGGGGTATTTTCAAGACAAAAATGAGAAACAAGAGACCAAAAAATGCAGATGAGCTGAAGGCCGCTATCAAAGCAAGCTGGGCTTCCATACCACCTCAGCAGTGCCACAAACTGATCGCCTCCATGCCACGCTGCATTGATGCAGTAATTAAAGCAAAAGGAGCCCCTCCCAGTATTGAGTATATATACAGTAAATGAACATACTTTCCAGAAGGCCAACAATTCACTAAAAATGTTTTTTTTTATTTTTTTTTTTATTGGTCTTATGAAGTATTCTGATGTGGTGAGGGGTTTTGTTAAATGTGAGCCAAAATCATCACAATTAAAAGAACCTAAACTGTGTGCATTGAATTTATTTAATACATTTGAGTTGAATTACTGAAATAAATGAACTTTTCCAGGACATTCTAATTTATTGAGATGCACCTGTATATAAGGGGCGCCTGAATAACATGTCATCTGCATTTCGTCTTCAGGGTTGTCTTCAGCATCTGCAAGTCCAGTGGCGAGTGCTCTTCCAGCCGAGCAGGAGATGGCTGAGGAGGATGGAGAGGGTGAGTAAATGAATAATCCTCTTAGCCACCCTGTCCCGCGTATGCTGAGCTGTCGGAGTTTAAGGAACGCGCTGCCAGCAGATTACAGTTGCCATGGCAGCAAGTTAGGAGAGAGACTGCGCGCATTCAAACAGAATGACGATCGGTTTCTCTCTGGCCATAATACTACAGCTCTAGTGAGCCTTCCATTCAACCCATATCCTGCAAAAAGAAAAAAAAAAAGTTCTTCGTTAATATTGAAATACTGAAGTATTTTCTTTATAGACCACTGTTCCCTGTTTAGGGTTTGTGAAAGGGATATGGGTATGTGTCGATGCCACCGACTGATAATAATAATAATAATAATTAGGGATGCACCGATACCATTTTTTAAGGACCGAGTACGAGTACCAATGCTTCTTTTCTGGTACTCACCGATACTGATGCCTATACATTTATTAAGTTTTTTTTTCTTTCTTTCTTTTTTTCTTTTTTTTTTGGTGATGTGGCAGTTTTCCAAGCACAACACAGTGAGACTAATGAATGTAGGACAGATTCTTTATTATTACTCCAATGAAAAAAGCCTAGGCCAAGCGCTAGGGATTTAGGCAGTCTGCTATGCATTTCTGCCTTTGGTCCCACTTCAGTGAGTGTAGGTCCCCTTTTATTTTTTTTTTTATTTATTTTATTTTTTCATCCCTAGCATCCCTAGTGCTGGCCTCCCCTCAATAGGGAGTCGTTCGGCCAAGGCTCCCTTCCTGCATTGAGGTTTTAATGCAGGCTGGTGTAGAGGCAGAATAGGCGGTTTAGGCCCTTTTCACTTTGCGAATAGAGTAAATTCTTTTGCCTGTGGACCTGCATTTTCAGAAGCTAGTTACTGTTAGGCCCTTGCTTGACTCTCCTAAGCCAGCTGAACTAATGTTCAAGCGTTGGGTTGATCTCGCCATTTCCCTAGGGCTGAGCGCAGATACTGTTTCTGTCATGTTTGGAGTCGCTATGGTATGCCTTTACCCTGTAGCATTCTCAGGGTCATGCGAACCATACTCCCTTGTTAAGTACAAGGTTTTATATGAGTCCTTCGTCTCTAGCTATGGTTTTTGTCTGTCCTTCACCATTGTGGCTCAGGTCGAGCAGTATTTTGACCTTCACTTCAGGCTGGTCATTTAGTACGCTCCCTTGTAGCCCGAGCATTGCCACGAGCTGGCGCCTGTGTTCGTCTGGAGTAGTAGGCCCAAATGGGCCTCCTTCAGGGCATCTGGCGTATGTTGTACTCCCTTCACTTAGAGGGTAAAAGGTGCTTTTACTGAGTACACTGCTTGTGAGCAATGCGATAGGTCCCAGGCTTAGGCGCTGTTTATACGGGGTAGTAGGCTTAACAGACCTCCCTTCAGTGTGAGTCCCCACCATGTTGGGCTCCTAGCAGCCAGCATATGTGCTGTCAGGTAGCTGGCCTTAGCAAGCCTTCCTGTGTACAGCCCCCATTAAATGGGTTTCTGGTAGCTTTGGGGTATTTTATCAGATAGTAGGCCTTAGCAGGCCTCTCTGTGGTGAGCCCTCATCAGTGTAGATGTGGTAGCAAAAAAACATGCCCTAGTAGGCCTTCTTGTTAGTAGTCCCCAGCACTTTGGGTCTTGTGACAGCTAGCAGAGGAGTTTGGCAGGTAGTCAGGCTCTGGTAGATCTTCCTGTTTGCTAGCCCCAGTCTCTTGGGGAGTGTTTAACAGATAGCTAGATTTGCTGTTAGACAAGTAGGCCTTAGCAGGCCTCTTGCGAGTGAGTCCCCAATAGTGCACTAGCAGCAAGACTTGCCGCTGGTTGTGGCCTTAGCAGGCCCCTGCATGCGAGTTCCCTTTGGGTACTTAGAGCAACGTCTTGCTATCAGGTCATTGGCCTTAGACGGGCCTCTCTGGAGATGTGCTCCATCGGTGTGGTTGCTGCATTTAGCCGTGTTGAACTGGTTGCCAGGTAGCTGGCCTTAGCGGGTCACCTTGGAGGCTAGTCCCCAGCAGTATGGGTTCTTTGGTAGAAGCACATAGGTTTGATTTCAGATAGTAGGCCTTAGCAGGCCTCTCTGAGGGTGAGTCCCCTCAGTGAGTCATCTTCGTTTTCCTAGCCTGTAGCCTACAGCTGGTCATAGGTCGAAGGCTTCTCTTGAGGCCTCCCGATAAGATCATCCCCTAGGCTGTGAGCATTCCCCTCACAAGGGTCCCCATTTGTTAGAGTGCACGGCCTCCTTAGCGCCTTGAAGATCCCAGGTGCTTTGGTGCTTTGTAGATCCCAGGATCGAGCAGATATACTCCCCTCAATTGCAAGGGTTGATAGCGCTTTGCTGAGTCCTGCTCTCCAGGATCCCTGTCTCTAAGATCCGGTCTGAGTTGGTAATAGCCCTTTCGCATTGCCTCTTTCTGGATGTCTCTTTGTGTGACTTCTGTATTGGAGATTCTGTTTCTGTAGAAACAGACAGGTAGTAGGCAGACTAGGTTACTAGTACAGCTAGAAACTTGGTCAGCCTCCCTGGTGGCATTCAGGGTGACAGTGTCCCCTGAGAAGTGACTGGCTGGGGGTCCGTCGGGCCCCTCGCCACGCTCCCGTAAAGGAACCCCTTCTGTATGAAGTTAATGTTTGTGGAGAAGAGGGCACGCACCGAGTGCTCTGTGCCCTTTTTTAAAATCCGTGCGCATGGTAAAAGGGGTGCTTTTGCCCTTTCTAATTCCATGTGTATCGCAGAGTGCTTTAGGCTCATTCTAAAATCCATATGTGTGGTAAGAGCATGCGCTGAATGCCCTTTCTAATCTGTTGGTTCCAGGCCTTTGTGTGGCCTTTGCAGGCCTTCATATGTAAACATGTAACCATGGTTCCCTGCTGCGTCTCTTTGCCATGCCTCGGGGCCTGCCTGCTTACAGTCCCTTCAGACGATAAGCAGAGGGCATTTTATTCAGGCGCCCCTTATATACTTTAGGGTCGCATTGTGATGATGTCATAGGCTGTCACGGGTCAATATGATATTGCCGAGATTGGATATGTGTTTCAGACACTGGTTCACGCGGAGGCGGTTCCCCTAGCGCTTGACGCAGCTGTTCTCAGGGAACCATGGTTACATGCGTAACCTGAGACGTTTTCTATTATCAAACAGTTGCTCATCTGTCCAATAAATGTCATTGATAGGCAATGCACGGACACAGTCTGTGTCCTGGTTAAAATTGCTTATTTCTCTAGATTTAAACATTCTTTGAAACAACATTTGGGCTAATGTAAGTACATAAGTCAACAAAATATATAACACTGTTCTAGTGGTTTTTGGATATTTTAATCCAAAAATCTTACATATTGTGCTTTAAAATAAATAATGACACTGTGTGAAATGTCATGTGTTGTTGTTCATATGAGGTTTTATTTTCCAAATTTAATACTTACCAAGGACCAGATGATTTTTTATTTTGTCCTGATATGGAAAACCATGGAATTGTTATACAAAAATAAAATATACACACACATAATGTTGAATCTATAATGTTTAATTAATGATTAAAGTTTTAAAATGATTTAAGTTGCTGCATCACCTCAATGAACTTGCTTCAGCATTTATAGCAGTACTCTGTAAATAAAGGGAAAATGTATATTGTTTTCTTCTTGCCAGACACAGCAAACTGTCTTTGTCTGTTTCACACTTATGAAACAGCATCTGAATGATGTTTATGTAGCAATTTCAAACACATTTTTTTACAAGCAAAAATACACTTGGTCTAATGACAACATTTCCTTTGTATTTCTTTGTTTCTATGTGCTGCTGTCACAAATGAAGAGAAGAGACCATTTATGGGTGAGATTCTGTTTGCGCTGAATATCTTTAAAGCGTGATCATGATTTGATGTGTGAGATGCGACTTCATTCACTTTAGTTTTTATTAAGTTTAGTTTTTTCATTCAGTTTTCAGATTTCAAACAGTTTAAATAAACTTTACATTTTAATTTGCTTATTTTAGTAGATACATGAATTCACAAGTACAACAAATATGATGTTCATTTGTGAGAAAAGTGCTTAAACCAGACTGAACCTGTCAAATAAGTGAGATGTACTTCTGACAATCTGTGTTAAATGATTTTATAAATGCTTGATTTTAGTTTTGATGTCTCATATAATATGACTAAATCCAGATCAGTACATCTCTCTTTTTAATTTTCCATTGTCTCTGTATTTTCTGACAGATTCCACAGACAATCGAGGGCATGGACCAGAGTCTGTAGAGATGAAGAGAATCTGGATGCCAGAAATTGAGCAGGAGAGGAGTTCATTTTAATGAGATTAGATACACCCACTGGTGAGAAACGAACCAGTGTCTGTTGAACTGATAAACCTGCATGTAAAAAGCTTCTTTGGTTTTATATGAACCAAGAAACATAGTAATCAAACACTTTCTTATATCATTTTAATGTCGACCGATCAGTGAATTTTATTGATACCGATAACTAGGTTGGGACGTACTTGCCAATAACCGATTAATCAACCAATAGTTTGTGCAATATGAAATAAATTAAATAAATATATAAATTTTAATATATTAAAGTGAGAAGTTCTACAGAACAAATTCTATAGAAAATAATTTAAACGTTAAAATATTACAGGTCACGTGTTTCTTTAGCTATAATCTAGAAACATATGCAGGTGCTGGTCATATAATTAGAATATCATCAAAAAGTTGATTTATTTCACTAATTCCATTCAAAAAGTGAAACTTGTATATTATATTCATTCATTACACACAGACTGATATATTTCAAATGTTTGTTTCTTTTAATTTTGATGATTATAACTGACAACTAAGGAAAATCCCAAATTCAGTATCTCAGAAAATTAGAATATTACTTAAGACCAATACAAAGAAAGGATTTTTAGAAATCTTGGCCAACTCAAAAGTATGAACATGAAAAGTATGAGCATGTACAGCACTCAATACTTAGTTGGGACTCCTTTTGCCTGAATTACTGCAGCAATGCGGCGTGGCATGGAGTCGATCAGTCTGTGGCACTGCTCAGGTGTTATAAGAGCCCAGGTTGCTCTGATAGTGGCCTTCAGCTCTTCTGCATTGTTGGGTCTGGCATATCGCATCTTCCTCTTCACAATACCCCATAGATTTTCTATGGGGTTAAGGTCAGGCGAGTTTGCTGGCCAAATTAGAACAGGGATACCATGGTCCTTAAACCAGGTACTGGTAGCTTTGGCGCTGTGTGCAGGTGCCAAGTCCTGTTGGAAAATGAAATCTGCATCTCCATAAAGTTGGTCAGCAGCAGGAAGCATGAAGTGCTCTAAAACTTCCTGGTATACGGCTGCATTGACCTTGGACCTCAGAAAACACAGTGGACCAACACCAGCAGATGACATGGCACCCCGAACCATCACTGACTGTGGAAACTTTACACTGGACCTCAAGCAACGTGGATTGTGTGCCTCTCCTCTCTTCCTCCAGACTCTGGAACCCTGATTTCCAAAGGAAATGCAAAATTTACTTTCATCAGAGAACATAACCTTGGACCACTCAGCAGCAGTCCAGTCCTTTTTGTCTTTAGCCCAGGCGAGACGCTTCTGACGCTGTCTGTTGTTCAAGAGTGGCTTGACACAAGGAATGCGACAGCTGAAACCCATGTCTTGCATACGTCTGTGCGTAGTGGTTCTTGAAGCACTGACTCCAGCTGCAGTCCACTCTTTGTGAATCTCCCCCACATTTTTGAATGGGTTTTGTTTCACAATCCTCTCCAGGGTGCGGTTATCCCTATTGCTTGTATACTTTTTTCTACCACATCTTTTCCTTCCCTTCGCCTCTCTATTAATGTGCTTGGACACAGAGCTCTCTGAACAGCCAGCCTCTTTTGCAATGACCTTTTGTGTCTTGCCCTCCTTGTGCAAGGTGTCAATGGTCGTCTTTTGGACAACTGTCAAGTCAGCAGTCTTCCCCATGATTGTGTAGCCTACAGAACTAGACTGAGAGACCATTTAAAGGCCTTTGCAGGTGTTTTGAGTTAATTAGCTGATTAGAGTGTGGCACCAGGTGTCTTCAATATCGAACCTTTTCACAATATTCTAATTTTCTGAGATACTGAATTTGGGATTTGGGTTGCATCCTGTAGAGGTTGTGAGGGCAAGGCGTTGTCCTATGCTATTTCTTTGAGATCTTCTCTCCAGATGAGTTTTATTGCTTTATTGCAGGGCACTTGATATCAGTTTTTGTCTAGCAGGAAAATCAAGTCTTACAGAGCTCAGTGCTATTCCACCATAGGCACTTGTTTGAATTGAGCTGAAGTGCCGTTAGTGTGATTAAAACACCCCGTTTACAAAATGTAACAGACTTCATTGTAATTAAACTTCTAATTTGTTTTTGTACATATTTTTGTGGGTGTAATTATGTACAAGGTATTATGTATTATCCGTCTTACAATAGGGTGACTCTTATTTTGACGGGTATTATAGCCTACCGACTGAAACTGATCACGGCAGTAATGAATAAGAGAACGTGTAGTGCACATTATTACAGTTCAGTTCTTTCTTACGGATAAAAAGTTTACCAGATTGTTAAGCACCCCCTGAAAAGGCATAAGCTCTCACGGTGATTATCTGGAGTTAAAAACAGACATTTCATGGTAGCTAATGTACAATAAAACTTCATGAAACTCATCAGTAACGTTTCGGCCATCATTCAGAAGGGGTCCGCTACACAAAAGATTTTTGGAGTATATTCTTTATATTGCCATCAGGATCAGTGGATCAGGATAAAGGACTATGCACGAATTATGATCATTCAGATCCCGAGCTATAACACGTCTACCTGACACGAGCGACGCGGCACAGTGCGATGCAGCAAATAAAAGGCTTTATAATCATTATATACAAACAGATTACATTATTAGTGTCCATGTACATGCAGCTATAATGTCAACAAGCGGCGCGCTGCAACACGAGTCAGTGGCGGTAAACGGATGTCCCGTTCTACAGTACCTATAATACCACACTTGCACAATATAATAATGTATATTACCAAATATGAGCCTGAATGATCATCAGTGATGTAACAGAACGAGCCTCGGCATCACTGCAGCATATACTATGGTTTTGGATCATGCAAATAAAGAGGTTGCAATGCTTAAAAATATTTTTTTGTATTTATTTTGGATGCTGTAAACAACTTTTACAGTCAAATTCTATTAAGTCTGATTCATTTGAAATATTATTTGTATGATCAAGTATTTGACTGCGGGACATTTTACCTAATCTATAGGCTATGTAATTCAATAACCTGTCACATTTAAAAAGTCTATATCTTCTCTACAAACAATGGTAACCTTAAAACGTTTGATTAATGTTTAAAATATTACTTAAGGGCCTGTTAAATAATGATTAATAGCTGGTTTGCTGCTCATATCCGTCAATGTTTGATAAACTGGGAAATGTTGTTGGCTGTTGTTGTGTGACCGTTTCATCTATTTTGCAAACTCATATGTTTATCACAAGGTTAAATCCAGTTAGATAAGTTAACAGCTAATTATTGAGGCTTTCTGTTCTACCCTGAATAACGTGATGCTTCCATAACACATATGTATCCAATATACCGTTGTTCCCATAACAATACATTAAAAAATACACTGTTTCTCATTTTTAAATGGTGCATAAAATATAATACAATCCGAATTCTGGAAATGTTGGGACGTTTTTTTTTAATTTGAATAAAATGAAAACTAAAAGACTTTCAAATCACATGAGCCAATATTTTATTCACAATAGAACATAGATAACATAACAAATGTTAAAACTGAGAAATTTTACAATTTTATGCACAAAATGAGCTCATTTCAAATTTGATGCCTACTACAGGTCTCAAAATAGTTGGGACGGGGGCATGTTTACCATGGTGTAGCATCTCCTCTTCTTTTCAACAGTTTGAAGACGTCTGGGCATCGAGGTTATGAGTTTCTGGAGTTTTGGTGTTGGAATTTGGTCCCATTCTTGCCTGATATAGGTTTCTAGCTGCTGAAGAGTTTGTGGTTGTCTTTCGTTTAATGATGCGCCAAATGTTCTTTATAGGTGAAAGATCTTGACTGCAGGCAGGCCAATTCAGCACCCGCACTCTTCTACGACGAAGCCATGCTGTTGTAATAGCTGCAGTATGTGGTTTTGCATTGTCCTGCTGAAATACACAAGGCCTTCCCTGAAATAGACATTGTCTGGAGGGGAGCATATGTTGCTCTAAAACATTTATATACCTTTTAGCATTCATAATGCCTTCCAAAACATGCAAGCTGCCCATACCGTATGCACTTATGCACCCCATACCATCAGAGATGCTGGCTTTTGAACTGAACGCTGATAACACGCTGGAAGGTCTCCCTCCTCTTTAGCCCGGAGGACACGGTGTCCGTGATTTCCAACAAGAATGTCAAATTTGGACTCGTCTGACCATAGAACACTTTTCCACTTTGAAACAGTTCATTTTAAATGAGCCTTGGCCCACAGCACACAACAGCGTTTAGTTTAGTTGGCATCTGCAGATGGCACGGCGGATTGTGTTTACCAACAGTGGTTTCTAGAAGTATTCCTGGGCCCATTTAGTAATGTCATTGGCACAATCATGCCGATGAGTGATGCAGTGTCGTCTGAGGGCCCAAAGACCACGGCATCCAATAAAGGTCTTCGGCCTTGTCCCTTACGCACAGAGATTTCTCCAGTTTCTCTGAATCTTTTGATAATTTTATGCACTGTAGATGATGAGATTTGCAAAGCTTTTGCAATTTGACGTTGAGGAACATTGTTTTTAAAGTATTCCACAATCTTTTTACGCACTCTTTCACAGCTCTGCCCATCTTTACTTCTGAGAGACTCTGCCTCTCTAAGACATCCCTTTATATCTAATCATGTTACAGATCTGATATCAGTTAACTTAATTAGTTCTCCCAGCTGGATCTTTTCAAATTTCTTGCTTTTTCAGCCATTTGATGCCCTGTGCCAACTTTTTTGAGACCTGTAGCAGGCATTAAATTTGAAATGAACTCATTTAGTGGATAAAAGTGTAAAATTTCTCAGTTTAAACATTTATGTTATCTATGTTATATTGTGAACAAAAGATTGGCTCATGTGATTTGAAAGTCTTTTAGTTTTCATTTAATTTAAATTTACAAAACATCCCAACATTTCCGGAATTTGGGTTGTAGTTTGCTTCCATAACACACAGTAATGGTCTAACGAAATCTAAATTTTAAACATCTGTACCATTGTACCAAACCCTTTACTTCCTTTCTAAGCAACGTGACCGCCCACGATTTTAAAGCAAAACGTGATTGGTTGTAGCGAGAGTGTGCTGCGATTGGTCAGCGCAACGTGGCCATTATCTGATTGGCTTGAGTAGTCGGTGGGTGGAGTCAGCCTATTTGTGGATTTGTCTCTGTTGCTTCTCCTTTTTATTTTTATATTCTCATTTTTATGGCGGTCCTAGCCTAAATTTTAAAACTGATTTTGGTGATTAGGGTCAAATTGTAGTAAAATGGGAAGACTTTTCTTACAGAGAGTGATACAGCAGGCAGTCTATCTGATGTTGCTGGGCATTTGTTTATTTTAACTGACCAAGGTCAAATCATAAAGTGGCACATTTTACAGTGATCCTCCACATTTGTTTTTGAGGAGCTCCATATTTGTATAGGGGCATAAACTGGGCCTAGGAATACAATCTCAAGCGCTGTTCCCGTACGGCATGTTGGCATAGAGGTTCCCCTTTTTGAAAATTGGCAAATAATTCAAAAATTAAGTTCAATTAGTTTTCTCTGATTCAAATATCAAGCCAAAATACAATGATTTTATTTAAATGTATGATTATACTTTTGAGAATGAAATTTAGGGCTTCCCATAGAGCTTTCATGCTGCTTTTGAAAAACTTTTAGAAATTTTTAACAATGAATATTTAGTAAGAATATTTTCTGCATACCATTAAATAATAAAACATTCCAATACTCATAATCCCTTTTTCTCTGTTCTCTTTCTTACCTTCCACAATCTGTCTTTTAGTTGATCATATTCTTCTTTCCTTTTTTTTTTTTTTTTGCAGTTGGTACAGCAATAGACGCAGTTAAAGGGATAGTTCACCCAAAAATGAAAATTTGATGTTTATCTGGTTATCCCCAGGGTATCCAAGATGTAGGTGACTTTGTTTCTTCAGTAGAACACAAATGATGATTTTTAACTCCGACTGTTGCAGTCTGTCAGTCGTATAATGCATGTCAATGGGAACACAATCTATAAGAGTAAAAAAAACATGCACAGACAAATCCAAATTAAACCCTGCGGCTTGTGACGACACATTGATGTCCTAAGACACGAAACGATCGGTTTGTGCGAGAAACCGAACAGTATTTATATCATTTTTTACCTCTAAAACACCACTATGTCCAACTGCCTTGCGCATCCGGTTGGTGAGGTCTGAACGTGCTCTGACAACGGAACGGTTGGAGTTAAAAATCATCATTTGTGTTCTGCTGAAGAAACAAAGTCACCTACATCTTGAATGCCCTGGGGGTAAGCAGAAAAACATCACATTTTCATTTTTGGGTGAACTATCCCTTAAAGCGTTACACTTCAATCCTGAAGACCTTCAAGAAAGGTGGCGTTATGTCTAAGGCATTCGATAAACACAAAGTTGACATACTGTGGTAGCCACTGCAGCAATTGGAGAAAAAGCCATTGCTGTCCCTGACCTGTTTAAAGATTTAACTGACAGTGCACCACAAAAAGAAACTGTGCTAAACTTTGCAAAGCGTTGCCAGGCTGTTATTGAGGGGGACCTAAAAGAAAAAGTAGAAGGAATGAAAGCAGAGGGGGACCTTCTCCCCATTGGGAGGGCCAAGTGAAAAAGATTAAACTTTAATGTAGGTCTTTAAAGTTTTTTTTTTTCTTTTGCTACAGGGATTATTTGTTGTTTAAGTGCACTTCATTTTCTTCCATAGTCCATATGCATCTCTGCATTTGCAGGGTTTCTTTGTTTTGTTTCATTTTCATTTCTATTCAAAACATTCTGGACTTCCACTTGTTCCATCCAGTATTTCTATTAACAACACTGTTAATGTGTTCTGTATTTCCAATGAGCTTCATATTTGTAGATTTCCTTTACATTTCTGTTCAAGGTTTGTTTGTATTTAACAACACTTTAAAAGTACACCATGTTTTTGAGGAGCTCCACATCGAAAACAAGGTTAAGTTGTTAAGAGCACTGTAATGTTCCTGTATTTTGTGGCTCTGCAGTATTTACCACCCAGTTTTACTGTTTATTTTACAGAAGTTAGTTTTATTAAAATTTGTACTAAAGAAAACTTAACCTTGCTTCAGTTTTATTAGTAAATCTGTTTGGTGAAACTATTGATGATTTTGCAACAAGAGTCATAAATATTAAGCTTGTTACTCAATGATACACCCGTCTTCGCTTTGCATTTAAGTACAACTTCCACAGGTTACTAATGTTTACTAATATAACTCATTAATAAATGGTTCACATGTGTCCACTGTACATTAAGGTACACATTCAGAGGTTATTAATGTTTATAACCTTTTTAATAAATGGTTCACAAATGTCCATTTTAAGGTTCACTTTAACAGTGTAACGTTGGGAGTCGTGACGACAAGGGATAGATCCAAACGCAGGCTTTATTAGAATGAGCGTAGTCGTACAGGAAAGGGTCAAACACCAGCAAACAAAAACATAAGGGGAAGGCAGAAGAGTAATCCAAGTCACAGGCAATGGTCAAGGCAAGCAGCAAACAATCATCAAACAAGGAATAAACAGTCCAGGGTCAAAAACAAGGCAAGGCTAGGCTAGGAACTAGGAACAAGGATTAACACGGAAAACATATGACTAAACAATACTCAGCCCTGTGTGTGTGTCTGAGTGCAGCTTATAAAGGGTCCACTGATGGGAAACAGGTGCGAGTGTGTGATTGGTTCCTAGATGGGGAATTATGGGAAATGTAGTCCAGAGTGATGTATGACTGTGTGTGCAATGAAATGGTGAACCGGCGACCTCTGGTGGGGAGTAGCAGGAACCAGCAGGTGCCGGATACGTAACAAAGGTTACTAACATTTGTAATCATGAATAAATGGTTCACAGGTGTCCACTTTACAGGTACTGATTAACAGGTTATTATTGTTTACAGCTCATAAATAAATGGTTCATGTCAGAGCCACAGGCTTGTGGGCAAGCTCTCCAATACAGCGCACTTTCACTTCAGATAATCCAAGACTGAATCTCAGCTTGAGGTCCTTTGCTAATCATATTCCCTTCTCTCCTTCTGGTCGTTTCCTGTCACATCTGTACTATCCTATGCAGTAAAGACAAACGCCAAAAATAAAACTTAAAATAGCACACTTTCACAGGTTGCTAATGTTTCTAGCTCATCAATAAAAGGTTCACTGGTGTCCACCCTGAGGTTCGCTGATACAACTCCTATTGGAAGAAATTGATTCATGAATAAACAAGTCAATCACCCTTTTTGCATTTAGTGTTTTGGAGGATATAAAGTTTGACCAATTCATTTAAACTTTTATGAATTGCTGTGGTTAAGCATCATGACCAGCATCAACATGCACGAAAAGACAAGACATATTAGGATAATGAGGGAAAAAACAATACAGCACCTTTTGGCCTCACTATAACAGTCAGTCTTTCAATTAACATTTTGATAATCCTGAATCTGGTTTTGAGTTAAAAAGAAAAAGAAAAAAGTATTAATAAATATATTTATTAAGCATTTATAACTTCTGAGTTAAAAATGGCTCACTATTTGGCAAGTATTGAGTAAAAGCCAGCCTTTTTATTAATGTATTTATAACTGCTTATAAATGATTTATTATGCATTTGTAAATGAGTTATTACTCGTTAATGAACACCTTTATAAACCCTTTGCAAAGGGAACTTTAATATAAAGTGTTACCAATATATGTGCTTTGTAAGTACTAATAAAAAGCCATTATGCAAGCTAATAAGCAAGTAGTTAAAAGTATGGATTGTTCCCCAAACAAGTGTTACCACACAAGACATACAGTAGCATGAAGAAAACATTAACTAAAGGTTTCCTTGTGATTTAAAATGAAGACTACTCTAATAACAGGCTGTTTTTAGAAATATAATACTTAATAATATACTTAATATTCATAAGAACTTTCAAGACACCAAAACAGCTCTTACCTGAAGCTAATTAGAGCTTATTTAGGCAAAGGAGGTTGATGTAAAATGAGAGCAATTCTAAAGCCATGGCAAAACTTATATGGCAAACTTTTGGCCCAGATGTGCTCAGCCATGCCATATCTAGGCCAGATGTAACAGCTATCAGCCACATTTGGATGAAGTGTTCTTGCTATCTGGGATAAGATGCAAACTCATTTATTGGAAACATAAACAACTCACAAAAAACAAATAAACTCAATTACAGACCGAAAGACTAGTAACAATATCGTAAATCAGTAGGCTAAACATTGTTAAACAAAAACTACGAACACTTGCAGATGCAGATTATTAAAGAAACAATAAACGGAGAACGGAACGTAATTCAGTCAGAACAGTAAGCTAATCACAATATAACAATTACACTAATAATATAACATATATAACAAGCTACAAAATATAATAGACTAAACACAATACAACAATAGACTGCAATATAGCTATACAAGAAACACTGTTAAACTAGCCCATTGTATTTTTTTTAATGTACAGCTTGTTACTTCAACACCATCGAACGCTTCCCCACTATCACCAGCTTCCCCACGTTCGCCAGCCATTGCTGTGCTATCATTGCCAGCAACCAAAGCATTATCCTCTTCATTCTGCTCGTTTTCTGACTGAATCATGCAGGTAATCAGGGAATCTTCGTTTATGCGTATTTCAAATTCGGGCATGTTGAGGAAATGTTCCTCAATGTTTCCACATCTTTAGGTGAATAGATAATGCCGTAACTGTCCAGGTAAGTGGTTAAACAGGAGTCAGTTACAGTCAGGGTGTGATCTTGCTGGTCTGCTGTAAGAACCATTAATCCTCCGTAAGTTGGAGTGAATAAAGATGACCGCTGGAGGAGTTTGTGGACATCACATCTGTGTGTGACAGACTTGCCAGGAATAGCATTCTGCGGGCTGTGGCACTTAGGACAGCGATGTCTGGTTTTAATTTACACCCCAGAGACAAAGCCGCACAAAGTCGTCGACGAAATGCTGTCATCTGGATCTTCGCTGCTTTGGTCAGGTACGTCCAGTGGTGCAATTTCCATGACTTTCGTTGATGGAGTATTGGTCAATCCAATGTCCCCTTTCTTGTTGCAAGATTGGAGAATGAGTAAGATTTGGAGATGTTTACTTGCGAAACTAGTTTGTCCCACAAGGTAAGCTTAATTTTGCCTGTGCTGTCACTAACCCATATCTCTTTCAATTCGCACTCCTGTCGGTTGAGGAGCACAATTTTACTGACCGCAGCATGGGAAAGATCCTTGGCTTCCAGCTCGCCTATCTTAACATTAATTTTTTTTCATTTGAATAGAACACATGATATAGCAGACTCACATTTTGTCTGGATCCCAGACTTTTTAAAGCAGCTACATTTAGCCTTGTGCTGCTTGACTGTGGGACTGCAGGACAACAGCAAAAAAAGTAAATAAAAATAAAATTATATATATATATATATATATATATATATATTAGGGCTGTCAACCTTAATGCATTAACGCATGCAATTAATTCAAAATTCTTAATGTATTATTGTAATTTAACGCATTTAACGCAAATAAATTACTGTAGCATGTGAAATTGCATAACATCATTTACATCATGCAGTTAGATGATTACATCAGAGATGGTAGAGAGAACAGAGAATTATTCATTCGAACTCTCTGTCATATTCTGTCATTGTATCTGAAGAGCCCTCCTGCCTCGCGCTGTTCCTGTCTGAGCGAAACGTCGAAACATCCCACAGCTGTATGGCCAGATGATATGAAAACTATGTTTCTCGGCTGGATAAAGCGTCTCGTTCATAAAGTTTTGATGGATGAGGATTGCAATCAAAGTAAAGACGATTGCGGTGACGTACAGAAGTATGCGTGAGTCCGTTATATTGATACGCAAACAAATCATGTATGAGCGCTCTCTTGTAAATATTTTATTATATCTTTTCATGTGACAACACTGAATAAATGACACTTTGCTACAATGTAAAGTAGTGAGTGTACAGCTTGTATAACAGTGTAAATTTGCTGTCCCCTCAAAATAACTCAACACAGTCTTTATTGTCTAAACCGCTGGCCACAAAAGTGAGTACACCCCTAAGTGAAAATGTCCAAATTGGGCCCAATTAGCCATTTTCTCTCCCCAGTGTCATGTGACTTGTTAGTGTTACAAGGTCTCAGGTGTGAATAGGGAGCAGGTGTGTTAAATTTGGTGTTATCGCTCTCACTCTCTCATACTGGTCACTGGAAGTTCAACATGGCACCTCATGGCAAAGAACTCTCTGAGGATCTGAAAAAAAGAATTGTTACTCTACATAAAGATGGCGTAGGCCAGTGGTTCCCAAACCTGTCCTGGAGGACCCCCAGCCCTGCACATTTTGTATGTTTCCTGATATATCACACCTGATTCAACTCATGTGCTCATTAGTAGGGACTGTAAGACCTGAAATGGGTGTGTCAAAAATAGGGAGACATACAAAATGTGTAGGGCTGGGGTCCTCCAGGACAGGTTTGGGAACCACTGGCATAGGCTCTATAAGAAGATTGCCAAGACCCTGAAACTGAGCTGCAGCACGGTGGCCAAGACCATACAGCGGTTTAACAGGACAGGTTCCACTCAGAACTGGTCAACCAAAGAAGTTGAGTGCACGTGCTCAGCGTCATATCCAGAGGTTGTGTTTGGGAAATAGACGTATGAGTGCTGCCAGCATTGCTGCAAAGGTTGAAGGGGTGGGGGTCAGCCTGTCAGTGCTCAGACCATACGCCGCACACTGCATCAAATTGGTCTGCATGGCTGTCGTCCCAGAAGAAAGCCTCTTCTAAAGATGATGCACGAGAAAGCCCGCAAACAGTTTCCTGAAGACAAGCAGACTAAGGACATGATTACTGGAGCCATGTCCTGTGATCTGATGAGACCAAGATAAACTTATTTGGTTCAAATGGTGTCAAGCGTGTGTGGCGGCAACCAGGTGAGGAGTACAAAGACAAGTGAGTCTTGCCTACAGTCAAGCATGGTGGTGGGAGTGTCATGGTCTGGGGCTGCATGAGTGCTGCCGGCACTGGGGAGCTACAGTTCATTGAGGGAACCATGAATGCCAACATGTACTGTGACATACTGAAGCAGAGCATGATCCCCTCCCTTCAGAGACTGGGCCGCAGGGCAGTATTCCAACATGATAACGACCCCAAACACACCTCCAAGATGACCACTGCCTAAACCTAAACCCTATTGAGCATCTGTGGGGCATCCTCAAACGGAAGGTGGAGGAGCGCAAGGTCTCTAACATCCACCACCTCTGTGATGTCGTCATGGAGGAGTGGAAGAGGACTCCAGTGGCAACCTTTGAAGCTCTGGTGAACTCCATGCCCAAGAGGGTTAAGGCAGTGGTGGAAAATAATGGTGGCCACACTTTGACACTTTGAGCCCAATTTGGACATTTTCACTTAGGGGTGTACTCACTTTTGTGGCCAGCAGTTTAGACATTAGTGGCTGTGTGTTGAGTTATTTTGAAGGGACAGCAAATTTACACTGTTATACAAGCTGTACACTCAGTACTTTACATTGTAGCAAAGTGTCATTTCTTCAATGTTGTCACATGAAAAGATATAATAAAATATTTACAAAAATGTTAGGGGTGTACTCACTTCTGTGAGATACTGTATAACTACAACATTATTCAATTATACAACAAAAAGCCCATTACATACCATTATCCAGTTGTTGTCTTTGACTGTCATAGGCCTTCACCTTATCCATATTTCTGTTCTGAAAAGTTATGATACAATATGACGTTAGCATATTACCACTGGTGGAAATGGCTGATATTAACTGAGTGAAGTGAAGTTTGGGGGGAGGGGAGGTGGTACTCTCAATGATATTTCAGATGTATTTAAATATAAAAACTTCCATTATCTATAATAATTGTCACAGACACGCCAGGTTCCACCCTATCACAGCGCACTCAATCCCCTGAATACTAATCACCGACACCTGCACCTCATTCAGTTCACTCATCACCGCAGCATAAAAGACACTCACACTTCCCCACACTTTGTCCGATCTCGTTTGAGTCAAGTCACATGTATGCTTCTCTCAAGGACTCCTTACCTGCTACTTACCTGCTTCCTGTGTCTCCCTGTTACCTTGTGTGTGAGTGTCTCCATTCTCCAGCGTCTCCATTCTCCAGCGACGATCTGTAAATATTACAAAGACTGTATCATCATCCACTTCAATCAACCATCAACTTCACCTTTATTCACTCACCTGTTTCACTGTTACCTCTGCTGTGTGTTTAAATAAACCATTTCATTCTCCATCTCGTCTCCGTGATATCTGTATTGTAACAGAAGATCGGACCAGACGGATTATACACCAGCATGAGTCACCCGGATCCATTTCAGGAGCTCGTCGATGCCCTTCGACGAGCACTCACCTCTCATCCACCACCATCCTCACCTGCCATCACAGCCGTAAACACACCACCGACTCCTTCACCACCAGCGCACGCCAGTCCCATGGCCCAACCGGCGCCCTTCTCTGGTTCGCCGGAGGATTGCAGCGGTTTCCTCCTGCAATGTTCGCTGACCCTGGAGATGCAACCGCACATGTTTCCCACTGACACGGCGAAAGTCGCCTTCATCATCTCTCAGCTGCAAGGAAAAGCGCTACAGTGGGCCGATTCATTATGGTCACAAGGTAACCCAATTGTCAAGTCATATTCTGGTTTCGTCAACCACTTCCGGGAAGTGTTCGGCAGACCCTCTACAGATTCTTCAGCTGGTGAGAAACTATATAAATTAAAACAAGGAGCTATGTCTATTAATGAATATGCCTTACGATTCAGAACGCTTGCAGCTTCGAGTGGTTGGAACGAACAAGCGCTCATAACAACCTACCGACAAGGTTTGGACCCTCGCGTGCGGTTGCATCTCGCTGCATACGAGGATTCCATCGGCTTGGAACGTTTCATTCAACTCTCCATTCGTTTCGCCACTCGTATGCAGTCGTGTCTCGAAGAGCACCAGGGTCAGTCGTTCTTCAACACCTCACTCTGCCGACCAGAGTCCGTCAGCCCTCCAGAACCAGCCAACGAACCCATGGCAATCGAAGGTTCCCGGCTCACATCCACTGAACGGCAGAGGCGGCTGACCCAGCATCTATGTCTCTACTGCGGCGCTCCTGGGCATGTACTCTCCACATGCCCCATTCGACCTCCTCGTCCCGTGGTAAGTGCAATAATCCCTTCAATTAAGAAAATGCAACCACTCACCACTGTAGTAAACCTTACTGCTGCCAATGTCTCAATTCCAGTTGTCGCCCTCCTTGATTCTGGGTCAGCCGGCAATTTCATCTCCGGCGCCCTCTGCCGTCAGCTCGCCCTCAAGACCACGGCCACGCCGACCACCTACCAGATCCGCTCCGTGACCGGGAAACCTCTCAGCAGAAAACATGTCCATCATACTGCTGGTCCATTACAACTCTGGCGTCGGCCTTCTGCATGTGGAGGATATTCATCTGCTGGTTCTGGAGGAATCCACCTCTGACGTGATACTGGGCGACCATGGCTGGAGCAGCACAACCCCATCGTCTCCTGGAAATCTGGCGAAGTCCTGAAGTAGGCGAAACCTGTTTCCCGAGCTGTTTCTAATCTCCCAAGACCTTCATCTCCAGAACCTGACCATCTCTCACTCTGTGCCACGACCATCGAGAGTCCCGTAGAGAAACGCTCGGTGGAGATTCCTGATTGTTACGCCCCCTTCAGAGACGTTTTCTGCCCACAAAAGGCTTCCAAGCTGCCTCCACATCGGCCATGGGACTGTGCCATCGATCTGCTTCCGGGTGAGCCAGTGCCAAGGGGACGCATTTACCCCCTATCCATCCCGGAGGAGAAGGCCATGGAGGACTACATCAAAGAAGCTCTCGCCCAGGGTTACATCCGGCCGTCTACTTCCCCTGCTGCTTCAAGCTTCTTCTTTGTGGCTAAGAAGGACGGAGGCTTGCGGCCCTGCATAGACTATCGCGCCCTCAATAACATCACAGTCAAGTTGCGGTATCCCCTTCCTCTCGTCCCATCTGCCCTAGAACATCTCCGAGGTGCCACTATCTTCACCAAGCTGGACCTCCGCAGCGCGTACAACCTCATCCGGATACGCGAGGGGGACGAGTGGAAGACCGCCTTCGTCACGCCCACCGGCCACTACGAATACCTAGTGATGCCTTATGGCCTGGTCAACGCCCCCTCCGTATTCCAGGATTTCATCCATGAGGTGCTCCGGGAGTTCCTTCACAAGTTCGTCTTGGTGTATATCGATGACATCCTCATCTACTCCCGGAGCTTGGCCGAACATCGCCACCACGTTGCGGAGGTCCTCAACCGTCTCCGACAATTCCATCTCTTCCTAAAAGCTGAAAAATGTTCATTCCACCAACCATCCGTTCATTTCCTGGGCTACATCATTGACAGTAGTGGCATCCGGATGGACGAGAGGAAGGTGGAAGCTATCCAATCCTGGCCACAACCCACCTCCATCAAAGAGTTACAACACTTCCTCGGTTTCTCCAACTTTTATCGCCGCTTCATCCAGAACTACAGTTCAATTGCTCATCCTCTCACCAACCTGCTCAAAAACAAGCCCAAGTCTCTGTCCTGGACCCCAGAAGCCACCAACGCCTTCCAAACCCTCAAACAAGCCTTCATCACCGCTCCACTCCTCATCCATCCCAATCCTGACCTTCCCTTCGTGGTTGAGGTAGACGCATCCACCACCGGAGTCGGAGCTGTGTTGTCGCAGCAGCAGGGGACACCAAGTAGACTTCACCCATGTGCCTTCTTCTCCCGCAAGCTCAACCCGGCGGAAAAGAATTACAACATCGGTAACAGGGAGCTCCTGGCCGTAAAGCTGGCCCTCGAGGAGTGGAGGCATTGGCTGGAGGGAGCCAAACATCCTTTCCTGGTCCTAACTGATCATAAAAACCTGGAATACCTGCGGTCTGCAAAGAGGTTGAACCCCCGGCAAGCACGTTGGGCTCTGTTTTTCACACGATTCGACTTTACCATCTCATACCGTCCTGGCATCAAGAACATCAAAGCCGATGCCCTCTCTCGTCTACATGCACCCGAGGACAGCCTAGAAGATCCAGAGCCAGTTCTCCCTAGCAACCTCTTCGTAAGTCCCATAACCTGGTCAGAAGAGACCATGCCCTCCTCCAATGCCTCCACCAACATTCCGCCGGGTTGTCCACCAGGCTTGCAATACACTCCCAGAGCACGGCGCACTCCACTTATCCACACAGCTCACTCTTCACTCGGCACTGGCCACCCGGGGGTCAATGAAACCCTCTTGTTGCTTAAAGAACGCTTCTGGTGGCCCAACATGGCAGCCGACGTCAGAAGGTACGTGCAGGGCTGTGAGGAATGCGCCATCTCCAAGAGCCCACGCCATCTTCCATCCGGCAAGCTCATGCCTCTGCCCGTTCCCAATCGACCCTGGTCACACCTAGGAGTCGACTTCATAACAGACCTCCCAGCATCCAACAATAAGACCTGCATCCTGGTAATAGTCGATCGCCAAAATCCTGTCATTTAATTCCCCTAAACGGACTCCCACAGCGATGGAGACAGCCGAATTACTCTTCAACTTCGTCTTCCGCTACTTCGCATCCCAGAGGACATCGTATCTGACAGGGGACCTCAGTTCATTTCCCGAGTCTGGAATGGTTTCTTCAAGCTCCTAGGTGTGACCATCAGTTTAACATCAGGATACCACCCTCAGTCGAACGGGCAGACGGAACGGAAGATCCAGGAGATCGGCCGCTTCCTCCGTACCTTCTGTCACGGCCACCAGGACTCCTGGAGCCAGTATTTGGGTTGGGCCGAGTACGCACAGAACTCCCTCCGCCAACCAACCACCGGTCTCACACCATTCAGTGCGTACTCGGATACCAACCCCCACTGTTTCCCTGGACTGGGGAACCTTCCGACGTTCCTGCTGTGGACTACTGGTTCCGGGAGAGCGAGAGGGTCTGGGACTCAGCTCATCACCAACTGCAGCGAGCCCTGTGCAGACGCAGGATGACAGCGGACCTTCATCGCTCCGACGCCCCCACTTACCAACCCGGACAGAAGGTCTGGCTGTCCACCCGTGACATCCGCCTGCGTCTGCCCTGCCGGAAGCTGAGCCCCAGATTCATTGGCCCATTCACCATCACCAGGCAGATCAATCCAGTCACTTACCAGCTCCAACTACCTCCACAGTACAGAATTCACCCAACCTTCCACGTATCTCTTCTCAAACCTCACCACCCCTCTGTTCCTCTCTCCACAGAACCTGGCGTGGCAGCAGCCGAACCCCCCCTTCCTCTCCTTGTGGATGATGGAGCTGCATACGAGGTGCGAGAGATCCTGGACTCCCGGCGCCGTGGTGGTCGACTAGAGTATCTGGTAGATTGGGAAGGCTACGGTCCCGAAGAACGTTCATGGATTCCCCGAGACGACATCCTCGATCCCAACCTTCTTCACACTTTCCATAATGACCACCCTGACAGACCGGCTCCCCGTGGACGAGGACGACCACCACGACGTCGGGGTCCGCGGCCCTCAGGAGCGGGCCGTGGAGGGGGGGGTACTGTCACAGACACGCCAGGTTCCACCCTATCACAGCGCACTCAATCCCCTGAATACTAATCACCGACACCTGCACCTCATTCAGTTCACTCATCACCGCAGCATAAAAGACACTCACACTTCCCCACACATTGTCCGATCTCGTTTGAGTCAAGTCACATGTATGCTTCTCTCAAGGACTCCTTACCTGCTACTTACCTGCTTCCTGTGTCTCCCAATCTCCTCGTGTGTGAGTGTCTCCATTCTCCAGCGTCTCCATTCTCCAGCGTCTCCATTCTCCAGCATCTCCATTCTCCAGCGACGATCTGTAAATATTACAAAGACTGTATCATCATCCACTTCAATCAACCATCAACTTCACCTTTATTCACTCACCTGTTTCACTGTTACCTCTGCTGTGTGTTTAAATAAACCATCTCATTCTCCATCTCGTCTCCATGATATCTGTATTGTAACAATAATATAGAATATATAAAATAATTAACTTATTTCCGTCCGTCCCCATCCCTCATTTCCAGCCTTATTATTTGCTTTTGATTAGTGTAACGCTAGCTGATTATGTGGGTTTTTTTGTTTTGTTTTTAAAATGTTTCGTTACATAATACAATCACATTTTAATCAAGCAATCTAATAGCGCAAAAGAACGCTTTAACTTCACAATAGTTTGCCAAATGCAAGCTAGCTAACTTTAGTTGCAATATGTCATCTGGCTAACTAAGTGCAAATGAAATTCACGAAATGTATGTTCTCTTCTGTATAAAACGTAATTAGTGTAGCATTTAATTAAAACAAAATAAAATATATCATGTAGGCTTACCTCCTCTGCCATCCATCTGTCATTCTTTTTTTTTTTTATTGCATAGAACGCACAGAAGAATAAGCATACATCACAACCACAAAAATACAAAGCACAAAATAATAATAATCATCATAATAATAATATAAAATTAAATAAATAAATAAATAATAATAAGAGGGCCATCATCTAAACATGATCACATGAAGAGATCAAAGGCAGAGCAAATCCTAACAGTCCTTATAGCTTTCTTATTAGTAGATACTGAAATTACATTTAAGTAATTTTCCATTTCTTTTAGGAAGACAGAGAAGACAGATTTACAGTTGGAAAATTTGCATTTGTGAATGTGAAATTTGCTTAGGAAAAAAATTACATTTATAACAAAACAGATATTTTCATTTGTGGGGTCTGAGTCATAATACCCAAATATAATATTTCTCATATGTACTGAGAAGCCTGGCAAAATCTTACACTTGACAAACACACCAATATCATTCCAAAGCTTGAGTGTAGTGACATGACCAAAATAAATGTACCACAGTTTCATCATAATTCGAACAAAAAGAGCATGTTAGCTCAATGTCAGCTTTAAATCTTTGTATAAACTTCTTTACAGGGTAAAACCTGCGTATGAGCTTAAAGGATGTTTGTGAGAAAGAATTTTTGCTGTAGAGACCAGATTTTTTTCAATTAAGGTTAACAAACAAATTAATCTTTAATCTTATTAACCTGTTATCTTCCAAAAGGAGATTACAGAAGGAAAAGAAATCAAATTCTTAAGAAATAAAGATCTTATTTTATAATTTTTGGTTTTTGACTCAGAGAAACAAATTTGACCGACAGGACTTTCACAAGGTTTAGGAAAGGATGCAGTGGTAACACTTTACAATAAGGTTGTATTAGTTAACATTAGTTAATGCATTAGTTAACATTAACTAACCATGAACAACACCTCTGTTCAGCATTAGTTAATGTTTGTTAACATTAACTCATGCATGTATTAATGCATCTATTCACGTCAACAGCGCAATTAGTTAACATTAGTTAATGCATTAGATAACATGAACTAATCATGAACAATGTCTCTAAATAGCTTTAATGTTTTAAGGTTAACTTACTGTACTTGCATTCATTTATGTAGCAGTTGACACATTTCTAACTCACCACTCACACTAAAGGTAAAAATGCCATTGTGTACCTTATCAGCATTATTTATTAACAAGGTATAGATTTGGGCTGTAAACATAATTCTGAAGTGGAAACCATCTAAACATTAACAGATATGTTGTTCATGTTTATATGCACTTTACTATCATTATTTAAATTCAACAAAGCATTTATTAATGGAATTTGTGAGCCTTATTGTAAAGTGTACACTATTTCAACATTAACTGATGTGTTACTAACATTTGTAGACCCTTTATTAACATGACTTACCATTAACAAAGCATTTATTAATGTAATTTGTGAACCTTATTGATTTTACTGAACCTTAAATGAGTGAAAGCCAATCTTCAAATTGTTACAGTACAGAAGGGTTGGAGACTGGAGGTAACAGTTAATGATGTTTATTAGACACACAGCAGAGGTTACAGATGTGCAGGTGAGTACGTAGTTAATCTTGGGGTGAATGAAGAAAGATGGATAAGTGATACTGTCCTTTGTGCTTGTAGTGGTGAACATCCTGGGCGATGGTGAAGAGGAGCAATGCTGGAGACAGGAGACACTCACACACAGACTGGGAACACAGGAGGAGACTTGGAGACGCTGGAGACAGGTAAGTAGATCGCTAGGAGTCCTTGAGGTAAGCATGTAGGTAGGTCTAGATGCGAACGAGACCGGACAGTGACTGAGTGTGTGTGAGTGTCTTTTATGTGGTGACTGATTGTTGTGCTGATTGAGTGCAGGTGCGTGTGATCAGTACTCTGGTGAGGGAGTGCGCTGTGATTGGACAGTGTTGGAGCCTAGCGTGTCTGTGACACAAATACATTTTCAGAACCTTTATTACCAGCCTGGTCTCATTGTTAATACGTAGGTATTAATACGTACATTTTTGTACGTTTAGAAAGGTGCTGAAACGTACAACATTGACGTATTTATAGCACTAAAACGTAAAAATACTTACTATATTTTTACAAATATTTACGAATCTTTCATGTCATAATGATAAAGATATATGTATAATTTTCCTTTTATCGTTTTGTAGATAAATGTAAGATCCCTAAACCCCACCCCGAACCTATACCCATTTTAGTCAGAATGTTAAAATAATAAAACATAATGGAAATAAATGTTCAGGAAAATACAATTTTAGTAAAAATATAACATTAAAACGATATTTTGAGCCACTAATCCACACCTACCCCTAAACCTACCCATAACCATTTCTTAAAACTCTGTTATAAATAAAAGAATAACAGACAAACAAGCGTAATCACAATCATTTATTTTTTGCGAAAATGTCAAAAGTGGTACCAAAAGTAGTTCAAATGATGATGAATTCCAGTCGCAGTCCTCTCTGGCGGTAATAGTTTTTATAGGGTTCAGAGCAGAATTTAAGCTATTAATCCATGAAAATATGAATCCGGCTTCTCTCCGTGAAGGCGCGCACTCATTTCAAATGTCAATCCACTGAAACACGGCATGTCGCAATCTATGACGAAGCAGGTGAGATCCAATGAGCGTTCGATATCAGTGCCGTAAACCATGTCGTAATGCTTCTCGAGGGCGCAACTTTCAAATTTGAATCATAACGAGCGTGGACTTTGACTATGAATGTCGCTGCTGAGAATGAAGATGAAGATCGCCGGAAAAAGCGCAGAATTTGGATCTGTTCCTCACAAACATATGGATTATAAAGATTTGGAGTACAGCAAACAAATAAAGTTGATGTGATTTGGGAATTTATGTTGTGCTTTGGTGTGTCTTATGCATTGTCAGTCGCTGCATAGGAGAAAACGCCTTCTGTGTCGCACAGCAAACAAACTAAATATTACAAAATGGTTAAACAATTAGACTTTTTTTTTTTCATTTAAATGCTTTGTTAATGGTAAGTCATGTTAATAAAGGTTCAACAAATGTTAGTAACACATCAGTTAATGTTGAAATAGTGTACACTTTACAATAAGGTTCACAAATTCCATTAATGAATGCTTTGTTGAATGTAAGTAATGATAGTAAAGTGCATATAAACATAAACAACATATCTGTTAATGTTTAGATGGTTTCCACTTCAGAATTATGTTTAGGCCTACAGCCCAAATCAATGGCTTGTAATTAAATAATGCTGATAAGGTACACAATGGCATTTTTACCTTTAGGGTAAGATGGTGAGTTAGAAATGTTCTCCCTTAGTAGTGGTTAAACGGATCGTTGTTGATCCGTTATCCATATGGACCAAGCCCCACGGTTCGGCACGCATGTGATTCGCGGATCAATTGCAAGTTTCACTGCAATAGAGTAAAAGGTTATCATTTGCACGTGTTTTGTCTTGCTAGTTTACACATTAAATAGATATAAAACCATTCCAGCGCTAGAAGAGGCAAAAAAGGATTTAATTCGGTATCGCACACCACGCTGTTATCGGTGACCGCACGGACGCGCGCGCGCACACACAGATAGCTTGCGAACTCCAAACTGATTTCTCTTTCACGTCCTCAATGTACTTGGATGGACACATACACGCATTATGTCAGTCAAAATACCCCTCTCGGCAAGTATTCTCGTAAACACATTCGGTTATGTCTTAAATGAACAAGGTGAGAATTCGGATGTGTATCTATTGGATGTGTGTGTGCATGGGGTCTTACTCTTAAAGTGACAGCAACTTATAAATACCTGCTGTTGTCTGTCATGTAAATCAAACAACAAACACAGCTTTAACAAAGATTAATCTATATTAAATTTATACAGTGAACAGTGTCATTTTATATTTCATTATTACATTTCTGTACATGAAAATTAATACTACAGTTAGACCTTATACTTTATTTGTAACTTCATGTTGTATTTATCTATTCTTGTAATTGGTGTACAGTATTTGTTCTTTTTACAGTCTGTTCACTTGCCTTTAATAATGTATTAGGCTAGTAGTTTCTGCTATAGTATCGGAGTAGTTAAAGTGGGCTAAGTAATAAATGCAAAGTTACCCCCTTTTTGTGCTGATCCGAAAAAATGATCCGATCTGTGACTTAATAACCGTATTATGATCCGAACCGTGAGTTTTGTGATCCCTTGAACCACTAACCCTTAGTGTGTCAACAGTTACATAAACTAATGTAAATATGTACAGTAAGTTAACCTTAAAACATTAAGGCTATTTACAGACATTGTTCGTGATTATTTCATATTATAGTGCATTAACTAATGTTAACTACTTGCGCTGTTAACATGAATAGATGCATTACTATATGTGCAAGTTAACGTTAACAATGATTAACTAATGCTGAACAGAGGTGTTGTTAATGGTTAGGTAATGTTAACTAATGCATTAACTAATGTTAACTAATTGTGCAGTTAACATGAACTAATGCATTAACTAATGTTAACTAATTGTGCAGTTAACATGAATACAGTGGGGCAAGAAAGTATTTAGTCAGCCACCAATTGTGCAAGTTCTCCCACTTAAAAAGATGAGAGAGGCCTGTAATTTTCATCATAGGTACACTTCAACTATGAGAGACAGAATGGGGGAAAGAATCCAGGAAATTACATTGTAGGATTTTTAATGTATTAATTGGTAAATTCCTCTGTAAAATAAGTATTTGGTCACCTACAAAAAAGCAAGATTTCTGGCTCTCACAGACCTGTAACTTCTTCTTTAAGAGGCTCCTCTGTCCTCCACTCGTTACCTGTATTAATGGCACCTGTTTGAACTCGTTATCAGTATAAAAGACACCTGTCCACAACCTCAAACAGTCAGACTCCAAACTCCACTATGAAAAAAAAACTTGAAACAAAATTGTAGACCTGCACCAGGCTGGGAAGACTGAATCTGCAATAGGTAAGCAGCTTGGTGTGAGGAAATCAACTGTGGGAGCAATTATTAGAAAATGGATGACATACAAGACCACGATAATCTCCCTCGATCTGGGGCTCCACGCAAGATCTCACCCCGTGGGGTCAAAATGATCACAAGAACAGTGAGCAAAAATCCTAGAACCACACGGGGGGACCTAGTGAATGACCTGCAGAGAGCTGGGACCAAAGTAACAAAGGCTACCATCAGTAACACACTATGCCGCCAGGGACTCAAATCCTGCAGTGCCAGACGTGTCCCCCTGCTTAAGCCAGTACATGTCCGGGCCCGTCTGAAGTTTGCTAGAGAGCATTTGGATGATCCAGAAGAGGATTAGGAGAATGTCATATGGTCAGATGAAACTAAAATAGAACTTTTTGGTAAAAACTCAACTTGTCGTGTTTGGAGGAGAAAGAATGCTGATTTGCATCCAAAGAACACTATACCTACTGTGAAGCATGGGGGTGGAAACATCATGCTTTGGGGCTGTTTTTCTGCAAAGGGACCAGGACGACTGATCCATGTAAAGGAAAGAATGAATGGGGCCATGTATTGTGAGATTTTGAGTGAAAACCTCCTTCCATCAGCAAGGGCATTGAAGATGAAACGTGGCTGGGTCTTTCAGCATGACAATGATCCCAAACATACCGCCCGGGCAACGAAGGAGTGGCTTCGTAAGAAGCATTTCAAGGTCCTGGAGTGGCCTAGCCAGTCTCCAGATCTCAACCCCATAGAAAATCTTTGGAGGGAGTTGAAAATCTGTGTTGCCCAGCGACAGCCCCAAAACATCACTGCTCTAGAGGAGATCTGCATGGAGGAATGGGCCAAACTACCAGCAACAGTCTGTAAAAACCTTGTGGAGACTTACAGAAAACGTTTGACCTCTGTCATTGCCAACAAAGGGTATATAGCAAAGTATTGAGATGAACTTTTGTTATTGACCAAGTAGTTATTTTCCACCATAATTTGCAAATAAATTCTTTAAAAATCAGACAATGGGATTTTTGGGATTTTTTTTTTTTCTCATTTTGTCTCTCATAGTTGAAATGTACCTATGATGAAAATTATAGGCCTCTCTCATCTTTTTAAGTGGGAGAACTTGCACAATTGGTGGCTGACCTAAATACTTTTTTGCCCCACTGTACATGCATTAATATATGCGTGAGTTAACGTTAACAAACATTAACTAATGCTGAACAGAGGTGTTGTTCATGGTTAGTTAATGTTAACTAATGCATTAACTAATGTTAACTAACAACCTTATTGTAAAGTGTTACCGATGCAGTAGATATTGAGGAATTATTAGAGTTTTTAAAAAGCATACATAAACCAGAAGGGATAGCTCCCATAACTGTAGTCTTTTGGGGTTATTGGTATTTGGTATTTGAAAAGAAATTCTGAGTACCTGAACAAAAGACCTTGCTCATTAAACAACTGCTCCACCAAAAATAAACCATTATTAAACCAACTATCATAAAACAGGGACTTATTTTTAAATAAAATGTTCTTATTGTTCCAAATAAAACATCTATGTGGCGAAAAGTTATGCTTACAAATTAGAGCACAAGCTAAGAGAACCTGTTAATGAAAGTTGGAAAGTGTAATAGGGAGTTTAGATATATCATAATTACACATTAAGAGAAAGTGAATGCCACCAAGTTGTGAAAAAACAAGTTGAGGAAAAACGTTCCAAATAGAAGATGGTTTGGCTAGATATTGATTCAGCCAATTAATTTTAAATGTATTGTTGAGGGAATCAAAATCAATGAAATTCAGACCACCATTATTATAAGAGTTTAATATGACTGATTTTCTCAAACAATGAGAATGAGATTTTTCCAAAGGAATTTTATTAAAACCTGGTTAATTAATTTAGACGTGGGCTTATCCACAAAAAGAGATTGAGCTGCGTAGGCCAAACGAGACAGACCCTCTGCCTTAGTGAGTAGTGTTCTGCCTTTTAATGACAGATCTCTTTGTAACCAGCAATTGCATTTTTTGGTAATAATAGGTTTGAAGTTTGCAGAACGCCTATCATCTTTAGTAATTAGTATACCACAATATGTTACCCCATTTTTGACAGCAATATCCTCAATTGAAGTAAGAGAGCAATCTTTAATTGGAAGCAATTCACATTTATTAAAGTTTAAATTTAATCCCGAAGCTTCAGAAAAAGACTGAAGAATACCCAAAGCCAATGGAATTTGTGACGAATCATTCAAGAATAAAGCTGTATCGTCCGCTAATTGACTAATTTTTATTTTAGTGTTGCCAATTGTGATACCCTTTAACTGGCTATTATTGATATGTGTGCTAAGGAACTGTGTTGCAATTAGAAATAAGTAAGGGGAAACTGGACATCCTTGACGAACTCTTCATTTTAGAAAGAATCTAGGTGAAGTACCATTACTTAATTTGATGGAGCTGTTTCCGTTTATGTATAGCATTTGAACCATTCTGCAAAAGGAATTGCCAAAGCCAATATTTTGCAGAGCCTGAAATAAAAATTCATGTTCCAATGTGTCAAAAGCTTTGTAATAATCTAAAAAGAAAATGAAGCCATCACTGTCTATTAAATCTGAACAGTCTAACATATCTAGTACTAATCGTATATTATTGGAAATGTGTCTTTTCTGCATAAATCCTGACTGTGTTTCGTCAATGATAGAGTTCAAAACATATTTCAATCTTTTTGCTAGAACTAAAGCTATTATTTTATAATCATTATTTTATAATGTAATTGGACGCCAATTATCTATTAATAGGGGATCTTTGTTTAATTTTTGGATAAGCGTTATTAATCCTTGACATAATGTGGCTGGAAGTAATGTTTTCTGTATAATTTCCTCATAAACCTTTAACAAGAATGGTGCTATACTATGAATAAACAGCTTGTAAAATTCTGAGCTGAGTCCATCAGTTCCGGGGGATTTGTTGGCTTTTAAAGAGTTAATTGCTTCCTCTATCTCCTTAAATGTGATAGAGGCATCACAAAAGTGTTTATCTAAGTCACTCAACTGGTTTATATTAGGTAAAGATTTAAAGAAATCATTCATATGTGGTTGGGATAATTTAGAAGTATACAAATCACTGTAAAATTTGGCACAAAACTTTGCAATATTTTTTGGGTCATCACTAATATTACTGTTAATCATTAGTCTTTGAATTTGGTTGTTTTTAGCTTGCTGCCTTTCCAATATGAAAAAGTATGTCGAGTAAATAAATACAAACTCTACATTTCAAATTGCTAAAAACCTTTCTCTGCATTTACTAACTCTATCAAATCACAGCAAATCTGACTCAAAAAAGTGAGCATATAGTCAATCATTGCACAATGACTGTCAAAATACTAACAGCTGATGGCATTACAAAAACTGCATTACTAGTCATGTTTCAGTTCTACCTGCAGAAAATATGAAATACATTGTTTTTTTTATAATTCAGTTTATTTTTACTGTAACCCCTTCTACATTTTTGGTTGAGTGTTGAATGTGTGCATTCTTGGCAACATACTATCTAAAAGTGAACGAGTCTTTACTTTATAGAATGTACAGTAGAAAAGAAGAAGAAGAAAGTAACAGAATTGCTCAGGGCAGCTCCTGGTCAAATGGGTCCCCTATGCTGAACTTCAGCTGACCCCTCTGTTGAAATCTCTTTCTGGGGGTGTGGTGTTGATGGTGCCCATCGAGGCCGGGATGGTGTCCCCTTGGTAGTTAGTGCCCTGTGCAGACCACATATTCTGCATATATGGAACAGTGGTAGTGGAATTGTTGTAGTAAAAGCTTTACATTAAGCTTTTACTGAAATGAAAATTTTCTTGAATTTTCAGAATTATAAACTAGGAATTGAGAGATAAAGTCACAATTACTTTTTTTATTTTCTATTCAGGGCAGAAATAAGCTTTCATAAATTCCACATGTGTAAGGGGGAAAACCATAGAGATGCACAATCCAGCACACATTCTTCCTCCTCTCCTCTACCTATTCTTGTCCCTTATCGTTCTCCTTCATCTACTCCTCTCCTCCTTCATCTACTCCTCTCCTCCTTCATCTATTCCTCTCCTCCTTCATCTACTCCTCTTCTCCTTCATCTACTCCTCTTCTCCTTAATTTATTCCTCTCCTCCTTCATCTATTCCTCTCCTCCTTCATCTACTCCTCTTCTCCTTCATCTATTCCTCTCCTCCTTCATCAACTCCTCTTCTTCTTCATCTATTCCTCTCCTTCTCCCAGACATTTTTTCTCTCTCTGCTCCTCTGTGTTCTTCATCCACACTGAACAAAACCAATTCAGAGAGTCCTATTTTACTGTAAAAGAAAAGAACTTCAACACCTGACTATTCCTCCAACTGAGATTGGAATCTGCTATTTCTCAATATTTCAGTCATCTGCTAATTAAAAATGCTTATCATTTTTTTCAGTATTTGTTTTATATATTTTTCAGTACTTTTGAGCTGCTGTTGACGCTCAAAACAGAAGTATAGGTATAGTTTGCTGAAGTAGAGGTTTTATACTATATTTAAAGATTGGAACATTAGGTCTTCATTTTTGACATGCTGTGTTTGAGCATTTGTAAATAAGATCAGAAACATCCATGATTTTGACATTGGATAAGCTTTTGTAAAAGAAAATTTAAACCGTTAGTTCACCCAAAAATGAAAATTCTGTCATTTATTTCTCACCCTCATGTCGTTCCACACCCGTAAGACCTTCATTCATCTTCAGAACACAAATTAAGATGTTTTTGATGAAATCCGATGGCTCAGTGAGGCCAGTATAGACAGCAATGTCATTGAACTTCTCAAGATCCAGAAAGCTACTAAAGACATATTTAAATCAGTTCATGTGACTACAGTGGTTCTATCTTAATATTATAAAGCGACAAGAATACTTTTTGTGCACCAAAAAAAACAAAATGACGACTTTTCAACAATCATGTGACTTTGGTGCTCCGAACCACTGATTTGATTCGTAAAGCTCTGAAGCTTCATGAAGCAGTGTTTTGAAATCGCCCATCACTAGATATTGTTGAAAAGTATTTTTTTTTCTTTACTTTTGTGCGGCAAAAAAAAATTCTCGCCGCTTTATAATATTAAGGTAGAACAAATGAACTCACATGAACTGCTTCAAATATGTTTTTAGTACCTTTATGGATCTTGAGAGATGACGATGACATTATTGGCAATAGAGGCCTCACTGATCCATCAGATTTCATTAAAAAATATCTTAATTTGCGTTCTGGAGATTAACGAAGGTCTTACAGGGTTGGAACGATGTGAAGGTGAGTAATTAATGACATTATTTTCATTTTTGGGTGAACTAACCCTTTAAGCATTTTAGAAACTTGTTAATTGACTGTATATAGGTTGTTTGCACATGACGCCATTGCTGTGGCATGAAATGAGGCTGGAGGGCATGAAGTGATTTTTCTATATAGGAATCACTATCACAAACTCAAAAATCCTATGTTTTGCGTCGTTTAAACCAATAAGTAACTTTTATCGTTTTTTAACTTTAAAAGTTACCTTTAATAGCGTTTTGCGTCTGCTGTAGTTTTAATGTTGTCTTTGTAAATATTCACTTTCCCATATGAATCAGAGGGGCATTCAGTGGACAGATGCCCTTTTTTACAGTCTATGACAGACACCGACACACTGTATTTATTTATTTTTTTGTATTTATTTCAACAAATGACGACCAAATTCAAACCCATAGAAGCTTGTGAACAGTAGTGAAGTGGCTGCCTGCGAGTTATGCTCATTCACAAGCTAACTTGCAAATGTAGCCTAACGTTAATTATTAAACCAAACGAAATGCAAAACTTTCAAAAACACTCAGCACTGTGATTATTTTATTGAGTGATAGGCAGTGGGTTCAATCAGTGACATTATTAGATTTGCTATCAGGCGCCTCCTATCACCTCCTCAACCTGCTTTCCTTAGTGTTTTTACACATAGAAAAGGAGAAAATTGTATTACACCGTCCAGTTTTTTCCCTGAACGATGATGTGAGCTCCTGTTGCAGTTCTCGATTCAGCATAAATGAGCTACAATGGCAACAGAAAATCAAAATACTGCCCTTAACGTCACTAGCAGAAAGACCTGAACGCGGCGTGACGGCAGCTTCACATTCACTATATCTACCGTCTCGATGGCAGTCAAGTCTTTCAATTCAGTAGAAAAATCGCTCTTCTTCATAACACAAGGATCACATCCAACATATGTTGTGATCTTTTGTTTATACCTTTCTAAACCAGCACAGTACGGACTTTTCTCCATCTCTTCCATTCTAATTTTCACTGCTTGCCCTCCACCTGAATTTCGCTTGTTACCAGAACCACGTGATTGCAAACAACCTACTGTGTGAAAACAACATGAAATGTGTTAATGGTATGATCACAACAGATGGGTGAGGTGCTAATTGTATTTAGTTTTGAAATTTAATAAAATGTGTTTTACTGTCTCTTGTGTGTTGCACTGATTGCAAAGACTAGTGGGGTGTTTTCCTATTCTATGTAATATAAAATTTAAACCAGCATGACCTATTCTAAGATGCGTAACTATCTTTTCTTCCTTTGGATTCCTGCTCTGCCTAATACTTATGCCTACTTGTTTTTGTATATTATACATATGTCGTCCAGTATCAGCTGTGTCCCAATATTCTTGCCATATTTTGTTTACATGTCCCTTAATAATGCTTTCTTAATTAATTTCTGCTCTACATAACGGTATTTGTACATCAACTATTTCATGTTTTATTGATCCTTTTGCCAGAATATCTACAATCTCATTTCCTTCCACGCCTACATGAGCAGGAACCCAAAGGAAGGATACATCTAGCCCTCTATCATACATTATTAAAAGCAAGTGGAATATCTGGTATATGATATCTTGTCTGCATGATGTTTTCCCAGATTGAATACTAGATAGAGCAGATAAGCTGTCAGAAACTATGGCTACATTTTGAATCTGATTATTTTCTTCCAACCACTGTAGTGCCAATAAAATTGCTAAAAGCTCTACCGTGTACACCGATAAATGATCTGCTGCTGTTTTTTTAGCTGCTATTTCATAATGTGGAATGAAGAAAGCAGCACCAGTACGGCCTGTCTCTGGCTGCTTTGACCCATCTGTAAATATGAATATTTTGTCTTGATAGAGGTCCATATAGTTTTGAACTATTATCCTCTGTGGTATTATTTTAGATTTTTCTTTTAACATTTGTTGAAGGCTTATATCTACAAATGGCTTTCTGAATTTCCAAGGTGGTACTGTTGATATTGCCACAGTGGGGCTTACTTGGAGCTGGCTGAGGCTTGCATTTTGTGCTTTTGCATTTCCTATCCATCCAAAACTGTAATAATTAGTTTTACTATGTTCTGAACAATCTTGTAAGATGGCCTTTGTGGGATGTACCCCATTATGCCCTTGCAGATTTATCCAATACGCCAGCATGATTTTGACCCTCCTAATACATAAAGGCATCTCTCCTGTCTCAACCTGTAATGCAGATACTGGTGATGATTTAAATGCTCTAGTACAAATCCGAAGTGCCTGTGCCTGTTCCACATCAAGCTTTTTAAGGTTTGATTCTGGTGCTGACATAGATTATGGTTGCCAGTTCAGCCTCTCATCAAAGAACACTCCCAAGAATCTTACAACCTTAACCTGTTCAGGATCTTGCCCATATAGTTTTAGTGATATTGTTTTAGGACGTTTAGAAAAACATATAACTTGTGATTTTGAGATTGAAGGTTTAAATCCCCATTTATTTGTTCACTCTTCTACTTTCCCTGTTACATTTTGCATTTTCTTTCATAAATATTCTATATTCCGAGCTCTAACCCAGAGTCCCCCATCATCCGCATAAAGTGACTTGCCTATGTTTTCTTCAATCTGATCAAATATGTCATTAATCATAATATTAAACAGTATTGGACTACATACACTGCCTTGTGGGATACCATTTTCCACTATATATCTATTTGAATATTCTGCACCTACTTTAACTTCTATTGTTCTTCTATGCAGGAAATCTAATACCCAGTTATACATCTTGCCACTTATTCCTAATTCATTAAGTTTAATAAGAAGTCCATCCTTCCACAGCATATCATATGCCTTTTCAATATCAAAAAATACAGCAATTACACTTTCTTTATTACTTTGAGCTTTCCTAATTACTGATTCTAGACATAATACGGAGTCCATCATCCCCCTTCCCTTTATGAAATCCAGATTGATGCGGTGAGAGAAGACCTTTGCTTTCAATGTAATAATCTAATCTATCTGTTACCATCCTTTCCATAGTTTTCCCTAGTTGTGATGTTAATGCTATGGGTCTATGGCTAGTTGGATCTGATGGGTCTTTGCCAGGTTTAGGTATTGGGACTATAACTGCCTGTTTCCATATTAATGGGAGTTTTCCTGCATTCCATACCATATTAAACAGCCTTATCTCAAGTGTGACATCTTCCATATGGCCTAACATGCTATAGCATATACCATCTTTCCCTGGTGTTGTTTGCCGCGTTCTTGATATAGCTCTTTTTAACCCAAATAGAGTAAATGACTGATCCAGATCTCTCCCTGATATACTGCTTCTCTCTACTATCCCTGGATTTTGAGCAAGTGTCTGGTCTCTATACTGCTTAGCTGTTAATGATAGATTTCCAGAGCTGTGGATCTTCACAAAAGTTTTTACAAAAAGTTCTGCTTTTTCTGCATTACTAATTGCATTTTTATCGTTTCTACACAACACTGGTATTTCCACATTGTTTCTTATTCCACTCATTTTCCTAATTGTTCTCCATATATCTGAGAGCTGAGTTTCACTTCCAATTGTATTACAGAATTGTCTCCAATATACAGGTGCTGGTCATATAATTAGAATATCATCAAAAAGTTGATTTATTTCACTAATTCCATTCAAAAAGTGAAACTTGTATATTATATACATTCATTACACACAGACTGATATATTTCAAATGTTTATTTCTTTTAATTTTGATGATTATAACTGACAACTAAGGAAAATCCCAAATTCAGTATCTCAGAAAATTAGAATATTACTTAAGACCAATACAAAGAAAGGATTTTTAGAAATCTTGGCCAACTGAAAAGTATGAACATGAAAAGTATGAGCATGTACAGCACTCAATACTTAGTTGGGGCTCCTTTTGCCTGAATTACTGCAGCAATGCGGCGTGGCATGGAGTCGATCAGTCTGTGGCACTGCTCAGGTGTTATAAGAGCCCAGGTTGCTCTGATAGTGGCCTTCAGCTCTTCTGCATTGTTGGGTCTGGCATATCGCATCTTCCTCTTCACAATACCCCATAGATTTTCTATGGGGTTAAGGTCAAGCGAGTTTGCTGGCCAATTAAGATCAGGGATACCATGGTCCTTAAACCAGGTACTGGTAGCTTTGGCACTGTGTGCAGGTGCCAAGTCCTGTTGGAAAATGAAATCTGCATCTCCATAAAGTTGGTCAGCAGCAGGAAGCATGAAGTGCTCTAAAACTTCCTGGTATACGGCTGCGTTGACCTTGGACCTTAGAAAACACAGTGGACCAACAACAGCTGATGACATGGCACCCCAATCCATCACTGACTGTGGAAACTTTACACTGGACCTCAAGCAACGTGGATTGTGTGCCTCTCCTCTCTTCCTCCAGACTCTGGGACCCTGATTTCCAAAGGAAATGCAAAATTTACTTTCATCAGAGAACATAACTTTGGACCACTCAGCAGCAGTCCAGTCCTTTTTATCTTTAACGCTTCTGGCGCTGTCTGTTGTTCAAGAGTGGCTTGACACAAGGAATGCGACAGCTGAAACCTATTTCTTGCATACGTCTGTGTGTAGTGGTTCTTGAAGCACTGACTCCAGCTGCAGTCCACTCTTTGTGAATCTCCCCACATTTTTGAATGGGTTTTGTTTCACAATCCTCTCCAGGGTGCGGTTATCCCTATTGCTTGTACACTTTTTTCTACCACATCTTTTCCTTCCCTTCGCCTCTCTATTAATGTGCTTGGACACAGAGCTCTGTGAACAGCCAGCCTCTTTTGCAATGACCTTTTGTGTCTTGCCCTCCTTGTGCAAGGTGTCAATGGCCGTCTTTTGGACAACTGTCAAGTCAGCAGTCTTCCCCATGATTGTGTAGCCTACAGAACTAGACTGAGAGACCATTTAAAGGCCTTTGCAGGTGTTTTGAGTTAATTAGCTGATTAGAGTGTGGCACCAGGTGTCTTCAATATTGAACCTTTTCACAATATTCTAATTTGGGATTTTCCTTAGTTGTCAGTTATAATCACTGAAATTAAAAGAAATAAACATTTGAAATATATCAGTCTGTGTGTAATGAATGAATATAATATACAAGTTTCACTTTTTGAATGGAATTAGTGAAATAAATCAACTTTTTGATGATATTCTAATTATATGACCAGCACCTGTACACATTTAGCTGATCTAATTGTTTTCCTAACTACTGCTTGTGCCCTTTTATAATTAATCAAAGTTTCCAGTGTATGGTGGATTTTAAGCTGTTTAAACATTTTATTTCTCTTCTTAATTACGGCATTACAACTCTCATCCCACCATGGCACACATTTTTTCAGTTTACTTCCTGCCTTTTTAGGAATTGTTTCTTCAGCTGCTTCTATAATGGCTTTAACCACATTTTCATTCATTTCTTCCACTTCTATTTTTATTCAATAATTCTATACACTTAGCCTCGCTCAGCATTTGAAACGACTGCCAATCAGCTTTATCCAACTTCCACCTGGGTGTTCTCACTTCATTATCATGATGTATCTCTACTCCAATCCTGGTTATTATTGGATAATGATCACTACCTATCGTTGACTTGTTTAAAACCTCCCATGTGCTGATTCCAGCAATTTCAGTTGAAATTATTGTTAGATCAATAACACTTTCTGTGTTATGTGAGCTACTATACCTTATCCCCTTTCCGTCATTAATACATACCAGATTTTTATCATCTATAAATTCTTCTATTATTGATCCATTTGCATCTGTATTCCCCCATAGTGTACTGTGTGCATTAAAATCCCCACACCATACTATTTTCTCTTGTATCATCCCACATACTGCATTCAGAATTTCAGTACTCAGTTTATTACATGGATTGTAAAAACTGATTATCATTATACTGTCTTTTCCTGTCCATATTTTGACTACAACAGATTCATGTTCTTTTCCTTTACTGATTAAGTTATAATTTGTCCCGTTTCTTTTAAAGATTGCCACCCCTCCACCTTTTCCTGTTTCCCTATCATTTCTGATTGCAGAATATCCAGGTATCACAAAATCTAACAGTGGTTTCAATCACGTCTCTTGTAAACATATTACATGAGGTTTATCTGATAAATCAGCAACAAACTTTTTGAACTCTTGCCCATTAGCTATAAGACTCCTGGCGTTCCACTGCAATATAACTAAAATCATGAAGATCCACCAGCCCATGACTGAGAGATAGAAATTCCTGCAGTTAACAGTCCTTTAACACCAAGATATTTTTCTGCTGCTTTAACTATTATTTTGATCTTTCTTCCTTTCTGTTTGTGCTGAGCAATTTATCACCTCAATCATGAACAACACAAAATCATTTACTCATAGTTAGCACGTCTTTCTTTGCCACAAGCTTTTCACAGTTTTTCCGCAGGGTCTATCTTTAGTTTCATCATTTGCTGGTTCATAAACAATCTTTTCTCTAGACACTTTCTTTACTGCTTCCACATATGCACTACATATCATAAGTTTTATTTATATAGCGCCTTTCCAGGGCTCAAGGACGCTTTACAATATACAATTATCAAGGAAGAGATCATACAAGTAGACAATGATGAAAAACAATAATGGACAGGGAAACATACAGAAGAATAGCGTCAAGTACAAAAATACAAAACAGGACTTAAAGGACATAACATAACATTCAGAAAACTATTAGTAATAATGCAAAGCAATCAATTCATCAAATCAGAGGTATAACATTCAGAAAACAGGTGAGTTTTGAGTAATGATTTAAATTCAGAGATATTATTAACACAGCAGAGTGAGCGGGGGAGAGAATTCCAGAGTTTGGGCGCAATAACACTGAATGATCTGCCCCCCATTGAAGAGAGGCGATGCCGAGGGACAACGAGAAGGCCAGAGTCAGAGGAACGTAGTGAGCGAGTCGGGTTGTAGGGGACGAGCATATTACAAAGATAAGGGGGAGCCAAGCCATGCAAAGATTTGAAAGTGAGCAGGAGAATTTTGAATTTAATACGGTAGGCAACAGGAAGCCAGTGGAGATCATATAAAATTGGGGTGATGTGAGCAGAACGCTTGGTATGGGTGAGTATTCTAGCAGCAGAGTTTTGAATCAGCAAATAAAATAAAAAGCAATAAAACTCATCTAGAGAGAAGATCTCAAAGAAATAGCATAGGACAACACCTTGCCCTCACAACATCTACAGGATGCAACCCCCCCCCCACACACACACACCCTCCTTCCCTTCCCCCTAACTCAAGTCACTGAAAGTTCTTCAAGATGTATAATGTAACTTGTGTATCTATTGTTTTTCCCCTTTCATGTTTGGTATCATTTTAAATGTCTCAGTGCGATTGGTAAAATGGTCTCAGTTTCATAGCAGTCACTTATGTTATGAGTAAGATTGAAAACTAAGTAGAATTCTGTCCTCCTTTTGTCTCTTCAAGAGATCTGATAACCCACTCCTCTCCCCCAAAACAGGTGTTGGTGTAGTAAATATTTACAATCCTTTTGTTCTGGTCTGGGTATATAAGGTAAAGTGCAAAGCAGTCATGTGGGATCTTCTGTAACCAGAAACCCCCATACAGTGATGGGGAAGTGTCTTAAAAACACTAATCCACCACTGTGTGTATGTGCATTTCTTACTCTTTGAGCCATTGATGTTATGCATTTATTATTTCTGAATTGGCTTCTAATTGTCCAACTATGTAATTGGCATGATACATTTTTACTTGACAAATAAATATTATTTTTGATTTATTCTGCATTATTCTTAATTCATTATTTCTAGTAGATTAAAGCGAAGGTATTACCGCAAATCTGTGTTCAGGATTGATCATACGGAAGGTTTAATAGGTGGAGCATAGGGCACATCAATTAAGTCCATTTCGATTTCTGACTCTCGCTGCCTTAAATAAGTTGCAGTTTTCGTAAATATATAAAAACTATGCTTTTTGTTACGAGTAAGCAGAGCGCGACCGACTTAAAGGTAGATATTTACCCTGCATCCAATGTTTAAGGTCAGAACTGACGAGTTTGTGTCCGAGAAAGCACTCAATCGGCCGAAGTTACTTTTCTAAAGCGATACCGGGACCGCAGTGAACGAATAATTGAAAGTAAAAGATAATCAGAATAACCAAATATCTAAATTAATGCATAACCAATGATTAACTTCTAATTGGAAACACGACTTAAGAGTAAAAATCATTTGAAATTGGAGTCAGATTAAACGAGTGAAATTAAGTGAACTTAACAGAGGCGCTGAAAAGACATACACGCGTTAACCTTCGCCCAGGCCGTCGGATTCCGTTTTTGGGCCGATGGGGGGTTCCTTACACTGCCATCTGCTGTCTCACTTTATTTTTTTATTTATTTATTATGACTTGTTCCTTCCTTTTATTTCCCTTCTTACTTTCCATACCTACCCTATTTTGTATCATGTACAAATGTCTCCCTTTAATTTCATTGTCCCACTGCTGCTGCCATTTTTGCATTATCTTTTTCCACACTAAACTCTTCCCTTCTGATTTTGATAATTTAATTTTGACATCAACATGCTCTTTTTTTTTTGCTTCTTTTGCCAGTCTGTCTACTTTCTCATTTCCCTGGATGTCCACATATGCTAGCACCCACGTGTATGTGATGTTTTTCCCTTGCCTGCTTATTCTTGAGTTTGTAAATAAAATCTCATAAAGTAATTCCTGATGATTTCTAGTTACACCAGACTTTATACTCATAAGGGCAGATACAGAATCACTACATATTACAATGCTGTCCCATCTAGTTTGTTCGATCCATTCTAATGCTATTAATATAGCATATAACTCGACTGTGTACACACTTAAACTATCAGATGTTCTTTTGTTTACTCCCACCTGAGGTCTAGTATTAACTGTTCCTGCTCTGTCCCTGACCGTGGTCAGAGACAACAGGGGAGACTTTTCACTGCTCCAGGGCCGAAGTAGCTTTCTATTTAAACTTCGGGGTTAACTCCCTTTCCCTTCGTTCAGCGGCTATAGTGAGTAAACAAATTACAACTTGATTTGGTCAGAAGATTTATTGTTTGCTATAGTTGAACGGCGATTAACAGTACAGCCACATAACAGTGCTCCGGTCGCGACAACACGTTCGCTCTGCCCTCCCTCTCTCTCTCCAAAAACAACAAAAAAAAAACTGCTATTAAAGGGCCCGCCCAGTTTTACAACACTACCCCCACTCTGGATGGCAATTATTTAACTTAATGCCACTCCAGCATATTTTTTTTAATGTGCACAGTCCTCATTTGCATTAAGAGTCCGATCATGGGTTAGGGCAGTCCATCTTGTACAGTCCAAGTCATTAGCTAGTCATTTACAACACCTAGGCGACCGGAGCATATAAGAACAATTCAAAACGAAATATCCAAGTTTACAGGAAGCAGTTTCCTGTTATGAAACACTTTTTTTTATAAAATAACTCTTTAACTTCAATCACTAAAATAAACAGTGTACTATAAGCATTGCCTGACAACCTTTATCTCTGGAACGGTCCATAAACCTGATCAACTCAGTGAGCTACCCATTCACCAAACCTGTCAGGAGGTCTCAGTCTGCGTTTCGGCCTATGATGCTGTTGGGAAGTGGTTCTGTTGTACCACCCCCACTGTCCTGAGCATCCTCGGTGGAAGAAGAGTCCATGTCAAGAGGGTTGAGGGGAAGCAAGGTTTCGTTGACAGTAGCGCTCCCTGCTGGATCTAGAGTGTTGCTGGATCGTCTTTCCTCTCCTGCGTTGGAAAATAGGCCAGACAGCTCCAGGTCTGCAGAATCCATGTCAATGACCGGGGGTGGCACCTCCACCGGTGCCCAGGTCCCGGCCAGCTCCATGGCCCAAGTGTTGTCCAGTGGTTCGCGACTACGATAGGGTTTCAATTGATCATGATGAACTACCTTTGCTTTAGTCTTTGGCCCCTTTTGTATGCAATACACAAGATCATCCAGCTGTCCCAGGATGAAGAATGGCCCCTCGTATGATGGAAGGAATTTCCTGATTTTGTTCTTGGCCCTCCGTGTGCTCTTAATGAGGTACCACACAGCATCTCCGACTTCAAACCGTGTGCGGTAGCAACTCTTGTCATACTGTTTCTTTGCACGTTCCACTGACTCACTGAGCACATCTCTGGCGACCTGATGTGCCAGCTCAAGGCGTTGTCGGAGGTGTAGGACATACTCAGGGGCAGTAGAAGCTGCGTCAGAGTGAGGGGGTAAACCGGCTACCAGGTCCACTGGTTCGCTCACCTCCCGTCCGAACATTATATAATTAGGGGTGAGTTGAGTAGCACTGTGCTTGGTTGCTCTGTAGGCCATAACTGCATAAGGAATCATAAGATCCCAATCCCAGTGGCAGCGTTCAGCTGTTGTGGCCAAGATCTGTTTTAGAGTGGAATTGAATTGTTGCACCTGGCCATCCGACTGTGGCCGAAATGGTGCGGTGCGTGTCTTTTCAATGCCAAACAGCGAGCAAATTTTCTGAAACACTTCAGACTCAAAATTTCGCCCTTGGTCGCTGTGCAATACCTGTGGAGCCCCATAACGACACACCCACTCTGAAGCAAGAACTTCAGCCACGGTTTCAGCTTTATCATTAGCCAGGAGAAAGGCTTCCACCCATTTCGTGAAGTAGTCCTGTATCACCAGTACATAAGACTTCCGTCGCTCCGTCTCATTCAGTGGCCCCATAATGTCCAGTGCAACACGTTCCATAGGGGCTCCTACTCTGACACTTCCCATAGGAGCCTGCGGTGTCTTACGGGGACTAGCCTTGGACGCACAACTTAAACAGGTCTGACACCAGAGGGCGACATCCTCTCTCATCCGGTACCAGTAGTATCGAGTCTGGAGCCGTGCCACTGTGCGCTCGACTCCAAAATGTCCGCCGATCGGTCCGTCATGCATCTGCTTCATGACTGCAGGCTGGTAAACACGGGGTAACACTATTTGTGGGTAAAACTGGACATCATCCAGGCAATAGAACCGCCTGACCAAAACGCCATCTCGGATGTAGAGCCGCCTCCACTGGCTCCAATATCTTTTTGTGGCTGGACTGAAAGGAGCAATAGTAGCCCATGTTGGCCGCTCTCCACTAGCCTCCATCCACGCCCTGATAGGCGCGATGTCTGGATCAGTCTTTTGAGCCTCTTGTAGTTCCTCTGGGGACCAGCCACAAAAAAACACGTCCTCATTAGTCTTAGTCACACAGATTTTTTCATAGGTTACCCCCACTGGACATTTCATTATTGGGGCTAGTTGCCCCTCTACCCCCACTGGACTCTGCAGCTCCTTGCTGACAACAGAGTCCAAACTACACTGCACAGCTTGGTGACAAAGGTTCTTGGGTTGAGAAGCGAGGCCTGGAAGCTTACAAGGGCAGGACTGACGGCACGACTGTCTAGAGAGCTATCTGCGTTACTGTGGAGTCGACCAGGGCGGTGAATGATCTCAGAGTCATACTCCCCAAGCCTCTCCAACCACCTGGCGAGCTGACCTTCTGGTTCCTTCATCTTGGTGAGCCAACGAAGACTGCTGTGATCAGTACGTACAGTAAAATGACATCCCAGGAGGTACTGTCGGAAATGTGAGACGAATTCCACTACAGCCAGTAGCTCCCGTCGTGTAGTACAATAATTCTGTTCGGTTTTGGTCAACTTACGGCTTCCGTATGCCAATACACACTCTCTCCCTTGCTGTATTTGGGATAGGATGGCGCCGATGCCAACATCGCTGGAGTCAGTGTCCAGCATCATTTCTCCCTCATCCAATGGGTAACTCAGGACTGGTGTGGTAGTTACTAGTTGTTTAAGCTTATCAAAAGTCTTTTGACATTCTTCAGTCCACTGGAATCGGGCATATTTCCTGGTCAGGGCATGGAGTGGCTCAGCTATCATGGCAAAATCTTTCACAAATCTTCGATAATAGGACGCTAGACCAATGAATTGACGAACCTCCTGGACGGATGTGGATGTAGGCCACTCCTGTACCTTTTGTATCTTAGCAGGGTCTGTGGTTACTCCCTGTTCAGAGACAACGTGACCCAGGTAAGCTACCTGGCGGCGAAAGAGACAGCATTTTGCTGGCTTCAGTTTCAAGTTAGCATGCTGCAACCTATCAAAAACTTGACCCAGACGATGCAGCATCTCTGGCACATCACGGCCCAGCACAATTGTGTCATCCAAGTACACGAGGCATGTCTCCCACTGAAAGCCAGCTAACACCCGGTCCATCAGCCTTTGGAAGGTTGCAGGAGCATTACACAATCCAAAAGGCATGACGTTCCATTCAAACAATCCATTCCTGGTACAGAAGGCTGCAGCTCGGCGGGCTCGAGCGTCGGGCGTCAGTTCAACCTGCCAATAACCTGAGGCGAGATCTAACGTGCTGAACCATTTAGCAGTGGAGAGGGTGTCAAGTGTGTCCTGGATCCGGGGCAATGGGTACGCATCCTTGATGGTACAGTCATTTAAAGCACGATAATCCACACAGAGACGGTAAATGCCATCCTTTTTACGTACCATCACTATGGGTGAGGCCAAGCTGCTATGGCTGCGACGAGCCAAACCAACCTCCAGGCTCTGATTTACTTGTTTGTCAGCATCCTGCTGTTTTTCTCGTGTCATCCGACGTGGAGGTTGCTTAACAGCAGCTCCTGACTGAGTCATGATATCATGTTGCACCAGGCTGGTTTAGCCCAAATCACCGGGTCCAGACGAAAATACACTGTCATAGGTGCGCAACAACTGGGACAGCTGGAGCTGTTCGTTTGGGTTAAGTTCAGTTGCACTCTGTGCATACAGCTCTTGCAAATGCTGGGGAACGGTAGGTTGGCCCGATATTTGGGCACTGGCTCTAGTATTGGCAGGCTCCAAGGCCTCAGCAGGTTGGAGAAAACCCGCGATAGCCCCCCTCCTAATAGTTAGAGCTGTATTTCCAGGATTAAAGATGTGAAGAGGAATACCCTTGAAGGGCTGGGCTTCCACCAGAACACAGGCAACCAGTACCTTATATTTTTCCACGAAGCCCCTAGTAGGGCTCAACATCACTTCTCCTTTGATGTGGTCCTTAAAATGGGTGTTGCCTCTGACTACGTATTCCAATCCAGCCTCAACCACTACCGTCCTGGCCACTCTCACCACCCGTGTCTTTGACGTGCCCATAACTTGGAAGTAGGGTACTTCCTTTCCAAAGAGCGTGATACAGTTATTTCCGAAATCAAGACGGGCTTGAGCAAGAAATGGATGACCCAGAAGTGCCTCTTCACTCGCAACGTCAGCCACCAAAAAGTGTACGTTCACTTGCCGGTTGTTTATCTGGACCGGAACATAAACTTCACCAATTACTGGAATATCACCAGGCCCAACACCTAGTAGTGTCTTCGCTACTGATGGCTGAAGCGGGGTCCTGGCGTCGGGGTGGATGGCATCGTAAAGTTGTAAGGGCAACACACTCTTTCGTGCTCCGCTGTCTAATATGGCACAGATATCTAGTCCATGGATGGTCAGATGAATACTCATTTCTTGACTGTGAGTTTTAAAATGAATCACAGTGGGCTCTGAGTTATTGTGGGCAACAGCCGAAGATTGACCCCTGGTTGCTTTCCTAGGTGAAGGGCAATTTCTCTTCATATGGCCGATCCCTGTACAGTTATGACAACAAATTTCTTCCCTCTTAATGTCCTTATAGCCTCTCTGTGAGGCTAACATGCGCTGGCGTTCAGGTACAGTTGATTTAAAACCCATTGCTGGGGTGGTCCCTACAACCGTGAGGCTGGTGACGTGTGACGTTGCTCGCTTGGTGGTTTTATAACGGCGAGCAATGTCATAGGCTTGGGCTAGTGTGAGTGGTCGCTTCTCTAATAACTTCTGTACGATCTCCATATCCCCAGTAGCATGAGTGAAAACTTCTACACCTATGCCATCTTGCTCTCTTTCAGTCCTATCACTATAGGCCACTGACACCTTTTCATATATGTCATCCCTTAATAAATGGAGAGATTCCCCTGGTTTGCGAACACGTTGTCTCAACTCAATGGCCACTGCAGCAGCATGCTCTGAAGAGGGACCATAGGCAATCTCGACTTCCTCTACCAGACGGCTGTAGTTCCACTGAGCTGACCGTGGATTCCTATGGACTATTGCCCCAGCTGCACCCATCAAGCAGAACTTTAACTGAATGGCCTTGGTCTCTTCAGTCCAACGGTTCGCCTTGGCACAGCTCTCAAACCGGTGAAGGAACTCCCTCCATGGGGTGGTACCATCGTATTGGCCAGGGCGCAGAGTGGGGACTCTCTCTCTAGAGTCATAGTCATCCTCACATAGGAAGAATGATAGTATATGGAATGTGGTCGCCGCGCGTGTGATTTATGTGGCTCATATATGGGGAGAGAGTGTTCTAATGGCCTGGTGGCATTATCACATCATTGCAATGGATGAGCATATTTAATATGCTTAAGTGAATTACAGCACGGAGTGTGCAACTGTGAGCTGGGTGTAGGAGTGCTATGAATGAAATCCCCTACATAAGCAGAAGTAAAGGGGTTTGTACTTGGAGTTGCCACAGCGGTAGTAAATGGCTTTGCCAGCGTGCAGCTGCCAGGATGATATATGTGGGAGCATGTTTCTTTACATGCACATCTGCCCCACAGCCTCTTTCAATATCAACTTTAAATGGATTAGTATCCAACTTCAGTGGCTGAGTGGGTATGTAACAGGTTTCACTTGCATTTGCATCCATCTGTCCATCACAAGAAAAAAGGGTTATAATGCCCCTCATTTTCGTTTCTTATTTGCAAACAGTCAGTTTTTATATCAATTTCCTTCACTGCAGTGAATGACATTGGACGGATAGAATGGCGGGTCACTTTTTCGAGTGAATTTTGTTTACATTCAGTGACGAGACACGGATGGGAAGCCGCCATTTTGGCTAACTTTTTAGCGCTGTATAGTACAGCACTGCTATGTGCACTGCTATGTTTACTGCTCCTGCTCCGGCTTATTCCACCGGTTATTTCGCTGTGCGCTCACCACTGCTGCTGTCGCTACCGTTGTATCTGCGGGTCCCTTCGTGGTCGCCGGTGTTAACCGTTCCTGCTCTGTCCCTGACCGTGGTCGGAGACGACAGGGGAGACTTTTCACTGCTCCAGGGCCGAAATAGCTTTCTATTTAAACTTCGGGGTTAACTCCCTTTCCCTTCGTTCAGCGGCTATAGTGAGTAAACAAATTACAACTTGATTTGGTCCGAAGATTTATTGTTTGCTATAGTTGAACGGCGATTAACAGTACAGCCACATAACAGTGCTCCAGTCACAACAACACGTTCGCTCTGCCCTCCCTCTCTCTCTCCAAAAACAAAAAAAAACTGCTATTAAAGGGCCCGCCCCGTTTTACAACACTAGGGATATATACAGCAGATCCCGTTGCCTCTGTTTTTAAATACTATCTTTGTGCATATTGTCCATATATCTATAATATCACTGACTATATCTGTATTCCCACTGCGGCCTTTTATTATTAGAAGCTCCATGTCCACCTTCATATTTTCCATTGTCCAGATTGGTTTGTTAAACCACACCACAGTACTAGCAAATTCTTTGTCATATCCATTTCTTTTGCTATTAAATCTCCTGTCCAGCCAAAACTTTCCTTTTTCCTCCTCTCCTTCTCCCAACTATTTTGTAGCACCTTTTTTGTTGGATGGTTTTCCCCATGCCCTCTTAAATTAATCCAATAGTTGGCTACCAGTTGATTCCTTCGTAGCCATAGAGGCATTTCATCTGCTTCCACCTGAAGTGCACACATTGGGGAAGTTCTGATTGCCCCTAAACATATTCTTAAAGCTCATGCCTGCACAACGTCCAATTCAGTTAACACAGATTTTGCTGCTGACCTGTACACAGTACAACCATAATCTAATTTTGACCTTATTAGTGCAATATAAATATATTTCAGAGCTGAAAAACTTGCCCCCCATTCCAATCCTGCAAGACACCTCATCACATTAAGCACTTTCTTGCATCTATACACTATGTACTTTATATGTTCCCTCCATGTTAGTTTTGTGTCAAAATATACTCCCAGGAATCTAAAACACTCTACTTTCTCTAAAGTGGTTCCATACATTTCCACCTGGCATTCTTTAGCCTTATTTTTATTTGTAAAGATCATTACTTTTGTTTTTTCCACTGAGAACTTAAACCCCTATTTTGTTCCCCACTCTTCAACTTGATTAATTCCCTTTTGTAATTTCTTATTAATAAATTCTCCATTTCTTCCTCTCTTCCATATAGCTCCATCATCCGCAAATAGGGATCTCCCCATATCCATTGGAAGCTCTGAGTAGATATCATTAATCATGATGGAAAATAAAATTGGGCTAATTACACTCCCTTGTGGTGTCCCGTTTTCTACTTTATATTGGTTTGATAATACTTGTCCTATCTTTACCTGTATTATTCTTCCATTTAAAAAATCCATGATCCAATTGAACATTTTCCCTCCAACTCCCATTAAATGCAATTTAATTAAAAGTCCCTCCCTCCACATCATATCGTACACTGTCTCTTTGTTTACTTGAGCTTTCCTTATCACATCCTCAAAATTTATTACCGGATCCATTGTATTTCTTCCTTTTCTAAATCCGCTTTGACAACTAGCAATTATATTTTTAGGAGGATAAACTCTTTGAAGGGATTAGGGCATAGGGATGAGCCCTTCTGAATGGAACGCAGGGATTGGCACAGAACATGAGCACTAGCTCGTCACAGTAACATGCACATAGTCGAAACGCCTAGACCTAATTGGCAGAAAGAGAAACCAATAGGAATAAGGCATATATAGATTCAGACATGTGATTGGCTTTTGCCTAAACATCAGAACATTACAGTAATGAAAGCGGAACGAAACTGCTCTACTCATTTGTGCTTTACGGACCGTTTATCAGTCTGTTTTTCATGTCAGTGCAGCGCGACTCTTTGCCTGCATCTCAATGTGCATTCTATCCATCCTAAATACTGGTGCATCTCAAAAAATTAGAATATCATGTAAAAGTTTTTTTTTTTTCCTGTAATTTAATTCAAAAAGTAAAACTTAAATATATTCTAGATTTATTAGACATAAAGTAAAATATTTGCAGACTTTTTTGTTTTCATTTTGATGATTACAGCTTGCTGTTCATCAAAATCAAAAAAGCAATATCTCAAATTATTAGAATATTTCCTAAGATAAATCAAAAAAAGGATTTACAATACAAAATAAATTCAATTTCTGAAAAGTTTATGTTCATTCTTGCTCTCAATACTTGGTTGGGGCTCCTTTTGCACAAATTACTGCATCAATTCGGCGTGGCACTGAGGCAATCAACCTGTGGCACTGCTGAGGCGTTACTGAAGCCCAGCTTGCTTTGACAGCGGCCTCCAGCTCATCAGTATTGTTGGGTCGGGTGTTTCTCATCTTCCTCTTGACAATATCCCATAGATTCTCTATGGGGTTCAGGTCAGGCGAGTTGGCTGGCCAGTCAAGCACAGTAATATTATGACATGCAAACCAGTTAGTAGTACTTTTGGCACTGTGGGCAGGTGATAAGTCCTGCTGGAAAATGAAATCAGCATTTCCATAAAGCTTGTCAGCAGATGGAAGCATAAAGTACTCTAAATTCTCCTGGTAGACAACTGCGTTGACTCTGGACTTGATGAAACACAGTGGACCAACACCAGCAGATGACATGGCAGCCCAAATCATCACTGACTGAGGAAACTTCACACTGAACTTCAAGCAAGTTGGATTCTGTGCCTCTCCACTCTTCCTCCAGACTCTAAGACCTTGGTTTCCAAATGAAATGCAACATTTACTTTCATTTGAAAAGAGGACTTTGGACCACTGAGCAACAGTCCAGTTCTTTTTCTCCTTAGCCCAGGTAAGAAGCTTCTGATGTTGTCTTTGGTTCAGAAGTGGCTTGAAGACGTCTGTGTTCGGTGGCTCTTGATGGACTGACTCCAGCTTCAGTCCACTCCTTTTGAAACTCTCCTAAGTTCTTAAATCGGCTTCGCCTGACAATCTTCTCAAGCCTGCGGTTATTCCTTTCACTTGTACACCTTTTCCTACCACACTTTTTCCTTCCAGTCAACTTTCCATGATTATGCTTTGGCACAGCACTCTGCGAACAGCCAGCTCTTTCAGCAATGACCCTCTGTGGCTTACCCTCATTGTAGAGGGTCTTGATGATCGTCTTCTGGACAACTGTCAAGTCAGCAGACTTCCCCATGACTGCTGTTGGGATTACTGACCTAAACCCAGTATTTATACCCTGAGAATGGTAATTTAATAGAACTTGAAATTAACAGGGTTCCCACTCTTTCATGAACACCAGATTCAAGGACTTTTTAAAGCACCATTTATTTTATATCAAGCACCTATCAAATTCACATCACATATAGAGCGTCATGAAAGACCTCTTACAATACTTAACATTTGAATCCTCCTATTGCATTTGAATCCATTTTAACCCTGAAGGGGTACAGAATCATTTGTACATTCATTTTGGATATATATTAAAACCGATTGCAGCTTCCTTATCTCTAAAGTTAACAATCTTTCCACACTAGTTTTGGTTTTCATTTTTTATGAATCATTACTTGAGTAAAAACATTATAATATAGAGAGAATATTGTAAAAATACATTTTGCAATTGATGGAAAAAATTATATGGGTTATAAGGATTATATGGATCGTAATTGTGGCTTATAAAGTCAGAATCAGTATATTATAGATAAAAGCTTGCAATTCTGAGAAAAAAAAAGTTAGAATTGAGAGATATAAATGAGGACTTCTGAGAGAAAAAAAAAATCAGAATTGCAATCTATATATCACAATTCTGACTTTATAAGACACAATTGTGGCTTTATAATCACGCAATTCTGACTTTTTAACTCACAATTGTGAATTTAGGGTAGAGTGGGGGAAACTAACTCTACATAATATGCATAATATTCTTATTAATAAGTAGGGGTGGGAGATATGGCAAAAATATCACAATTCATGATTTGATCACAAATCTTTTTCATGTTGGTTTTACTATTTTGCCAGTAACTGAGCAGTACAGTCAAACTAATTTCCCTATATATTAAAAAAAAGTAGCCTTACAAGGTAACAAAATATAAAAGAAAAAAAGAATGACAGACTTTCAGCCCAAAGTGGATGAAGATAAAATATTAATTTATAACTAAGTTTCTCATTATTTACTCACCATAGAATTTGTTTTAAACCCGAATAAATTTCGTCTGTTGAACATACCCACATTCTTCAAAATAAAAACTTGTAACCAAACAGTTGCTGTTCCCCAGTGAGTTCCATAGTAGGAAAGAAAATACTGTGGAAGTCAATGGGTACTAGCAAATGTTTGGTTATCCACATTCTTCAGAATATGTTCTTTTGTGTTCAGCACAAGACATTAATACAGGTTTGGATCAACTTTAGAGTGACAGAATTTTCATTTTTGGTTGAACTATCCCTTTAAGGTCAAGTCACAGTATGTGTTGTCTGTCCCTTTAAGGCTCATGCGCGCAACTAATATATTGACACGCATTCGATTTTCTTTCAACTGCTTACTTTCACTTTACACTTAACCGATGCTGTAAACCTTGTGTGTATTTGAGAGTATTAACAGAGTAAGATGCGAATGATAACTTTGTCCAGCAAATGCAGTGTTTGACAGGCTTTTAGAGTGTGCGTGCTTCGGGGTGTATGCGCTCCGAAAAGCACGTGTCCCTGTCAGACCAGCACACGGATAAAATGTTTAACCGGCAAGGCTTAAAAAAGCATGCAAATAATAAACTTTTGTGATTGTGAATAACTGCAGTGTTCCGTGAGTATAACTCTACTGCTGTGTTAACATGTGATGTGAATGTATGTCGCTTTGTACTACACAGTACGTTGAGACAGAGGCGCCAGGACTGCAACTGACAGAAAGCACTATGATATTTCTTCAAAAGCAGATCGTGGAGACCTTTTAATCATCCACGTTCAAAATCGCTCATCCCTATAAGAATGTTCATTTCGTACACAGCAAGTGTCACAGCTAAAATTTCCAAACCCCGCCTAATAAGCAAGAAGAAGTACCGCAATGGAAAGCACTCGGTAACTGGTTTGTAAAATAATATTCCAAAACGAAAATACTAGGACTAAGGGGGTCATGTTATAATTTTCACAAAATTTATTTAAAATTTAATTCAAGGACTTTCAAGGACCAATATTTGTTTAAGTACTTTCCAGGCCTTGAATTCATGTGTCTAAAATCCAAGTACTTTCAAGGAGCATGAGAACCCTGAATTAAATATTCTAATAATTTGAGATACTGATTTTTGATTTTGATGAGCAACAAGCTGTAATCATCAAAATGAAAACAAAAAGTCTGGAAATATTTTACTTGATGTCTAATAAATGTAGAATATATTAACGTTTTACTTTTTGAATTAAATTACAGGGGAAAAAATGTCTTACGAATGAATGTTTAAATTGGCAAGGTATAAATGAGTTTAGTTTAAACACAGATAGCAACGTGAGATGTTCAGGTCTCACCTGCGCTCGCGTCACGCGCCATCAACACCCGGGGATGACGGCGTAAATGACTGCTCATAGAGCTTTCGCACGCGTCATTGAACATTTCTTTACAGTGAGTGACTGTTTTGTCCATGTTCTGTTGATCATTGCTGTTGTAACGTATTGGGAAACTAGAATGCATATCCATCGACTGAAACATACATTAGCGAATCCATCTGTCTGTTTTGCACGTTGTTTTCAACAAATTATATTATAGATGCGTTGTAATATTTGGGATGAACTGCGGTGCAAGTGCGTGCGAACCGTGGGTGGAGAACCAAACGGTTTGATTTTTACAGCGAACCGTCCCACCCCTAATACCCTAATATATGTATATGTATAAATGTGTATATATATGTGTATATACAGTGCCCTCCACAAATATTGGCACCCTTAGTAAATATGAGCAAAGTTGGCTGTGAAAATAAATCTGCATTGTCTATCCTTTTGATCTTTAATTCTCTCTTCGGTTTCGGTCTGGCCACAGCACCTTCATAAATCTGCAAAAATGTCAACAATTCTGTGTTTTTCTGTCAATATGGGGTGCTGTGTGTACATTAATGAGGAAAAAAAATGAACTTAAATGATTTTAGCAAATGGCTGCAATATAACGAAGAGTGAAAAATTTAAGGGGGTCTGAATACTTTCCTTACCCACTGTACATATATATATATATATATATATATATATATATATATATAAATTTTTATATTATCATCAATAATAAGTTTAGAAAAGACTCATAAAACCTACCTTGCATGTGGGAGGAAATACTTGGCCAATCCTGCAATGAATGCTGCTGCATGATAATTGTTTCTTCGCCATCAAGGTCAAGAGGTGCTCTCTCTCTCTATTACCTGCTGGAAGTGGCTCTCGAGAGGTGTGGTTCCAACATCATTCTTGAATAAATTTTTTCTATTTTATCCAATTAAATATAAACCCGATTCCAAAAAAGTTGGGACACTGTACAAATTGTGAATAAAAACAGAATGCAATGATGTGGAAGTTTCAAATTTCAATATTTTATTCAGAATACAACATAGATGACATATCAAATGTTTAAACTGAGAAAATGTATCATTTTAAGGGAAAAATAAGTTGATTTTAATTTTCATGGCATCAACACAATTCAAAAAAGTTGGGACAAGGCCATGTTTAGGGGATGCCACTGTGTGGCATCCCCTCTTCTTTTTATAACAGTCTGCAATCGTCTGGGGACTGAGGAAACAAGTTGCTCAAGTTTAGGAATAGGAATGTTGTCCCATTCTTGTCTAATACAGGCTTCTAGTTGCTCAACTGACTTAGGTCTTCTTTGTCGCATCATCTTCTGTATGATGCGCCAAATGTTTTCTATGGGTGAAAGATCTGGACTGCAGGCTGGCCATTTCAGTACCCGGATCCTTCTTCACGCAGCCATGACGCAGTATGTGGTCTGGCATTGTCATGTTGGAAAATGCAAGGTCTTCCCTGAAAGAGACGACGTCTGGATGGGAGCATATGTTGTTCTAGAACTTGGATATATCTTTCAGCATTGATGGTGCCTTTCCAGATGTGTAAGCTGCCCATGTCACACGCACTCATGCAACCCCATACCATCAGAGATGCAGGCTTCTGAACTGAGCGCTGATAACAACTTGGGTTGTCCTTGTCCTCTTTAGTCCGGATGACATGGCGTCCCAGTTTTCCAAAAAGAACTTCAAATTTTGATTCGTCTGACCACAGAACAGTTTTCCACTTTGCCACAGTCCATTTTAAATGAGCCTTGGCCCAGAGAAAACGCCTGCGCTTCTGGATCATGTTTAGATATGGCTTCTTTTTTGACCTATAGAGTTTTAGCCGGCAACGGCGAATGGCACGGTGGATTGTGTTCACCGACAATGTTATCTGGAAGTATTCCTGAGCCCATGTTGTGATTTCCATTACAGTAGCATTCCTGTATGTGATGCAGTGCCGTCTAAGGGCCCGAAGATCACGGGCATCCGGCCTTGACCCTTACGCACAGAGATTGTTCCAGATTCTCTGAATCTTTGGATGATATTATGCACTGTAGATGATGATAACTTCAAACTCTTTGCAATTTTTCTCTGAGAAACTCCTTTCTGATATTGCTCCACTATTTTTCGCCGCAGCATTGGGGGAATTGGTGATCCTCTGCCCATCTTGACTTCTGAGAGACACTGCCACTCTGAGAGACTCTTTTATACCCAATCATGTTGTCAATTGACCTAATTAGTTGCAAATTGGTCCTCCAGCTGTTCCTTATATGTACATTTAACTTTATTGCTACCTGTCCCAACTTTTTTGGAATGTGTAGCTCTCATGAAATCCAAAATGAGCCAATATTTGGCATGACATTTCAAAATGTCTCACTTTCAACATTTGATATGTTATCTATATTCTATTGTGAATATTTATGAGTTTAGAGATTTGTAAATTATTGCATTCCTTTTTTATTTACAATTTGTACAGTGTCCCAACCTTTTTGGAATCACGTTTGTATATAGTTCCTCGACATATGATCTTGTGGCCACGACTTTACATCGCATGGCCACGACATAAGGATGTCGTTCCTCGACAAAATGATCTCGTGGCCACGACTTATCATGTTCCCACGAATTTATATGTTGTGGCCACGACAAAGCTAAGTGAACCAAACATGTCCCCTCCGGTCACCGTAGGATTGGACAAATGACGGAGTATTTCTGTTCCAAAAATTCTCTTCCAAATAGTCACAGGTTCCGAGCATTATGAATCAGCGTATTGAATCATGATTCGGATCCGTGTCAAACTGCGAAACTGCTAAAATCACGTGACTTTGCCGCTCCGAACCCCTGATTCGACACACTGATTCATAACGCTCCAAAACTTCCTGAAGCAGTGTTTTGAAATCGCCATCACTATATAAGTCGTTATTTAGTTTTTTTGGCGGACCAAAAATATTCTTGTCACTTTATAATGTTAATATTGAACTCACATGAACTGATTTAGATGTGTTTTAGTATCTTTATGGATCTTGAGAGAGAAAATGTCATTGCTTCCTATGCAGGCCTCACTAAGTCATCGGATTTCATCAAAAATATCTTAATTTGTGTTCGAAGATCAACGAAGGTCTTACGGGTGTGGAACGGCATGAGGGTGAGTAATAAATGACATTATTTTCAATTTTGGTGAACTAACCTTTTAAAATGAATGGAGAATATCTCGTGTTTTTCCGTGGCTGTTCGAGCCCTCAGGATCTGCGCTTATGGTTTCATAAACAAGGCCCAATTCTACACTGGATTTACAGATCATTTGAAACTGAGAGATCGAGCGTTCACAGCACTAATGATCCCGGTCAAAACAGCAGGTGGTGAGTAAAACTGCTTCAAATGTCTGTTTTGTTGGCAATAGGCATCTATGTGCATTTAATGTAAACAACACAAACGTAGTGAAATAAATGTATTATTCATCATTCATACTTTATATTACATTTATCCATGGATAATGTGATGGTGTATTGTGTGTTTAAATACAGTTGTTTAGCTGACCATTGATAGCTTGTAGACGATCTCTACACAAAGCTGCGGCGTACTTGTGTGACTATAGCTCCACCTACAGGATACGCCTCCAGGCGGCTCGGCTGTTTTCGGAAATACTTAGTACAGCGTATGTATCTTTTGTAAATATGATTAAACTACCTAGTGAAAAAAATACTTTATTGTATTTTAAATATATTTCCTTTTTCTATAGTACATTGCAAATATACTAACAAAAAATTACTCTTTAAATATATAAGTATATTAGCATCATATTTTCACAATACAACTTTTACTTGTGTACTTTAGTATATTTTCTAAAAATATATTTTAGAAGAATATACTTGAAGTGAAAATTCAGTTTATTTCTTAAAAGTGTATTTATTTGCACTTTATAAAAATATATTTGAGGTATATTTTAACTGTGTGCTGAAAATGATCATTGTAACAATGCACTGAAAGTATATTTAAAAATACATTATTTAATATCCTGAAGTTGTAGTGTATTTAAAGGGTTAGTTCACCCAAAAATGAAAATTCTATCATTAATTACTCACCCTCATGCCGTTTTACACCGTAAGACCTCCGTTGATCTTGAACACAAATTAAGATATTTTTGTTGAAATCCGATGGCTCAGTGAGGCCTGCATAGGAAGCAATGACATTTCCTCTCTCAAGATCCATAAAGATACTAAAAACATATTTAAATCAGTTCATGTGAGTACAGTGGTTCAATATTAATATTATAAAGTGACAAGAATATTTTTGGTGCGCCAAAAAAACAAAATAACGAATTATTTAGTGATGGCCGATTTTAAAACACTGCTTCAGGAAGCTTCGGAGCGTTATGAATCAGCGTGTCGAATCATGATTCGGATTGCGTGTCAAACCGCCGAACTGCTGAAATCATGTGACTTTGGCGTTCGAACCGCTGATTCGATCACGCTGATTCATTATGCTCGAAGCTTCATGAAGCAGTGTTTTGAAATCGACCATCACTAAATAATTCGTTATTTTGTTTTTGGCGCACCAAAAATATTCTCGTCACTTTATAATATTAATATTGAACCACTGTACTCACATGAACTGATTTAAATGATGTTTTTAGTACCTTTATGGATCTTGAGAGAGGAAATGTCATTGCTCCCTATGTAGGCCTCACGGAGCCATCGGATTTCAACAAAAATATCTTAATTTGCGTTCGAAAGATTAACGAAGGGCTTACAGGTGTGGAGCGGCATGAGGGTGAGTAATAAATGACAGAATTTTCATTTTTGGGTGAACTAACCCTTTAAAGTTAAATTTGAGTATATTTTTTAAGTTTACTTATTCTTCCTTGGAATTCATTTTATTACTTGTGCTTATTTATTTCAGTATGAATAATGCATTAAAAGCCCATTTTTATATGCAGTGTAGCCTACAATTTCCAAATATGTGTAAATATGTTTAATAAGTTTACACTGGCAGAATCATTTTACAATCATACACACAAATCTATATTGAACAACACACCAGCAGCACAAGTAACATTACATGCGAAAAAAATATGTTGAGTGGTTGAACCGGGTGTGCCTCATACGTCCTGAAAAGTGAAGCTGTGGGCTCTTTGATCGCCCCCTGGTGGCTGGATGCAGTACAGGTCATAAACCCCACCCACCAGCCTATTATTTTATAGGTAGAATTTTAAAGTGTGTATAAGTTATACAGCCTATTTAAAATACATCAATGATGACGGAGTCATCTGGGCGGAAGATTGATACCGCGACTCCACCTCCGGGCTCCACTGACGATTCCTTCTGCGCATGCCCAGGCTCCAAACTGACGTTTTTGCGTAACGTGTCAGCGCCCATCGTCGTCCGTTTTACATTCAGTTCATTACAATGGAAGGAAGCGGCGTCGCGTCATCCTTCTTTTTTTTTTTTACAGTCAATGGGTTAAACTTGAGACTTCGAAATTCAAATGTCGCTTCAACTTGGGCTGCGTTCCAGTTCGTTTTTTAAATGCCCTTCCCTCGCTAACTTCCCTCAGTCTTGTTGACTCGGATGTACGTCATTGCTTACGTTGCACGAGTGCCCACTACTGGCGGAACCCTTGCAATGGGCTGAACTGGAACGTCCTAAGCCCTTGATCACTTGGAATCCATAATGGAGCTGATTTATTATTTATTTTTTCCCCTTACAAAATTGTTTAAAGGTGCCATAGAATGCTTTTTCACAAGATGTAATATAAGTCTAAGGTGTCCCCTGAATGTGTCTGTGAAGTTTCAGCTCAAAATACCCCATAGATTTTTTTTTTATTCATTTTTTTAACTGCCTATTTTGGGGCATCATTGTAAATGTGCGATTCAGTGCGTGTCCCCTTTAAATCCTCGCGCTCCCCGCCCCCGAGCTCGCGACTCTATAATACATTACATAAACAAAGTTCACACAGCTAATATAACCCTCAAAATGGATCTTTACAAAGTATTCGTCATGCATGCATCAGATCATGTAAGTATAGTATTTATTTGGATGTTTACATTTGATTCTGAATGAGTTTGATAGTGCTGCGTGGCTAAAGCTAACATTACACACTGTTGGAGAGATTTATAAAGAATGAAGTTGTGTTTATGAATTATACAGACTGCAAGTGTTTAAAAATGAAAATAACGACATGACTCTGATCTCCGTGAATACAGTAAGAAACGATGGTAACTTTAACCACATTTAACAGTACATTAGCAACATGCTAACGAAACATTTTGAAAGACAATTTACAAATATCACTAAAAATATCATGATATCATGGATCATGTCAGTTATTATTGCTCCATCTGCCTTTTTTCGCTGTTGTCCTTGCTTGCTTACCTGCATAAAGTCTGACGATTCAGCTGTGCACAGATCCAGACGTTAAAAGATTAGTTCACTACTTTTAAATAAACTTCTCCTGATAATTTACTCACCCCCATGTCATCCAAGATGTTCATGTCTTTCCTTCTTCAGTCGAAAAAAAATTAAGGTTTTTGATTAAAACATTCCAGGATTTTTCTCCATATAATGGACTTCACTGGACACCAAACGGTTGAAGGTCAAAATTACAGTTTCAGTGCAGCTTCAAAGGGCTTTAAACGATAAGGCATATACTTAAAGTGTACTAAGTATACTTGAAGTTGTTCCAATTTAGCACACAAAAGTACACTAAATATACTTAAAGGGTCATGAAACCCCAGAACACATTTTTTGAGCTGTGAACAGATATGTATAGACTGCACATCATTGAAAACACAAAAGGACTCATTAATTTTATTTATAATTTGAAATTAGTTATTTTTGCATTTTTCAGAGCTATTTCTGTCTTCCGGTTTGAAAAGCGAAGTCGCAGCAACGTCACAAAATCTGACGTCATCGTGTACTAACGGCAAGATCCGGAGTGCTGATTGGCTCCAGTATGCTCTGGTCGAACATGCTGACGTCAACAGTTTCTGCATTTATTCATGACTTAAAGCTCATTCAATCCAATCACTGTGCTATAGTATGCATAAGATTATAATTGCAGTATTATGCATGAGGAAGTATCACTTCTCTCGCTTCGGTCTCTTGTCATTCAGAGACATATTGTTGGTGTTCGTTTCCTCAGTGCTACAACACAAAAATGCGTTTTCCTGCGACGCGACCAGAGCTGAAGTTTGGGTGCATGTGGATTGTTTTGCTGTAATCTACCAGCAGAAATGGAAAATATGTTCGCATGAGATCGCATTACAGCGGATAATTCAAATGTCACAAAAGTGCGGCTCATTCACATTCGGACTTCCGCATAGGATACAATAACTTTGTACACTACATTGGACATTCAGTAGATGTTCGCAAGTTAGTATGCCATTAAAATAATACTTGCCCATTTTGATCAATTGTGAAAAATGTTGTAGGGTTACAATCGTTGGTTGTAAATATCATGTCGCTGTTTAGAATTTGCAAACATTAACTTTATTGCACATTATTAGAACGTTCTTAAACGCGGAAGTCCAAATGTGCGAATATAAAACCAACTTTACCCAAGTAGCACATGAATGTTGTTTGTATTTTGCCCGCGATGCGATCAGAACTGAAGTATGAATACGAACACATGAAAAATACAATTGTTATTATGATATACACGCAGAGCGCATATATGATCGGTTTCAGCGTGGAGCTCCGCTTTGTGTTTAACAACACTAGACACGTACTTGGGTAAATTTGGTTTTATATTCGCACATTCGGACTTCCGCATAGGCTACAATAACTTTGTACACTACATTGGACATTCAATGGACGTTCGCAAGTAAGTATGCCATTAAAATAATACTTGCCCATTTGTGGGCATAAAATAAAATAATACTTGCCCGATTGTGAAAAATGTTGTAGGGTTACAATCGTTGGTTGTAAATATCATGTCGCTGTTTAGAATTTGCAAACATTAACTTTGCACATTATTAGAACGTTTTAACGCGGAAGTCCGAATGTGCGAATATAAAACCAACTTTACCCAAGTTAGACACGTGGATCCTAGTTCATATACAAAATAAAGTATCCACGTTTAAAGTTTTTATAGACATATTTCACACATTCTCCTGCACCAAACATGAACCAGCACAGTGTATGCACACATATTTCATCAAGTCTTCTTCAAATGAATTATATGTGTAAACTGGACACTGATACAGTGGTGTTTCTGAACGCGATGACACGATTATTGTGATGAACAACAGAATTAAGCCCTATTCGGATGGGATTAGTTTTACATGGAGAGGTTGAGTAAAGTAATTTTACCTCAGGACGTCTGTAATATTAATTGGCCAATTCGCACGGGACAAGACATCTCAGTAAAACTAGCAGAAGTGGGAGGGGTAACTCGATTTACGCACTGCCGTCACCTCCCTGTCGTCATGTGGGTATACGTTGCTTCCTGATACCATGTGCGCAAACACATATAATCTAAATATATAAACTATAAATAACAGTTAGGTCAGATTTATTAATTAAATTCTGATTGGATTATGATGGTAATAGGCACTTAGCTAAAGATAAAATTAGTTTTGTGCCTCTGACAATTGCTTCGATCTTCTTTTTGCTCTGAATGGTATGTGGAAAATATTTGAGGTTTGCCACAGACTTGTCCCACCACCTACAACACAACTGAATGTTTCTTCAAGTGCTTCCATGCTTGAAAAATGCGCACAAAACTACATTTAAACAGGAAATGACGGAATTTTACCGTACATATTTACAGCGGGTGTATTTGAACGGGATTAGTATTACCTGAGGTAATTTTTCCGGACCTTTTTACAGAAGGTAAAAGTCGCCGTAATCTTTACTGACATTGCCTATAATGATTACTGAGATGGCACATTCGGACAGGACTGAAATCACTGAGAAGCTCTGGTAATAATTACTTTACCCCACCTCCCCATGGAAAACTAATCCCGTCCGAATAGGGCTTTAGAGAATGGACAAAATTAAACTATGTCTTTATTCTTTCTCTGTTAAACTATGTGTCGTTTATCATGAGACTGTAGTGCTCGTAAACGTAATGAAAGTATTATTAGCCTTTTAAATATTCTTTCGCATTTCTCACTTGTGCTTGGGAGTTTGTTGTCATTTTTCTCTGTGCTCATATATTAATATTCATTATTGTGTATAATGAGTGTGTTCTATGTCTCTGTTTCATTGGTTGTTCTCTCCCCTCTTCCCCTCCCTCTACACTCCCACTTTTCCAGAGCTTTACTCGCCCATTTTTACAGACTTTTTCCAGCTCAGAGGTGTGAACGACTAGGCTAAAACGGGGTGGTTTCATGACCCTTTAAAGTTGTGTTTTTATACAACTTAATTACAACTAAAATATACTTAGTACAAAATGAGTTGTTTCAAAATAGCACACTTTAAGTTAACTAATCATTAACACACTTGAAATATACTAATAATTAGTCTGGCTGCAAGTATACTTAGCATACTTTTTTCAATAGGGTAGGAACAGAAACCTGTTTGGATACAAAGATTAAGACTAACTGGTCACACTTTACAATAAGGTTCATTAGTTAACATTAGGTAACTACATTAGCTAACATGAACTAATCTTATACAGCATTTATTAATCTTTGACCAGCAGGTGTCACTACCGTACGATGATTCAAGAGCTTTAGTGAATCATTTGGTCAATCATTTCGCAAACAATTGGATTAAGGATCAGCTGATTCTGAGTTTAGAAAAGCTTCATTTTTCCCATAACTACTGTTTCACAGCATCCCCTGCAAATGAGTGATAATTGATATGTGACTTACCTTATTCCATATTCACGCATTCGACGACGTAAGGTCATCTCCGAAACGCCAAACAATCTTGCGATTCCCGCAGCCTTTACACCTCTCATTAAATACGTCTCGATGGTTTCTGCTGGAATATTTTGAGTTGGTCTCCCTGGCAATGGCTTTATTGTTGACCTCGGTGTCTGTAGGGGGCGATATTTCCCCCATTCTCTCAAGGAGATATTCCACTGTTGACTCCACAACATTTTCATTAAATCTTCCCAAGAACACATCTTGGGGCACACAAATCTGAAATTACACCTTGAAAAGCCGTAGTGCTGCTCATCGTCACATATCTCGATCTCTTCCGTCTCAAAGCTCCGCCCACGCTACTTGATTGACATTTGGATTTGATTTATGATTTGAGCATTGAATTATAGATTTAATTATGACAGGTTTATACTGGATTGATAATGAAAATTAAAAATCAAATACAAATGAGTTTTAATTTGATTATTGATACAATTCATGCTTCCCCGAATGAGGAAATGAAATTGCATTTGATTAATCACTTTAGCAGCTGTTTTGAAACTTTGATTTATTATTTGATCTTTTTAAGCATTTGAATATTCATTTGAATTTTGTTAGGAAAAAACCTACTATATAGTAGAGAAGTAGTCGGTTTCAGACTCTTTCAGTCAGAGTGTCTCAACTCTCTTATTTAACGGCTCTGACGAATAGTTGTTCTCACTGTCCAATGACAGCGCGTGTTACATTTACAAGTGACAGAGGATTGGCTCTTCAAACGGAGGTGAAAGTTGATTGGTTGCTCCACGTGTGTCCTGACCAATGGCATTTTTAACTCGATTGACAAATGGATAAAGAAAAGCAATTGGCCAATGCTTTTTAAAAAGCGATTTAAAATGTGCATTTAAAATGATTTATTAATGTACTTTTTATTGTTCTATAAATCTACGTTTTAAAACATGAATCAAATAAACAGCTTTAAATTTGTGTATTTATTCATACATGTAAAAATGTCCATTTATGTTTGAATGATTAAATTGATAAATTGATTCTTCATGTTATTTTTAAGTGGGTTTGTTACAGGTGACGGTTGCGGTAGAGACGAAGCTTAAACGGACTACTACAAAATAGGGTACTTTATTCAACGCAGGAGAAAGGAACAACCAAACACACATAAACTAACAATAAGAACAGACAAGGAGTGCTGGGAGTGAGTCCATATTAAAGGGAGTGCAGATGATCAGGAGCAGGTGCAGGTAATCTGTGATGATGGGAAGATGACGAGGAAGTGAGTGCAGGTGTGGAAACAAGGAGGATCATGGATCTGGAGTCCGGGACAGAAGGGAACTAAATCTTTAAGTGTCACTCCTGCTCCTCATAACGACACCACATAACACAATACACATGTACACTGCAGTTCAACATTTATTACAATATTTCAACATTTATTTCATGATGTGATTTTGAGTCATTTGGTCCTCCATACAGTATTGACACAAACACTTCAGCTACAGTAATATTTGCATTATATCTAAGTTAATACCTGTTCAAATCACTTCAGCAAAGTCTGCACATTTTTACACGTTTAATGAATAAAATAACTGATTTATGATCCATAACAATTCAACAGTAGTTACAGTAAATATATTTAATGAAGTGAGATGATGAATGTCATATTTGATGATATCAGAAACTCTCCTGAAGGAATGATCATATTTCACACGCAGCTGATGATTCATACAACATTCAGACATGAACATATTCATCAATTCATATCTGATTTATGATTTGAGCACAAACACTAGAGGAACATCACATGAATGATGACTGTGACATGTTCTTCATCAATTTATTGTGTCATGATATTTCAGTATTAATGTAATGAAGAGACTCTATAACATCTCTGATTCATCATCAGCTCAAAGCATTATGGGTAGAGTCTCTCTGTTCTGATTCATCATCAGCTCAAAGCATTATGGGTAGAATCTCACTGTCACTGATTCATCATCAGCTCAAAGCATTATGGGTAGAATCTCTCTGTTCTGATTCATCAACACAGTTTCACTGATCCAGACCAAACCCCAAACCCAGGATAGAGCGGTTGAGTGAATGTGGTCTGGACTGTGTGGATGAGGCTCACTGTGTCTCCAGAGACGCTGTAGAAGGACAGAGTTCCTGCACTGTGATCCACATACACTCCTACTCTATAGTAATTCTCCTCATTCACTTCTGTTCTACTGATGATGGGCTTTACAGGGAGAACAGTCTTTATGTTATTGTGTCTGAATGAATAACCAAGGACAGGAGAGCATCTCAAACTCCAGGACTGATCATTACGTCCAAACTCACACTCATTACCCCCTCCCTTCCTGCTGATGCTCTTATATGACACTGACGTAAACACACCATATCCTCTCCACTCAATCTCCCAGTAACAGCGTTGATCACTCACACTCTCACTACACAACACCTGATACACATGATCAAATCTGTCTGGATGATCAGGATACGACTGATGCTCTGTGAGAGTGTTAGTAATCACTGTGTTCCTCTCAAACAGATGGAGGCGTTTATTCACTGTGTTCAGATCCGGAGTGAGCTGAAGGGAATCTGATGGAGATAAAACACATTACAATCAGGAATTATCAATCTGTCCATCTTTTAATCTACACTGTAAACATGATTTCTGCTGCTTGTTAAATGAACTTCATTAAAATGAGTTAAACCACACAATTACTGCACATTCTGTCCTGATTTAGTTGAGTAAATCCACTAAAACACGTCAAACTGAAGTTCACTTCATCATTTGTGTTGAATGAACTGAAACCGGGCAGTTCCCAGCATGCTTTGCTCTGGTGTGGATCTATTACAGAATCTTGAGTTCAGATCTGACGAGTTCATGTAGGATTTGTCTCAGATCTGAACTTGATTCAGGATCTTCTCCTCTCTCACAGAATCTCATCTGTAGTTGTGAATCTTAAAGCCTCCATCAGTTCTGTGATCGACTCTCAGGTCTGTTACCAAGAGCAGCTGCTGTGAAGAAACGCTCCAGATTAACATGGAGGATCATGGTGTGATTTTAATGAAGAGCTGCAGAAAGAGAAGTTTTGATCAAAGCCTGTCACTGTATTTCATGAGTCTGTCATTATTGATCAGTGTTTTGTGTCAGAGTGTTCAGAAAGTCTTTCCATCGCTGATCTTCATAGTTCATCATTAACTCTTTCCCTGCCAAACATAGAATTATCCGGGTTTCCATGTTTTCACTGTTATACACTCGGGGCGCTGTTACACATCATCTGAATGAGTACAGACTCTGCTTGATTAAAACTCATTTTTAAAACTCATGATTTTGATCATGAATCATCATCTGTCTGTGTCCATTATCTTTTCATCTTCTGTTCTCCAGCAGAACCACTTCAAAATAAAAGTCCCAGTAGGAATAATAACTCAAATATTATTATTTTTTTTTAAACAAAATAAGTACACACTAATACTAAAACACACACAATTAATACTTAATTAGTTTTAATAATTTTTACATTTTCAAATAATACATTTACATTTATGCATTTGGCAGATGCTTTTATCCAAAGCGACTTACATTGCATTATACTATACATTTGTATCTGAGTATGTGCAATCCCTGGGATCGAACCCACGACCTTGGCATTGCTAGTGCCATGCTCTAACCACTGAGCTACAGGAAAGCTATACTGAAGTTATAATAATATTGAAGTTATGACACCAGTGGGGTTGTCCTACAGTTTTTCTGTCGAGTTAGGATGCTTCTGTAATACACTTTTGAGGTTCTGACTGAAACTGCCATGGCCACCAAACAGATAAGACGGGATCTAAAGTTAGGATCTGATGTAATGTAGGAGCCAGTGTTGTGGATGTATTTGGGGTTGTTACCAGGTGGGGGCAGTGTGTGAAACCAGGTATTTCTTACACGTGGAGTTAGTTGGCTCGGTGGAGGGGGAACGCGTAGTTTTTTACCACACACACAAACAAGAGAAGCCACACATTACGTTGGATGTCCTCTATTATCATCAAAGTATGTGACCATGTTTGGATTATGTTCAATAAAGTAGTCAAAAAATTAAGATTGACTACAAGAGGACTTTGGTGTGCGTAAAGCGTGCGTTGCATATCAAAGCCATCAGCAGCTATAGGAGCTGCTGTGACGTGTAATATGTATGTGTGTGTGTGAGTGTTGGTTTTTGTGATTTACGAGGACTGAAGGACAGCTGAATATGCACCAGCATTACGGGGACATTTGGGTTCATGAGGACAGGGGTCATGTCCTTGTAATTCAGATGTCATTTACTAATTCCCAGACAATATCCCACAAAACACTGAGGCCGGCTTCACACCGCAAGCGTCAGCGTGAACTGCATCTGCAGAGACGCGCGAGTATTCGCACTGGAAGCGTTTGTACGGCGTCACAGCAGCGGCTCCGAGCTATACAGTGAGCATTTCTTTACAAAGACAGCTATAAATTTGTTTTTATAAGTCGGTCATTTATAAACTTGATATTCTTGAAAGTTTGTTAACATGCAAGGTGTACAACACTCGCATATAAATGTAAATAAATAAATAAAAGCCTTGTGTCATCCACTGCTACACACGAATGAAAGCTTTGGGTTTTACATCATCTGCTGGGTGCACGTGTTTACAAGACCGCAAACTCGGGTTTGATTTGGGTATGCTGCAGCCTATATATCTCTCTGTGTAATAACTAAAATAATGTTTATATATCATATTTTCTGGCTAGTTTACTTTAGTTTTTTATAATACTCCATACTTTAACCCAAACTGAATAATTAAAAACAAGTTTAAATGAGTAAATCTTCTATAATTATTTTTTGGTAATAATTTTATTTTCCTGACATACTTCAATTCTTGTTAAAACACACTAGATCATTAGATCTGTGCATTTTGAACACTTTTTGTGTGAAATCATATTTATTTTGTCCATCAAAGGTGTACTTTCACTTTAATTGAGCGTTAGCAGCGCAGCAAAAATAGACCCAGCGGCGAAATGATCGCGGCACTGCTGCTTCTGCTCTGCTGCGTGCGGTGTGAATGCTCTCATCTGTTAACATGGGTGCCGAAAAAAAATACGCTCTGCTGATCGCGTGCGGTGTGAAACCGGCCTGAAAGTTTACTATACAGACCCTGCGTCCCAATGTCCATACTATCCATCCTAAATAGTATGTGAGATTAAAGGGTTAGTTCACCCAAAAATGATATTTCTGTCGTTAAATACTCTCCCTCATGTCGTTCCCGTAAGACCTTCATTCATCTTCAGAACACAAATTAAGATATTTTTGATGAAATCCGAGAGGTTTATGACTCGTCCATAGACAGCAACATAATCAACACTTTCAAGGTGCAGAAAGGTACTAAAGACATTGTTAGAACAGTCATGTGACTGCAGTGGCTTGATAAATTATCAATTTTACGTAGGAAAAATGACTGAAAGCTTTCACAGAGATCAACAGAGCCATTAATAGCTATGGATGATGGTTTGACGAGTTTGTTCATCTCAGAGAAGAGAGATTTAGGTTTGGTTTATTAATGATAGTAGAAAGATGGGAAGAGCGTGCAATGTTAAGTGCTTCTTTATATTTCACTGCTGACTGAATCTGAAAAAGCCATGGCATGAACTAGAAGGGAGGATTGTTTATAAAGTCGTTCAAGACGCCTACATTTCGTTTTCATTACTCTAAGTTCAGGGGTGAACCAAGGAGAGCAGTGGGTGGACGGGACAGTTCTAGTTTTTAATGGAGCAAGGTCATCCAAAGCATTACAAATAGATTCATTATAGATTAAAAGTATCTCATCAGGGGTCAGGAGGTTAAGTGAGGAAGAAAGAGGGAGGCAGCAATAGTAACAGAAAAATTATTAGCAGTTATAGATTTCAGGTTACGGTAAGATATAGTAGTTTTAGTTTTTGGTTTTACAAGAGGGAGAGAAAAACCAAAGATAATAAGTTTCCTGAGCCCGAAATTTGAAAATTATTTTCCTTCAAACTAACTATATAGGCCTACCTGCAAACTCAAAAGAGGTTAAAAAGGTGACGCGTACAAACCAAACTGTGGTGGGTCTGGGGACATCCTCCCCCATGAGAACATTTCTGTGATTTTAACATTTAAACAATGTGTTTTGGTGCACTCTGAATATAAAATAAATGGAAAAAACATTTAATTCAAGTTAAAAAAAAAATATATATATATATATATTTATACACACACACTATATATTGACACTAGGGCTGGGACAAATTTCACAATAGGATTCGATTTCAAATCAGAAGCTTGCAGTTTGATTTTGATTTGATTATTCTGGGCCTATAAGGTACATGGCAAATTTCCTCAAAGAAAAAATATCTCTCAACTAATGCTGTAAACAGGAGCAACAGTTGGTACATCATTATATTATTAAAAGGTTCAAATTAGTTGATTTGTAAGATAAATATAAAAACATTATTTGAAAATGATTTTCGTTCCTTGATTCAACTTCTCGCGTCGACTGCGCAGATATCAACAGCTCAACGGGGCTGTAGGTTGTCAGGTTGAGGTCACAAATGGGTTTGAATTTGTATGATGTGTCGAGTAGAATGCGTTTCATACAAGATCTGGCAACTGGACAACCTTGGAATAATATATTTGATTATTCTTCCTATAACAAGGTCTGGGCCATACAGATTATGGGAATTTCCCGGGAAAAACAGCAAAATGGGAGGGGGCGGGAGATGGCTGTGAAATACAGGAGATTCCTAGAGAGATATTTTATCCAAGAGACATTTTAGCATAGTTTTTATTTTGTAAACCACATTTAGTCTCGTTTTTATTAGTCAACAATATTGCATTATACATTTAATTTTAGTCATCGTCACATGACCAGCATTTACGTTGCGTCTCGTCTCGTTTTCGTCACGTGATAAAGGTTCGTTGACGACGATATTTAGTCATAATTTTCGTTGACGAAAGCAACACTAGTCATTACCAATCAAAATGCGTGTTCATTTAAATGCAGTGTGGACTTTTTACACCATTTCTCCTATTTCCATTTACCAAAACTAATTTTTATTAATGACTACTCCCCTCTTGGTTGGAGAACATGTTGGAATTACAGTTAGATCAGCCTCAGTGTAATCTATCAGAATGACGGACGGCCTTCAGAAAATTATTGGTTAATGTGACCTCTGGTCCCGCCAAAGATTTATGTTCATTTAATGTAACGATATCTGCCATTCTGCAGTAACTGGCCTCTATAAAATGCTCCTGTGAACACTTGTGTAAGCGCTCTGTGAAGAGTGTTGCTATTTACAACATATTTCTGCAGCACTGAGCTTTGTAGCTAATCACAGACATTTGTGTTGAGCACGTGAACACAGTGGCCAATCAGAATCGTTTAAGTTGGTCCGTATGCGCTCAACACCACTTAAATTGGCTGAGTTTTTGCTTAGCCCGAGTGCTGCACAATGAATCCTTTCATTATAACCAACAAAGTATAAGGTAGCACTTTACAATAAGGTTCATTAGTTAACATTAGTGAACTGCATTAGTTAACATGAACTAATAATGAACTGCACTTATAGAGCATTTATTAATCTTTGTTAAAGGCACAGTATGTTTTTTTTCACCGCTAGGGCGCGCTAAACTCTTCAAAACAATAACAAAGGTGTAGATTGATGACGCAGTGAATGAGTGTAATCATGAACTTATCATTTCATTGGATCTAATGATGTTTATGGGGAAATAATGTTTATGGATGAGTGAATGCATTCATGTTTTTAACATGACTGTGGTATGAAGCAGGCCGTGGATGAAAATCGTGGGCTAATGAGAGACAGATATCAGTGCCACATGCCAGTCCCAGGGAATATAAAGGAATGAGGACAGAACTACTCACAAAGCTGAAATACTGCTCATACAGGTCAGTTTATTTGACGAATTAAAACTGTGAGGTAACGCAGCACTGTTTCACTTGGTCTCATGTTACACTATCATACTAAACTGCATTTGAAAGTTGTAAAGTTGCTCTATGTATTAGTTTGTTGGCTGTGAGACCAACAGTAAGCTAGATCAACATTTAGGGTTGCACGGTGTACCGGTACTACGGTAGTATCGCGATACTAAAGCTTCAAAATACTGGCGATGCCATTGTATTTTTTAAACGGTAGTATCGTCAGTAGCGTAAGGAATGTTGTATGTGCGGCAGGTACACTTCAGTTGAACATGCGTGCCTGCAAAAACATGACAAGAGACTGCCGTTGCCTGTCTGCTGTGCCCTGTGTAGTAAATGCTGTGTTGAATTAGCGCCTTATTGTTTCCAAATGCTTCAGTTAATGTGCAATGAGATAAAGTTGCACTTACATGTTGTTCGCACTGCATTTTTTCTGGAGAAAGTGTCTGAAATTCACTTAATTAACATCATAATATCTTTATATAAGAATGAATCCTCACAGTTTTTCCGTTGCTCATTTGACCACTTCTGGAAAAGGTGTAGTAGTTTGTTTCTAGAAACGTCTTTGCGAAGACGATTCAGACAAATGCGATTCCATTCATCAATAGGCTATAGTGGCTTTGCACTCGGTTCTTATCAATCATATCAATCGTGATTTTAACATTATAGATGTATTATATGTTTTAATATACATACTGCTCTCCAGTCAGGGTTGGGAATTTCAAGATATGCTGGCAAAAATGCTCCTGATAGTTCCTGAATGAATCAGCCGTTTTGAACGAATCGGTTGAATGATTCATTGACTTAATCATTAACACTTGCTGCCACCTACTGGCAACTTTAGTCTCCCATCTAAAAGTAGGCCTATTCTATCAACATTTCCCCCCAACATTTTTATTTCTATATTCAGATTTTTATATTTGAAACATTAATATCATAACATTATTTATGCAATTGTAATTGAAGTGCAGATGCATAAATGCTACATCTTAATGTCACTTCATGCGGCTTCTGTGCTACTGTGCAGTGCTAAGATGAATTTTGTTTACAATGATCCATTTGATTGGTTATAAAAGCCTGTTATTCATTCTCAGTGAAGTACTCAGAGAATAATCTGGTCTGTTTTCATGTATTTATGAAAGTTTGGTTCATTTTGTATACTGCATGGTATCGCGATACTTCAGTTGGTATAGTATCGTAAGACATTATTATGGTATTGTGACAACCCTATCAACATTACAGTATCATACTGATGATATTCTAACATTTCATCGTGTTGGGCTACATAACATTGATTAGTCTTATGTAGCCTACATTTGCTTACCTTGTCTAATAAGGTGCAAAAGCGGCATCTCTTTCAAGTCAAAGTTTGTCGCAAAGCACTCGCCATCTCGGAAACGCCACACGATATTGATCCTCATTTTATTTTTAATTTTTGTCCCAAAGTTTGCTTGCCATGGTCCATAGTGTTTGAACGAAACAACAACAGCATATCGCTAGACGTTACGCAGCTGTCCGCGTCTGTTGCCATAGTTACTATGCAGTACAAGGAAACCAGGGATAACGCAGATATTACGTCATTGAGAGGCGACAAGTGACAAGGGAGGGACAGGCACTATTTAAAACTGTGAATTTCTCTGAATTTACAAATTCTTGTAAACATTTAGGATAATGTACACAGCTGAACGAAATATATAACATTGTGCAGGTGGTTTTTGGATATTTTAATATAAAAATCTTACATATTGTGCTTTTAATGCTAATTTCAACATGTACTAATACATTATTAAAATCTTGTTAACATTAGTAATGCACTGTGAACTAACATGAACAAACAATGAACAACTGTATTTTCATTAACTAACGTTAACAAAGATTAGTAAATACAGTAACAAATGTATTGCTCATGGTTAGTTCATGTAAGTTAATGTAACTAATGTTGAACTAATGAACCTTATTGTAAAGTGTTACCAAATATAAACACAATGCAAATAAGAGATCAATAGCACACTGTAGACAGACACCTTCATTTATTATAACTGTTAATAATTAAGTTTTATATAATTAAGTTTTGGCAGAAGTGCAGCGTTGTGTTTCTCGTGTTGACTAATACAGTATCGATCTTTGCTTTCTGTAGGCCTATATAACAAATATTTTAAATATTTTAAAAATATATTAGTTTCTGGATTAACAAATGTATTTAAAGGTGCGATTAAATCCAATTGACCGTGATAACCATAGCAATGGATGGAACAAAATAATCTCTTCATGAAGTATTGGGGTGTAAATGTAAAAAATAACAGATCTCCTACTTTTGCTATGTAATGTATTACTTTGTTCATTTTATTACTAACTTTTCAAACTGGTCACTCAGTGACTTTTTACTTTTAAATGTACAGATTTTAAATATAAATGAGTTTTATTATCTGTCCTGACAGTGTTCATTCTTTAATTCATGAATAGGATATGTCGATATTTCAAACTGCGTTTCTCTGCATTTATTGTGGATTTACTTGTGAATTCTCACAGTTCACATGGGTACAGTATTTTGTACTGTGGATGACAGTGTTCGTCCACCACCACCGAAGACCATTTTAGACCCGGGAAAAACCCTGTAATGTGAAATAGTTTTAATTTGATGTTTTCAGTTGACAGTGATCAATCAATGTTAATGGAGTCAAGTTTCTGTGCTTCATTTGGATCATCTCTGAATTCTTTGTCTGCAGTACAATGTTTTCTTGAGAAAAATAAATATTCTTTTTTTTCTGAAATATAAAGCTTTTGTAACATTATAAATGTCTATACTGTCACTTTTGATCAATTTAATGCATCCTTGCTGAATAAAAGTATTAATTTCTTTAAAAAAAAAAAAAAACTGAATAATCATAAATGTTTCTTGAGGAGCAAATCATCATATTAGAATGATTTCTGAAGGATCATGTGACACTGAAGACTGGAGTAATGATGCTGAAAATTCAGCTTTGATCACAGGAATAAATTACTTTTTTGAATATATTTAAATAGAAAACAGCTATTTTAAATTGTAATAATATTTCACAATATTACAGTTTTTGCTGTGTTTTTGGATCAAATAAATGAAGCCTTGGTGAGCAGAAGAGACTTCTTTTAAAACATTAATAAATCTTACTGTTCATAAACTTTTGACTGGTAGAGTATAACACACTCTCACATGTTTATTTTTTAGTATTTTTGGGAGGAGTAAAATTGACATATGTGGTTTCAACAACCAGATGCATTTAGACTTATTCAGTTTCGTCTGGAATGCGTCCCAGACCTCCTTCTGGAGTGATTTGAGCGAATGCGTTTCGGAGGGCATTTACACCTGGTCTTTTCACGATCGGATAGCTATCCCATCAGAGAAAACGCATGAAGTGACCAGGTGTACACAGGTTTTAAAGAAACACAGTTTGAACCAAAAATATTTTACATGTCTCATAATAACATAAATCTTTGTCTTTGTGTTTTGTGTCATTGCTTTGGCAAAGCATCTCTCAAACAAACTAAAATAAAAAGCACTATATGGCTTTGTGCCCCTATCAAATCACAAAAGACGATAATTAAGTAAGTCTGTAGTCTGTTGCGCTGCATGTTTCAGAGTGAAGAGCACACTTTGCTCACTCCATCAGCTTGTTTTCCACGTCTCAGTTCACAGGGAATGAATGCAATGAACTCCATCTCTGCATGTGCTTTGAGTTTAATGTGCATTTGGGAACACAACGAGCACCAGATACACTCAGTTTTCACAGTCGCATTATATCCAACATTTTTGTGGACAGTTGATTACAGTATTTCACCTGATTTGTAATAAGATACGTTTATAAACCTGTTTTCACTGAAACTGCAGGTTTCTGCCAATATAACAGTATTGTACATGGCTTGACATTAACTTTTCTGCTCACCAGCCACTGTGGCTAGTGGTTTTCCAAAGTTACTAGCCACTCAGCATTTTCACTGGCCATAATTTGCTGTTGGGAAATTACATTTTATATGGTTAAAGTTGACTTTGGCATGCTAAAATTACTTGATTTTGAGTAATTTTACTTGATTAGCTAGATTTAAAACCCTTTCAAACTTTCAAATGCAGACTGACCACCTAAATCAAGACTAGGCCTACATGGTATATCAGCTGGTATGTACGGGTGGGCAAGGGGTGGGTAATATGTCCATAATATGATCAATTTTATAGTTTAATTTTATTTTAAGTTATTTTTATTAGGCTATATAAAAAGAACAAAGAAGCAAATTAGCAAATTACAAATACAATAGTACATAAATAGCTTAAACTCTTTTTTCAGATACAGTAGGTTTATTTTATATTTATTTATCTTCTGTTGTTTGATTAACATTAATGATAAAGATATTTAATTGGGCTGCTGAATGCATGTACGTCATATACTGATACATATCCATTCTCCACATGATGGACATTTTGACATCTGTGTGCGTGTATTTGACTATTCTGATCGCACGCGAGAGAGTGCTTCTGTTGCGTGTCATTCAGCGCGATTCCGCCGATGCCACCTTCACTAGCAAGTTAATCGATAAAGAATTGTGATCGGATTGTAATTTTGTGCTACGACGAGCTTAGCTACCTTTCATTTGACTGTAGGCTGAAATTATATTCAACCTGCCAAAGTGGCTATAGTGGGAGTGGCTGTCTAACCCGCCACAGCTGAAATCTACCCGCATTTGTTAATGTCAAGCCCTGGTATTGTAACGTCCTATTGTAAAATAATATACTCTTTATAAAATATTCATTTTTCATTTACAGTAGTAGTATTTTACTGTCTTAGCAATAATTCTAATAATGGTGATCTAAAAGTATTATAGTTATTACTTATTATTAAACAGCATCATTTGACAGATACTGTGTACACAGTACACAGTGTGAGAGAGAGAGAGAGTGTGCGTGTAAGAGAGAGAGTCTGAGTGCGAGTAGACCTACATTTGTGTAGTCCTGCTGTTATCCTGAACTCTCCCCCATGATCCACACTAGAAAACACACACAATGATAGTTAGTCAGTAAACACACTCACACACTCTCTCTCTCTCTCTCTCACTCACTCACTCACTCACTCTCACACACACACACACACAAAACAATTTTAATTTTGGAAAATTGTAAGGCTAAGTACATTACCAACCAAGTCTGTTACGGACACAGCTCGTTCCAATAGGCGTTGTATTACAAAAAGAATATAAACAATTGTGGAAGGAAAATCAGTCAGGAGCAAAACAAAACGCCGCATAAATCCCACTGCCCAGAAACTCATACACGGTCCACAGGTGCAGGGAATCATTTCTACCAGAAAGACTTGGGAGTCAAGAGAACGTTTGAATAAGATTTATTTAACAGTTGGTATGCAAATTAGTAACATGAAGATGAAATGATGATGAGGTTATGTGACAAGCAGGGCGGAGCGAGAGCTGTGAGGGAACGGTGCGAGGCCGGTGGCGTGATTGCTAAGGAGTGTCACCTGCGCACTGCACCGGTCTCGTATCTCTCATGGAGGAGCTCCGGAATCATAAAGGCAGGAGCGATGACAGTGAAGGACGAGCGAGGACCAGGTCTGGATTTATGTTATGTTTTTATTGTGTTAGCATACGGCAGTCATCCGTGAGGGACGGCCGTCATTTTACTTTTGTATTTGTAAATTTTGTATTAAAGTGTGTTTGCCGGATTCCCGCCTCCTTCCCACATAAATGAACTGCGTTACACACACCTTCAGGGGTCTAGTGGAGTCCATGCCTCGACGGGTCAGGGCTGTTTTGGCAGCAAGAGGGGGACCAACACAATATTAGGAAGGTGGTCATAATGTTATGCCTGATCAGAGTAGTTTCGTATGTGTGTGTGTGTTTAGCATCAGCGTCTCTAATAGGGTAGCTTAACTGTTTAAAGAACAGTGACATTACTACCTCGTTACTGAGAATGTACACATGTGCCACCTGTTTTCATCAGGTAGCTTCGAATCTTCAGGAATCTTGTGTTTCGAATCAGAGGTTCAGAGCGTGAATCAAACTGCCAAAGTCACGTGAACCATTGAAATTTCGAAACACTTATGACGTAACGAAGCCTCTTTTACTAAAATCACATAACTTTAATGCTCCAAACCTTTGATTCGAAACACAAGATTAGTGAAGATTCGAAGGTTCATGAAGCAGTGTTTTGAAATCGCCCATCACAAGATATTGTTGAATAAAGTCGTTTTTTTTTTTTTTTTTGGCGCACAAAAAGTATTCTCGTCGCTTTATAATATTAAGGTTGAACCACCGTTGTCACATGAACTGATTTAAATATGTCTTTAGTAGCTTTCTGGGCAGTGTAAGTGTTAATTGTCTTGCTGGCAATGCAGGCCTCACTGAGCCATTGGATTTTATCAAAAATATCTTAATTTGTGTTCCGAAGATGAATGAAGGTCCTACAGGTGTGGAATGACATGAGGAGGAGTAATACATTTTTGGGTGAACTAACCCTTTAATTTACACTTTCAATGCCCAGAAAGGTAGTAAAGACATATTTAAAACAGTTCATGTGACAACAGTGGTTCAACCTTAATGTTATAAAGCGACGAGAATACTTTTTGTGTGCCAAAAAAAAAAAAAAAAAATGACTTTATTCAACAATTTCTTCTGTTCCGTATCAGTCTCTGACACATGTTCACGAGAGCACCATGACGTATGTGTGTGGTGATGAGGCAGGAGCTCGCATTCTGCGGAAACGAAGGACTGTATTTACAGAGGAAGACGCATGCTCAAAATAAACATTCATAACTAAGTCTGCAGATTTCGACACAGAGGATGAATTGCATTTTTTTTGCACAACCTTACTTATTCGAAAAAGAATATACAGAGAACGAACTAAAAGAGATGGAAAAGGCTGCAACACAACCACAGCCACAAGCTTCTGAAAGACAGAGCGCAATGAAGAGCTGGTGGTGTAGATGTCATCAGTGCCAAGCGATGCCTACTGAACAAGAGCGTGTACTGCATCTATTGTGATATTGTCATGCCACAGCTTGAAAGTTTGGATAATTCATGCGATGAAACAACACGTGTCTCGTATCACCACACGCATGTGTCGTGGAAAAAATTATTGAATAAAGTCGTCATTTTGTTTTTTGGCACACAGAAAGTATTCTCGTCACTTCATAAATTTAAGGTTGAACCACTGTAGTCACATGGACTGTTTTAAATATGTCTTTACTATCTTGTGTAAATTAACTTGCTGTCAATGCAGACCTCACTGACCCATCGGATTTCATCAACAATATCTTTATTTGTGTTCTGAAGATAAACAAAGGTGTGGAACGACATGAGGGTGAGTAATAAATGACAGAATTTTCATTTTTTGGTGAACTAACCCTTTAATTCTGTAAAGCCCTTGTACAGCTGTATTGTGTACAGCCTGGATGAAAGTTACCATTGTGTTAGGAACAAATAAACTTCCTTTGGATGACGCTGATTGGATCCTGTGTTTTGACCAACACCCCTTGACGAAAGCTAGATATCGGACATCACTTACTACAGTCCCTTTTTCAGGCATACTACATAAATTGTGAAACTATTTTACTGATGAAGTCGTGGGGCAGCACTGACACATTTCTGTGCATGTGTATGTTTGAATGTGTGTGTGTTTTAGTGTGTCTGTACTGCATTTGTGTTCGTTTGTATTGGACATAAAGCGGGAAAAATCATGCTATAATTTAGTTGAGACCTGCCTGGAACTACTTTAGCTCTGCATTTACTTGACAATATTTGAGCACCTTAGAAAGTTTGTCAAACAATCAGAATCAAGCATTCAACAGCCCTGTAGTATAACTGCAGCTAAACCTCTGTTTGTTCTCAGTAAGAACTTTTGTAAATGTATGAAAGAGATGAAGTCAAACTCTTCCTGCTCAACATACTTAAGTGTGCAGTTTTGATGGTTGAATTCATCAATAAATGAATCTCCTGGGTGATTGTAGCTCAGGTCCAGCTCTCTCAGGTGTGAGGGGTTTGAACTCAGAGCTGAAGACACATAACGACAGCCTTCTTCTGTCACCATACAGCCAGACAATCTACAAACACACACAGCAACAGTCCACATGACATTAGTTTGACAATCAGATCAGTATCACACACTGAACTGTGCTGTTTGTATGCTGTTATTTTCTGTAGATTCAGTCATAAAAGTAACAAAAGTGTCTGTGGAAATGTACCAAAGTATTCATTCACTTTTCTAAACATGTACAGCAGTGGAGCGTGCTCCATTCACAATAGCAACTTTTGATTCCATCCGCTGAACCGGTGATTTTCTATGGCGATCAATCAACTGTGTTGAGCTTGTTCAGACGGTGACAAGAGAAGAATCTGAAGAACGATTCAAGCACATTCATACTTGTACGAGTACGAGTACATGAGCTTGGTATCGAGCCCGGTCAATTTCCACTGACTATTTCCATTACATCGAGAACAAATGTCACATTTGGTGATAATCATTTTAATTTGATAGCATTTTGTTAATTTTTTTAAAACCCTTTACCTCAGTATCTTCAGCTGACAGTTTGGACTCTTCAGTCCATCAGAAAGAAGCTTCATTCCCGAATCCTGCAGGTCATTGTTACTCAGGTCCAGCTCTCTCAGGAAGGAGTCTGAGGATTGTAGAACTGATGACAAAATCTCACAACACTGAGCAGTGAGATTACAGCACTGTAGCCTGTGTAGCAAACAAAACAATCAGTGACATCAATGCTTATTATGTAGTGTTTATAATCTAGAGCATAGATAACTTAGAAAAACCTTTGACTGTAGCGATGTAAGCAAAGCTAAAACAATTTTCATAAAACATCAAACCTGTATTTTCAGTTTCTTTAATATATAACACAATTAAAAATAATAAAAAGGGTAAAACTCAGGTTCGACTTGTCTGATGGTGGAGACACTATGGCATTTAATATCATCACACACATTGATACATTTACATTTATTCATTTTTCTGAACTGTCTAGGACAACAAGTCATCCATGTAAAAAGAAGTCCCAATTACAAAAGACCAACAGTGTATATAAATGAATGTAAAGAAGATTCTTACAGTGCTTTTCTTGTGTTTTTGATCACTGGCAGCAGTCTTGTCACTGCTTCATCAGATGTTCTGTATTTCTGCAGTTCAAACTTCTCTTGAGTCTCTTCTGACATCAGGAGCACAAACACCAGACAAGACCACTGAGCAGAGGAGAGATTCTGTTCTGAAAGACTTCCTGAGCTCATATTCTTCTGGATTTCCCCCACAAAGTCATCTTTCATTTCATTTAGACAGTGGAAGAGATTGATGGTCCTCTCCACTGATTTCTCCTTCTCTATTTTCTTTTTGATATAGTCAGCAGTGTTTTTCATGTTCTCTGTTTTGAGTTTCAGTCCTGGCACTAATTCCTTCAGGTCACTCTGATTGGACTCCAGAGAGAGACCCAGGAGGAACCGGAGGAAAAGGTCTAGGTGTCCGTTCTCACTTTGTAAAGCTTTGTTGATCGCAGCCTTATGAAGCCGAAACAGTGTCTTTCCAGACAGTTTCCATGTCAGTTTTTCTTTCAGGGATTGAAAAAGTAGCTTTGCTTTTTTATCTTTGCTAATCAAAAACACATAGAGAGCAGCGAGGAATTCCTGGATGCTGAGATGTACGAAACTGTAAACGTTTCTTACTGAAACAGCTTTTTCCTCCTGAAAGATCTGAGTGCATAACCCAGAGAACACCGACCCTTCACTGACATCTAGTCCACATTCCTCAAGATCTTCTTTGTAGAAAATCAGATTTCCTTTCTCCAGCTGTTGGAAGGCCAGTTTCCCAAGCTTCAGAATAATCTGATCAAAAGACCTGGCGTTGGCTTCAGGTTCAGGATTATCACTGTATTTTTCTGTCATCTGTTGCTGCTGAGTAAGTAAGAAGCTTGTGTACATCCCTGTGAGAGTTGTGGGTGTTTTGTCATTGCTCTCTCGAGCCAGTAGAGGCTGAAGAACAGTGAGAGAGATCCAGCAGAAGACGGGGATGTGGCACATGATGTACAGGCTCCTGGATTTCCTGATATGACAGATGATGTTTCCAGCAACCTCAGGACTGCTGTTTTTGTTGAAGTATTGCTCTTTCTGCTCATCGTTGAATCCTCGCACCTCTGTCACCAGATCAATGTAGTTTCGGGGTATCAGACGGGCTGCTGCTGGTCTGGTTGTGATCCAGATGAGAGCAGAAGGAACCAGTTGTCTCTTGATCAGGCTTGTAACTATCTTACTCACTGTTGTTTCTTTGTGAACATCTGTAAATCCGTCATCCTCTTTAAAGTTCAAAGGGAAGCGACATTCATCCAGCCCATCAAAGATGAACATGATTTTACCGTCACCATCAGGAAGAGAGGCTAGTTCTTTAGGATAACTAAAGTATTTGTGAAGCAGTCCCATTAGACTGCAGTTTTTTGTGTTCAAATTTAGCTGACGGAATGGAAGAGGGAAAATTAATGCAATATCCTGATTTTCTGTTCCTTCAGCCCAGTCAAGGATGAATTTATTGACAGAGACTGTTTTTCCTACCCCTGCGATGCCCATCATCACCACTTTTCTGTTTCGTCTACCCTCATGGACTTCAAAAATGTTATTGCACTGGATTGATGTGTCCTTGGCATCAAATTGTTTGAATTCGATCTGTCTCACCTCGTGCTCACTCACTATTCCTCCAGTCTCATTCTCCACCACATATAGATCGGTGTAAATATTGTTCAGGTATTTCTGACGACCCGTCTGAGAATTACCAACCAATATTCGTTCATACTCCTGTTTTAATTTGACCTTTAGTCTGTGGCTGATCTCATGAAGAGCAGCTTTACTGTCCTCTGCAGTTGATCCTTTGAGAAAGAGGGAAAAATCAGCCAGCAAAAAGTTATCAGTTTTTAAATAAAATAATAAAAACTTAATGTAAATTCTAATCTAGTCCATAATTCCTATTAAAATAATAACTACCACACATTAGTGGTGGGATCAATGCATCGCGATTCTCTGTCCAATGATTCTGGATAGATTCTGAGCTTAAGTTTTTACCCACAGATGCGTGATGATGCTGCGTGTGCTTTATGCGTGAGCGTGAAGCTCAACTTCCATAGAAATGAACTGAATACACTCCCTCTGCTCCGCGAGTCTGCGCCAGTGGACACACACTGTCAGAATCACACGTATTCTGCTTGTTTCCATTTCCTCACACACACACACCACTCGAACCTTCATAAAATAATCTTTCAGATCGGAAAGGCTGAAGTGAATTACATCTGCGGGGTTCATTGCACAGGATATGCGCTTTGCTTGATGTTACGCATGCAGTTTGTGATCTTGCCCGCCGGTAGGCTTATTTTCCTTACAAATGCTATACGAAGGCATCATTTATGTTGTTTGGAATGCTGTGGGCAAACAACAGTAAAGATGAGAAAGAGAAAATCACTCACAGATCTTGAATGGAAAATTTTCAGATTCTAAAACTTAAATACTGAAAGCACTCTTTGTTTATTGCTTGTAACATTTCGTTGTTGTTCTTCTTTATTATTTAGGCTACTTTTATGTTTTGAAGCTGTTTATATATTTAAAAATCTTAACATACAATTTTATTAATTTAATTTGAACTTGTAATTATTTAAAAAGTACTTATATTGCATATGCAATCAAATAAAATGTAAGATTAAGAAAAAAATTAATAAGAAAAAAAGTAGATCAAGAATCATTTTGGAATCAGATCGTGACTCTCAGAATCATAATCGGATCAGATCGTGATGTGTGTAAAGATTTGATTAAAGGCACAATATGTAAGATTTATGGATCGAAATATCCAAAAACCACTAGAACAGTGTTATGTATTTTGTTGACTTACATTACTTACATTATCCCAGATGTTTTCAAGAATGATTAAATCCAGAGAAATATGCCATTTTAACCAGGATGCGGACCATGTCTGTGCGTCGCCTATCATTGACATCATACCCGCGTTAACCTTGATTTCCAGTTTTATTTTGTAGAAGCCATGGAAACACCAAAGCTTACATTTACATTACATTTACAATGGCACAACTGTTTGGATACATTTATAGACTGAAAACTAATTATTGTTATATAGCTCAAAACATTAAGTCTTAGGCGGTTTCACAGAAACACATTATACAGCTATTTTTTGTCTTATGGATTATATGTAAACATCTTTTATGTAAAATATCTTACTCAGGACAGTACTAAATAAAAAATAACATGCATTTTGTATGATCTCTCTTATTTTATTAAAATTTTGCACATTTTCATAGATTCTGCAAGTGGTTCACATACTTTTTCTTGCAACTGTATATAGGCTGCAGCATACCCAAATCAAACCCGAGTTTGCTGTCTTTTTTCGCTGAGTTTGCTTGTCTTGTAAACATGTGCACGCGGCAGATGATGTAAAACACAAAGCTTACCTCATTCATGTGCAGCAATGGATGACTCGAGGCTTTTATTTATTTATTTTTATTTATTTTACGTTTATATGCGAATGTTGTACACCTCCCCATGTTAACAAACTTTCAAGACTATCAAGTTTATAAATGATCAACTTATAAAAACAAGTTTATAGTCGTCTTTGTAAAGAAATGCTCACTTTATATGTAGCTTGCGGTGTGAAACCGGCGTTATTGTTTAAATCTCGTTTTCTTTATTTACCACAAGTACCATGTTTTACCATGACTAATAACGATCTGCTGCAGTGTGTAACAAGTGTCTCGTAGCAGTCACCGAGTGAACGCACAGAGTAATGTTGTAACATTTTCAGCACACCCAAATGTATCTAATATGATAAACAGGGCTGTGTTACCCCACATACGCTTGACTGGATGAAGCGCAAGCAGTGACTGTGACATAAGGGGCCGTTCACATATCGCGTCTTTTTTTGCACGCACAAATTCGTTATTTTAAATGTAGGCATGTGGCAAGTGCGCTCATAACAGAAGTGATGCAGTGCAGCGCACTCATTTTTTCCAGGCACGCCTATGCTATTTTATTTTTGGAGCCTAATAAATGTTAAAACTGATACCATTCAATTACACTGTAATGTTGAATGGCAATTATTAATGTTTAAAATTGAAGACATCATTAGTAGTGCTAGTATCAGTGATACTGGCCTTCATTCATAAAAAGATGTTATTGTATTTTTGTAGATGTATTTTAAATATACTGTCTTTATGTTGTTAATTTGGAGATTAACTGTGAAATTAATACATTATAAAATAGATTAAAAACTTGAAAATAACTGACATTAAAACAAGCTGTCTTGTGCTACTGCAACAAAATTATCCAATATAAAAACACAAATACACGGAGTGAGCAAACATTTAGGTGAGATAGTCGTAATGGTAACTGAGCAATGTTTATACATGAATAAAAGCCTTAATTAAAATCTTTCTCTCTTCAGAAGAAATTACTGATTTCCTGGACTTTCCTTTTCCTAGACAATGGATGGACAAAAAAATGAGATAATATTAAAAATTTCTATATGACAGTAGGCCTATATACGGCGGTTCTTCCTGTGGTATTAAAAATCGATAATTTTCAAGGTATCGTATCAAAGTAGTTTCGTGTACTGGTGTAGAGACTACAATATATAAACTAAGAATAAACTATTAATAGTTTGTTAATAATTTGTAAGTACTTCCTTAAGTAATGTATACTTCAACACTGTGTGTGAACTGTGTAACATTTTGTCCCTGTTCAAACATTCCACAACCTGATAAACACTTGATGAAAACAAACACCAGCCAGTGTCAACAGACTGAAACACACTGATCCAACCAAACCAACGAACGTGTCTGTTGGTGTTGGTCAGCATCTGCCAGTACAGTGTGAGAGAATACGACTGTTGTACCTTGTTCTGCTGTGTGCTTCTCCGTCTCTCTCTCTGAGGCTTTTTGTGGCGCTGTGTGGAGAGAGAAAAGAAGAGAAATAACATGAAACATGTAGCTAAAACATGTCTGCCCATGAGCAATATCTCCATAAAACAAACTACAGTGTGTCTTTCATTAGTGTCTCAGTAAGCACTATTATACTGATACCGTTTCCTGCATTGTAGTTGAAGGTCACTGGGCCTGTGATGGTGTTTCCAGTGAGTACAGGAGCATTGACAGTTGCTCCAGTTTCAGCATTCACACCAACACCGACTCCACTGCGAGTGCTGCTGCTCATCTGGACTAGAATAGAGAGTGATTAAAGACAGTTATTAAATGAAAACGTTAATATTATACTGATATTGCCTTTCCTTTATTACCTTCCTTGTGTTTCAGCTTTTCTTCTTCCTGCTCATCTAGTGTGTCACAATGCTGATCAGCAGATGCCATCGTCCTTCACTCACTCACTGATGATGGACACGAAGAAAAAGCTTTACAGTAAGTCCACTTTTACCAGGCACTTTCAAAAAAATAAAGGTACTATTTGAAAATAAATAAATAATATTTTTTTCAAATAGACAGTGAAAACAGGTGTTAAACCTTCAGAAAGTGTTGATTACTTGTAGAGGTCAAACTAAATATTTAGTTTGAGTGTTATTTAGCTACACAACTATATTAGTTATTGATTTGCTGGCAATGTTCAGGACTCAGACACTCTCACAGTTTAAGTCTTGAACATAGACTCATGTCTTTAGCCTGACATACACCTAACTTATGTCTTAAGCTTGTAGTTACGCTGCTTCAGTCAGGTCAGCAGGAATCACACTGTAACTCTGCACTGTAAAACATGAATCTCACTCCACTAACATCAGCTGTTTGTCTTCAGCCTCTAGATTCAGCTCCTGCTCCAGACTATCATCATGTGTCCATTGATGACTATCGAGCCAGATCTGCCTCTAAAATAATACATTTACAAAACAAAATTCATAAATGCACAGCACAATTCACATTTACAAAATCCGATTTGTAAATTCAAAACACAATTCATAAATACACAAGTAAAAGCATAAATATTTCCCCAAATGCTCACACCTAAATACATTTAAAATGTTTACACAAATATGTATATATAAAGTTCTTGAATTAATTTCCATCACACATTTATGAATGATGTTACATATATTTATGGATTGTTGAATCTGCATTTGTAAATCGTCACACGTGCGTGGACTGCTTTGAATTTGTTTGTGGTATTTTTGAGACCTTCCTGGCAGGTTAAGATTCATAAATATCTGGCAACGCTTTAGATTACAGCCCGGAAAGTACTGCATAATTACAACGAATTTACAGCGTAACTTTCGATAATTATAGTGTACCTATAAAGTAAGTACGTGTAAGTATAGGGGAACAATATGTAAAGTCTTCGGAATAAAGGGGTTTCAACCAGGAAAATTATTTATACTGTAAGTATTTTAGAACTAAGGGGTACTTATGATAGACAACAATCTTACGTTTGGGAGCAATTTAGCGAGAAAGTGCACTGATTAAGTTGTTTCAAGGCAAGTAGAAAGAACTATTGCAATCTTTTTTTAATACATGGGGAAATATACTTTTGTTTCATGTAGTTACGGGGTAAGTATGACATTACGGGCTGTAAATTAAAGTGGTGCTTGTTACACTTTTGTTTCATGTAGTTACAGGGTAAGTAATCTGGTATCACTTGGAAACCTTTATTTGAAAAACAACTTATTTCAAAACAGATTTAAAGTTACAACACTTAGTATTCGTTTCTCTTGCTTGGCTTCCTCCTCCTCTTGTTCCACTTCTTCTTTTTCTTTCTTTTCACTGATGAATCTTAAGAGGGAATCCCATGTCATTTGCTATTCTGTATTAAAAGAAAATACAGTACACCCGGAAATGTGCTCACTGTTTACTCATCTTTTACCCTCATGCCATCATGAGACATATACGACTTTCCTTCTTAAGATGAACACAAAAAGGTTTTTAGAAAAATAAATAATATCTGGGAATGCTTTATAATGCAAGCACATGTGTTCCTGAAAGTCGAAGCATCAAACAGCACATACAGCAATAACTACAGTAATCCATACGAACCCAATGGATGAATCAATGTCTTCTGAAGTGAAACGATGAGAGGGTTGAGAGTAGGGATGGGCAGATCGATATGAAGTATCAATATATCGATACTGACGTTGAGTATTGAAAGTATCGATACTCAAATTAAAATATCGATACTAAGGTTTGTTTGTTTGTTTTTTTTCCAGGTATTTTGTTTATTTAACAATAAATTTAATGCATACAATATGCATTGAATTGGACAAATAACCTATGTTAGCGAATAATTTGTAGGAGAAGTACTTTCCTCCTCATCTGAACACGCAAATGCTACAAGTCAGAACCAATCAATCAAAGAGAACGTTTGCTCACTGCCGACACTATAGTGTATACATTCAAACATTCAAACAGGGCTGCGTTTAGTGTCGTAAGAAACCATTGATGCTTTTGGAAAACACAGCCCAGAACAATGCTTAACAGAAGACAGAAAAATATAATAATATTATTATTAGTTATTTCACAATAAACAAAATTAAACAGTAGCCTACATAATTTGTGCAATTACATTTATTTAAATTGAACATTAAAAGTTCATATTGATGTTCTGTCAGAATACAAATGTTTCATTTTATGGGTGCAACAGTCTGTCACTGGCAGCTTATGAAAACGAACCATTACTACAGTGACCATAGTTCAGCTAGGCATATAGTAGGCTTATTTGTAGATTTTCCATGGTTTACCAAGTAAACATTTTAAACATGTGTAAACAAAAATATAATGTAATAAACTGCAATTAAGGCATATTGAATGTTAAAATGCCTTTCAAATATAATGTTAAGTGGGTATCATAACCCATTTTACTCTTAGTAATTCAATAATTGAATTAAAGCTGCAAGCAGCGATGAAAGGGCCCTCACACCCGGGCTCACCGCCACCCGCTGGCCTCAGGAAAACAGTGAACAGTGGACGACATGCATGTAGCGAGTAAATACAGGAGAATTATGGCAAAGTCATTTCAAAGTGCCAGACTTCCTGTTGCCAACAGGTGGCGCTTTGAGCGTAACTGAATATTGGCGCTTTGACTAACTGAATATTGGCATATAGATGTCGTTAGGCCAGGACTCTTATCACACATGTGAAGTTTGGGGCTGATCAGACACTGTATGCTTGAGTTACAACAACTTCCTGTTTCATGACGATAATAGCATGCTTTAGCAGTCAGCTAGGTGTTGCTAGCATGATTTAGAATGTTTCTAGCATGTTTAGTACTCAATTGCATATTTTAGTATGTTGCTAATAGTGCATCATATTGTTAAAAACATCACTTCCTGTTGCCAGTAGGGGCGCTATTACTATAACCGAATATTGTCATGTAGATGTGTTCAGGGAAGGACTCTTATCAAATGTGTGAAGTTTGGGGTAGATTGGACATTGCATGCCTGAGTTACAGCAACTTCCTCTTTCACTGTATTAATAGCATGCTTTAGCACTTAGCTAAGTGTTTTGCTAACATTTTTCTAGCATGTTGCTAGCCTGTTTAGAACTTGCTAGCACATTTTAATATGCTGTCAGGAGTCCATAACAGTGTTAAACATGTCACTTCCTGTTGCCAGCAGGTGGCGCTATGACTATAACTGAATATTGGCATGGACATGTGTTCAGGACAGGACTTTTATCAAGTGTGTGAAGTTTGGGGCAGATCGGACATTGTTTGCCTTAGTTACAGCAACTTCCTGTTTCATGGCGAAACATCAAACTTTGTCAGGCCGCCAGGGACACGCCCTTTTACGAAAACTCAAGATCTTTGCAATTTAGCGTCGCACAAGCCTTATGATTATACAAACCAAATTTGAAGATGTTCGGATTAAAACTGTAGGAGGAGTTCGTTAAAGTATGAGGCCTGAAAATGGCAAAAATCGCACAGGAAATTCAAAATAGCTGACTTCCAGTTGCATTTAGGACTTTTTTGTAGGTAATGGGACGGTACAGGTATGTACCGAATTTCGTATATGTACGTCGAACGTAGCCCGAGGCGTACACCGTTGAAGTTTTATAGGTGGCGCTATCGAGCCATTTTGCCCCACCCATTTCTGAAACCTAGATCAGATGTCAATTTTCGCCAGTCCTGACGCGTGTGCAAAGTTTGGTGAGTTTTCGAGCATGTTTAGGCCCTCAAAAATGCGATAATGTTTGGAAAAGAATAATAATAATAAATGGAGGAAATCCAATAGGGTCCTCGCACTTTGGTGCTCGGGCCCTAATAAATGTTAAAATCTATAAGTTCATATTAGAGGTATTGTATCTGTATCGATATCGGTGATATTGGCCTTGAAAGTATCAGTATCGTATCGAAAACAAAATAAGTGGTATCGCCCATCCCTAGTTGAGAGTTCATGCTTGACGTAACTTGAAGCGTGACGTAAGTGTGCCGTGGATGTCGGATGCTGTCAGTTTTTATTTATTTATTTTTACAGAATACACAGAATAACAGATAATGATAATGAGAAACAAACAAGACAGAATAACAGAGACAGCAGTTCTCACGCCAGTTTCACATGAATCTCCCGCGAGAACGTCATGAAAGCTTCACGTTGCTCATTACAATATGCTTCATCGAACGCAAGTCGACTCTCATGCAGGCGCTGGTGACAGTTGGTCGGAAGCAAAAAGATTAATAGCCTAAACCATGGGAAAATTTCTGGGTGTACTGTATTTTCTTTTAATGGGATTCCTTCTTAAGATTCATCAGTTGAGAAACAAGCCAAGCAAGAGAAACAACAACAACAAAAAAAGGGACAAAACGTGTTACTTTCTGTCAGGACTTTAGAATTTGAAATGAAAAGTTGATTTTAAAAAAATGAATAAATTAATAAGTGTTGTAGACCTGTTTTTAATTAAGTTGTTTTTCAAATAAAGGTTTCGAGAGTCAGTAATATCAGATTGTTTGCTTTTTTTTTTATTACTTACTCTGTAACTACATGAAACAAGAGTGTAACAAGCACCACTTTAATTTACGCCCGCAATGTCATACTTACCCCGTAACTACATAGTTACATACATATTTCCCCATGTATTAAAAAAGATTGCAATAGTTCTTTCTACTTCCCTTATAACAACTTAATCAGTGCACTTTGTCGCTAAATTGCTCCCAAACATAAGATTGTTGTCTATCATAATAGTATAAGTACCCCTTAGTTCTAAAATACTTACAGTATAAATAATTTGTTAATTACCTGGTTGTTATCCTTTTATTCCCAAGACTTTACATATTATTCCCCTATACTTACACGTACTTACTTTATAGGTACACTATAATTATCGAAAGTTATGCTGTAAATTCTTTGTAATTACGCAGTACTTTCCAGGCTGTAATCTAAAGCGTTACTACTCTGTTTTTGAAAATAGATGAGAACAACTATATAAAGAAAGATTAAACACTCACCTCAAACAATATTTGTACTTTTCTTTCTTCTCTTCTGAACTGTCATGTTGAACAGCAGCTCTGAAATTTCTTTCACTTCCTTTCTCTGAAATAAAGGAAGTGAAGCTGATTTTCACAATTAGCATCTCATCCGTCTGTTGTGATCATACCATTAACACAATTCATGTTGTTTTCACACAATAGGTTGTTTGCAATCACGTGGTTCTGGTGACATGCAAAATTCAGGTGGAGGGCAAGCAGTGAAAATTAGAATGGAAGAGATGGAGAAAAGTCCGTACTGTGCTGGTTTAGAAAGGTATAAACAGAAAATCACAACATATGTTGTACGTGATCATTGTGTTATGAAAAGGAGCGATATTTCTACTGAATTGAAAGACTTGACTGCCATCGAGGAGGTAGATACTGAGAATGTGAAGCTGCCGTCACGCCGCCCCAGCTAGAAATTTTTTGTTCTAAAAATGTTCTGAGAACATTACCATGTATTGTTCTAGTAATGTTTTCAGCAGGTAGTTTTATTTTAGTTCCCAGAATGTTTTCCTAAAAGTTACGATAACATTCTATAAAAAACATTCTAAAAATGTTTAGCGATAACATTGTTAGAACATTATTCCCTAACGTTCTTATTATGTTTTTGTCACGGTTCTGTTCAGTTAGTTTCTTTTTCATGGACTTTTAGTTTGTTACCTTCAGTCACAAGTGCTTCCTTTGTCTAGTTTCCCACCACAATCTGTCACCATGGACACTAATCCCAATTATCACAGCTGTTTGTCATATTAGTTAATTATCTCTGTATTTAAGTTCCCTGGTTTCTGTTCATGGTTGTCGGGTCTCATCTATGTATGGATGTGTTACGTTCCTCTGCCTATGGATTTATTAAAGACTGCCTTATCTTCATCATCTTCGTGTTTGCGTGAGTTATACCAGCACAGTCCCTGACAGAAGACCCGACCTAGAATAGATACGTGTTTATTGAAATATCTCGTGTTTTTGTGTTTCTTTGTTTCCCTCTGTTTTTTGGAATCACCTTTTTCACCATGGACAATCCTTCCGTTTTGCTTTTTTTGCCTTGAGCAGGGAACTTGCTTTCTCAAGGAACATTTGGAGGACTTTTTGTTCCTAGCCCCTCTCACCAACTACCCGGACAACTGCTTATGCTTGTTCCTATACGCCGGCCTGAATACCGCCACCAAGCTGCAGTTGTCCGGGGAGGGACCTCAAGGGAGCTTTGCTGATTATGTGGAGTGGGTGCTGGTATCTTGTGGATCTGTGCTAACCGTCGGACCAGCGGACGACTATACTAGCCCCACTCCTAGCCCAGTGCCCAGCCAGAGACTATCCCGCTGCAAGGAGCGACAGTTTGAGCCCACCGCAGACCAAGAACCTGTCTTCGCCGTGATGTTTGAGCCCAAGCCTAGAAGAGCGATCGAGCAGGACATCACCCCGGAGCGTGAGCTAGCCGTGTCTGACAAGGTGTGCTTGCTAACATTTTTCTAGCATGTTGCTAGCCTGTTTAGAACTTGCTAGCACATTTTAATATGCTGTCAGGAGTCCATAACAGTGTTAAACATGTCACTTCCTGTTGCCAGCAGGTGGCGCTATGACTATAACTGAATATTGGCATGGACATGGGGATGAAAGCGAGCCCCGCCCACCCTCCTGCCACTGAGAGTGAGTCCCAGCTGGATTTAATGGACTGTATAGCATTTGGAGAGTTGAATCCCTTACTTCCTTTAATCTTGCCTGAATTTGAATCCATCATCATCATCATCATCATCATCATCATCACCCTACCTCCCTCTCCCACCACCTCTCCAAACAACTACCAATGACTTTATTTGTTTTCTCAGTCTTCGTCTGTCTCTACAAGCCCCTCTCCAGTCCCCAGCCACTCCTGCCACCCAGTCATCTCTGCCTCCCATCAACCACTCAGCTACAACTCCGCCTCCTCTCAGTGGTGTGGTTATACATCATGCCTGCTGTGAGCCACCTCCTCCTGGGTGTGGGGAGTCTGCGGCTCCGCCCTCAGCCTCAGAATTCTCCGGTCCACCTCGACCTGTCGCCCTGGCTCCTGCACCTGCGCTTCCTCTTCTCTCGTCTCCAGCATTTTGCGTCACTGGGCTCCCTCGGCACGTCGGCTTCACCTGGGTTGGACATCACCACGCTATGCTGTTGACTTGCGGGCCATCCGCTGCTCTCTGGCCCTCCACCCCTTCTACTACGGCTAGCTCCGCCCTCCAACCTCGGTCGCTCCAGCTCCACCTCTGCCCTCCGGATCCCTGCTTCCATCTTGGCCAAGGTCTTCGGTGTCCCTGTGCTTCACCGGCTCTGTGGCTACATGGTGGCCTCCACCTCCTACATTGCCGTCGCTTCCTGTCATCCCCATGGTACCATCTGGACTCCATCCACCATGGCCCCTCCTTCCAGCAATGCCACCGTGGAGCACAGTTCTGGCTGTGGCCTGGGTCACCATCTGCCTGTCCCTGTTCAAGGCTCCTCCCTGGCCTTCTACACCACCTGCATCATCTCCCAATCTGCCTGCATCTGCCATCCTGCCGCCTCCCCTTCTCTCCAACCCTTCGCCACATCCTCATCCTCATCCTCCTCCAAAACCTCCACCATCTGTCATCATCCTTCCACGGCGCGAGGACGCGCCTTGCCGGAGGGGTCGTAATGTCACGGTTCTGTTCAGTTTCTTTTTCATGGACTTTTAGTTTGTTACCTTCAGTCACAAGTGCTTCGTTTGTCTAGTTTCCCACCATAATCTGTCACCAGTTTTCAGCGGGTAGTTTTATTTTAGTTCCCAGAATGTTCTTTTAAAAGTTAGGATAACATTCTCTAAAAAACATTGTAAAAATGTTTAGCGATAACATTGTTAGAACATTATTCCCTAATGTTCTTATGTTTTCAGTAGGTAGTTTTATTTTAGTTCCCAGAATGTTCTACTAAATGGTAGGATAACATTCTCTGAAAACATTCTAAAAATGCTTGGTGTTAACATTGTTAGAACATTATTCCCTAATCTTCTTATAATGTTTTTAGCGGGTAGTTTTATTTTTGTTCCCAGAATGTTGTTTTAAAAGGTAGGGTAACATTCCCCAAAAAACATTCTAAAAATGTTTAGCGATAACATTGTTAGAACATTATTCACTTAATGTTCTTTTTATATTTCTGGCAGGTAGTTTTATTTTTGTCCCCAGAATGTTCTCTTAAATAATGGGATAACATTTTAAACATGTTGGACCATTATTCCACTAACATTCTTATAACATTTTTGGTGGCTAGTTTTATTTTTGTTCTTACAATGTTCTTCCAAAAATTAAGATTTATAATTTAAAAACATTTCTTAAATGTTTTGTGCTGGTCTTCTGTAAAAGTTTAGACATAACATTGTTACAACATTACTCCCTAACATTCTTGTTTTAACTTCCCAGAATGTTCTTCTGAAAGACAGGATAACATTCTCTAAAACATTTTAAAAGTATTTAATAACATTGCTAAAACATTATCTCCTAACTCTCTGAAGTTTTATGCAGTGTGTTTCATTTTTGTTCCCAGAATTTTCCTCCAAAATACACAATCTTTGAATTTAATTTCAAAGTTTTTCTACTTATAACATTGCTGGAACTTACAACACAGCTTTAATAACATGACAGTGTTTACATGAACAATGCTTTAATAACAAAAACTTTCTTAGTTTCAACAGAACTTAATGTATTAATCTCTTCACATAATGTGCACATCAAACATAAAAAGATACATTTTAATAATAGTTTATAAAAAATAAATTTTGGGCTTTTTTGGAAAAATAAGAAAAAAAAAAAACTGCAACAACAAAAAAAAACGTAAGAAACAACTGTTAAGTTAAACTTGAAATTGTAAGAAAAATGTATTCATCATTGTTAAATAAAGAAGAAAAAATCTATCAGATGAAATGCGTTTTGATTTGAGATCAAAATGAATGAATACTATTGGTTGTGGGCACATAGTGCATCCTGGAAGAAACAAGGAAGGTGATTGGCCATTGGAACTGCACATGTCACATAGAACCAGGTGTGTTTGTTTGATTATCAGTGTGCAGAGGATCTCTGCTGTGCATCTTCTACCCAAGTTGGTGTTGATATTGGAGAGTTTGTTCAAAGACAGCTGGGAAAAGCCACAGTGTGTTCATCAACGTTGAGACGCTACTGGTAGGAAAAAGAGTAATTTCTTAAGACTACAGACTGTTTAAAAGAACAATTGTGAATGTCTTGCAAGTTGTTTGTTAATGCTAACAGTTTTAGCATTTAATATGCTAACTGGCCATGTGCAGTAAACGCATTTGTTTTGTGTTGCTGTTGAACTGCTATGTACTGTACTTTGTGATTTGTGAGTATTCTAGTAACATTGTTTGTAGTTTAAATGAGTTAAACATCCTTAACTGATCTCATTGCTGTGTGTAGTGACTCATATTTGTATATTTCTCTGTATAGGTTATTAAGCTAAGCATCTGAGTTATGCATCTGAATTAACCTGTGAAGAAAAGCAAATGAGTATCAAGTTGTTACTGAAAGATTTTCAATAAATTGCTTCGATGAAAAAGGATGTTTTGAGTTATTCCATGCGCCCTCAAGAGTTGATTGAAGCCTTTGTCAAGTTTGGGCAGACATTGAGGCAGAGAAGAATCCCTAAATAACTTGACAACAACTATGAAAAATTATGAACTACTATAAACAACATTCTGATGAACTTTTAACTTTTTTTTTCTTGAAAAGAGGATTTAATCGGAGCCAGCAGGTTCCAACATGGCGCTCTCCTCTGGTGCGTCTTCGTTGTCTTGACACGTGGACAGTCCTTCATTGTCCACCTGAATAGATAATAATATAATTTAAAATCAGAATAATTTCTGTTTGCTCAAAGGAAATACTTGTTTTTATTGTGTATATTTTATATTCTACAGTGGCATTTACTTCTGACCAGAAGTATCCAGTATTCAGGTATCCCAGAATGCATCTCGCACTAACCAGCAAGCGTCAATAGAGGGTATGAACGTGACGTCACCATCGACCATTATGACTGCGGTCACCCCCACTGAGTGGCACAAAGACAGAGTGGCAGTATTGGTTTTCAGCTTGAATGCCGCGAAAAGCGCACAAAACGCATCCAAAATGGGAAAGAGCTTTGCGACTGACTGTACAAGTAGCTTTGACACACAACCTGAGAGAGAGAGATATATATATATATATATATATATATATATATATATATATAAAAACTGTCGAAAGCTACAGAAAAAAAGAAGCAAATGGATCACTGCAATTCACAGAAGCAACTGAGCAACTGGACTCCAGCAGAGAAACATGGATTTGCAGTTATCATTTTGTGTCAAAATGTTGGATTTTGAGGTAAAATTGTACCGTAGGCTATATATTGTGTTGACAACTGTTCAATTAAATATTTACCATCTTATATTCTGCATAATTGGGTGTTTTTAACCTTTGTGCGGTCTTCGTTTGGGAAGTACACTCAGGGTCTTTGGGGTCTCCACAGATCCCAGGCAATGGGATTGTTTTTTTAAAAAAAACAAATGTAATTTTACTCTGTTTATTAATGTTTTTACTCAACATTTGTGCAGTTTTTGGAGGATTTATCATGTTTTTAAATGTATATAAATAAATAAAATATATTTTAAATATACTGTGTACACACACACATATACATACATATATATATATATATATATATATAATATGTATGTATGTGTGTATATTATTTTTTTTTTTTTTTTTTTAATGCCGTGGATTAGCACAAGTGTGGTGATATGAATGTAATTTTTAAATGATTGAAAAAAATATATATATATATAATATAAACTTTGCTTACGCCTTAAAAATTTAAATTGTTACTCGCGTGCAAAGCCCGCGCAACAAACTGGCAGAGGGCATATAAACTGAGGTTTGTGTCGAGTGCGCGCATAACGGACTGCTGAGTGGATCGCTAACGTTAGACGACAGCTGTGAGTTTTTCTAAGGAAGTACATTTTACTTTACAAATTTCTTTTAAGTTACGTTTACAACTACCACTTATGGCATATTTTACCCGTCACTTCACGTTAAACGAATACCGTTGAATGCCGTTAAATGTGTCTGACGTTATTATTTTGAAGTTGGCCTAGCGTGTTTTTTCAAAGACTCTCCCTGCGTCTCAATCAGCTCTCTAGCTTCCTAGGTCGTGAATTTGTATATCGTGTAAATGAATGTGGCCGACTCCCTGATCAGTGCCCTAACTTGTGAACTAGGGAGCTGATTGAGACCATAGACTGTAAAAGACTGAGACGCACGCGCTCTCTCGCGATAATGAGCGAGTCATTGAGATTCGATTAATTCAAACAGCTGATTAATTCGGGAAGTGTTGCTCAATAGATATAAAAGGCTTTTTAATAGACTAAATCACGCAGTGAAAGCGTACACTCTAATATGCACGCGCACCAGTCTTACCTAGACTACATCACGTAGTGCATGCTTGCACTCAATGGGTGTGTTTATGTTTGTTTTTTCTAAAGTGAGGGACATACTTGATCATTTCAGATCGTTAAATCAACAATTACGATAACATAGATGATATATAACGCACACCCTACAGCACTGGCCCGATCGGGCAATTGACTGTTCCGTCTACTGTCCCGAGCGTCGTTAAAACTGGCCTCAGGCCATCGGGCAGTCCTTAATGTCGAGCCCTGAATAATCATACGACTACAACTAAATGTGATACGTTTGCGCATACATGGTTTTTGCACTTTCAGTTTGATTTTGAGGAGCACATTTTTTATGAAACCTAAGAGGTTTCTTTCCATCCATCCCAAATCCATTCCTGAAACTTAAAAGATAAAAAAAAAGTCATAAAGGCATTGTAAAAATAATCAACCGAGTGGTCTAATCCACTGGATTTATTATTTTTACAATGCCTTTATTACATTTTTTTTTTTTTTTTTTTTTTTAGAGGAATGGATTTTAATTGGATGGACAGAAACCTCTCAGGTTTCATAAAAAATATCTTCATTTGTGTTTGGAAGTTGAACAAAAGTCTTATAGGTTTAAAATGACACGAGGTTGAGTACATGATGACAGAATTTAAATTTTTGGGTGAATTACACCTTATAAAAACTGCAAACTGAGCCGTTGATAAAACTAACTCTATATCACCAATCATATTGTTTACATCTATGATATATATCGTCACATTTTGTGATTGTTTTATAGTGTAATTTGGGATATGCCACTGCATAAAAATTATTAATTACATGGACTTATGTATGCATTATTTTATATGCAGATCATATCCAGCCAGTGATCAGAGAAGACAGAGAGAGACCTGAACTTGAGCACATGCAAGTATGTACAAGTGCACATACTGTAGCTTGTGAACTTCTGAGAATTTTCTGCAGTCATGTAAAAAAGCATCAGCACACAGTAAACCATAGGTTTGCTTGTGGAAATGGGCAACGTCCTGCTTCCTTTAAAAAAACTGTGACATTTAAATCCTACATGCATATGAAACAAAGACATAAACCAGATAATAAAAAACAATCTCAGTTCAGAGGTACTCTTGCTTGCAACATTGAAGGATGTTCATTTGTGGCAGATTTTTTTATATATATATATATATATATATATATATATATATATTAGGGCTGTCAATCGATTAAAAATTTTAATCTAATTAATTACATACTCTGTGATTAATTAATCTAAATTAATCGCATACATAATTTTTGCTGTGAAAGTCTTAAATATTTCAATTCAAATGAATCAATGAATAATCAGCATTAGTGACATTAAAGGTCAAAAATCCTTTTATTATTATTTTCACTGTTCAAATAATGGCCATAACAATCAACAATATGACCTAATATGCTAAGGAAATAAATTCAAAAGTGCTTCAGGAAGAAGAATTTTTTTCACTGCACAAACAAGGCATCTCAGGCCACATTTATAACCTAGGGGACACAATAAATAAATGAACACTCCCCTCAATGTGAACTCTATTTCTCTTGTATGTGCCATAAATAAACTCAGGCAACAGAGACCAAAAGTTTAACAGTGCAATATCAATTGCAGGGCTTTTTTGTGTAATTGAACATAAACCTTAAATAAAAAATCAGCCCCTTTTACCACATTTAACACACACACAAAAAAAAATCAACAAAGCAACAATTTCTCATTTTCAGACACATCTGCCTCACTTCTACTTCTCTTTCAGCCAGTCACTCAGACAAAGTAGCTTCTCTACATTCTTTGTGACTGTGAGTTTCCACTCACAGTCAATGGTGTGTGCCGTAACACCAAGGTAATTGTGAATGCTAACTGACGTCCAGTGATCCCCTGTCAGTGCGATGTATTCCGCTCCCGCCAATACATCTCCTTTTTTTTTTTTCAGTGTCGTACAGCTGCTGGATTTTTAACATAATGGTGTTTCGCGATGGCGGTTTATATGTTATGTCTGAAGAGGCTATTTGCAAAACCTCTGCTAACCCTCTGTCTTCTATCACCGAAACTGGTCTGCAGGACATTGCAATCCATTTAGCAAGGGAATTGGTCAGTCTGTCTGTTACGTCCCGTAGTGTGTTCTTCCTTTCTTTCACTCTTATAGATCCTGTGATTGATTGGATGACGTCTCTGCCAGTCATCGGATCTACGCGACATCCCGAGAACCAATCGGATGCTAGTGGGCACGTATAAAGACCCGGATGTGACACGAGCGCGGGAGAAGCGCTTGCTGTTCTTTTTGTTTACTTGCCTGCGTTTGCTCCTGTATCTTGCTTTTGTTTTGCCCTTGCTTAGTTATTTTGAGTTGTTTATTGTGTGTTTTCTTTTGGTTGAAACTTTGTCCTTTGTGCTCTACTACTGATATTGAGTTTATGGTGTGACTCGACTCTCGGATTACCAGAGTTTGTTTAAGTCCTTCTCCGATACATAGTGATGGGACCAGGTTAGTACGTCACGTGACTTACACCTCACAGCACGTAGAGTAAAGTTGTTTAAACACACTAGGTTAGGAGCGGTGCCAAATTTATGTATTTATGTTTGTTAGATAGTGTAGGTAGTGGTGTTCCACACCGAAGATGTTGTTTTTTTGTTTTCTTTTGATTAGTTTAGTATTTGTTGGGTTTAGTTAACTTGTTTATGTTTTATTGTTTTTTTGCTTTAGCACCGCTCTTGTCCCTCGCTTTGTTATCGTTTTTAGGTTTGTATATAATTTGTAAATGGGTATTTATTTATTTTGGATGTATGTTTGGTTCACTGTTTATTGTATTATTGGGTGTTTTGTTATATTGAATTATTTTTCTTACTAAAAGCAGATACAAGTTCAGTTTTCTCTCTGCCTGTTTCTTTATTACATGCATCACATTTCCTTAATAGATGAGTACATTCCTTTTAACAGCATTTTAATAAGTAATTCTTCTTGTTACGTCTCCATATCCCCTAGACGCCAGGGGACGTAACATAATTGGGGCTCGTCCCAAAGCGATGCTGTCTCCTTTGTTAAGGAATGAGATGTGTGTTATTGTTACAGGCAGAATTTTGTGTGAACGTTAGGTTGAGCAAATTTGGTCTTGTGGCACATTGTGATGAGGTTTGATGGCGTTTAACTTGCAGAGCTTTGTTAAAAATCCTCATTAGAGGTGATTGATAAATGCAGGAAGGATGAGTTGTTAATAATAGCTGACCACTTCCAAATTGCGATTCCAAAGCAAACTTTAAAAAGAAAATTAAAGCTGAATTGATTGATTGCTTAATTGATTTTGGAGTTTTAAGCTTTCCTGATGTAGACAGAGATGGCGTGGAGCAAAATGCTGGGAAAGTAGGTGAAGGTGAGGCGAGTTAGTCACATCTGAGGCGGAGGCTAACGTTGGGGCAACTCTTCCACCTTTTGAACCTTTTCACCAGGCACTCCCAAGTCGACAGGGAGGCGCAGTTGAGAGTGCGGATTGCGCGGCTCCGTATGGAAGCTCAAGAAAGAGCACAATCCCGCCAGGCAGACTTAGATCTGCGTCTACAGGTGCGCAAGCTCGAAATTGAAGCTGATAAAGAGATTAAGCCGACAGTTGGACATCGAGGCGGCGAAGGCTGCAGCGGTTTCCTCTGTCCCGCGGAACTCTTCATCGGTAAGTGACAATTCAGCTAATTCGAGTTCAGCCACTTTTGATGTGGGCAAACATATTGCCTTAGTGCCAAGTTTTCGTGAATCGGAGGTGGATAGCTATTTTAATGCTTTCGAAAGAATTGCAACTTCTTTGGGTTGGCCAAAAGAGGTATGGTCATTGTTGTTGCAATGCAAATTAGCTGGGAAAGCTTTGGAGGTTTATTCAACCCTGTCTTTAGAAGACAGTCTTAAGTATGAGGTGGTTAAGCTAGCCGTACTTAAAGCTTATGAATTAGTCCCAGAGGCCTATAGGCAGCAATTTCGTACTCGTAAGAGAAACGCCAGTCAAGCGTATGTCGAATTCGCCGAGACAAGGGGATCCTTTTTGATAGGTGGTGTGCTTCTAGTAAGGTGGAGGATTTTACGTTGCTTAGAGAGCTTATGCTACTAGAAGATTTTAAACAGTGTCTTCCAGAGAGAATGGTACTGTATTTGAATGAACAGAAGGTAACAACTTTATCTCAGGCAGCGGTGTTAGCGGATGAATTTGTGCTCACGCACGAAATGTTTTTCACCCAGCAAGCATTGAAAGGACCTTTTTAGGGCACCCTTGAAGGTTCAACAACCCAAATTGAGTTCGAGAAGCCCAAAGAATTACGGGAGTGTTTTTACTGTCATAAGAAGGGACATGTTATAGCAGACTGTTTGACTTTGAAGCGTAAGCAGCAGACCCAAACAAAAGAGGTTGCATTTGTGAATGCCATTGATCAGGGTGCACATCTTGAACAGATTCAAGGTGAAGTTGACAGTGTTTATGTACCATTTCTTTTAAAGGTTATGTATCATTATCAGGTAAGGAGGAAGATCAGGTAGAAGTGCGGGTGTTAAGAGACACCGGCGCTGCCCAGTCATTTGTGTGTGCAGATGTTTTGCCTTTTTCAGACCAAACCTCAGTGGGGTCTAGTAGACTCGTCCAGAGTTTCAACATGGAGGTCATGAGAGTCCCAGTTCACCGTATTTATCTGCGGACAGACTTGGTGTCTGGTTTTGTGGAGGTAGGGGTACGCCCTGCTTTGCCAGTGAAAGGTGTATCCTTCATTTTAGGTAACGATTTGGCTGGAGGAAGGTGGTACCTTCACTTGAGGTAGTTGACACTCTGTCGACAGAGCATAGCTCTGATGAATTGTCTCTGAAATATCCAAGTGCGTTTACTGCCTGCGTGATTACACGTGCTCAATCAAAGAAAGAAGGTGATGTGTCTTTATTTGACTCTTTCTTATGTGCAGATCAAGAGGCTGAGGGAAGGCTTGCAGATGAGTCTCACGTCAGTGATCAGGGGAATGAGGTTGTAGTAAGTGACCCATTGATCTTGACGGTAACTCATGAGAAATTAATCGAAGCTCAGAAGAATGACACTTCACTTGTAAAATGTTTTAAATTGGCTGAGAAACCTGCACTTAACAATGTTTCATTTTTAGTGAAAGATGGACTACTGATGCGGAAGTGGCATAAGAATAATACTGTCGAGAATGAGTGGAACATTGTTTATCAGGTAGTGGTTCCGTCCATTTTTCGTCGACAGGTACTGTCATTGGCGCACGATCATTTGCTCTCTGGACACTTAGGAGTGACTAAAACGTACAATCGTGTTTTACAGCATTTCTTTTGGTATGGTTTGAAGCGTGACGCGTTGTACAGTACTGCAAGACTTGTCATATTTGTCAGTGCGCTGGGAAACCAAACCAGGTGATTCCACCAGCCCCTTTAATCCCAGTTCCTGTTATAGGCGAACCTTTTGAGCATGTTATAGTGGATTGCGTTGGTCCTTTACCAAAGACCAAATCTGGTAATCAGTTTTATTGACTATTATGTGCACAGCTACCAGATACCGGAAGCAATTCCGCTCCGCAAGATCACATCCCGAGCAGTTGTTAAAGTTTTAACAAAGTTCTTTACCACTTTTGGTTTACCGAGAATTGTCCAGACCGATCAGGGGACTAATTTTCTATCCAAATTGTGTGCTCAAGTTTTTAAATCACTCAATATTACACATCGCATAGCCAGTGCTTATCACCCAGAAAGTCAGGGTCCTTGGAAAGGTTCCATCAGACCTTAAAAGCAATGCTTAGGAAATATTGCCTCGAGACAGGGTCTGAGTGGGACGAAGGTGTTCCCTTGCTTTTATTCTCAGTTCGTGAAACGGTGCAGGAGTCCCTCAAGTTCAGTCCATCAGAGCTGGTCTTTGGCCATACTGTGAGAGGACCACTGAAAGTCCTAAAAGAGAGGATGTTAGGCATTGAGGACTCTAAGAAAACAAATGTGTTAGACTATGTTAGTAAATTCCATGATCAACTTCAGAAATCATGTATGTTAGCTCGTGAGACATTGACTAAAGCTCAAGGGAAGATGAAAATGTGGTATGATAAATCTGCTGTCAACAGATCTTTTGCAGTTGGCGATCAGGTGCTGGTTCTACTTCCTGTTCCAGGGTCTGCATTAACTGCACGTTTTTCGGGCCTTATGAGATCTTGGAGAAGAGGGGAGAGACAGATTATGTATTGCGTACACCAGACAGGAGGCGTCAGAAGCGGGTATGTCATATCAATATGTTAAAAGCTTACCAGACCAGAGATGACAGGGAGTCACCTAAGGAGAAGGAAGACGATTCTGTCCGTCCGGTAGGGGTTACATGTGATAAGAGCTCATTTGTTGAGGACCGAGACAATGCGGAAGGCTTATTGGAGTTCGATACCCCATTGTTATCTGCTAGATTGTCTAATTCTGAAACTCTAGCCAATTTGTCAAGTTTCTTGGCACATCTTAACACTGATCAGAGAGAGGATATCGTTAAACTCCTTAGCAATTTTTCTTCTATGCTGGGGACATTCCTACACTGACCAATGTTTTACAGCATGATATCAATGTAGGGAGGCCCAGCCGATTAAGCAGCACCCTTATAGAGTTAACTTTATTAAAAGAGCTGCAATGAAGAAAGAAACTCAGTATCTATTGGAGAAGGGTTTAGCCAGTCCTAGCGTTAGTTCATGGAGTTCGCCATGTCTTTTGGTACAAAAGTCAGATGGTACCGCACGCTTTTGTACAGATTACCGACGTGTCAATGCTGTAACTGTCCCTGATTGTTTCCCGATGCCACGGATAGAGGACTGCGTCGACAGCGTGGGTTCCGCCAAATTTGTGAGTAAGCTGGATTTGCTCAAGGGATATTGGCAAGCTCCATTAACGCCCAGAGCATCTGAAATTTCAGCTTTTGTAACACCAGATTGTTTTCTTCAACACAAGGTTATGGCGTTTGGCCTGCGAAATGCCGCAGCCACTTTTCAGAGGCTGGTTAATTTGGTTCTTGCTGATGTTCCGAATTGTAATGCTTATCTTGATGACATAGTGGTTTATTCACAGAGTTGGGGAGCATGTGTATCTTCTAGAGACTGTGTTCAAGCGTTTGCAGGAAGCTTCATTGACTTTGAATCTCTCTAAATGTGAAATCGGTAAGGCTACAGTGACTTATCTTGGTAAACAGGTGGGGTATGGTCAAATGCGTCCGGTGATGGCCAAAATTTCGGCTATAAACAACTTTCCAGTACCTAGGACCCGACGTGAGCTACGTAGATTCCTGGGCATGGCCGGTTTCTATCGGTGTTTTTGTCGAAATTTCTCCTCTGTTGCTGCACCATTAACTACTTTACTTAGCCCTTCAGAACATTTTGTTTGGTCAACTAAATGTCAAACAGCGTTTGAAAATATTAAAGTGTTGCTGTGTAGTGAGCCTGTTCTGTCTGCTCCAAATTTCTCCTTGGCGTTCAAACTGGAGGTGGACGCGAGTGATTTAGGAGCTGGTGCCGTACTCATACAGGAGGATAAGGATGGAATCGATCACCCGGTCTGTTACTTCTCTAAGAAGTTTAATAGAAGCCAACGGAACTATTCAACGATAGAGAAGGAAGCTTTGGCTTTGCTGTTAGCAATCCAACACTTTGAGGTTTACATTGGTTCTTCTATTTTTCCCGTGATTGTTTATACAGACCACAACCCTTTAACCTTTATCTTCCGTATGTGTAACCAGAACCAAAGGTTGATGAGGTGGTCCCTTATTTTTCAGAACTACAATCTTGAGATCCGGTACAAGAAGGGTACAGAGAATGTGGTGGCGGATGCTTTGTCTCGGGTCTAAGGAAGAGTACCTACTGGCCTAGGTTGGCTCTATCAAACATGTATATGTTTTTTTAAGGGTGGGGGTGTTACGTCCCGTAGTGTGTTCTTCCTTTCTTTCACTCTTATAGATCCTGTGATTGATTGGATGACGTCTCTGCCAGTCATCGGATCTACGCGACATCCCGAGAACCAATCGGATGCTAGTGGGCACGTATAAAGACCGGATGTGACACGAGCGCGGAGAAGCGCTTGCTGTTCTTTTGTTTACTTGCCTGCGTTTGCTCCTGTATCTTGCTTTTGTTTTGCCCTTGCTTAGTTATTTTGAGTTGTTTATTGTGTGTTTTCTTTTTGGTTGAAACTTTGTCCTTTGTGCTCTACTACTGATATTGAGTTTATGGTGTGACTCGACTCTCGGATTACCAGAGTTTGTTTAAGTCCTTCTCCGATACATAGTGATGGGACCAGGTTAGTACGTCACGTGACTTACACCTCACAGCACGTAGAGTAAAGTTGTTTAAACACACTAGGTTAGGAGCGGGTGCCAAATTTATGTATTTATGTTTGTTAGATAGTGTAGGTAGTGGTGTTCCACACCGAAGATGTTGTTTTTTTGTTTTCTTTTGATTAGTTTAGTATTTGTTGGGTTTAGTTAACTTGTTTATGTTTTATTGTTTTTTTTGCTTTAGCACCGCTCTTGTCCCTCGCTTTGTTATCGTTTTTAGGTTTGTATATAATTTGTAAATGGGTATTTATTTATTTTGGATGTATGTTTGGTTCACTGTTTATTGTATTATTGGGTGTTTTGTTATATTGAATTATTTTTCTTACTAAAAGCAGATACAAGTTCAGTTTTCTCTCTGCCTGTTTCTTTATTACATGCATCACATTTCCTTAATAGATGAGTACATTCCTTTTAACAGCATTTTAATAAGTAATTCTTCTTGTTACGTCTCCATATCCCCTAGACGCCAGGGGGACGTAACACTGTCACATACAGATTTGCTAAGTTTGCGTTTCAGTGTTTGCTCCAGTGTGGTTTGAAGATGACGTTGACTGGTAGAGTTGGTATCACGGGACGTGCTAGGTCGTACCTCCGGATTAACGTTAACTCCTGGATGCTTTGCATTGATGTGGTACTTTAGAGTGGACGAAGTCCGGTGATATGCAAATTCCTTGCTGCAGACATTGCAGACTTTATTTTTATCAACACTTCCATCAAGCCATTTTTTATAAGTAAATGTTCCAATCAATGATCCAGGCAGCGCCAGCGCGTTCTCGTCTCCCTCCTTCATTTTACAGTCGAATGGTGGCTAGAACGGCTCCAGGTTCAAAGGTCAATACGGAATGGATTAACGCGTTATTTTGACAGCCCTAATATATATATATATATATATATACACACACACAACTATTCAAAAGTTTTAGACAGTAAGGATTTTATTATTTTTAAAATAGTCTCCTCTGCTCACCAAGGCTGCATTTATTTGATCCAAAATACAGCAAAAACAGTAATATTGTGAAATATTTTTACAATTTGTATATATTTTGAAATGTATTTGTGGAGATTTGCTGCTCAATAAACATTTCTGATTATGTTTAGTGTTTAAAACAGTTGTGTACAATGTTTTTCAGGATTCTTTGATGACTAGAAAGTTCAAAATAACAGCATTTATCTGAAATAGAAAGTACTACTATTAAAAAGTATATTGATAATAAAATAAAAAATATATTGATAGACATGGACTCAAGTCACTTATTTGGAATTTATTAAATTCAGTAGCATTCATGTAAAATAAAACAAATAAATTACAGTAAAATTACTGTAATATACTGTAAAAATAAGTTGCGGTAAGGACATCATACTGTAAAATGAAATTACGGTAAGGGCATCATACTGTAAAACACATTTACAGTTAAGCTACTGTAAAGGTACTGTTACAGTAACTTACTGGTAACAGTGCTGCCAGTAAGTTACTGCAAAAATACAATAAAAAGTCTAACAGTGCAGATATATCTGTCATCATAATGTCTTAATTTCAACACTAGGAATATTATTACATAAAGAAAAACTAATATACTTTACACTCAATGTATTGCACCAAAGGGGCTGCAAAAAACTGATGCACATTAATGATAGTTTTATTATAAATAGCTTGTAAGTGGTTCACTAATTTGAACAGAATGCAGGTTTACCTTTGTGCTGTTCTTGAACTGGTGTAAATAGTACAAATGATATGAGGAATTTTATTTCACAATATACACTATATTGCCAAAAGTTTTGGGACGCCTGCCTTTACGTGCACATGAACTTTAATGACATCCCATTCTTAATCCGTAGGGTTTAATATGGAGTTGGCCCACCCTTTGCAGCTATAACAGCTTCAACTCTTCTGGAAAGGCTTTCCACAAGGTTCCATGATGTAGTCAGGCAAGTACCGTTCTCCTGGCAACCGCCAAACCCAGACTCGTCCATCGGATTGCCAGACAGAGAAGCGTGATTCGTCACTCCAGAGAACATGTCTCCACTGCTCTAGAGTCCAGTGGCGGCGTGCTTTACACCACTGCATCCCAACAACGTGCCAAATGCCCAAAACCTTAGGCCCAAAATGAAAATAGGCTAAAACAAACTTGCCCTCAAAAAGAATAGATTTCATCTCATATTTATTTACATTACAAAAATAGGATATTAATAGCCTAATAGAGATTGAACAGGCTACTCCAACCCATGTAGCACACACACTCAGTCACTCACACACACATCAGATAATCCATGTTCGATAGATAGATACTTACCTTGGGATAATTAAAGTATCTATCTATCTAACATGGATGATCTGATATGTGTGTGTGTGTGTGTGTGTGTCCAATCCAAATCTTGCCACATAAGTGATCTTGTTGGGCCCTCAAGAGAATGTCTTCGTGATTACTGAATTAGGGAACATTACTTGGAAGAGATCGCTAGTCTCACTGTTGCTATTAAATGAGTGGTTTTTAGTCACCATGTGTAGTATCAAAGCACCTCGGCTTTCGACGGAGCTGTGATGATATTGCGCTGGAGTCTGGAGACCAGAGGGACCAGGCATTGAGGAGGATGACGGCAGGGGTGAGGCACAAAACTGGCTAATTGGCCGAGTCCGCTGATGGCAAGCTTGTGTTTCTCCGCTCTGGCGTGTGACTCCAGCGGCTTCACACTTAGAGTCCCTAATTGAATATTTTTTTGCAAAGTTTGCAGCGAGCCTCGTACCTGGAGCTGGGTACCGCTTGTAACCAACAGCGGAAATCGCTGTGATCCAGCCATGTCTCATTGAAAGTACACTTTCCCATTTTCCACACGTAGCCGAACTTTAACAAAACTCTGAGGAGACGCATATTTCGCGGGCAGGTATTGCATTTATCACGGGATTTGTAGTCTTATCACCGCGTACGCACCAACACCAATATCCCCCAGAAAGAACTACAACACACCGAACCAACGTTCTAAGGCCAGCGTTCTGCTGCTTTTGTTACAATTGTAACAAAGACTCTAGAGCTACGCTTTGTAGGCTACGACTCGATACTTTTTGCTACTTTGTAATAACTTTCAGCGGCCAGCGTTTCTGGAAATGAATGAGAGTAAAACCTTTTTTAGACCTGACTAAATGAAATCGAATACCTCGGATGAACATCTGGCATTTTTTAAGACGTTTTAAGGCCTTAAATTTAAAGTTCAGGGTCATATTCACAAAACATCTTAAGGCCAAAAGTTGCTCCTAAATTGACGATAATAATGGGCGTCAGTCCTAATTTTAGTTTGTAAGAGTATTTTAGCGCTAAAACCAGCTCCTAAATCTGTGAAACGTTAAGAGTAGTCAAGAGGACTCCTAAGTCACTAAGACCAAATCACAAACTATCCTAATCCACCCAAAGACACTGTACACCACTGAGGCATAGCGATAGAGCCTGAGGTGCTGAACCTTTTCTTCATAAATGCAATACATTTTGATTTATACATTTGAATCTACGGTGAGACGCCAAAAATAAATCTTATCCGATTACCTGTGGCAGTGGTTTTCATGAGTTCACATTTACAAATGATTGAACAGAGTAAAAGAAATATATAATAAGCATATTTGGTGTGCTGTCCAAGGGGATCGAGGGCTCTGAGCTTGGAATTTAGCCCAAACCCAAATTTCTCCCCCGTATCCCCAGCTGAAAGTGGAGCGGGGTAGGGGAGGGATGCAGAAAACTGTTGAAGTAACTATAGGCGAGTCGGCTCTCGTCTGTGTATATATTCCTCCTCTCGAGCTGATTGGATAGACCGTTTGAATGCGTTTCTCCCAAACTTTGTTTATAAAACATAATTTGTCGCTTAAATTCTGCATTCTCTTGAGATGCAGACATTTAAGAGGCGGACAATTAACTGTATATACTAGTTTAATTAGTGACACTTAGCCTACATTTTAAAACCTTTATTTGAATATGACAACATTTTTATTAAAAAATATTTATTTGAATATGGAAACATGACACCTCATTCTACAATATCTCTATGGTTAAATCGCTGACTCCTCCCCCATCAGCCAATCACTGTGTATATTCCATGGCAAGGAGGTCAACCCCGCCCTTTCTCTAAGCTTAAGACTTATCTCTATTCCTTAGTAAAAGTTGGTCTCAGTAGCTTTGTGAATAGGTTTTAAGAGAACTCTTAACTAAGAACTTTTACTGCTATTTAGGAGAACTCTTAGTGGCAAGATGAAATGTTTTGTGAATACGGCCTCAGATCTTTATTTACCTTTGCATTGCAAAGAAGCAGAGTGTCAACTTGAGATTTGAATCCGTGGCGGAAGGAAGTAGTGCTGCACAAAAGAGGGTTTTAAAGACACTCCGTTGTTATTTCTTATTTATTTACACACTCGTGCCGTCAAACTGTTGTATAAACGCAATATCACACTCATAGCCGTGCAATATGGCTGTATATCAGCACACTGTGGTTACCTACGCCTACGGACGAATCACATCCGTGCTGATACACAGCCATGTCGCACGGCTACGAGTGTGACATTGCTCGTGTAAAGTGATATTTCTATTCTATAGCGAGATGTAAAGTGCTATTTCTCTTTATCTAGCATTTTCAAAGACTAATAAAATATAATACTGTGGCTTGGCTTGACACACAAGAAATCCAAACTTCAAACATTTTTTACTGAACCAATTTTTATGGACCTTTTTACAAAGCTGATGCACGAGCAAAATTATTATAGGGTGAGACCGCCCTGATTATAAAGCAAAACGTGATTGTAGCAAGAACGTGCTACGATTGGTCAGCGCAAATGGCCGTTATCTGATTGGCCTGAGTAGACGGTGGGTGGAGTCCACGGCTTGATGCTAGAAATGTTTTAAAATCCACAAATGTGTCCAGTGAACCACACATGCACAGAAAGCAATTCACAAATGTACAGGAAGTGATTCTCAAGTAAATGCCAGGTAGAGTTGTGTTTGCTCCAAACATGTATTTGTGAATCTCTTTACATTTGTTGATCATAATCTATGTATTCGGAATAAAGGAACAATTCTGACCCCATATCTGAAAGACCTGGCTGAAGAGGCTGAAAAGAGCAGCTTTTGGTTCTGGATGAGGAGAAAGGAGAAGTGAGGCTGCTGGGCTGGAAGGGAGACGTCAGTGAGAGGTGGACTCCAGCTGATGACCCTGCAGCTGAGCTACAGATCCCGGTGGAGGAGCTGCAGGCACTACTGCATCTACCTGTCAAATAATGAGAGCATGACATTTAAATCGAAAACGCCAAGAGGGCCTGAATCTTTTAAAAAACATATCTTTTTCTTATGCTTACCTTTTTCTACTTTTCTTGATTTCTTTCATGCTCTCTGAATGGTTTTTAAACCAGGCATGATCTAAAATGGCATCTAAGGTGTCCACAAACTTTGTCACTCTGTTTTTCTGAAGAAGATCCAGGCATTCTGTAAAGTTTTCAGAAGACAGCTGATTAGTAATGTTTGTCCATATTGACACACATAAACAGATTTTGAGATACTGTATGTAGTTCATGTAAGGTAATGCTACCATGAAATACACTGCATTTGTTGCTGTTACTATGGCATTCTCTGGTTGCCCATGAACATTTTTTCATTGCTAAACATTCGCTGTCAATGCCCTGAATTTTGTCATCAAGGTTTGACACTAATAATTTTTCTGTCACTTATATCAGAGCTTTATATGATTTTTAAGCAATGTTATTTCCATTTCATTCTTGTTATTGGTCTCACCTCTGGACAGGAGGCTTTTTTTTTCCTTCAATGAGCTGATTCATTATTTCATACAAGCTGTCAATTCCCTCTAATACAGCGACCTCTCTGGATACAGCGTTCATGTGAAAACACTTTAAAGCATCTCTGTCTGTCCCTGTAAACAATACATCTCTACTGTTAGTTAAACATCAACAGTGAACTGTAGTAAATAAGTCATCAGTGAAATGTGTTCAGAAAGCCAACTCACGTCCTTTCTTGATGTGCTTTGCGATGCCAAAGTCTATTAACTTTATCTTCATGTTGTCTGGGTGGATGAGAATGTTTCCCCAATGTGTGTCACGATGATGAACATCACACTCAATGCAGAAATGTAGTGCATCAATGAGTTTCCTCATAATGCATTTCACCGTTTCTTCGGTCAGGCAATCTCTCTTTTCTTGGATGAACTTACATAAGGTCATGAAGGACTGATCATATTCCAAAATTAAAGTGATTCGTTTTTTCTAACCTTACTACATGCTCATAAGTTGAAGGGTTTTGCAACATTATATGTGCCTCTTCATTCATAGGTTTCAAATACCCAGGCTAAAGAAAAGAGATTGACAAAAGGTTAGTTGATTCCTAACTAATTTCAATTAAAGATGAAAGCAATGAACTTTACAATTACTTTACTACTGATGTTTCTAGGCTTTGTGTAATGCAGTTATATCTCATACATCTACATACAGATTTTCATAAAACAATTCTTAATAGAGATTTTCATGAAGAATTAAGTCTTCTCAACTCAGACATGGGATTATCAACAAATTTGATGTCCACCTAAAAACTGTTTTTTTTGTTTTTGTTTTTACATTTGTGAATTTGAACAATAAAACGTTTGGTTTATGCAGCATACTTGTTTGCCATCCCATTTTCTAATCCCTTTATGGACATGACCGTAGGCTCCTGATCCAATCTTCTTTCCCACTTTATAAAGAGACTCAAAGGAACCTGAAAAAGACACAACATCATGTTAATATACAGCATGAGATTGAACTCCAGCAGCAGCTGCTTGTGACTGAAGTGTTTGTGAGTTTCCCATCTCCCTCTGCTGAGTGGTTTGCGTTTGTAGCTACGTATATCTTTATTTTCTATCTTTAATTGCTGCATATATTGCTTGATAATCATCATAATATATCTGATATTACCTTATATTGCCTATGACATTAATCTGACATCACTAGCTTTAATCAAAATTGGGTTTTCCTCTCACTCCTTTTAGGAGTCCATCAAACAACTGTGGTGAGTTGGATCAGTGATTAAACACAGTGAGTCAGGTCATCTTCACCTATTATTACCTCTAATTGTTACTTCCACTGCCTGTCACATGCTTACTATAGCTTTCTCTGTCAGCGGTAAGATTTACACATAATAAATGCAGGGAGATAGGCTAATGGAGAAGATTTCAGAATTAGAGACATGCTTTAATTAATAATAATAATAAACTTTAATTGAGGATAGTAAGAATGCAAGTGCTTTAGATTCTGTTTTGCATTGCTAGTCTGGGCCTGTGGTCATCCCACAATACAAATGATGTTAAGTTATCCTAAAAAAAAAAATATATATATATATATATATATATATATATATATATATATATATAGGCTACATTAAAACCTGACATTATCCTGATGGGACCAGCTGCACTGTCTGAAGACGCTTCTGACGCTGTCTGTTGTTCAAGAGTGGCTTGACACAAGGAATGCGACAGCTGAAACCCATGTCTTGCATACGTCTGTGCGTAGTGGTTCTTGAAGCACTGACTCCAGCTGCAGTCCACTCTTTGTGAATCTCCCCCACATTTTTGAATGGGTTTTGTTTCACAATCCTCTCCAGGGTGCGGTTATCCCTATTGCTTGTACACTTTTTTCTACCACATCTTTTCCTTCCCTTCGCCTCTCTATTAATGTGCGTTGACACTGAGCTCTGTGAACAGCCAGCCTCTTTTGCAATGACCTTTTGTGTCTTGCCCTCCTTGTGCAAGGTGTCAATGGTCGTCTTTTGGACAACTGTCAAGTCAGCAGTCTTCCCCATGATTGTGTAGCCTACAGAAGTAGACTGAGAGACCATTTAAAGGCCTTTGCAGGTGTTTTGAGTTAATTAGCTGATTAGAGTGTGGCACCAGGTGTCTTCAGTATTGAACCTTTTCACAATATTCTAATTTTCTGAGATACTGAATTTGGGATTTTCCTTAGTTGTCAGTTATAATCATCAAAATTAAAAGAAATAAATATTTGAAATATATCAGTCTGTGTGTAATGAATGAATATAATATACAAGTTTCACTTTTTGAATGGAATTAGTGAAATAAATCAACTTTTTGATGATATTCTAATTATATGACCAGCACCTGTAGATCATTGTGTGAGTGTGTATGTTTGAGTGAGTCATGATGAGTGACGGTGTGTGTGTGCATGTGAGTGTGTGTGTGTGTGTCTAACATATATTTGTGGATCTCGTTCTATTCATTTGTGCATATTATTATTTTTTGTGAATCTCTTTACGTTTATTTGTGGATCATAATCTATTTATTTGGAATTTTGCTACAATTCTACCCCCATAAAAAAAGAGTCTACACTGAAATCTGCTGAGCGGGACCTCTTAAAAGCAGACACGCCAAAAGACCCCAAGAGATTCAGGAAACCCAATCGCCTGTTCATTGAAGATGAGGATTCAATTCCTACTGGAGACACAAACTGCCATGTTCCAAGCAGGGTAATTGGGACATTCTAAAACGCTTAACGTGGCTTAATGTACTAAAACAGTGACTTTAACAGACCAAACTCACTAAACATCATACTAATAAAGTATACTATGTCCAAAAAAATCAGATGAGCCCAGAATATGATCTTAAGCCACGTTAAGTGTTTTCTTATAATGGTTTTCTATGGGAGGAAAAGGCTTAACTTGTTATTAAACGCGTTAAGATCATATTCTGGGCTCATCTGATTTTTTTGCACATAGTATACTTTATTAGTAAGATGTTTAGTGAGTCTTAGTACATTAAGCCACGTTAAGCATTTTAGAATGTCCCGGGTAAGGGAACAGCCACACAATGCACTAGGAAGGGAAACTGAATTGATGAAACCAAGAACAGCACTACCATGTACTATTCTGTTATTTAATCTTGCAATGCAGTTTTCGTCAGACGAATCAGCTCAACTTCTCACTTAATCCTTAAGAGTCAATACAAACGCAATTAGAACTATTTAAATAACATTTTCCTGTTAACGATGTTTCAAACTATGCATTTCAATAATTAATCTAGCATTTCTCACTTACTTTCTTGACTTTAGAGCCGCGATGAACACTCATCACTGCTCAAGCGGCCATTTCACTTCACTCCGTGACGAGAGACTGTTCACCTCTACTCAGCGCGAGAGATGACGCAACCCACGGAGCTATTCTTAATTGTTTAATTTAATTATTTTTTCCAATTTGTGACATTTTCTACATTTCTTCAACAATATTTAATTTTTTAAACATGAAAATAAATCAATAAATCAATAAAATTGTTTACATGTGCATTTTAATCTTTCTCTTTTTTTTTATACAGGTTTGACATGGGCTATAGTAACCTAGGTTACATTAGATATAGAGATTTTTCTTTCTTTCCATTGTGTAAAATGCATTGTGTACATACTAAGATCTCACTATAGAAATCTAGAATTTTAACTGCATTTTTTAAATGATAAAAAAAACAAAAAAACAATTCTGTCATAATTTCCTCACCATCATGTTGTTTCAAACCTGTATGACTTTCATTCTTCACTGGAACACAAAAGGAGATGTTTAGCACAATGTCAGGGCCAGCCTCAGCCTCAGACACCACTGACATTCATTACACCATTTTTTTCATGGTAATGCACCATATTGTCATGTTTGTGTGATGTGTATGGTCATGTGCCAGTAAAACACATTTGTCCCTATAATGTTGGGCTAGGTGCAGTTGTGTATTGTATTGAGTATCCGGTACTCTTTAATCACCTTGGTCTTGGTAATGCACCATATTGTCAGGTTTGTGTGTGTGTTGTCCCTGTAATGCACCTAAATGTCATATTTTGTGTATTGTAAAATGGATGTCCTCATAAATCGAATGTGTTCTTGATTCATCTAAAATGGTTAGCTCATCTAATAATGCAACACTTGTGAAGATCTGTATATGTTTGTGGTTTCACACTCAGAGTTTATGACCTGAAAGTCCAAATATACATCTATGCCTTTTCTTCCATATCAGCTGTAGTTTGAGTTCTTGAGAAAGAGCTGCTGATTCCTCCATATGAAACACTTAAAGTCACTGATATTAGAACAAAAGAGATATGAAACCATTTTCCATGATCAAAAATCAAATTTTGAAGTGGTAAACTTGTTTGCTTTAACATGACAGAAATACTTCATAACAGACTTGTTTGACCCATCAAAACTCTGCATCTCTGGTATCATCTGAATTCAGAGTTTCCCACTTGTAAATATGAATTCAATATGTTATTCATGTGGATAAAACACAAATATGATTCTTCCAGCTTCACTTGAACAACAGTTCTTGATCTGGAAGAGGGTCATTTACTTAAAGAAGTTCAGTACGCCTGTCTTTGAGCTTTACTTAATTAAGGTTACACAAGAACACAATAATTAATGTAGGCTAAAATAAAGTAAATGATAACAAAATCGTCGTTTTTGTGTGAACTAACCCTTAAGTTCATTGAACAAATGAAATGTGCATAGTGTTTTGTAATATATCTCAGAATTTATATCTCTATATCTCAGAATTCTGACTTTATATCACGCAATTGTGACTTTATATCTCAGAATTCTGACTTTATATCACGCAATTGCGACTTTATATCTCAGAATTCTGACTTTATAACTCGCAATTGCGACTTTATATCTCAGAATTCTGACTTTATATCACGCAATTGCGACTTTATATCTCAGAATTCTGACTTTATAACTCGCAATTGCGACTTTATATCTCAGAATTCTGACTTTATAACTCGCAATTGTGAGATAAAAAGTCAGAATTCTGAGATAAAAAGTCGCAATTACTCTTTTTTTTTTATTATTTAGTGGCGGAAACGGGCTTCCATAGTATGGCATGTGTTTTGTGGAGGTTTGCTAACATTTGATTCTGAATGAGTTTGCTCAGCTGCACAGACTCGATAAGAATGAAGATGTATTTAAGAATTATACAGACTACAAGCGTTTTCGGGCTAAAAATGAAAATAATGACATGGCACTGATGTCCGTGAATACAGTAAGAAACATGATGAAACAAATGTAACTTTAACCACATTTAACAGTACGTTAGTAACAAGTTAACAAAACATTTAGAAAGACAATTTACAAATATCACTGAATATCATGATATCATGGATCATGAACAGTTTTTATCGATCCATCTGCCATTTTCACTATTGTCCTTGCTTGCTTCACAATACCTGCAGAACGTCTGACGATTCGGCTGTGCAGCTCCAGACGTTAATACTGCCTTGAACATGGGCTGGTATATGCAAAAGTTGGAGGAGTACATATTAATGATCCCGACTGTTGCATTACTGTCGGTGTTATATTGAGATTCACCTGTTTTTCCGTGGTGTTTTTCACGTGTGAGATTTACATAAGGAGGAAACAATGGTGTTTGAGACTCACTGTATGTCATTTCCATGTACAGAACTCTTATTATTCAACTGTGCCAATGTAGCGGTGTGTTTTCTGCGTTGTGTCGTAATTAAAGACAGACTATGAAAATGAAAATATATGAGGACTTGTGCAGCATATAAACCAGCATGTGGCTGGTTTCATTTGGATCAAGCTCAATCAGATTGACTAAGGTGTTTACATGAATGTTTTTCAATCCGATTGAGCCGTCAATCCAATTACAAATGGATTATTTGGTGCATGTAAATGTAGTCAGTGTAAAACCTGTGCAACTCCCAAAAAGACAGGTTCCAGTGGCCATGATGAAACCTTTGAAGGAAGAGCTGCAAGATCTTCAGAGGAGATGAATCATTGCATGGGTAGAGAGCAGAGAGCAGCATGAATTGGATCAGTAGTATGGTGGTTTTGTCATGTCAAGCTGGAGGAAGAGTCCAGTTATCACCACATTCTCTTCCACGTTCAGAAGTTATTGTTGGGTGTGAATGCCTATATGGGCTTAATTCCGGCCCCTGAGATCTTTCAGAGAAAGCTCACACTCACACTTTAGAGGGCCTGCCAGGAATACACATTATAGCAGATGATGTGCTCATTACAGGACAAGGAGAGACACAAGAAGCAGCTGAGAGAGACCATGATGAAAAGCTGAAAGTGTTTCTAGTACGATGCAAAGAGAAAGCTATGAAGCTAAATGCTGACAAGCTAAAATTGAGACAAAGAGAAGTCTCTTATATCGGACACCTCCTGATGGGTTGAAAATAAACCCAGAAAAAGTTTGAGCAACAACACACATGGCAAAACCAACAGATTTATAAGGAGTTCAGAGACTGCTAGGAATGGTAAATTACCTCAAAGTTCTGTGCACATCTTTCAGACTAGTGTGAGTCCCTGAGACAGCTGAAGGTGGAGGTGGACCATACAGCATGAAGAGGCATTCTGTAAAATAAAAGAAACAATTGCAAATGCACTGGTGTTGAAGTATTACAACTCTGAGGAATAAAAGCATTTGAGCCTCATAAGATCTGGAGAAAGGGCACAGTGGTGCAGCCCATTGACTCGAGATCCTACAGTGTCCAGCTGGATTCTGGAGGTGTGAAAAAAGGAGAAATGGGACATCTCCGAAGGGAGCATGCAATGACCCCTAAAGACTCTAACCAAACAGAGCATGTTGATCCTGACAACACAAAACACAGAAATGGCTGACGTTCAGAGCGCTGTACAGTTAGACATCCCAGCATCTGTTTTCACAAGAGCAGGACGTTTATCATTATCATTATCATTTTCACATCCAGCGCCACTTTGTTCAAATAGCAAATGCATTTGCGTCCATCTGTTCGCCCATGGGTGTGCTGGTCTAAAATGAGGTGTGTTCAGGCGCATTGTTGGCGTGTTGCTATTTTTAGGCACACAAACCTGCCAAATAAATATATGTTCTTTACTCTGTAAGAGTAAAGATGAAGGTGTCTGACATCTCAGCTCTGTACAATCAATGATAACTTGGGTGTCGGAGTATTTGCCGAACACACTCAGCATTGTGGCTCTAATGTCCTCAGGAGACATCCATATTCCAACAGCACCCAGTAAAGTATATAAAAAATTGACCCAAGTTTTTATAATCCTAGTGACAGGTAAAGCAAGAACAGGAACAGTTCATCAATCAGAGGAAGGCATCGACTCTGGTAGGGAGGCAGGGGGACAAGTCTAAGTGGCAATACTGATAATAATTTCCTATTCATAATAAATGTATGTTTTTTATATTGAAATAGATATTACTGTTGTCCTTTTAAAAACAAAATAATAGGTGATGCTTTATTTTAGTGTCCTTGTTAGACATGTTGCATGTAATTATGCTAAATTTACTATAATTATGCATAGCTAATAGTAAGTACGTTATTAATATTACTCACTGTATAAATTACACTGTAACATGGACACCTTCAAATAAAGTAACCACATGATGTAGTATGCGCCATGCCTACCGGTCGATGAGGTGGACATTGTGTACATTGGTGTGATACACACACGGAACCAAGTTTGGTAATTGCCTCCGGCTGTGCAAAATTACCGTAACGCCGTTTTGATAGCGGTTTACCGGCTTGGACCTGGAGACGGAAAGCTGCATCAGTGTTGCCAACTTAGCGACTTTTTTCCAAGAAAGCGCATTGTGACAAATATAGCGACTTGTTGAAACCCTATCTATCTTTCGAGACCCCCCGGTACTGTCGCACGAGCGCGAGATCTTGCTTTCCCGCCGCAGGCGCACCTCTCTCTGCATCTGCTGTTCAGTAGCGAGAGGAGCAGCGCATTCAGTTGAGGCTGTGCGCTTTGTCAGAGAACAAATAAAATAGATACTATTGCTTCTAACCTGAGTGATCATTTTACATATACATATAGCCACAATCACAGCAACTGCCTTTATCTTACGTGTATGGTGATTTTGTCAGACAACGGCTGCGTCCGAAACCGCCTACTCAATGAGTTGGTACTTACTTAACGAGCGCTAAAAGAGTAGGTACTTAACAGGCAAATCTCGTTGAGTATGAATGCGATCCGTACATAATCCGCCATGTTGACGTTATCATGTGACCTACGACGTTATCACAAGCGCAATAACTTAAAAGATATTAATTATTAATTCATCTATCTGTAAATATCTTGATATTGATTAAACTTGCTTATTTTGTGGTCTTGTTGAAGAAACAGCTGCCAGTAATTTTTTAATTGTAGTACAACTAATATATTTTGGGTTAATTTAAAGTTCTTATATTTTGAACTACTAATGTGAGTTTATTTTTTGTTACAAAAACCCAAATTCGCATGAATATGTTGCTAATTTCTTTGTTATATGTAAAAATGTTCATCCACAAGCAAAAGTGGCACAAATCTCCTTTGTTTTCCTCTTTTTCTTGTTGAATTAGCTCTAGTTTCATCCCTCAGGCTTAAAAAATAATAAATAAATACTTTTATGCATTATGATGTATTCAAAATATTTAACCCTGTCATCATGCTTTATGTCTGTGTATATAATCTCAAGCCATGATGTAAACAAACACATATTTGTTTTTGTTTTTTTGGTCATTATTATTGTTCATTGTTAAAGATACAACCATGGTATCTTCCCTGATCTTGTATGTAATTATAGGTCCTGCAATAAAAGTAAAGATATGAGTGACAGGTGCACTAACACCTCACAGCACCAGTAACTCCACAACCCTGCGGTTTTCCTCAGTGTTAGCAATGTCTGCACAAAGAAGACGTCGGACAGCTGCTCGAAGATCTCGCCTTTGAAGAAGACCGATTTTTTACTCAAAAAAATGTAAGTATTACTACTTAAAAATTAAGATTATCCCAGAATGAATTGCTTTGCTAGCCCACCCCAACACTTACACACAATAATATTGATAAATGCTGACCAAAACTTTACTTTTCGTTTTACTTCTTTAGTAAAACAAGCAAAATGTAGTTTTGTCATATGACATAGGTATGCATGAACACACACTAGACAATTACAGCTGATGTGAAAACATCTCAATTTACAGTCAAGCAATGAATTAATGCATAAAGTAATAAAATATATAAATTTACTTATAATAGCATAATTAATAAAAAAGTGAATGATTTCATTATTTGCTGCTTTGGTCACTGTTTAACATCCTCACATTATGAGCTCATGAAGGGTAATCACCATATATGTAACCAATATCTAGGTGACATTAAACACAAAAGCAGAGATTTTATTAAGAAAATTAGTAGCATTCATCCAAAAATAAAATTGCTAAAGAAAAAAAATGAACAGATCATGACATCAGCTCCATCACACAGAACAGAGAGAGGATTATACAGTCTGTCTAAATCTGTCCATTATTGTATTTAATATTTGAAGAAGTTTATATACGAATTAAAAGAAAATAAACTTGAACACTGTATGCAAATATCCATAAAATCCATATGAATGAAAATAATTCTCACCTGCTATTTATAAAAATATTTCAGTCTAAACTTGGCGTCACTATTTGTTCAGGGTGGTCAGAGTTTTTTCTCTGTTTTCTAAGAAGAAAATAAAAGTGAACAATCCTCTGTAAGTTTTAACTATTTTAAATATTGTTGCAGATTCATTCAAAACTCAGCAGTATTTTATTGTAATATTGTAGGCATCTCTATTTCCTCTGGGTGCTGCGAGTCCTTCCTCCCTGCAAAACAAAAGCATCGACTGACCTCTCGTATGTGTTTTTACCATGATTGCAGATTGTTCCAGATCAGATGAGTGTGAATCATCAGATTGTGTGAAGCTCAAACTCACCAGCTCTTCTTGCACAGATGATCTGAAGAAGAATCACAGTAGGAGCAGCAAACACTGCCATCTCAACAATAATCACAATCACTGCAGGAAACGTGTGGAAGAAGAAGAGAAACTGGACATGACTGAAGTCAAGGGGATTAAACTATGAACAGTTATTGATGAAGCTGATAGTTTAATGGTGTAAAGCTGTCAGGATAAATGAACGTGTCGTACCTCTGAATAATGATCCAGCAGTCACACTGACTTCAGTTTCTGATGCTGTGTCAGCTGGATCTGTGGATCACGTCTGTTAGTTCAGTTCAACACATCATGACACACATAAACAACATCATCATCACAGAAATTATGAATATGTGCTGGACCCACTGTTCCACGAGTCTATCATCTATTATCATTTTATTTCAATCTCAAGGTGTCAGGAGGAGAATGACTTAAACATTTACCAAAAATTAAAGATTTTCTGTCCAATGTGATCTCATTATCATTCATTGATCTTTGTTTGTAAAGTGTACTTCTAGCTTTATTACATTTGGTAAGTTTGTATAAAAATTTAAATGTAGAATGTATTGACAGCATCTAAAACTTACAACCTTTTATGTATGAAATCGCAAGAAATGCACAAATATTTACAAAATATTTGAGGTTTCAATGCTGAATTAATTGTTACAAGTGCAAACCACTGAAGTGAGAAAGACTGATGTGTGACAGTGATCATGGCAGCAGCTATAAAGTGTTAAAGCTTTCGCTTTAAAAAGTCATTTACAATATAAAAAAACAAATGGCCGAGCAACAACACAAACACTGCAAAGGCTGCAGCCCGATTGGACACACAGGTGTCTGATATACAGTGTTGCCATGGACAACGGTGAATATTAGGAAATATCAGATGACTGATTTATTTCAACTGCTGTTGTCCAGAGCAGCTCCATATCAGTGTGAGCCTCAGTTATGGTGCTCTCAGTTCCCGCCTGGGCTGCTGCCATCCTTCGAATGATGCCTGTAGCTGGGTTGAGGTGTCACTGAGTCATCATATGCAGCATATCTTCATTGAGAACTAAAGCATAGAATAAGGGTCTATCATAGCCTTGCTGCTGATGATAACTTGACCTGGGCCACCCTTGTGGTCTGCGTTGGTGTTCAGGAGATGAGACAGCACTGGTATGATGGGACTTACGGCTGTTTCACACCGCAAGCGTGAGCGACGTTTGAGCAGTGCATATTTTTTTCGGCGTGCATGTTAACCAGCGGATGCATTCACACCGAGAGCAGGAGCGTCGCGTGAGCAGCAGTGAAGCGGGGGTTTCTATTTTTGCTGCGCTGCTGATGCTCAATTAAAGTGAAAGCACACTTTTGATGGACAAAATAAATATGATTTCACACAAAAAAGGGCTCAAAATGCACAGAATAAGCATGTCAAATGTCAAATATGACAGAAAAGAAAATTAAGAATCAAAAATATTTATAGAAGATTTACTCATTTAACTTGTTTTTAATTATTCAGTTTGGGTTAAAGTATGGTGTATTATAAAATAATTTTATAATAAATAATTTAAATAATTTTGCTGTATTGTAAACGTATACACGGGAGAAGGTGTAAAACACAAAGCTTACCTCATTCGTGTGCAGTAATGGAAGACACAAGGCTTTCATTTATTTATTATGCAGTGACGATGTTGTTACACCAGTGGTGTAGTCTAGTCCTAAAAAAAGAAGTGGTGTAGTATTACGTAGTTTTGGTTTGAACATTAGGTTAAAATTTACAACAGCGCATAAAAATGTGGTCTGAGTTTCACAAACAAAAACCACAGCCAGGCTGAATTAAAATTTAGATCCACTCTCTGTCAATAGGTGGTGCTTATGGAACAGCAGAAATAGAGCTGTTTCCCTGGTAACCTCAGTAAACAATTCAGTGCTGCTTATAAACACTACATGGAGGGAAGATGAAAAGAAAATGCTATCAAAACTTTTTCTCAAGTCAGTTCCCTTCAGAGATACATTCATAGAATTCATTCATACTTTAATTCATATTATTTCCCTCAGCACTCACTTGTAAAGGTTGTAAAACCTCTCACTTCTTTACGTCAGTTTTTCAAATGAAACGAAACCTACGCTACATGCCTGTGTCTGCATAAGACTGTTGCTTACTTTCATCATTTTAATGACAATAAATATATTAAACTGTGAAATACTAACCAACAGAAATTGTATCATGGTTTATATTTAAGCACCTGTAAGCTTATCAGTTTGACAGAATTTTCTACTTCAATGTGCCATAGGAAGTCAAACTATGTATGTATATATATATATATATATATATATATATATATATATATATATATATATATATATATATATATATATATATCAGCATTTGTTATGAAAAATAGCAACCTACACATAGAAACAGTAGCTACAGCATGTCACAGTTGTAATATAAATCTATAGTGAAAATATATTCCCTTAATAGATTATAAATTCTACAAGTTAGCCAAATTTACCACAATTAATACAATAAAACGTGATAAATTTCAATAAGAGTGGGTCATGAATAGTTTAAAAAGCTTCCTATTATAATAAATGTTGGCGCAAGATGATGTTTTTTCCTCTTTTCATCAGTCTTTTGTTCATTTTGTTCATCAGTCTAGATCATGTTTGACTTTCTCTATAGGGCTTTAAAGTGTTAACTCTCAATAGAATTTAAATGGATCGCACATTTTATCATCAGTGTCAAGACAGGAATGGCTCGTGGAAATCTTATCACACTTTTGGAGCGCCATAAGATTCAGATGAGGCCTATGGTGATTCATGCGGCACTGATGCATTATATAAACCGGGCTTCAGTTGCGCGGATGGTCTTTTCAGTTCGTACGGGAACTTAGCGTTTATAAAAGCATCGAACTCATGATGTATATAATAATTAATAGTCTTATTTGCTCACCACCATATTTCTCACGCCGTGTCCGCTGCAGGGAGAGAACTGCGCTCAATGCACCGCTCAAAACACTGAATGTCTTTGATCGGAGTTCTCTCACTGCAGCGCGAACACGCACCGTCAAGCCGGATTTCTTTATTCAATGATAGGTGTGAAAAGATAGAATGATAGAAGTTCTAATGCACCAATTACAACAAAGAATCGCGAGTTAACATGACAACAGATTATGGACTTTCGACGCAAAAAATACAAGTGGGTATACGCAAATTCTGATCATTTGTAAGTCATAATACGCAAACAGCCCTGGGCAAAAAGTAAGTATACGGCGTATACGTGCGTATGGCCCCGACTACACCACTGACACTGACGTGAAGCTCTAGAAAAGGGTCAGATGTCAATTGCTTTGGAAAGAGGGCTATTGTCCTCTGGAAAGAAAGATGACACTGATTCTTGCTACAGCAGTGTTTGTTCATGCTGAATCAGATTCAGAGTTGACAGCCATGCTGCATGCATTAGACTCGTTCTGACAGACTGTGGCTGAATGATTTGTTTCTGGGCTCGGAGTGGGACGCGAAAATCACCTTGCCCTGCCCCGTGCCTTTCTTCCTGGAGGTGCATGAAAAACTTTGTAGTATGGAACAAGTGTGCCAATATGGAAGGCCACATGTACCAAAATCTGCTTCAAAAGTTTTTCCTCTCTCACTACCCTTGATGCTGGGGCGGGTCAGGGGGTTTGTGAGGATTCTCCAGGTGGAGTTCGCAGTTGCGATGCATGCCCGGAAAATGCTGCCACCTGGTGGTGTCCTCCGCAGCTCCCGTCCAGCACCTGTGAGACAATGGCACTTCTTGCTGCTAAGGCTTACAGTGCTGCTGAACAGGCCGCCTCTGCCCTGCATGCGATGGCCATCCTGCAAGCACCAGGCCAAAGCACGATGCACAAGGGTAGTTCTGAGCAGGGGTTGATGCAGGAACTGTGTGCAGCAACTGACCTCCTCGCCCTCCAAATGATGAAAGTCACGGAGCTGAACCTCGGCCAGATGATGTCCACCTTGGTCGTCCAGAAAGTGCCATTTCTGGTCGGACCCTGGTCTGCTCCACCTCGCTGTGGTTCCATTAGTCCTGCTGGTTTGGTACCTAGGAGCCTGGTTAGTGCTTCCCAGCCCATGATGTTGGCTCATTCGGATGATCAGACTCGACTATGTGATTCAGTTCGCCCAGTGTCCCCCCAGGTTCAGTGGCATCTGTTTCACCTCAGTGGTAAACGTAGAGGGCCCTTCACGAGCTTCCGTTCAAAATACTAACGCAGAAATGGCTTTTCAAATGTGTTTGCTCCTAAGATTGGTTTGCAGCGATAGACCTGAAGGATGCATACTTTCATGTTTCAATTCTCCTTCAACACAGACCGTTCATACGCTTTGCGTTCGAGGGACGGGTATACCAGTATAAGGTCCTCCCCTTTGGGCTGTCCCTGTCACCCTGCATCTTTACGAAAGAAGGCTGCCCTTACCCTCTACGGGAAGTAGGTTTTTGCATCCTCAAGTATCTTGGTGACTGGATCATCCTCACCCACTCCTGAGATGGGACCTGGTGACAGCTCAGCCATCTGGGGCTTCAGGTCAACTGGGAAAAGAGCAAACACTCCCCCGTGCAGAGGATCTATTTTCTCTTTATGGAGATGGACTCGGTCAACCTGACAGCTTGTCTCATCAACGAGCATGTAGTCAGTCAGTACTGAACTGCTTAAAATTGGTGGGATGATTTCAGAGGCTCCTGGGGCACATGGCATCTGCAGCCGTGGTCACGCCGCTCGGATTGCTTCATATGAGACCGCTTTAGCACTGGCTACATGTCCGAGTCCTGAGAGGGGCAGGGCACCATAGCACTCTCCGAGTGACTATCAGTCCGACCTGCCCCAAGCTTTCTTTGTACCTCGCTTAATACATCTAAGATGATTTGACAGATGATCTTGTGTGTGACACTTATGTAAAATTATTAGGTAATTATTCCCAAATAAAAAATTCGCAAATAAATCTCTCAACGAGTAAATCTGGGTGTGTGTACGTTATAATAGACTACACAATATTATAAAATTATTTGCAAATTTATTTTTAAATCATTATTATTATCCCTGATTCACATTAGGGTGCTCTTGTAAGAAAGTAGCAGTGGCTTTCTGACTTTCTGCTCCCGAGCAGGTTTAAGCTTACAGACCTGTTTCTATGACAGCAAGTCCAGGATGAGCAAAGAACCAATCAATCAAAGATCATGCCAAATCATCATCAATTAAATCCAGCTAACTGAGTTAGCCATGTACGAAGAACGGACCCCAGACCTTGCTTTTCTATGGGCTGGATTTCCCCCTAGAACAAGTGTCCAGGCATGTTGTTGTCTCAACAGATGCCTCCACCACTGGCTGGGATGCTGTGTGCCAATGGCATGCTGCCTCAGGCTCCTGGACAGGACCTCGACTGCAGTGGCATACCTGAATGTCTTCAGGATTATTAAAGCTACGTGAAGGAAGGTGAGTTGTCTCAGAGCAAAACACTGAAGGACAGCAGCACTCAAGAACGACCGTCCCTGAGCTTGTGATATGTCTCAGCTATGTAAACATTATCACTGATCTGTTAACGGCTATAATAGCAAACATACAAGTCTCCATAAATTCCTGGCATCTGAGCCACTAAGGACACAGTGGTGTAATTTTATTTATGAAGGGAATGTGTCCAAATACATCTGTGTACCAGTATGTGTGAGTTGTTTTACACCATTGCTAGGAGGGTCAGTAAAACACAGATTATTTGATTGTAATATTAATGCAGCTACATCAAGTAAATTCGATTAACTGATCCATCCATATATTTATAATTAATTCTAATGAGTTACGATTAATTATTTATATTTCCCTTTTGAGCTAATTTGCTACACAGGTGAGATCCCAATTGTCAGTCACTGATGTTAACGTCTCCGGAACGGAGACTTCAGGGGAGCTGGGGTTACACAAGTGACCTAGACGTTTTCTGTACAAACTAAATGATGGATTTTTTTGTTCAGACACCATATTTTGAAAATTAGTAATAAACATTCATCTTAACCTTGTTTTTTTACTAGTGTGCTTCAACAATTCTTGTATGCATAAGCAAATTATATCAGCCTCAGACAGTCTTCAGATCAGTTACTGGAAATGTTAAGAGCCTCCTGTAGGGTCATATTTTCTCAGCTAAATTTTGTTCACTGCACATCTGTACACTGCATCATAGGATGTTGTGTGTTACACTAGATGTATATTATGATTATTTTGAGTTATACATTTGTGCATTAGACAACAGTCTGTACAAGAAAACATGGTCATGACTCATGTATATCAAAATGTCAGACTCACTGACAAATCTGATTAAAGAGCTACTTTTTGTAGATAACACATGATGATAAAAACAATTTTTTTGAGAGCCAGTTCAAACCACTGAAGTGAGAGACTGATGATGTGTGACAGTGATCATGTGATCATGAACCTTGTGTAGTTTGTCTTGATTTCTTCTCAGAGTTTGAGCTGCTGACTGGAGTCAGTGTTGTTGAATCGACTGGAGCTGCAGAAAGTGAATGTTCAGATGCATCACCTGTAGGACATTAACATCATATTTTCGTACTTGATTATGACATGACATGCAGTTTGAGTTCCATCATCACAGTTTATAGTGGCAGTAGTTGAGAAGAGAAGTGTTTATATCCTTATAATTCCTAAAACTGACGTCCTACATGGGTCATAATAGGTTCTAATAGACTTTTCTTATTTATGTGATATTTCATGTATGACCCATGTAGGAGGTCAATATTAGGGATAAGCATTTTATGGTCACGGTGCTCAAATATAAACATAGATACAGGATATGAGTCGTGTCTTCAGTGAATGAAAACAGACAAGACAAAAATGGGATATGGTCAAAAGATCATATCTGTGCATTGAGCCGTGCAATATAAACACAGAGTCTTCTGTAACTGAGTTAGGAAAGTTAGTTTCTCACCTGAATACTTGACAGTGTATGTGTATGAGATCTTGAGTTGATTTCTGTGAGTAAACCGACATCTCCACCCTCTGTTGTCATCTTCATTCAGAAGTGTTGTAGTCAGATTGATGATACAGTGTCCTAGAGCTGATATCTGATATCTGGAGTCTGTTTTCAGATCAACACCAGCCTGATTCGCCCACAGCAGCTGAATTCCCTCAGAATGGTCCCAATCATCACAGGAGACCGAATACAACTGACAGGAGAGAGTCACAGAGCGGCCTGGACTGATCTCAGTCTGTGATGATGATGGAGAGACTGAAACTGAACACAAGACAGAAGATTTCACTCTTTCAAAGAGTCTAAAGAGAGAATTTAAAAAAAAAAAAAAAAACTGCTTACACACAATTTCTGAAAGCTGACACTCAAACAGCAGATCCACACACCAAATCTGCAAAACCATACACTAATTCTCGGCCTTTGACTCATTTTTCAATTTCATAAAACACAACACACAGTTCTCTGTGTAACACACAAAAACCTAACAGGAAGTATCTTGATTTCCTTTTTCAAACGCAACCAATCAAAATGCCACACCAACTCCTCACATGTGCAAACACTCATTGCTTTACTTAACACCAACCAATCATGGCTTTAGAATAGGCCTATAAATAGGCCAAAGGTCAAGTTATAGGTTTTGAACAACTTTTCTGTTGTCTACTTTCTTCCATATTCATCATTTCTAAACCCTATTGAGGAATTTTTCTCCACATGGTGCTGGAAAGTGCATGATCGTCATCCCTATGTCAGCATAACACTTCTCCAGGCAGTGGAGGAGGCATGTAGAGACACTGATGCGCCCTCCATCCAAGATTGGATACGCAAGAGAGAACATAGTATGTGACGTGGATGAAGTATTGTGGCCGAACCCAGCCAAGAGGAAAGATGGAGCCTAGATACACCCAACCATCTCGCCCACCAACAAACACACATACACACACACAACACACACATGTTGGGTTTTCCATGTTTTATGGGGACATTCCATAGGCGTAATGGTTTTTATACAGTACAATCTGTATATTCTGTCTCCCTACACCACAGGTGTCAAACAGAAGGCCCACAGGTCGAATACGGCCTACAAGGGTGTCCAATCCGGCCTGAAGGATGATTTGAATGATAATAAAAAAAATAAAAATGGTCCACCGGCCATAAATCCGAACGGTTATTAGATTTATTTTGGCCAATATCTATTCTGGACTTGTAAACAAACTGTTTTGCAGTCATTTCCCAAACTGTTGTTTGTGTGGAAATATTATGAAGTCTGTAAACAGAACGTTAACACAGCCACATGCTACGGACGCAAAGAGAAGAACAAAGACGAGCCAGCAGAGCAAATACCGTACCAGGCCAAGCTCACTGTTTGTGAAATATAAGAAGAAAAATATAAATATTAAACTGGGTTTTATATGAATGTAACTTAGAAGGGAACTGTCTTCAGAAAAGTTTTGATCTCCGTATAAGTAAGTTAGCCTATTTGACAGTTTTTTACGATTGCTTACACACTAAAATTAAAAATAACACACAGTTACTGAAACTCTACACTCAAGGAGCAAAACCTCAGCCTAGATCTGCAGAACTATAAGCACATTCTCAGCCTCACACTTTTTGCCAAACATTTTTTTGCACAACACTAAACACACTTCTCTACATTAGACACAGAAATCTAACATAATGTCACTTCTTTGCCATTTCAAGACACTGCTTTCCAAAATACCACCCCTGTAAACCAATTGATCAAACATGGCCGTCAGGTGTTCAGACACTTAGGTGCTTAACTGTAAACTCAACAATCAGGTGCAAGTTCTATAAAAAGGCAAAAGGTGAGTTTATGTGTCTTCAACAAAATGGAAGGGAATGTTCCAATAAGAGGGAGAAACATCACTGGCCACAGAGCTATTTTGAATGTCCCGGGACAGCGTGGTGTTAACATCACAATATATGTTGCAATCACGCAGAATGGGGTCCTCAACCAGCATGCCAACTTAAGCCCTTACAACACGGTCCACATATTCACATTTTAGAAAGACTACACAAAATCGTCACAGCAGAAGATCAAATGGATGCAAAGCAGATGAGACACATTGTCATATGGAGCAATGTAAATTTCCATCTATCTGCTCTGGTCCAAAACTTGGTTCCATTAGCGTCCACAATTTTCACTCCAATACCTCCCACCATACTGTTCCTTTCTTAAACCCATTGAGGAGGGTTTTTTTGTTTGTTTGTCAAAGTTGGGTTTTGTTAAATTAATGTAAAGTTTTGAATGAAGTATTTCATTTTGCAAAAGAACAGAGGTGTTCTGCTACTTGTGTGTGTAGATCTGTGAATTGTGTGTAAAAAATCGTAAAAAACTGTAATAAGCGCAGTGCTGCTTTGAGTACAGTGGTAACCAAGGAAACGCTATATCGCAGCTGTTCCACAAGCGCCACCTACTGTCAGAGAGTGAATTTGCATTTTCATTCAGTCTGTCTGTTATTTTTGTGCAGGTGCCTTATGTAGCATAATTTCACCAAGCTTTAAAGTCAGACTATGCTGTTTTTGCTGTAAATCCTGAAATTATACAATGTAATTTAAATCAAAAACAACTGCTCATGTTTAAAATGCAGTGGTGCCTGTATACCGAATGCCTACACATATTTTTTGTTTAAGGCCAGTTTGGCCTGTTATAGAACAAATAAACAACAAATATATAAATTAATTAATTCATTAATTAATTAATGAAAGGAAAAATTGGCAACCGGAATCAAATTTGCTCCAAAAAATTGGAATTGGCCATAAAAAAAAAAAATCAATACTAAAAAACTATTTTATATTAAATATTAAATAAAACATTATTTTAAAAAACTAATAGTATTTTCGCAGTAAAAACAAATGCAGTTTTCAAAGAGCAGTGTGTTTGTCAGCTCACTAAGATTTAAAAAAAACATGGTTACATTTTTTCCCACCCGACCCTTGACCTAAAATGATTTTGTTAATCTCTAATCACTATTTCTACCACCAGATCTACCCATGACAGAAAACATTCTGCTATTTTAGATTTTCAGAAAACATCATTCTGTATGATTTATGTAATATGATTTACGATAAACCTGTTTCCTCATGGGAACTTAAAAATGTCCCCACAAACATTTGGTCCCCTATCAGGACACACATACACAGCATTCCTTTGGAATATTCACCTTTTTCAAAATTATGCTAGTTTTTTTTTTTTCCAACTACACATACTGTGTAATACTATATTCAAAACCACAAATGCTTACAATCTTGGTTTCATGCTTACCATGAATTTTTCAACATCTCTCTGCCAATTACTTTCAGTCTTGTACAGAAATGTACATAGGAGCTCATGAAAGAAGAGCTTTAGGTTTTGAATAACTGTGTATCCAAAAATAGAATATTATGTCAAAGGTGTTTGCAACATAAGATAAATGTTTGCTTTTGAGATGTGTTTTTGTGATTTTTCTGAATGCAGTACTTCATTTTGTAAGAGATGTGAGGCATTTTGTGTGCAATTCTTGGATTTGTGTGTAAAGGTTTGAAAAAAAAAGGAAAAAAAAAGAAAGTTTTGAAAATGCGTAAGCAGTTGAAAAAAGTAAATTAAATAATCATAAAATTACCATGAAGGACATGCAGATTAACACGTGCATCAGTTCCTTGTTGTCGTCCATTCACATATTGTCTGCAGATGTATAATCCATAATCTTCTTTTGTGAAGTTCTTGATGTTCAGAGAGCAGTCACACTCCAGACTCAGTCTCTCATGTCTCTCTGTGTCTTTCTTCTTTATCCCTCTAGCAATCAGTTCAACTGCCACTATATGGTTGTCATAGATCCATGTAGTTGATGTGCAGTCAGAAAGAGCGTTATTACAGGGCAGACGGACATTTTCACCAGAACTGATGAACACATGTTTCTCATCCACTCCACTGGTACCTGAAACACAAGCACATTTGAGTGATCATTATGTTATTGTCACAGATTAGGGTGGCTGTACTGAAGCACACAATGAAGGAAAGTAGAATAAACAGTCTTTACTTGATAATCCACCAAAGAACATGCAGGAGAAAACAGAAATCCACTAGAACATACAACCACAAAACACTTAAACTATCAACAGAACTAGACAAGAGACAAACTGAAACAGAGGGCTTGAATGCATGAGACACACCTGAATCAATGTGTAACCATAAAGACAAATGGAGGAGAACTGAACTAATTAACAAACAAGGAGATTAACAATGAAACTCAGACATGAAAACAGACAACAAAACAAACTCAAAATGTGACATTTATATATTAACAAATGAAAGTACATAAAACATTAAGTATGATCTGTATGTAACAATACTCTGAGATCACAACATGAATGTAGGCAAGAATAAACTGAACATGTTCAAATGAACTCTTTCACATACTAATTCCACTAAATCCAGATGTCTACCTGTGAGAAGTGAAGAGAGAATGATCAGTCCCAGCACACACAGATCACACTTATCAGCCATTTTCTATTTCTGCCAGTCTTTCTTTTCATTATATATAGTTACAGCTCTTCCTTGAAACATGATCAGCCCTTCCTGTGGTTGTTAACTTCCTCTGATCTCACCAACGGAGAGTGTAGTCCTGACACTATGATACAGCTGAAGAAATGGCCAGAAAGATCTGTGGTCTGAAACTGTGTTCACTTTGAAAAGTGTCCTGAACTGTACAGTGGCATCCAGAAACCAACCAAGTCCATAAAGAAGTAGCATGTTTGGCACTGAACAGAGTGCTGTGAACAGAGTAAGGATGATTGCGGTGACTTACAGGGGCCTGTTTCAATAAGGAGGTTCAACCAACTCTGAGTTAAAACTTGAACTCTTGAGTTGACTTACCCTGAAATGGGAAACTCTGAGTTTTCTGTTTCAGAACAGCCGAATTGAGTTGAGTTTGTTCAGTTGACTCTGAGTAGGTTGACTCGGAGTTAAAGGGATAGTGTTGTGGCAAATTAAATGTCTCTGTGTCCCTTCAGTTCTGGTCTCAAAACTCGAAGAAAAAGTCGAAGTTCCAGGTCCCAGGAGTTTAACTTTATTGACAAGCAACAAAGTGAGATGCCAGCTCCACATCTAAATCTCTCTTAGCTGGGGCACAATTTTTATACATTTTTCGTATCTGTTACAGAGTGAGATCCACCCCTACAGTTATTTTCCATGATCTCATTTACAGGGGCTCTCCTCCCACACATCTTTCCCATGTACTCCCCAACCTTTCCACCACATAATTTCACCAATATAACTGCAGGTGTTGCTTATGTAAGAGATCATTTTCTTTGTAAGGGTGTCCGACTGCCAACTATTGTACATCTTCTGACTTAATTTCTCATGGGCCTTCTGTCAATTTGATGGTCAACGCTTTTCCCATGAGCCAAATGAAACATTGTATCAAACCAGTCAATACTCCCCAGAGGCAAGAAGCCTTCACATGACTATCTTAATAATGGTCTTATTCATTTCACAGCCACCTGTTGTCTGGTGGAAAATTACAAACAAAATATGCTTAGTGGCCAAGTTCACTTCTCAGATACATCTGACCCTTACAGTCACATAGGCCAAGAGGCCTCAAAACACTTCTAGCTTTTATAGTAAGCAAACTAATTCTACAATTGTTTTCTATAGGATGGATAAAATACTCCATCAATAGTTCACCCAAAAATTCTATCATCATTTACTCACCCTCAAGTTGTTCAAAATCTGTATAATTTTCTTTGTTCTGTTGAACACAAAGGGGCACCATTGACTTCCATAGTAGGAAAAAAAACTACTATGGTAGTCAGTGGTGCCCCAGAACTGTTCAGTTTAACACATTCTTCAAAATATCTTCCTTTGTGTTCAACAAAACAAAGAAAATTATACAGATTTGAAACAACTTGAGGGTGAGTAAATGATAGAATTTTCATGTTTGGGTGAACTATCCACGACTATGAAAAGCCATCATCAATGGAGCTCCGATATTACGATTCACCATGGCAACAGCACGTGACAAAATGAGTCTGCATACTTCTGAGTCAATGCAAGTTTAATTCTTATCACTATTATAATATTAAAGGTGAAAACTGGCAGAACGGTAACTTATTGAACTAATATTCATTTTGATGGTATCCCACATGCAAAAAAGGAAGAAAAAAAATAATAATTTAAGTGCTTTTTTTGCAAATTATGTTCTATTCAAATTATGTATAAATGTTTAGACGGAAACCACACCCTTGCTTTTATTTTAACACAACTCGAATTTCTGGAAAATAAATTAATTTGTGTGGGTTTTATGACTGTGGTCATGCCATCTGCGCTCCAGAGAAATGCGCTCATGCCATCTAAGCTTAAAATATATTGTGGTGTTTAGTGTCGGTAGAAATATTTTTAAAATTCATAAAAATAAATAAAATCAAACTGTTTACTGCAAACTTCACCTGATTCTTGTTCTACATCTCCCCAAGTACCACTGTGGTGATCATGTTCTTTTACTGTTTTGTTCTTTAATAATTATAAGCCAAAGTTATGACCAATATGGTTTACGTTGCTATACAGACACATCTTTTTGGCAGATGCAGGAGGAGGACTGGTAGGTACACACAATGAGCTGGTAGCAGACGACAGAACACGGGATCCTTGGCGGCAGCTAAGTACACAGGTGAGTAGCAGGAAAGGAGTCTGTTCGCATGGGAATGACAAGACCAGACAAAGGAGTGCAGGATGTGATGGAATATATGGGGTGCGTTGATAAGGGAGTACAAGTGTAGTGAATCAGAATGCTGGGGAGAGTGAATGAGTTGGCAGAACGTGCTGGTCTGGTGATGATGGGCAGAATGGTGTCTGAGATAGTTGCGACAGTACCCCCTCCTCAGTACCCCGGCTCCTGACGTCCAGATGGTGCGATGATGGGGCCTGCCTCTACATCTTGGTGCTGGACGATTTGAATGATCAGAATGAAATTGGGTGAAAGAGATGGATCGAGCACATCATCACGAGCAACCCAGGATTGTTCTTCAGGGCTGTAACCTTACCAGTCAATGGGGTATTCGATACAATTGCCCCATCGCCGCGAGTCGATGATGGAGCGGACCCGGTAGATGACCTCCTCGTCAGCCAGTTCGGGAGGAGGAGGTGGTATCTCATCGCCACCAGATCCTGTGAGGGGAGAAGACAAAGGTTCAGTGTGGGGATTCAGTAGTGACACGTGAAATGAAGGTGAGATTCTGTAGTGAGGTGGAAGTTGAACCTGTATGTGACCTCATTGATCTGCCTCTGCACAAGTGAAGGGACCTACATAACAGGGACCCAGCTTACGGCAAGGCAGGCAGAGACGGATGTCCTGTGTAGAGAGCCACACCTTCTGACCTGGTTGGTACTGCTGGGAGTCGATGTTCTGCTGGGAGCGTCAGATTGTCTTGGGTCTCCGCACTGCATGTTGGAGATGCACATCTGCTGAGTCCCACACCCTCTTGCTCTGCTGGAACCAATGATTGACAGCTGGAACCTCCAATGGTTTGCCAGACCAGAGGAACAGAGGAGGCTGTTATCCAAGGATGCACTGGAATGCTGTGAGTCCGGTGGTGGATTGCCTGAGGGAGTTCTGGGCGTACTCTGCCCAGGGGAGGAATCGGCTCAAGCTGTCTTGGTTCTGGTGGCAGTACTGCCTCCCGATCTCTTGGATCTTACCCTCAGTCTAGCCGTTGGTTTGCAGATGATAGCCAGAGGAGAGGCTGACAGAAACTCAGTGGAGCTTGAAGAAGCAGCAGGTGAATGAGTGACAAACTGCCTGAACGAGGTCTGCAAATGGATCGGTGGAATGATCTCCACCAGTGTCCACCGAAATCTGCATAATTGTGGTGTGGTATGGTCTTCTGTCACACAACAGAAGAGGACATACAGGTAAGTGATGTATAAACAGAGTTTTATTAAACGACTGGGTAATCAACAGGAACAGGATGCAACAATGGTGATTATAGCAGCACAATGTAGATAATAATAACTTATAATAATGACCCCACACAGTAGTATAAACAAGGGTGTGTGTGTGTCACGGTCACCATGCATGTCGCCTTCTGCAGAATCCTCACTGGTCCACCATCTGCACACATTCCACACTCATCACCAACTGTCTTCAATCACCTTATAAGCCCAACACCAGATATATAGACACCATCCACCCACCCACCCACACACACACAGAGTCTGGTCTTGTCTCTCCACATGGAATTACTTACAAGTCTTCAGTTCCAGTCTTTTCCAAGCCAGCACCACATGGACGTCGGCACCTGCAACAAACCAAGAACTGTTAATGCTCGAGCTAACTGCCATCAATCTACACTGATTTTAGCACTCACCTGTTTATAATAAAAAACACCTGTTTGAATAAAACAAGTCTGTCAAACTCCAAATTACAAAGTTTTGGAGGAGCAGGTTCAGATAATTAACCTAATTAGAAGACTTACTTCTGTTCATTGACAGTTTATCAGCATCCCTCCACCACAACTCCTCACTTCTAGTTCTATCTATTTTTACCACAACTGGGGGGAGTACTCTGGGTTCGGGCCAAAATTCTGAGCTCGGAGCCCTCCCCCACCTCCTCACCTCAATATCTTGTCTAGTGCCTTGTCTTGTCAATAAACCTATTAAACTCATCCTGCGTTTGAGTCCTCCCTCATAGATCCCTGACATCTGTCAATGTACTCAATGACCACAACATCAAATGTACCAATTTGACATTTATTTTTATGCTGCATCCAAAGTACAATTACTATTTAACTGCAGATTTCGCAGTTCCACTCTTCTGTGGTGGTGTCTAATGCATTGTGTGGGACAAACACACAATTGGGGTGAAACCAATGATTGCAGCTGCTGCACTGCACCATCACCTCCTGGTTGTCGGAGGTCAAACAAACTGTAAAACAACATGAAAATCACTGTAGTAATACTTTGCAAGACGTAGAACAAGAATCAGGTGGAGTGTGCAGAAAAATAATTGATTTCATATTTTTATGAATTTTTAAAATTGGGTCTGTATAGCAACGTAAACCGTATTGGTCATGACTTTGGCATGTAATTATTAAAGATTAAATTAGTAAAAGAACATGAAAATCACCACAGTGGTTCTTGGGAGATGTAGAACAAGAATCAGGTGGAGTTTGCAGAAAACAATTTGATTTCAGATTTTTATGAATTTTTAAAATATGTCTGTATAGAGAGGTAAATAGTCTATGACTGACATATAATTATTAAAGAATAAAACAGTAAAACAACATGATAGTCACCACAGTGGTACTTGGGAACATGTATAACAATAATCAGGTGAAGTTTGCAGTAAACAGTTTGATTTTTTTTTTTTAATTTATGAATTTTAAAAATATTTCTACCGACACTAAACACCTACCACGCAACCTCATGTAAACGTGCAATACATTTTAAGCATAGATGGCGTGACTGCGTTTCTCCGGAGCGCAGATGGCGTGACCGCAGTGTTTTTTGCTACTGAGTAGTTGTTAGCTTAGCTAGACAGCCATTTTTTATTTTTAGGCTAACATTACTGGAAAGTGTGCATTGTATATTACACACATTTAATTGCTTGCATTCCTCCCATTAGCTTCTGAAGCCCTGATTTTTGTAGGTTTGTGTCATCTTTTCGAACATGTTTATCTATTAGTTCTTTAATCATGATAGCAGGACCATAGAGACAGAGCGCATTTAGGCCACGTCCACACCGGGGAAACAATCCAACCGTCTCCATTGACTTTGGAAAGCGTGAGGCCTCCTTGTTATTTCTGACTTATAACAAAAAACACAACAATGTCTATAGGCTGCTGTGTGACAAGGTTGTATAGCAAACAAGCTAAAACCCCAGAACTAAGTTTTTATAAGCTACCGAACCGTAAAAGCCTGCCTTTAAGGAGACAAAAGTGGATACAGGCAATAAGACGTGAAGCATCAACGGGACAAATGGGTAAATTTTGGGATCCTGACACTCAGTATGCCTCTGTGTGCAGTAAACATTGTCATTCCATATGGTATTTTTGTACAAGGTTAAATATTCATCTCGAAAAAAATATTTAACCTGCAATATGCCCTTTAAGTCAAATATCCAAATGTCAGTTTTATTTATTATATTTTCTGTCGCTGATTACGTTCCCCTCCAGTGTCGCGCTCTGTCTAAGTTGCCTGTATCCGTTTTTGTGTCCCTAAACGATCGTTTTGTGGGGTTGAGACAGCTTATAAAAACTTCTGGGTTTTTGGTTCTGTTTTATTTTTTAGCTTGTTTTCTGTACATCCTGCCATATAGCAGCTTTTAGACATTGTTCTGTTTTTTTTGTTACAAGTCAGAAATGACAAGGAGTCAAAGCAATACAAAGCAATTGAGATGGTAAGATTGCTTCCCCCCGGTGGGCGTGGTTTTCAGATTACGCTCTGTCTCTATGCTGACTTTTATGCAGCATAAAAAATTGCATAGAAAATTTGATTTACCATAAAAGGTAATTTGCTTTACTCTGTATTTCTCATTTTGTCCATTACACCCACTATCACATGCTGCTAGCTCTGTACTTCCATGCCCCTTTGTCCCCTATTTTTCTTCCACTTTTACAATCTGTTTTAAATCTATTTCTGTATATTGATTTTTTTTTTTGGGCCATCACTGCACCTATAATCTCACAGCTCTATTTTCACTCTGTATGTTCTTGCCAGGTTAGTCTTTTGTCTTTCTGTGCCCAATTACTTGAGTGTCTCTCAACCTGTTCCTCTCTCTACCTATTTAACTAACAGAATAGTAATCTTTAAGGTATCAAAGATTGTATTTGTTTTTATAGGTGAATCGATGACACAGTGCAGGTGGATGTTGTCAGTGAAAAGGTGTTTAGAGGCATTTGTTGATGGCCTGGCACCGTTATTTGCAACCTGCTACAACTTAAACCTTGCTTATCAGGATAAAGTTGCTTGCATGCTGGAATTTATTCAGAGGTATGTTGATGCTTACACTCTGGATCGTTTTTTCTAGACTTCCATTTTTGTTTTCATGCACTTGTCTTTACTCAAACATTATGGTAAAGATACTACGGTAAAGGGGCGTAACGGTACACAAACGGTCTGTACGTACCTTGGTATTGAAGTCACGGTTCGGTATGGGTTTGGTACAGCAGGGAGAAGAGAACTAAACAAACTGTCTTTTTATTTATTTCTACAGTACAACTGTTTTTAATAATTTACACAGTACTCTTGTAAATTTACAGTCTTACTGGCAACCAAAGTTGCCAGTAAGTTACTGTAAATTTTACAGTGTATATACTAAAGAATGGTTTAGTATTATATTAATTTAACTAGTCGACTAGAAAAATCTTTGTTGGGGGCAGTCCTAGTCAAAACATTCTTACAAAGCTAAAGATACTCTCGTGCAGTGGCTCTTAAAGAGCTATTGGGGTGTATTTATCGGCTGATAAGACATAAGCAGAGGAGAGAAAAATAAGAAACATGACAGAATAGAAGTGAATGTTCAAATTAAATGTATTCAATTTTCATCAATCAAATCAGATGCAGGATGCTAAATTGTATTATAATAGAATGATCCCTTTAATGTCTTTTTAAGACAATGATGACTCTGAATTGCTGCGTGATGTAGCTTTAATTGATTTAGAAGTTGACGGTCAGTCAGAACCAGAGGTCGCGTTAACCGAAAATTATCTGTCATTGACGGAATTTTTTTATCAATGACGGAAAAATCTGAAGGCCGTCCGTCACGTTGACAGATTACACTGAGGGTGATTGTAACTGTAATTCCCACCCCTGTCCAGTTGGTGGCGAGTGCGCTCCAATGTAGCAGCAGAACACTGGATCCAGAAGAAAAATTAAACTGGCACGAATCTTTTGCTCTGCGTTTGATAACGCACAGGCGAGTGCCACATTAAAGAGCGCCAAAACTGTATTTATTGCTTGAGGCGCACTATGTAGGGGAGCGCGGGGCACAAACTAACGCGGGGTTAGTTGTAACACGCATGGTTTAAATAATTCCACACACGCTAGCATGAAGAAACTTAGTGTATTTACTAGTTGCCATATCGACAATATATAGAGAAGAAATTGCGCCAAAATTCAGAAATATTTGGAAGATATCACTGAACATTTATTTAACAACAGCAAAACTAAATTTCTTACTTAAGCTAATTTTTCATCTATATTTTTTGTGTTTATTTAAAATTAGACAAATCTGATATTATTTTAAACTTCAATCTGTTGTTTAGCAGTTTGGGTAGTTCCTTAATGTTTCACTAACTAGCAGAAGACACTAACCATGTTTAAATTCCAGTTGCGCAGATAGGGTTTGTTGTAACACTGCGTTATAATGTGTCCCGCTATTAGAACTGTACTGTTCTATACAGTTACAACTGGCATAATCAACTTTTATGAATGTCTGTTGAGAAACCATGGGGAAAAAAGGTGAATAAAGACTGAGAGAAAGAACATGAACATTCAGAAAATATTATTTCAAGAAATTTACAGCATTTGTACTGTCTCGTCTATTTGTCTCGAGTTGTGAGAGTGTTCACTGTCAAACCACAAAATTATTTAATTTTGAATTGCTAAAAAAAATGCCATTATTTTATATGAAAAAAAAATTGTCTTTTATTGACAAAATATTTTAGTTTGTCATGTATATTTTTTTAATTAAATCAGATAACATTTTTTGCTGTCATATGGTCATGTTACAACGTGCCCCATCACGTTACAATGTGCCCCACCTATGGGGCATGTTGTCACATTTCACTTCCCTTCTTTCGGGGTAAATAAAGAAAAAAAGTATACACTGTATTAATGAAACAAAGCCACATGTTTGTACCAGACACGTGTGAAATTAATGTGGAACAAAATAAATTATCTGAACCCTAAGTACATTTACACAAACTGAGAAAGTCAAAAAGCGTTAGGTTGTGCCCGGCTCTCCCCTACTGTTTATTCATCAAGTGAAAACAGCAAAACCAAAAGATTGACTGGGATTTACGAATCGATATTGGTCTTATGAATGTGACCAAAACAGCAAGGAGACATTTTAATTGTTTATTAATAAAGTAATGTTTTCTGAATCAGTGTCGGCTGCAAAGATGAAGTTGACATTACTGACTCTCATCATCTCCTCATAGTGGACGCGCCTAGAGAGAGAATGCGCATTTCATTCGGTTTAGTCTACATAATCAGAGTAGCCTATTTCTTTTCGTTTCGAATTATTTCGTTTTCGTTAAAGTAGATATTTCAAGCTTTCTATAGATATATTTCTCATGTCTGTGAGGCAAGCAACCGCTGAGTTTCGGTTCATTTAGCCTGTAAGACGCGTTCCAGTTCACGCGTCAGTGATCGCGCCTCCATGTCATGATTATATTTTCTGCTATTTATTACATCCACAAAACTTAATGAAGTGGTCAAAATCATGTCTGAGTCTGACCCACTCCATGTCTCCCGATATATTGCGCATCTTATGATGTAGGGTGAATTGCCCTAAAGTGGGACACTGCCTAATGTGGGACACCTAAGGTCTATTGTTTGTAATTCCCCTATAAATACATGAATGCCAGTGAAACTATGGTTAAGCAAAGCTGTGGTGTCATGTGATCAAAATCACATGACCTCTCAAATATCCAATTATATATGAGGGTAGGGCAACCATCAAACAGGAAGACCACCCAAAGGTCAGTGACATAGAGTTTTGACAAAATTGATATTAAGGGGTATAAATTCATTTTAAACAAAACAATCCTGCTACTTTTTGGCCTAATGTGCTTATGAAATGTTTGTCCATAAAAAAATAGTATAACTTTGTATATATAAACTATATATTTTATATTTTTAATCAAATTTCCTAGTGTCCCACTTTAGGAAATGTGGTTTCGAAAAGTGGGACAGTATGATTTGCCTAATGTGGGACAGTACTTCAGTCAGCCAAAAATGTGTGGTGGGGCATGGTTTGTTGGACAAAATGGTTATTTACAGGGTTTATAAGTTTTTATGCAATATTAGAATGCTGTTACTGCAGATGTTTAAGGTCATGGGAAATTTTTATTTGGGAGATGACGGTTTGAAGGTCCTTTGTGATTGTGTGTGTGTGTGTGAGAAGGGAGTATACTATAGGTGTCTTAAAGGGATAGTTCACCCAAAAATGGTTCTATCATCATTTACTCACCCTCAGGTTGTTCAAAATCTGTATAATTGTCTTTATGTTGAACACAAAGGAAGATATTTTTGAAGAATGTGTTAAACTGAACAGTTTTGGGGCACCATTGACTTCCATAGTAGTTTTTATCCTACTATGGAAGTCAGTGAGTGCCCTAAAGTAACCTGGTTCCATGAAAGCTGTGCAGAGAACAATGGGGTTGTAGATGATGATGGTGTCTTGACATGCAAGGACTGCTTGTTTCCAGAGATGTAATGAGTTAACCTCTGCAGGTTGTTTTTATTAAGGTAGTTCTCAAGGTTTGTGCATGCTGGAGGTTTTCAAAAAGACTGTTATGATTCAATGCGTTTGTTGTTTAGTAAAATATAAAACATTAGGTCAAATGGTTTTAAATGTTTTTAACTGCAGTTCACAGCACATTCATGAAATCTAACTCAAAATTGAATCTAGCCCAAAGTTTGTTCAAGCTGTGGGTAGTTTTTTGCAAGTTGCAAGATTTTACATTTTGCCTTCAAACAGGCCTAGACTAGACTGTTGTGAATGTTTGTGTTTGTTGTGTTTGTGTTTAAACTAGAGAACCATCAGAAATCTAGGCCTACACAACATAACAGACCTATGATAATAGTTGCTTAATGTCTTAATAAAAATTGCATCAAAACTATCATATTGTATAATTTGTCTGATGATGTTCAATTATACGTTTCATTCATTCAAGTGAATTACTAACTTAAGACGATTTTATTATTCTACATGATTTTGGCCTTTTATCATAGACTTTCCAGTGTCCCACATTAGGAAGCTGCAGATTTTCTCAGACGACTTGCACTAAGAGCACTAATATGTCTATAATTTCTTTTATGAATGTGTTATCTGCATTTTCTCTTTTGATTTGATTAGGACACACCCTGGGGTTTTTGAAATGGTATTTGATGTGGATTTAATGTTTTGGCTACACATCGAAATAAGTCACAGAAGTCTGAAATGCAAAAAATGTCCCACATTAGGGCAATTCACCCTATTCTGTCTTACTCATGCTGTTCACTTTTCATAACCAAATAGATGAATTTAAAACATAACATAGGACTATTTAAACATAAATATGAAACTATGTCTTCTGTAATGGCTACCAACACATAGCCTATAGTACAGTACAGAGAAATTTCACGTGTGAATTACCCGTCATTTTAATTTTCGTAATTATAATAACACATTTAATTGCTTTTATTTTTGTTCGAACAAATCGACACTGAAAAAGAGAGAGGAGAACAATTTTCATAGTATAAATTCTCAAAGGTAAAAAAGGCTAATAAATATGTACAACAACAAATGAACTGATTATTCTGATGAGATGAGAATGCACAGAACAATGAATTTGAGACCTTACAACCCTCCTAACAACCAAGATGCCATTAAGTCACCGTAAGATACATATTTATTATTCAAATGTATTATTATTGTTAAGTCATTTACCTTAAATGACTGATGTCGAGTCTTTTCTGTCTCTCTCTCCAAGTGCACGCTCCGGCGTTTGAGAGAGAGGCAGCTCACGCGCTAATTTCCAAACAAAGTGAAGATATTATTGTATAATTAACTTATTTAAAATAGCCTAATCATAATTTGACGGACTAAACCCTGAAACGAAGCTTCTCTAAAGTCGGTTTGATAGCGCGAATGACGTCACACAGCGGTGAAAGGTTTCGCGGGCATGACACGCGAGCAGGAATTTGTGACAGAAGTTGCTAATTTTATATATTTTATTTTTGAAAGTTTTATTATATATTTACATAACGATACATTGTGTTATAATAACTGCGTTATATTATTAAATGACAAAAAAAAAAATACAATGGGTAATTAACTGCTGTATATTATAATCAACGTATTGGGTATTAATTATACATTAGCATATATTATATTTTTTTATTATTATTATTGTTATAATAACGTAATGTTTATTAAATAATTATATATTAATACAATATATTAATATTTTAAACTATTCCATTATATCACCATACTTTGTGTTATATTGGAATTAAATTTGTCAAATTTTTAATCACATTAAAAATTGTGGGAAAAGAGTGTAAAGGGGCCCAGTGAGTCTCATATCCTGTATTTGTACGTTTTATAAAGATATTATTTTAAATAAACATCGGTAACACTTTACAGTGAGGTTCATTAGTTAACATAATATTGAACTGCACTTATACAGCATTTATTACTCTTTGTTAATTTCAACATTTACTAATACTTTATTAAAATCTTATTAACATTAGTTAATGCACTGTGAACTAACATGAACAAACTATGAACAACTGTATTTTAATTAGCCTAACTAACGTTAATGAAGATTAGTAAATACAGTAAGAAATGTATTGCTTATGGTTAGTTCATGTTAGTTAATACACAAACTAATGTTTAACTAATGAACCTTATTGTAAAGTGTTACCTAAACATCGCTCATGAAAATCTTTTTTTATTATTATTATTATTTTTTTTTTTTTACATATGAGATTAAATATCTTACCTGTTTCTTCATCTTCTTTTCTAGTGAAATGTGCATTGGATAATTATTTCTGTAAACCCACAATAACATCAAAACGTGCTTTTGTAAAATAGGCTAATTTTTTTTCATTTTTGCTGTTTCAGTGAACTTGAGCACGTAACAAACATGAACCGCAATCAGCGTATAGGCTCACAGACACGAGAAGTATAGCCTATCTATATAAAGAAATGTCTACTTTTAAACGAACCAATTCAAATGGAGAATACATATTCTCAGATTATGTAGGCCTAATTTAGGCACCCCGCTCACATCTGTTTCTGTCTACTTTTTTTTGTTGATAAGAATTGCGTTTATTTAAACGCAGAACCGTCTCTTTAAGACCACAAAAAAAAAAAAAAAAAAAACAGGAGACTTTTCAGACGCACACTCCAACTTCGCCTCAGCGCCAGGCGCAAGTCAAACGCGCGCGGAAATGATACAGGTGTTTCTCAACTGGTGGGCTGCAAGACCGTGGACTTTTCAATCACGCGCAAACACGGCGCGCTGTATATCACGCCGCAAAAGAAACTACAAGCATGTAGTCATAAAATAACCAAAAAGGCGATTAAAACTGTGTTAAAACTGTGCATGCATGTATGTAGGCCTATTTGAGATAGATATATATATCCGTCATATGTCTTCTGGACTAAAATATTCTGCTATGTGAGATCACAATATAAGGCACAATGCTGATATGTAATTTTTTAATGCATAAATAAATGTGAGAACTGTGCATTTGTACTAGATGCTAATTTTGGTTTTAATTTATAAAGTACAAACAAAAATGTATTACATTTAAATGCATAAAATAATTAATTTTACATTCTGACATTTATGTGCTGTTGACTTCCGCTTCCGCATCAGCAAATGGGAAATCAAAAGAGAACACATTTTCTTTTTCTTTTTTTTCTTTGTACTGAGTTTAATTTAGGTATGATAGAACTGTTGCAATTATTTATTTTGACAATATAGAAAGTTAAACCTTTAGTGTTTACTTTTTTGGTTAGACAAACTCAGAATTGTTGAAGTTCATTGATTATACATAAAATTCAATGAAGGTTGAATAATCTTTGAACTACAGTATGTAGCCATCTGCATGTCTCATCCAGGACAATCTAGTATTAAAAGCGGATCCACGTATTTATTAACAAATGTACATACTCTTGAGACTAACAACATATTGCATTATAGCAGATGTAAGTAAGAAACGATCATATTCATGTTAATATCATATTATTATTATTGTAATAATACAATTACAACCCCCCCCCCCCCACACACACACACACATTACGGTCCCACCCACTTTTTAAAACAAAACCTCTCAACCTTCTCCACCAATCCAACGTAGTTATAGGATTTGGTTTTACCAGCAAAGCTCACAATGCCAAAGTCACCAGCAGACAGATCCTTGTCACCATCATCATCATCATTCTGGACATCTGAACTCTCATAATCAGTGGTGTCGTTAAGTGGAATGAAGATGTCACTCTCTTCTGAGCTACTGTAGACAGTCACTTTCTTTTTGGGTTTGTTTGGTTTGGACACTTTCAGAGCCTCTCTCTTCTTATTTTCATTCATTTTTTGTTTTTCAGTCCTTTTATTTTCTCTGTTGTGTGTGTTCTCTAGGTCATCTACAGCTTCATCGTCAGTGGTGTCATCAAGTGGAAGGCCCATGGTGCTTTCTTCTGAGCTACTGTGCACAACCTTTTTCTTTATGATTTTGGTTTGATTTTAGCCTTTCAGAGCCCATTTCTTCTGCCTTGCATTCTTTTTCTTTTCCTTTTCGGTCTTTTTAACTTGTTTTTCTTTGTGTGCCTTCTCCAGCTCCATCTTCTCAGGTGTGTCGGTCGCGATTCTTGTTTTTACTTTCTTTCTCATCATTCCGGACCTTCTTGCTGTGGCTTTTGGCAAGGGAAGTATGACTTTTGGAGACACACAAGAACCAGAACCAGTTTCATCACTTGATGAGTGCTCAGGATTTGGTTCCGGAAGAGTGGCAGGTGGCTCCCCTGGGTCTGGACCTGCTTCAAGACCTGTGGCATGGGTTGGCTCCTCATGTGATGGTCCAGGTGGGTCAACAGCAGCAGCACTGGTGGAGGGCTCTTCTGGCTTTGGCCTGTCTGTTACCATTGATGGGGCATAATCTTCATCTGGGAAGATATCCCTGTTTTATGGGTATATGCCCGTAGCTCTGAAACCTGATGTGATGTTTATGGGGGTCATTGCAGACATAAATGCTTGCTTCACAAGTTCTGCGACCTCGTAAATCGATACGGTTCAACCAGGATGTCGAACCGTATCGACAAGAGGAGTTGAAGCCCTGTCTGTCTCCCTTTTATAAGTGCGTGGCATGATGGGTTTTGGTCTAAAATTAAGAATGTCACATAGTTTAAGTGCTAAAATGTGAAAATAATCATAAGTGGGGGTGAGTTGTGCCACTGGCACAACTTAATCCAGGCCCTTTGGCAGAAATCACCCCAGACCCACAAGTTTGAAAAACTAGCATGATCCAGCAGTTAAGAGCTAACATCATGCTAACTGTATAGACTCATTGTGTAGCCTGTTAAAGCACTAAAACATGTGTGAAATGTTTTCAAACTTGTCTATAATTGTTCAGACGCTACAATCAAAAAACCTTGATCATAGAAATTTTAATTTGAAAGGAAAAAAACAGTTTTTTGAGCTAAAATGTGCTTACCTCTCATGCCATGTGTCTCTCTTCTTTGGAGGATGAGTAAAATGGATGGCTTTTCAAAATTATGTGGTCACATGACCAATTTCTTTTATGGTTTTCCAGAAACAATGGGTGGAACTACTTCCCCCCTGGCACAAATCACCCCACTCTACCCTAGACGTCGTATAGAGGTAAGGAAGACGGCTCATTTACCACTAAAAACGGTCGATCAAATGCAATGTTTACCAGATGCTACGATCTTTCACAGACGTCTCCGCGACGTACGTGTGCTATCTGGGAGAGCAGAACGTAGAAAGAAGAGCAAAGACAAAAACAGCACAAGTGCTCAAAAGAGTAAAATATGAGCAGATAATGTAAGAAAGCAGAAAGAAAAGAGTAATAAAAGCAAGGAAAACAACTTTTAAGAACACATAAACACAAGTTTAAGATTTGTGCAATATCATTTTTAATGTGTTTAAAGTTTTGATTCACGCTTGTTATTTTTTTAAATGAGCTTTTAATTTTTCGATTCACGCTTATTATATTTTGATCCATGACCACGTTCTTTGTCATTCTGATCATTTTGCATTATTTTTTTAAGTTTGTGCTATATATTTTATATATTTTTAAAATAGTTTTTAAATTTTTGATTCACGCATATTATTTTTTTATCCTTGACCTCAATACTATTGGCGGGAATTTAATCCCATAGACGTCATTACGTCGGAGTGTAAAGAACCGGTTTTTTCAACCCCACCCCCACAAACACATCTGTTTTTCCGTACTGCCATATACATCAGCTTCAGTTTGGATCCAGCCTCTTATGAAGACTTACAAATACCTTGTATACCTGGATGAATCATTTACAAACTTGTAAAACAACTTCTAACTAAGTTCAGCAGAGTTTCCTGAGTATGAACCTTTCATTGTAAATGACTGAAGAACAAATCAGATGATAGTTTAGATGACTGACTGTCTTACTTCTCATTCTCACGTCTCTTCCTGGTAGAAATACTGAGGTGAGTGTTTCATCTTTCTTTAGTTGTTTTCATGTATGTGTTGTGTTATTTATGGTGTGTCATTGGTCACTTCTGAGACTTTAATTCTGTTCTGAAGTCTATTGGATTTATTTAAACCTCTTTGTATCATGATCAAACAGATGATCAAGCATGTCTTTGTAAGTAAATCACAGAAAGCTGCACATTCTGATATTGTTGTCACATGTAAAATCTCATTTTACTGTTTATTAGCGAGTGATTCTTAAACAGTATTTCTGATCATGCGCTCTTCACTCTTTGAGAGAAAAACTGATAGTTTTGATGTAATACTGTGTCTATATGGTAAACTCTGTGAAAGACTCATTCAATTAAATGGCAACATTTCTACTTTATTAACGCTCAAACTAAAGTTCATTGTAAGTTATAGAACAACAGAGTTTTAACGTGATCTCATGAGAATATGTGTGTATTTTTACCACATGTACATTTAATTACGTTTTCATACACACAAAAACGTACCATATTGACATATTTATAGCACTAAAACAGCTGTCACTTGCAAGAGCTAGTCAAAAAGAAAGTAAACAACAGATTAGACGATGAAGCCCCATCAGCGAGTGCCTCATCGCGTAAGCTATCGTTTGGAAAGGGAAAGAGAGAGTCTGTTGGAGGGAATGACTGCCGCGCCACACAGGAATGGCTCATAATTCACGTCGCACGATTGAATGAATTAGTCAGTGGTTTGTGTTTCCTTTCACCTTAAGACTTATCAGAGACACAACAGAAAAGTGACAGGTATGAAAAAGGTTGAGCCAGAAAACCAAGCAGTGTAGTGTCTAAATGCCAAATGCTTTTGTCTTGCGGATAGTGTTAGAAGTGAGAGTGACATTACATTTATATTTCCCCTCATAATGCACATTACATCATAAAAATGTAAACATATTTATACATAAAATATTAACAAATAAATTTTATGATATTCAGTATATTTACTTTCACGCACACACACACATAATCATATCATAATCAGATAATCATATAAGAATCCACTGTCTTTTATAAAATAAGTTATATGTGCACTATGAATAAAACCTGATTAAATCAACGTTTATTTATACGGTATTTGTTTCATTGTAGTTGTAGAAATTGAGAGAGGCTTGGGGTCATTGCACAGGGCCAGGGAGCAGATCAGGCAGGCTTATGCTGAGGTTGATGCAGATGTGGCAAGGTTACTGATGGAGGATGAAGATGCAGTTATAAACATCAGCGTGTCTTTTGATGGAACCTGGCCTAAAAGAGGTTTCACATCAAATTATGGCATCAGTGTGTGCATTGACGTCCTTACAGGTCTAGTAATAGACTTTGAGGTCTTGTCCTCCTCCTGTCATGCATGTGCCTTAAAGAATAGTGCCAAGCGAGAAGGAAAAATAACAGGCCAGGAATTTGAAAGCTGGAGGGAGGCACACACTGACTGTGCTAAACATTTTGCAGGCTCAAGTAAAGCAATGGAGCAGGAGGCAGCTAAGAGGATGTGGGCCAGGTCAGTCAGTTGTCACCAGGTGCGATATACTGAGATGCTGTCAGATGGAGATAGTGCTGCATTTAAGGAGGTGGTTGCCCTCAACCCATACCCTGACATGAAATTGTGAAATTGGAGTGCATAAATCATGCCCATAAGCGCATGGGTACAGCACTTAGGAAACTAAGTAAATTAGGGGGCAAGGGTCTGGGCAAGCTGACTGCCCCTAAATGTAAGGCCTTGCAAAATTTTTACAGGGGGGCTATTATTAACAACCAGGGCTCCGTAGATAAAATGAAAGCTGAGATCTGGGCAGGTCTCCTTCACAACATGTCTAGTGATGACAATCCATTACATACGAGGTGCAGTCCATCGTGGTGTTGGTACAGGAGAGCAGAGGAGAACGGAGAAACACCGGAGTCCCACAAGCATCACACTAAAAACTTTCTGTCACGTGAAGTGGGAAAGAAGCTTATCCCTGTGTACCACCGAATGTCCAGTGACAGTCGGATATATTTGAAAATATTTTTTTTTACCATATGGGTACACTTGAAAATCTTAAAATGAATAAAATTTCTGTAATTGTTTAACCATTTATTTAGTTTGTTTGCTGTGCGACACAGAAGGCGTTTGCAGCGACTGACAATACAACCATAAGATAAACCAAAACACAACATAAATTCACAAATCACATCAATTTTATTTGTTTGCTGTACTTCAAATCTTTATAATCCATATGTTCGTAAGGAACAGATCCAAATTCAGCCCTTTATCCAGTGAACTTCATCTTCATTCTCAGAAACGGCAAACGTCACGATCAAAGCTTGCACTCGTTATGATTCAAATTTGAAAGTCGCGCCCTCGAGAAGCATTACGACATGGTTTACGGCACTGATATCGAACGCTCATTGTTTCTCACCTGCTTCGTCACAGATTGCGACATGCCGTGTTTCAGTGGATTGACATTTGAAATGAGTGCGCGCCTTCACGGAGAGAAGCCGGGTTCATATTTTCATTGATTACTAAGTTAAATTCTGCTCTGTACCCCATAAAAAACTATTACCGCCAGAGAGGACTGCGACTGGAACTCATCATCATTTTAACTACTTTTGGTACCACTTTTGACATTTTCGCAATAAGTTGTGATTACACTTGTTTGTCTACTGTTATAAATAATAGAATAACATAGTTTTAAGAAATGGTTATGGGTAGGTTTAGGGGTAAGTGTAGGATTAGCTGCTCAAAATATCGTTTTAATGTGATATTTTTACTAAAATTGTCATTTTCCTACACATTTCTGTCCATTATGTTTTATTATTTTAACATTCTGTATAAAATGGGTATGTTTAGATTCAGGATGGGGTTTAAAGGTGCTCTATGTAAGCTCAATTGACATTGGAAGGCGAGGAGACTTACACACTATAAGATAATTAGTGGATTTATTGATTTATGATGACCTGATATTGCGTTTTAATATGCTGAGGCTTTTTAGGTCGGGTACAATCTGCGATCTCTGACCCAATCTGTTCGCTGGCCTCAATGGCTGCAATTCACTGCATGTGTTTTCCGCCAACTGGCAACCCGGGGTGGTGAAATACTATCCATGGGTTTCATGTGACGTCACTGTATTTTATCGCTGCCATATTTGTTTCGGGTTACAGCTGCGCGACACTTGGGTAAAGTTGGTTTTATATTCGCACATTCGGACTTCCGCGTTTAAGAACGGTCTAATAATGTGCAATAAAGATAATGTTTGCAAATTCTAAACAGCGACATGATATTTACAACCAACGATTGTAACCCTACAACATTTTTCACAATCGATCAAAATGGGCAAGTATTATTTTAATGGCATACTTACTTGCGAACGTCCACTGAATGTCCAATGTAGTGTACAAAGTTATTGTAGCCTATGCGGAAGTCCGAATGTGCGAATATAAAACCAAATTTACAGGTCTGCGCGACTTGTTTCAGTCTATGGTCACAGCAGCTAAAACAACCAGAGGAAGGCCAACGAAACACTCTCAGAAGGTTCACAACAAGGTTTCAATATGTCTGGGATATGTGGTGCTGTTAGCTGTTATAACAGTCGTCAGAGAAACCCCGAACTACAATTTTATTCGATTTTTATTCGGAGTTCGGCGGAAGAAATGGATTCATTCAGAAGGGACCACACCACTGGCAGCCAAACAGCAATGCACAACATTAATAACTGCTGGGACTGTCATCTACATAACATAAAACGTGGTGAATTCTCTGTGTTGTTGTTTCAGCGTGTTGGTGGAAGTGCTCATCTACTGGGGTTAAACATTCTGATTAGCACATTGGTTCAAGCTTCACTTGTGCATTCGCGTCATTTTAAGCAGATAAAACTCGTAATATTAAATTTATGTAGTATAAATATCTGATTAATCTCATAAAGGATGTGTTTCGTTTAGGTAACCCGCAGAGCTTTATGATCATCTAGCTTCAGCGCGAGCGTTCAAACAGCAACGCAAAACATTAAAACTATGATTGGTACTGTCTTCTTATACAGGACATTATAATATACTACTGTAATTTAACGTTGTGAATTCTTTGGGCATAGCTGCTGTGTTTCGGAACTTGGGTAAATTTGGTTTTATATTCGCACATTCGGACTTCCGCATAGGCTACAATAACTTTGTACACTACATTGGACATTCAGTAGATGTTCGCAAGCAAGTATGCCATTAAAATAATACTTGCCCATTTTGATCGATTGTGAAAAATGTTGTAGGGTTACAATCGTTGGTTGTAAATATCGTGTCGCTGTTTAGACTTTGCAAACATTAACTTTATTGCACATTATTAGAACGTTCTTAAGCGGAAGTCCGAATGTGCGAATATAAAACCAACTTTACCCAAGTTGTTTCGGAGTTATAGGATGAAGCATCCACAACAGGAGCTATGACTTCTTAGTTCAAGTTCATCTGTGCGTGATTTTGTGCAAATACTAGTTGTAATATTATTTTTATTTTGTATAAATATCTGAATTATCTTATATAGGATGTGTTCCGTTGAGTTAATTAACCTTCAGTTTACGGGTTTTGATTCGCTTCAGCACGCGCAGCTCAAACAGCAATGATTAACAGTCAATGATTAACAGTCAATGATTAACAGTCATTAAAAATGTTTACTACTACTGTAATATTAAAACTGTTTCATATTTTTTTTCCAAAACATTAATGCATTATTTTTAATAACTAGCACTTGTATTGTTCTCGTATTATTTTCATTAACACATGGTTCGATTAAAATCATTTCCTTATTGTCCATTCAGAGGCATAATTTTATTTATCCATGGAACATGCATTGTTTCTTTATAGTCTAAATAATGTTGTCAAATGACTTGTTTGCATTTAGGTATTTTGTTATTTTGTTATTATTTTGTTAATAACACAGGGCTTAAAGTTTTCCGGCACCGTGCCGGATCTCCGGCGTGCGCATGGCTGCGGAAAAAAATATAGTCCATTTGTCATGCTTCATTTCATTCATACAGTTTGTACTCATTAATTGATCATATCATACAATGTTTTAAACATTTAAATAGACATTGAATAGTAGAAACTGTGTATGATGTAGTGTTTTAGTTGACAGCAGCCTACTTTTGACTAAGCTGATAGAGAGAGGCAAGAGAAACTCGGCTATATGATTTACGAACGCGCTGATCATTTCATAGTTTTCACCCATTTGTGTATCATATCGTCTGTCATATCATCTCGCAAGGTTTAAAACATTTAAATACATATCAAATAGTAGAAAATGTTTATAATGCAGTATTTTATTGTATTAGACTAATTTTGACAAAGCTCTGATTTCTGAGAGACACAAACAGCACGGCTATTTGATTTGCGCTGTGCTCAGTTTACACTCATTCACTTCACACACACATTGGCCTACTGCGTAGAAATTTTAGAGGTTTATATAATTTTGTGCTATCCCTCGGTTCACCTGTTATTCATCAAACATCTCCCACCCCCCTCCCGTTTTGCTATTTCTCCCGGGAAACTCCCATAATTTGTATGGCCCAAACCTTGTTATAAGAATAATCAAATAAATATATTATACCAAGGTTGTCCAGTTGCCAGATCTTGTATGAAACGCATTCTACTCGCGCAATCGACACATCATACAACTTCAAACCCATTTGTGACCTCAACCTGGCAACCTACAACCCCGTTGCGCTGCTGATATCTGCGCAGTCGACGCGAAAAGCTGAATCAAGGCAAGCATCGCAATAAACCTCACAAGAATCGAAAATGGGTTACTTTCCCATAAACTGGAGTGAGATCATAGACATCACGTCTCTGTCTCTTTCCTGGCGTTCTGTGGCACGTGACAGCGCCATCAGTTCAGAGCGCACAAAACGATCATCTCTTCAGCTTTATTGTTACAACTTGAAATAAACATGAATGAACCTCTAAAGGTATGTTGAAAGATACAGTACAACTTAAAAAAATCTGTATCTTGTCTCATGTAATCGCTCAATTAGTGTTTCAACCGCGGAAAGACGTCAGTAAAACAGATTGTAAAAAAATGTCACATTTACTGTTGCATTTACCTCAGAAAAGCCATTCAGTGTCCAAAAACTTGTTAGTCAGCTACAAAAATTAACTTAGAGAGGAGCATTTTGCTAAATATATGCACTACAGGTTATATCCCTTATTTGTACTTAACATGTGCTTCAATATTGAGTGTTTGACTAAATCTGTTTTATGACATAAATCCATTTAAATGTTTAATGAAGGAAATGTTAAATGTTTTCAAATAATGTTTTTTTATTTAGCTTACAAATCGATTAATTTTAACCTTTTAATAATATAATGATGAACCAACTGTTGCTCCTGTTTACAGCATTAGTTGTGTGTGTGTGTGTGTGTGTATATATATATATATATTTATTTTTACTTGAATCAAATGTTGTTTTTTCCATTTATTTTCTTGCTAGAGTGCACCAAAATGCTTGTTTAAATGTTAAAATCACTAAAATGTTCTCATGGGGGAGGATGCCTCCAGACCCCCCACAACAATTTAGTTTGTACATGTCACCTTTTTAACCTCTTACCCCCCTTACTAAAAAATTTCAGGCTCAGGATTTTTTTTTTACTTTAACCCCCGATAACATATTAACATTTTTTGGTAACACTTTCTCCGGTGTATGGCGATGGACTATGTTTCTTGTGGCATACTGTAGAATGTCTTTAAGGGACAAAACACAGGTGTAGGAAATAAAATAAGGATCACAAATAATAACAGATTTATTTTCTCAAATCATCTAATTTTGATAACAACATTCCTGTGAGCTACGTGGGCTGAATGAACACCCGTAAACTGAAGCGCTTTGCTAAAAGGTTAGTTAACTCAACGGAACACATCCTATGTAGGGTAATTCGTATATATTTATACAAGATAAACATAATATTATAACTTACATTTGCACAAAATCATGCACGCATGAACTTGAACTAGTAACATAGTCAGAATAACTCCTGTTGTGGATGCATTCTTCCTGTAACAACACACCGAAACACAGCAACTAGAATTCACAACATTTTAATACAATAGTGTTTACAATTAAAATGTTATTAATATGACAGCCACAATGGTAGATAATGTTTTGTGTTGCTGTTTGAGCGCTCGCGCTGAAGCTAAAGATGATCATCAGTACAATAAAGCACTGCTGTGTTAGTTGCCATCTCGGACACAAATATGGCAGGGGGCATAGCGGAAGTGACGTCTTTGAAACCCATGGATAGGGTAAATTGGCAACGTGCGGTCTTGCACAGACCAAAACTAAAACAGAAATTCCGACACGGAACGCACATTTCAAAGTAAAATAACTGGATGTAGCAATGGTTTTCAGGGAAACAAGTATGTGAACTCAGCATGTTTAATAAATATCTGCAAACATATTATGGTATGTACAGTCAAAAACTTACATAGAGCACCTTTAAGGATCTTACATTTATCTACAAAACGATAAAAGGAAAATTATACATATATCTTTATGACATGAAAGATTCATAAATATTTTACTTTTTTTTGTACTGAAAAAACATATTTTTACATTTTTAGTGCTATAAATACGTCAATATTGTACATTTCAACACCTTTCTAAACGTACAAAAATGTACGTTTTGTGTCTTTTGAAAGTTACGTATTTATACCTACATATTAACAATGAGACCAGGCTGAATATATACATATATATAACTCCCGAATATTGAAAAATCAGCAGTTATTAACTATCACAACAAAACATTTATCTTCCCTCATAAATAAAGTAAATAGAAATATCAGAAGCAGGGATAGCATATTCATGGATCATTTCTACTCATTCTTTCCATTTCACCATGTTTCACTATGTTGAGCTGCTGTTCTTCACACTGTAAACTGTAAAACTATGTTGAACTGCAGTACATCAGTAGTCCAGTACAGTACAGTACATGTGAGTAAAGTGTACTAGTGTACAGCTACAGTCAGTGCAGTATAATTATCTTGGATCTCACACAGACACAAGAAAGAAAATGCCTCATTTCGGCTCAGACTTCAGCTGCACAAACTGCCAGACTCCTAGAAACAATCTCGAACACAGGAGCACACAGGAGAGCTTCATGGCTATGCTGAGTCTAGTTAAACCATCAGCACAGCTGTCAAATCTAACTCACATAGTTTGCCATTAAAATACAATGATTTGGGACAACTATATGTATGTCAAATGGTGCTATGTAGAACCCATAAGAGGTGCCATATCACATTTTATTTCTTCAACAAAAATGGTGCTAAACAGCACCAACACTGGTTCTTTGGCTCGTAAAGAACCTTTAAAAGGGCATAACAGGTTCTTTGTACGGCAGTGGTGCTATATAGTACCTTAAAGGGATAGTTCACCCAAAAATGAAAATGTGATGTTTATCTGCTTACCCCCAGGGCATCCAAGATGTAGGTGACTTTGTTTCTTCAGTAGAACACAAATGATGATTTTTAACTCCAACCGTTGCAGTCTGTCAGTCGTATAATGCGAGTCAATGGGAACACAATCTATAAGAGTCAAAAAAACATGCACAGACAAATCCAAATTAAACCCTGCGGCTCGTGACGACACATTGATGTCCTAAGACAAGAAATGATCGGTTTGTGTAAGAAACCGAACAGTATTTATATCATTTTTTACCTCTAATACACCACTATGTCCAACTGCCTTGCACACGGCATCCGGTGCATGAGGTGTGTACGCGCTCTGGTGTAGTTTATAGGATTAGTCCACTTTCAAATAAAATTTTCCTGATAATTTACTCACCCCATGTCATCCAATATGTTCATGTCTTTCTTTCTTTCTTTCTTTTTAAGGTTTATGATGAAAACATTCCAGGATTATTCTTCTTATAATTGACTTCAATGGTTTCTCCAAACGGTTGAAGGTAAAAATGACAGTTTAAGTGCAGCTTGAAAGGGCTTCAAACAATACCAGACGGCTCGCACGTGCTTCCGCTTTCCGTATTCCTCAAAAAGCTTACGCTGTATGTCCTCCGCCTTCCTTATTCAACTTACGGAACAAACGCGGCACCAGTTCCATTTTTTCCGTAAGTTGAATAAGGAAGGCGTAGGACATACAGCGTAAGCTTTTTGAAGAATACGGAAAGCGGAAACACGTGCAATGCGATCATTTGCGTTTGTATTTTTTTCGAAAATGACCGATCGTTTCGCTAGATAAGACCCTTATTCCACGTCTGGTATCGTTTAAAGCCCTTTGAAGCTGCACTGAAACTGTCATTTTGACCTTCAACCGTTTGGAGAGTACATTGAAGTCCACTATAAGAAAAATAATCCTGGAATGTTTTCATCAAAAACCTTAATTTCTTTTCGACCGAAGAAAGAAAGACATTAACATTTTTAACAGATGTTCATGTCTTTCTTTCTTCGGTAAATTCTCAGAAAAATTTTATTTGAAAGTGGACTAATCCTTTAAACCTCACACACCGGATGCCGTGCACACGCTCAAGGCAGTTGGACATAGTGGTGTATTAGAGGTAAAAAATGATATAAATACTGTTCGGTTTCTCGCACAAACTGATCGTTTCGTGTCTTAGGACATCAATGTGTCGTCACGAGCCGCAGGGTTTAATTTGGATTTGTCTGTGCATGTTTTTGACTCTTATAGATTGTGTTGCCATTGACATGCATTATAAGACTGAAAGACTGCAACGGTTGGAGTTAAAAATCATCATTTGTGTTCTACTGAAGAAACAAAGTCACCTACATCTTGGATGCCCTGGGGGTAAGCAGATAAACATCACATTTTCATTTTTGGGTGAACTATCCCTTTAACCACAAAGAACCACTGAAGAACTGCTGAAGAACTGCTGAAGAACCATACAGGGCCTTAACAGGTTCCGTATACGGTAGTGGTGCTATATAGCACCTCAGTCATCCCAAAGAACCAGTGAAGAACCACTGAAGCACCAAGATTTGGTGCTATACAACACTTAAAGTGGTTCCCCTATGATTATGAGCCAAAGAACCACTTTTAGTACTATATAGCACCATTTTTTAGAGTGTAGGAGACAATTAAGAGGACTCTTTTCCCAGCCCCTTCTCATAAATGCTGCATGTCCAAGACTTTTGTGCAAAAAGTGGAATGCATGAACATCTTCACAGCCTTTGATGACATGCAGCTAGGGGCATATGTAAAATTTGCCAGGTTGAACTTGCAAACACATTTGGACCAGAAGGGCATAGAAATTTTATCATCATGAAATTATATGCTGGGTTATAATTGTTAATTGTAGTGGTAAAAACAAGTTTCAATGTTCCCAATCTTTTCTCTTGTTTTTTGTCCACTGTGGGAGATGTTGATGCAATGATCTTGACGTTTGCAAAGTAACATCAATGTTTCAAACGATAACTAATAAGTTTAATAAATCAAAATAAGATAAATCACAACATAAAACAAACAAATAACTTAAAGGCCACTTGCAGGTTTGCTTGGCTCTATGTGCATGCTCAAAAGAATGTATGCTTTTGCACCTTCTGTCAGGGGTGGCATATCCTTTTAAACATCTTTCCCCTCTCAACTATAGAGGGCACACACTCAGAGAAATAAACACCATTAACAATACTGCAACAACCAGATATTTGATAAATGCCAGATAAATGAACACATTTATAAAAAATTAAATAAGGTAGTAAGTGATATGCATGATATCTTGGGACATGATTTTCATTATTATTATCGGTCACCTTTGGAGTGAGAACGAGTTGGCTTTTTTGAATGGATGTCAACGGTCGAGGCTTCAATACTCTGAGTTCTGTTAAGAAACAGCTGGTCACTTTATGAACTGACAGCCTGTCTGCTAATCTTCAACATGTTTACCATTAAACATTCCAGACATGCGTATGTACAGCTGGCTAATCAGAGGTCTGTAATCTGGGTGTGTATTAATGGTGATTATTGTGTTTTAACTGGTTTTGAGAATGACACACTTGGCATTGCTCAAGAATCTCAGGTGAGAGCGTGTTTGTTGAGAGCGTCATGTTTGATGAGAGTGTCTGGTAACAGTGGAGCAATTCAAAAGCTTTTTCTTCATGTCCAACAGTAGTGAGTCAGTGAAGGACGATGGCATCTGTTGATCAGCATTGTGACACACTAGATGAGCTGGAAGAAGACAAGCTGAAACACAAGGAAGGTAATGAAGAAAAGAATATCAGTAATGTTAAAGTTGTCATTTAGGAAATGTAATTAATCTCTGTCTCTATTCCAGTCCAGATGAGCAGCAGCGCTCACACTGGAGTCAGTGTTGATCTGAATGCTCAGACGGGAGCAACTGTAAAAGCTCCTGTACTTGTTGGAACATTCACAGGCCCAGTGAACATCTACAACACTGCAGGAAATGGTACTATCACTACAGCTGTGCTTACTGAGACACACTGCTTATTAGCTGTCAGTTGATAGCTTGATGAGTGAAATAATGCTCAGTGATTGTGAACCATTTTGCTATTGAAGTTCATGTAAGAATAAGATTTCTCTTACTCTTCAGTCAAGTATAATTGTTTTTCAGTCCCTCTCAGTTATAAATGGTCTGCGGCTGTGGGAAGAATCATCATGTGAACAGAGTCGCGTCCCAAATCTTCAATCTTTATTGAGCAGTTTACACAATTTATACTTTCCATAGAAAAAAGTGACACTCCCATCCCAGATGTTGCCCTCCAGACGGCGCACAAAGATAAAACCATAAAAGGAATTATATCACAGTCAAAAACAACAAATATGGAACGTAACATAATAAAGAATAAAGAAATAATAAAGAAAAACAGGAACAAGGTGGCTAGAAATAAGAGGAAAAGAAACATATAAGGAGTTTTTCAGTTATGGAAAAATATAAAATAGGTTATGTGACATTTCTTCACTCATGCATATTCTCTATGGTGACTGAACATAAAGGAAGTGAATGGTGACTTATATTACATTACAGGAAGAGAATAAAAGGGCTGTAAGAGGCCTCTAAATCTCACAGTTCATTTTATGGTTATATTGTTCACAGGCAGACATACTTTAGCTACAGGATTTTCTTTTGTGCATCTGTATTTTTTTTTTACTTCTCTCCTTTTCTCTCTCCTCACAGAGCCACAAAAAACAAAAGAGACAGCAGAGAAACACAAAGAAGAGCAAGGTGCAGTCTTAACAGTCTTATTCTCTTAAGGCTAGTTCACACTGCATTGACAGACATCGACCAACACCGATATGTTTTCTCAGATCAGTTTTCTCAGATCAGTCTTTTCCCTGTTAGTGTTGGTCAGTGTCTGTTTTCACAGACTGAACATGCTCATTCACCATTTGTCAGGAGCAGGAAGGTGATCTGGTGTCAGTCTGTACAGTGTGAACTAGACCTTTCAGTGTTTCAGAAGTGATTTAAACAGGTCGGATGTATTTTGAATTTGGACACTAGTCCAGGGGCCTAAATCTGTGTTTGATCCTAAATGTCTGTGTGTACACAAAAGGCAGTATATGAACGGATGACTTATAAAACTGTTTTTCACAGTTTTTACTTTATAAATCAGAGTCAGTGTAAGATTATATATAACTTTTTAAGTCTAAACACTGCCATGCAGTGGTTGGACAGGTCAGGTTGGGATCATTATTAATATTAGAACGGAGGTTAACTTTGAGAGGTGATGTACTGTATCACCAGAACTAACCAGACAGCACCACTGTCCTTTTCAACAGCCAAATACTCCAGTCAACCACCAGATGTAACTGCCAATGACCATGACAGTATACTTTACAAGAACTAGAGCATTCACTGCCAGATGTTCCTCGGACCCTATCCTTTGTTCTGAGTTTGCAAATTAGGCATTAAATAAGTATACAGGTGCTGGTCATATAATTAGAATATCATCAAAAAGTTGATTTATTTCACTAATTCCATTCAAAAAGTGAAACTGGTATATTGTATTCATTCATTACACACAGACTGATATATTTCAAATGTTTATTTCTTTTAATTTTGATGATTATAACTGACAACTAAGGAAAATTCCAAATTCAGTATCTCAGAAAATTAGAATATTACTTAAGACCAATACAAAGAAAGGATTTTTAGAAATCTTGGCCAACTGAAAAGTATGAACATGAAAAGTATGAGCATGTACAGCACTCAAGACTTAGTTGGGGCTCCTTTTGCCTGAATTACTGCAGCAATGCGGCGTGGCATGGAGTCCAATCAGTCTGTGGCACTGCTCAGGTGTTATAAGAGCCCAGGTTGCTCTGATAGTGGCCTTCAGCTCTTCTGCATTGTTGGGTCTGGCATATCGCATCTTCCCCTTCACAATACCCCACAGATTTTCTATGGGGTTAAGGTCAGGCGAGTTTGCTGGCCAATTAAGAACAGGGATACCATGGTCCTTAAACCAGTCACTGGTAGCTTTGGCACTGTGTGCAGGTGCCAAGTCCTGTTGGAACATGAAATCTGCATCTCCATAAAGTTGGACAGTAGGAGGAAGCATGAAGTGCTCTAAAACTTCCTGGTATACGGCTGCGTTGACCTTGGACCTCAGAAAAGACAGTGGACCAACACCAGTAGATGACATGGCACCCCAAACCATCACTGACTGTGGAAACTTTACATTGGACCTCAAGCAATGTGGATTGTGTGCCCTCCTCTCTTCCTCCAGACTCTGGGACCCTGATTTCCAAAGGAAATGCAAAATTTACTTTCATCAGAGAACATAACTTTGGACCACTCAGCAGCAGTCCAGTCCTTTTTGTCTTTAGCCCAGGCGAGACGCTTCTGACGCTGTATGTTGTTCAAGAGTGGCTTGACACAAGGAATGCGAACCCATGTCTTGCATCCGTCTGTGTGTAGTGGTTCTTGAAGCACTGACTCCAGCTGCAGTCCACTCTTTGTGAATCTCCCTCACATTTTTGAATGGGTTTTGTTTCACAATCCTCTCCAGGGTGCGGTTATCCCTATTGCTTGTACACTTTTTTCTACCACATCTTTTCCTTCCCTTCGCCTCTCTATTAATGTGCTTGGACACAGAGCTCTGTGAACAGCCAGCCTCTTTTGCAATGAACTTTTGTGTCTTGCCCTCCTTGTGCAAGGTGTCATTGGTCGTCTTTTGGACAACTGTCAAATCAGCAGTCTTCCCCATGATTGTGTAGCCTACAGAACTAGACTGAGAGACCATTTAAAGGCCTTTGCAGGTGTTTTGATTTAATTAGCTGATTAGAGTGTGGCACCAGGTGTCTTCAATATTGAACCTTTTCACAATATTCTAATTTTCTGAGATACTGAATTTGGGATTTTCCTTAGTTGTCAGTTATAATCATCAAAATTAAAAGAAATAAACATTTGAAATATATCAGTCTGTGTGTAATGAATGAATATAATATACAAGTTTCACTTTTTGAATGGAATTAGTGAAATAAATCAACTTTTTGATGATATTCTAATTATATGACCAGCACCTGTATATGCCTGGATGACAATTCTGTTTTGAATGCTGTATTCCCTTCCATGAGTGTAATATCAGGGCTCTACAGTGCGCCCATTTCACTCGCATTTGCTCCTGAAAATAACTGCGTGTGACTGTGAAAAATTATTTAGGCGCACTGGTGCGAGTGATCCGATCAGTTCTCATGAATTGATCTACAATCGGAATTAAAAACTCCCAATATGCATCTAAACTGAACAACAGTTATGTTTCGTACTGCAATCGGCTACTTTTTGTGCCTTAATTCAAAGACTTTGCTTCAGTCAGCACAGCAGAGCAAGTGCAAAAGACGTGCGCTCCGGACTACACTCCAAAGATTGTTTACAAGGTGCAACCAGTGTGACGCAGCCACGCGCACTTACCAGACCATCTCATGCTGCTGTTTCTTTGCAGCCAAATTAATTGTAAATACTACATTTGGATTATCATAATCACGGTTGGAAATTAACGGGGGCTTGGGGCAAAAATTCCTCAGATTTATAAAAAAAAACATCCACAGTTATGAATCTCTGTGCACATGTTACTTTCACTTTTGAAGTAGAGACAATTCAGAGGCGGCAGTTGCTTGAATGGCGGGTGGGTTCATTATTATTCTTAATGAAAAACACAACAACAAAACAGTACAATGACAAACTCACTTAAATATGCGCTTTTACATTTCGCTTGTCAACCAAATTTTCATCCATTGTCTTGTCATTCAGAAAAATGAGGCGAAGTGAGGTGAAATCTGACTCCTGCTTCTGATCTGTGCTGCGACTCTCATTCGGCTCACTGAATTGAGCAGACACATTCAGTTTTTAACTGTAGTGTCTATTTTCTAACTAAACTAAATGATTATTATTACTATAAAAGTGATATAACCGGTGTTGCTGCTGAACACCAGTAACACTGTCGATCTTAGCAAGCCTAATATGTGTAAGTTAAGTAATATCACACAAGTAGATTTCTCAGAGTATTGGCATGATTGCAAATGTGATACTTAATGATCTGATTGAAGTCCAATAAACAAGCTGATATTAAGTGACAACATTTTAGCCCAATACTGTCTGTTTTTGCTCAATTTTGTGAAAATAGTTTCAAACAAAGCCACATCAGAACTGTTGCACATCTCCAAGTAACGGTTTTGAATGAATGACTTGCACATTAAGATTTACCGCCACCTACTGGCTGTTTTATTTTCATATTTACATTTATTTTCATATATACACTTTACATACATTGTTTTTATTTACAATATTAAACTTTTAAAGATTCTTTTTTTTTTTTTTTTTACATATTTCTAAATTCAAAAAATTATATTTGAAAACATTCATACAACATTTACCCATGAGCTTCATTAAGCAGTCTATGTAAATGTCTAAATAATACCACTTCAGATGGAGCTTCTGTGCCTCTTCTGCAGTGCAAAGATGGATTTTTTGATGATTTCTTTTGATTGATAACAGTCTGATTAGGTCTTATTGTTGTAATTGAATTTATTGTTTAACATTTAAACAAATTTTCTATTTTAATTTAAGAAATTGATTAAATATGATGCATACATTTAATAAGATTAGAAAAAGTTGCTCTTATAATGGTTCAAATGCCCCAGGAAATTAATTTAAGGGGGCAAATATCGCCCTGTAATGGGGAAGTTAATGTCTGTTATTGATCAGAAAGTGCTCCTAAAGAAAAATGTTACCGTAGAGCCCTGAATATATTTATCAGAATGTAGTGAATTAAATGGAAGATCTGAGGCCTCTGAGCTGTAATAATTTCAACAGTAATTTAATTATAATATGTTGAATGAATTCTGATCAGATCATGCTGATGTGAAAGCTTTGTCATGTTTCTTTCTTTCTTTTTTTTTTAATATGTTTTTGCTTTCCCACATGTTTTATTTACTTACACCAATCTTTTATAACAGAGGATTTGATTCTGAAAAAATTCTTGGGAAATCACAAAACAGACATGAAGAAAAAAGCAGAGCGTATTTTTGAAGGCAAGAAAGAAATTGAAGCACATCTCAAGGCTGTTTACACAGAACTCTTCATCACAGAGGGAGATATGAAAGATGTCAATCAGGAACATGAGATTCTGAAGATTGATGATGCTTTCAAGAACAAAAAAACACAGGACAAACCAATCAAATGCAATGATATATTTACTGAACTGAGGAAAAACAATGAGGAAAAGATTGTGCTGACCAAGGGAGTCGCTGGCATCGGAAAAACTGTCTCTGTGCACAAGTTCATCCTGGACTGGGCAGAGGAAACAGCCAATCAGGATATACACTGTGTGTTCCTGCTTCCATTCCGAGATATTAACAGCATTAAAGACAGAGAGTTCAATCTCCATGAGTTTCTGCTGAAATTTTATCCTCAATTGAAGGACCTGGAAAAATCAAAGTTATATAAGAAATGCAAACTTGCGTTTATATTTGATGGACTTGATGAGAGTCGCCTGGATTTGAAGTTTGAACGTGGAATATTGAACAATGTTGAGGAAAGATCATCTGCAGATGTGCTGTTCACAAGTCTGGTCAAAGGGAAGCTGCTTCCATCAGCTCTTGTCTGGGTGACCTCACGACCAGCAGCAGCCAATCAGATCCCTCCTCAGTATGTGGGTTTGTTCACAGAGGTGCAAGGATTCACTGACCAACAGAAGGAGGAGTACTTCAGAAAGAGAATCACAGATAAGACTCAGGCCTCCAGAATCATCTCACACATTAAGATGTCTCGTAGTCTCTACATCATGTGCCATATTCCTGTGTTCTGCTGGATCACGGCCACAGTACTTCAGAATATTCTCAAGAACAACACTGTGAACATCAGCACAACACTCACTGAAATGTACATTCACTTCCTGGTGATACAGATGAACATGAAGAGCCAGAAATATGAAGGAAATTCAGAAAGACAACGTAAAAAGCTCTTACATTCAAATAGAGAAATGATTTTGAAGTTAGCCAAGCTAGCGTTTGAACAGCTGAAGAAGGAAAACATTGTGTTTTATGAGGAAGATCTGGAAGCATGTGGTATTGATGTGAGTGAAGACACCGAGTTCACAGGAATGATCGCTGAGATCTTTAAGCAGGAAGATGGAATTCATGAAGAAAAGGTCTTCTGCTTTGTGCATCTGAGTGTTCAAGAGTTCCTCGCTGCAGTGCATGTGTTCCTCTGTTACCTGAACAAGAAAATGGAGGAGCTTCAGTTTTTCTTTGAGAGGCCAAAAAAACATCACATTGCAGGAGCTACTAGAGAACGCTATTAATAAAGCCATGAAGAGTAAGAGAGGACATCTTGACCTGTTCCTGCGGTTTCTGTTGGGAAATTCACTGGGATCCAGTCAAAACCTGCTCAAAGGCCTGATCACACACACTGAAGACACCACAAAGAGCATCACAAAAACAACTGAATACATTAAACAAGTACAAAACAAGAATATCTCAGACGAAGCTTCAGTCAACCTATTTTACTGCTTACTTGAGCTCAAGGATCATTCATTATATGAGGAAATCCAGAGATACCTCAGTTCAGATGAACATCCAGGGAAAAAACTCTCATCTTCAATGTGCACAGTGCTGACCTACATACTGCTGATGTCAGAGAAGGTGCTGGATGAGTTCAACCCAAAGAGGTTCACGTCATCTTTAAACTACAAGAGACTCATTCCAGCTGTGAGAGGCTGCAGAAAAGCCCTGTGAGTAATTTCACTGATCGCTGTTTAATTAAAGGTTTTATTCTATCACTAAACAACTAAGGCCCAATCCCAATTCTATTTTATACCCCTTTGCCTACCCCTTCACCCTTCCCCTTGCCCCTTGAAACAGAGTGGCAAGGTGTAGGGGTGAAAATATTCCCCTAAGAAATGGGACACCATTACTACACCATTACACATGCAATCATACCTAGTTTCTTTTATTAGTGTCTTGTAACATTTAACCAGTATGAACAGCAATGAAGTGCGCATATCAACAGAAATCAGGCACGAGCATGTTTAACAGATTACTCACTCCCAACGTTGTTTTGCGCTGTATTTTGGACGGCGCTCGGTTTCAGTTCGAAAACGTATGAGCCTTCGAGTTTCCCGAGACTAGCGAAGCCGCTTTTCCATCAGGCCAAGCTGTTTGTTTAACCGTTCCATTCCGTTCCAAACCGGCCGGTACGGATATGGTTTAGTTTTCTACTGTGGTGCTGCGAAAACGGACCTCTTTGCAAAGCAATACAAACGAGTCAGTTGTTGCCCTGGTAACGCAAGAGTTTACAGACGATACGAGATGTAAATAGCTATGAAGGATGACCAGATATTTCTTTTAACTGTATTACTCATTTGTATTCACGTCATTCAAATTGCGCGTTTAGCAAGCTACGGAGAAACTGGCAGCCAGGTAACACATAAATGATCGATCCTGAGTGGAAATATCACTACATGCATTCTAGCAGCACGGTAGTCGGTGTATGCAGGGAAATTTCTCATACCGCTTCGGTCGAAGTGTGGTCCTGAAAAATCTTCGTTTGGAGGGCTATCTGGCCCTTCCCCTTACCCCTACCACTCTAGCCGAAAGAGAATTGAGACACCCCTACCCCTTCACGTGAACGCGCAAAACGAAGGGGTAGGGGAAAGGTGAAGGGATAAGGGGTAGAATTGGGATTGGGCCTTAATGTAAAAATACTGAATAATGAAATAGTTGTCTGTCCTGATTATGAAGGGTACAATGTGTTATTGGAAAACACTGAACATCAGAAAATAATCTGGTTAAACGTTCTGTTTTGTCAGATTTGACGACTGTTTTCTTGATGAAACTTGCTGTGAAACTGTATCTTCAGTTCTACAATCATCAAACTCCCATCTGAGAGAGTTGGACCTGAGCAGCAATCACCTGAAGAATTCAGGAGTGCTGCTGCTTTCTGATGGACTGAAGAGTTCAAACTGTAAACTGAACATACTAAGGTTTGACATTGACATTCACTCATTTTCAATATTCAAAAATGTGGACAAATAGCTGTTTTCATAACTATGACTAGCACATATTTTCTCCTGTCTATATTCTTGTATGAATGTATCAGTGGTGTTTTCTCCATGCACACAAGGCAGAAAAACTGATTTCGGTTTTCACAAAAAGACTCCTGTCTCAGACAGCATGCAATCTGAAATTCAGTTCTCTTTAGTGTTGTATTGTGCTCGAATGGTTAGATACACAGAATTATTTCAAAATATCTGTCTTGAGGAATATTCATGTAAACATAGTCGGTTATGTCTTAAGTGAACGCAAAGAGTTGGGGGTAAATCTGATGTGTAACTATAACTGTGAAACTCAGAAACGAGGGAGAGCTGGATCCAAACGCAGAGCGAGATTTAATAAAAATAAGAGCCACCAGGAAACACAACAAGCGAAACTGAACACCAGGAGCAGAGCTGAGATCACCAACAAAAACACCCATACAAGGACATGACCTGACCAAGAATACAGAAAACACTGAGGTTTAAATACACAAGGGCTAACAGGCTGACAAAACAAACCTGGAAACAATCAGGGAACTAATCAACAAGAAAAACTACAAAAGGACTACAAATGAAACAGGAACAAAACAGGGCAGAATGCAACCTAAAAGTCTAAATAACAAAAACACATGGTACACAAAACTGGGAATGCGTAACAGTAGCATTTTATTAGATCTGTGCATTAGGTCTTAATATAATAAACCTGCTGCTGTCTGTGTCATTAATGTTAATCAAACAACAAAAGATAAGAGGGAATCACTCACTGCTCTGGACTGAATAACTTTTTTCAGCTTTAATAACAATCAATTTATTTATAATTAATACACTGAATTAATACACTTAATACGCTTTGGGCCACCATTGACTTCCATAGTATTTTTTTCCTACTATGGAACTCAATGGTAAAGCAGCCTGGTTACATACTTTCTTCAAAATATATTCCTTTGCGTTCAGCAGTACAAAGCAATTCATACAGGTTTGGAACAACCTGAGGGTGAGTAAATGATGACAGAATTTTCATTTTTGGGTGAACTACCCCTTTAATTTCTGCAATATTTCTTAAATAGATGTAAAATGAGAAAAGTGAAGCACAATTTCATTATTAATTTCATGTTTCTTTCTTATATTGTATTTGTTCTACTGTTTGTCATTTGCATTTTTGAACTATATTGTGATTGTTAACATAATTATTATTAATCAGAGAATTGGAGGAAAAGATGAATCATAAATTGTTTTATAATCGAATCGTTACCCTCTGAATCGTGAGGCAAGTGAAGACTGACCCTTCTGTGGAAAACCTGGAATTTTTTTTTTATGCATTTTTCCAATTACAATTATTTCCAATGAAATAATACCCAAAATTTTCCTGTTTTCATTAAATGATTCTTATGAACAGTTTGTTCCAATGAACTGTTTCATGTCATAATAACAATTTAAAACATGTTCCCTTTCCTTGTGCATTTGATTATTACAGTAGCTTTATTTTCATTTCATTAGTCAAATCCTCTGCACACCATGCCCCGAGGGTCATATTACTCCTGGTTCTTGCCTCTTTTTAGTAGGACAGATTCAGTGTGTTGATAACTTGAGAACCGCTGTGACCAGACCATTGAGTCAGTGAGTTGAACTGTATTAGTTGCATTCATGTACAATTTGCTACAGCGTTGAGCACAAATGCACAGATGAGTTATAAACTTAACCCTCAAGAGTAACATTACATTTTAATAGCTAAAGTCTCATTACACTGAATTTAGCACAAACATGCAGTTCAGATTATAAACCCTTCCTGATAATCACACTGATATCACTGTTTGTTTTGTTCTCTACACAGGCTATGTGGGTGTAATCTCACTGGTCAGTCCTGTGAAAGTTTGTCTTCAGTTCTACAGTCATCAAACTCTGTCCTGAAAGAACTAGACCTGACTAACAATGACCTGCAGAATTCTGGTTTGAAGCTTCTTTCTGATGGACTGAAGAGTCCAAACTGTCAGCTGCAAATACTGAGGTATGTATACACATATAAGAGATCATTTACAGTCAGCCAGTCATAGTGTTTGTAGATGATCTGACTGTTGATGTGTGTATTCTGCTCTCTTTCAGCCTTACTCACTGTAATCTCACTGTTCAGGCTTGTGAGAGTTTTTCATCAGTTCTACAATCCTCAAACTCTGTCCTGAAAGAGCTGGACCTGAGTTACAATGGCCTGCAGGATTCTGGAGTGAAGCTTCTTTCTGATGGACTGAAGAGTCCAAACTGTCAGCTGCAGAGACTGAGGTATTTAAGAACATATAAGAGATTGTTTACAGTCAGCCAGTCCTAAAGTTTGTGGATGATCTGAATGTTGATGTGTGTATTCTGCTCTCTTTCAGCCTTACTCACTGTATTCTCACTGTTCAGTCTTGTGAGAGTTTTTCATCAGTTCTACAATCCTCAAACTCTGTCCTGAGAGAACTGGAGCTGAGTAACAATGACCTGCAGGATTCTGGAGTGAAGCTTCTTTCTGATGGACTGAAGAGTCCAAACTGTCAGCTGCAGATACTGAGGTATTTAAGAACATAAAAGAGATTGTTTACAGTCAGCCAGTCCTAATGTTTGTGGATGATCTGACTGTTGATGTGTGTATTCTGCTCTCTTTCAGCCTTACTCACTGTAATCTCACTGTTCAGGCTTGTGAGAGTTTTTCATCAGTTCTACAATCCTCAAACTCTGTCCTGAGAGAACTGGACCTGAGTAACAATGACCTGCATGATTCTGGAGTAAAGCTTCTTTCTGATGGACTGAAGAGAAACTGTAAGCTGGAGATTTTGAGGTAAATGGTTTTCCTTAAAATAATTAATGCTTCCATAATACAGTTTTTCTCAATCGATTTGATACATTTGTCTAAACTCAGGTCACTGCACTCCAAACAGTTAACACAGTGATCTGAACACCTTGTAATGAGTGAAATGTGAAGGCCAAGTATGATAACCATACTTCAAATTTGTCCTCTGCATTTTAATCCATCCAAGTTAGTGCACATACACTAGGAGCAGTTAGAGGGGTGGGGGGGGTCTTGAGCCCCTGCCCTTTTTCAAAATTAATCAAAAGTGCCTCTCTCAAACAAATATCAATGATAATATTGTGGTCAATAAAACAAAATTCTTTTGATTATAATTAACACGACAATGTGCACAAAACTAAACTAGCCTAAATTCCTGTTTATTTTTATTTATTTTGATCCAACTATCATAGTTGGTTCAATGAAGCCCAGGTGCCACTTACAGGCCTATTATGCGAAGAACATGCAAAATGGTGACGTGAAAGGACTTTATTATATTACTATTTTTGATAATTATACATTATCAGTGTAACAGTGAAAACTAACACCATACTTCATAATGACATCTCCCAAGGGTAGCATGGACAGGGTGAAAGTACTGAGCCTTGCGGTACTCCACACTGAACTTGTGATTGATATGACATCTCTTCATTTACTGCTACAAACTGATAATGGTCAGATAAGTATTATTTAAACCATGCCAATGCAATTCCACTAATGCCAACATAATTTTCGAGTCTATTCAAAAGAATTTTGTGATCGATAGTGTCAAATGCAGCACTAAGATCTAGTAACACTAACAGAGAAATACAACCATCGGATGTTAAGAGCAAACATCAACATCGAATGATAAGAGCAAATCATTTGTATCTCTAATGAGAGCAGTCTCAGTATTATGATACGGTCTAAATCCTGACTGGAAATCCTAACAGATACCATTTCTTTTTTAAAAAGGAACGTTGTTGTGAGGATACTGCCTTTTTTAGTATTTTTGAGAGAAAGGTTAGATTTGAGATCAGCCTGCAATTGACTAATTCTCTACCATATTTGTAACAGGGAGTCGGTTTTGCAGCCTTGGTTAAATGTAGTATACATGAGACTAGATAATGATCTCAGATGTCATCGCTCTGCTGCAGAATTTGAACGGCATCAACATTGATTCCATGTGACAATATTAGATATAAAATATGATTACAACAATGGGTGGGTCCTGACACGTGTTGTCTAACTGCAATGGAGTTTAGAATGTCTGTGAATGTAAATCCCAATGCATCTTTTTCACCATCTACAGAAATATTAAAATCACCATCAATTTAGACTTTATCCGCAGCCAGTACTACCTCAGATAGACAATCAGCAAATTCTGTATGGTGCCCTGGTGGCCTGTATACAGTAGCCAGCACTAATGTCAAACGGGGTTTATCACTTACACTAGATAGTGTTACATAAAACGCCATCACTTTGAAATAATTATATTTGAAACTAGACCTCTGAGTAATACTGAAGATATTAATATGAATTACAGCATAACCATCGCCTTTTCCTTACAGACGAGGCTTGTGTTTATAACAGTAATCTTGGGAAGTGGAAGTAATTTAATGGTCTGGTTTTAGCCAGGTTTCTGACGAACACAGCACATGTAGGTTATAATCTGTGGTCATATAATTTACAATAAGTGCATTTAAAGAAATGGATATAATATTCAACAACCTGAGCTTTATCATTTGTTCATCTGTATTATATCTGTTTTTTTATTTGTTGAACATCAATTAAATTTTTACCCTTAATCCCTTGGGGTTTGAGGTGTTTTGGGGGCCCTTGAGATGTTTTGACATGCCCTGACATTTGTGCTTATTTCAGCTACTTATAACATACTATTGGCCAACATGTAATTTTGCTGTATTCAGCACAAACTCTGCTACAATAATATGTGAGCAAAATGGACGTACATATTTGCATTTTTTTTTATTATTTATTTTTTATTTTTTTTAGAAAATAAAGATAATGCATGGTTTTTTGGGGAAAAAATGTCACCGCAATAAGGCCATAACACATACTGAATAGCTGTTCACAAGACTTTTGAGTTATCAATCTTGTAGGCTAGAATTTTTACTACAAAATGATGTGAAAATCATTCTGGCATTCTGCTGTATGCATTGGAGTGTCCAATCTTCAGTGTCACATGATCCTTCAGAAATCATTCTAATATGCTGATTTCAGTTATTATCAATGTTGGAATGAGTTAAACTGAAACCAGTCAAGCTCTTCCTCTGAGGTAAATTCTTCCAGCATTATTCCTCACTGCATCTCCAAACAATGGATAGTACATGAATCTGACTTGATGCTTTTTTTTCTTTTAAGTTGATGCAGGCATTGACTCTGTTTGCATGGATCACCTCAGAATTTGCCTTTGAATAGTGCATGCTTTCCGTAGGCATGGCCGCATTAGCGGATAATGAGCTGACACGTGAACGACTGACATCTCTCTTTTCAAACAGATTAAATAAGCAGAATATAGAATATATATAATATATAATATTTGTTTTCTATTTGACTTACATTATTTAAAACTTGACATTTCAAAGTTTCTTTAGATATGTCTCATGTTTGTGTGACAAGTATCCACTAAGTTACAGTTCACTTTCTGACAAGTATCAGAATAGATTTTATTGAGAGAGAGACGGCAGATCACACATCATGTTAGATTTCTTTATTTAGCACAAAGCACATTTTGTTTTTATTGTGGGTGCTCACAAATAAAAGTAGACACTTAACAGTTTCAAACGATGTATAAGAGTTATCTGTATAACTGTTTTTTGAGTCTTTTTTTGCACTGATAAGAAAAAAAAGAGAGGTGATATCACCGGCGTGACCACCGACCCCAGGGGGTTAAAAGGTATTAGGAGTTTTTTGTATTCACTAATTTGGGGAATAGACACAGTCTCTATGTACTGAGATCTAGGTGAAAGAGTGTCTATGTGTTGGGATTTATCTGACTTTTGTGACGTGAGACAGCTGGCAATGAGTGCGTTTACATGCACCTTCATAATGCAATTATAATGGGATTTTGGCAATATTGTGATTAAACTTTACCTCATGTAAATGCAATGCTTCAATTAAAGTAGTACTATTAAGCTCATAATCGTAGTATCTGAGTGTGGTATAACCTTATTTATTAGCGAATAATCAGAATAATGAAAATTGCATGTACAGTCAAACCAAAACCATTTTTTATATATTTTTACTAGTGGGTGAACTGTGACATATTATACCCAAAAATTCTTCATACAGTGGACTACCAATAAAATTGATAAAAATTTGGAACCAAAAATTATTCAGACACTTTGACCTGACCATGTTTTGCTTAAGTGTTATCTGACATAATTAAGATTAATTTTTTTCTGACACAGTTATATTTTATAACCATTTTTTAAACTATAGTAAATAAACTGTTTTAATGAATTAAATGTTCATGGTGTCTGAATAAATTTTGGTTTGACTTTAAACTGGAGTGAAGAGTTCTGCTCGTGTCATGTGAACACCTTACTGCAATTAAGACCTTACTCTGATTATTAGAAATAATCCCATTTTTGGTGCACATGTATATGTAGTCAATGGTCAGTTTAGCCAGTCTGTCTGCTTCCTGACTTGGGCTCCAGTTAGTTAAGGTTCAGCTCTAAGACTATGTGCCATATTACTAGAGAGAAGAGTGGCACCATCACAGGAGGGATGGATACCATCTCTTTTCAACAGGTCAGGTCTGCCCCAAAAACTTTTCCAATTGTCTATTAACCCTATATTATTCTGCGGACACCACTGAGACAGCCAGCCATTGAGTGATGACAGTGTCGCATCACTCCGACAAACAGAGAGAGGGCCAGAGAAAATTAGTGTCTGACATGGTACATGCAAGTTCACACATCTCTTTAATGTTAATTTTAGTGATCTCGGACTGGTTAGTTCACCCAAAAATGAAATTTCTGTCATTAATTACTCACACTCATGTTGTCCCAAACCCGCAAGACCTTCGTTTATCTTCAGAACAAAAATTAATATATTTTTTCATGAAATCCGAGAGTCTTTTTTGTCTTACATTGAAAGCAATGAAATTACCACACGCCAGAACACCGACTCTGAATTGGCTGGCTCCTGCATCACACGCATGCGTCGTGGTGCTCACATGAACATGTCAGCCAATTCTGAGCCGGCATTCGGACGTGAACATGGAAGCCTGCACTGCATTCACTGCGCCAACTGCGTAGGACACTGACAGGGAAGACAAAAATTGTTGAACAAAGTCATTATTTTTGTTTTATTTTTTATTTTTGACTATTTAAACAATGTTTTTATACTACTTCTCTGGAACTTGGATGTGGTAATTTTGTTGCTTTTGAAGGGAGATAAAAAAAAAAATCTCAGATTTCATCAAAAATATCTTGTGTTCCGAAGATGAACGAAGGATTTGCAGGTTTGGAACATTTCGTTTTTGGGTGAACTAACCCATTAAATTTGCTTTGATGTCAGGTGCTCTGGCTCCCGGCAAATGTGACTATGGTGGCTGGTGTCTCTATTTTCACGTTCTTTGTAATAGAATCACCAATAACTAGGGCACTTTCAAAATGCTGTGTTATGTTAGAGATAGTGATTTAGATTAAAGCTAGTGATGTCAAATTAATGTAATATTAGACAATATCAGATATATGGTGATGAGTAAGTTATATTTAGTAATATAAACAACAAGGAATGATAGTAAATAAAGATTCAAAGCAAAGCTATATGGAGCTACAGATGCAAGACACTCAGCAGCAAGGCCAATTTCTTGTAAACAGCCACCTTTGCTTGTGAATTATTAGAATGAAAAATCAAAAGAATAAACAATGAAGATTTATTTTCACAGCCCGTTACATACTACACCTTCACAGCAACTGAACGTAACATAGAGACACCTGTTAATGAATTTTGTCCAGAGTTCCGTCTCCTGCTCCCACAAACACACAACGTAACAAAGTAGCAAATAGATAATGTTTATTTTAAATAAGGGTGCATTTTCTCTTGTTTGTGAACAGAAATAAGCTCAGGATCAGTGGGTTTATCAGCCAAAACAACAAACAGAAGAGGTTTTCTAACTAATTTTTAGATGTCTTTCCTAGAAACAAAAGAGTAAAATGAAAAAAATGTATAATTAAACAAATAGGGGCCTCTCACTTCTCACACAATCAGGGGTGCATTTCCCGAAAGCATTGTTAGCCAACTATGGTCCAAAATTCCATTGAATTCTATTGGTAATGATGGAAATTGTGATGATGGCTGGCTTTGGGGAACGCACCCCAGTCCGTTTAAAAGGGAAATTGCAACTCATACATTTACGGGCCTATACCGCTAACAGTTTAGCCTCCTCACAAGGAGCTTTAACTAGAATAGGAGCAGAACACAGCAAGCCGGCAATGGCACACACCACAGTCTGTGAAAACACATACACACGTGCTACAACATGAGGAAGCAAGAGAGAGAACTCTATGAGCAGGCTTCCCACACAGCTCATATCCACACACTGCGTCTCATTTCGGAGGCTGCATCCTCCGGAGGTCGCATTTGAAGGCTGCATACGTCATCAAGGGTGTCTTATTTCAGAAAAAAAATGTAATAAAATTGACTGTTATTCCTCATGAGGTGTAAAATACTGTAATTTCTTTCTTATCTTGCAATCATTTTCTTAAATGAGACCGCCACAGTGACGTATGCAACCTTCAAATGCGACCTCCGGAGGACGCAGCCTTCGAAATGAGATGCAGCTATAGAATCACTTTGGCTCCACCCATGAAAACAGCTGCACCTGATTCACTCAAATGAGCGTGGAGCGACAGGGGCAGAGAGAGAGAGAGAGTAACTACACATTCACACATACAGCTTGCTCCAAACAATATATGAATGAAACCCAAAAGTTACTTTCAGACACGTAACAGCTGCCCTTTGGTCATATTTACCATATTTGACTACCTATATACAATTTATTTTAATTCCCAAACACTCACGCAATTGTTTCATACTCAACAGATTTCTAGTATTCACTAGGTTTATCACAAAAGCAGGGACCAGCAAAGAAATCTATGTCACAATGTGCGTGTGTTTTATGCTACTAGTTTTAAGTATATATTTAGAATAAATGACTGCACCAAGGAGAGGGACATAGTTTCAATAAAAAACGTATCAAGCCATTTTGGCAAAGATGGTGATGCCTTTGGTGCAGAGACTGAAGCTTGATGATCAATGGACTTTCCTGCAGGACCGCTGTCCCAAAGTATACACCCAAATCTACTTAAGCTTGGTTCAGGGATCAGTCGTAATATGTTCTTGAGTGGCCTGTACTCTACCTTTTCAGCGCATCCCTCGTAGCAAATCAGCATGCAGTATATCTGGTTGCCATGACAAGTTGACATGCAGAATCAAGCTCAAATGGATCAGTTGTCATGTTTAAGGCTCATTCTACAGAAATGTCCACTTCTGGAGTAGCAATATGTCTTAAAACTTATTTCCTTTTAAACATTTATGTCATGACATGAGAAATCTAATTTTCCGTCTTTTGACATATAAGAGGTCTTACTATTAAAACATCGTGCAAGTTTCCTAGCTTAAAACGTCGTCCTCATTATAAACAAAGGCTTTGTTTAATCAAGCTCCAAATGCATATGATCACTTCCTGAGAAGATATCGACGAATAGTTGTACATCATCGCACCATAGGCCCCGCCCACTGGCGTTCAGTCGCTTCACGGCGGACACCTGTCTACACCAGTGTTGTGAAATATTCAGTTCCTGTGAGAAACTGTTCTAATTGGTGGAGTATACATGAATATTCATAAATTCACTCTGCAGATGTTTTGAACTATGAACAGAATGGAATTTGTTGGTTGCTCTTCTGATCACAGCTTGTTTTATAGATAATTTCAATCAGATGATAAAGCCGAAGGGATGTACGCCCCATTTATAAGTACATCTGTTCATATACTCTATATAATTCATTGAATGATTTTCTTTCCAAATGCTTTTATGAGAATGATGGTTTTTGCTGTGTGTAATGTTAGGGATACAAAAGATCAAGCCAGAGCACAACAAATCGAGCACATATTTCTGTTACTCTTCTTTGTTGTAAAAGTCAGATGTATCCAACTATATGTTTAAATAAATATTTTGCAAGAAACTGCAAGATTTTGATTCTTAACATTTGCTTGCATCAATTCATGTTTTCTGTATGTTTAAGAAAATATATTTACACAATTATGTCTGCACACTAAGGACAAATATATAATTTGCAAGTTATGCAAATGCAATTTCCATTAAAGATCTAATTGTCATATTATTGATTTCTGTGAAGCTGCTTTGAGATCATGTGCATTAATAAAAGTACCATATATAAAAAATTACTTTATTTCAAATTTAAAGCTTGCTGAATTTCCTTAAGCAAGTTCTATTTAAAGTTTAACTTTCTTTAAATAAAACCTTTGTGAGAAGTGAGTTGGCACTGAATTTTTTCAATAGTATTTATATATGGTATTCAGTGTCTTTCTTTGATATAGCATATGGTGAAAATGTTCTGTTTTTACCTCAACATAAACGTTGGGGGCAAATTGAGCCAAGAAGCAACTTATTTATTTTTTGGAAAGTCATATTAAGGAAAAAAGGTTTCAACACTCAAGCTTGAGATGCTTGACAAAGCCTTTTTACTGGCCTGGAAATTCAAAAGTATCTTTGTCTTCTGGTCTCTCTCCTCTTGATTTGTATTTTCTGCACAGGAGAACAACTGTAAAAAACATCTCTCAGCTGCTCAGAACACACAGCTGACAAATGTTTTCAGCTTTTGTAGTTCTGGTATTTGTTCTTGTTAACTATTTAAAGTTCAAATATTGTAATATGCTCAAATATTTTCTTCTTTAACAGAACTATGTTCATAGAAGGAATCCTGTATTAATACAATAATCTTGCATATCGTTACTTTCTATGGTCTTTACCTAGCTATTAAACGGTTATTTCACCCAAAAATGAACCACTGATTCAAAACAAAAGATTCGCAAAGCTTCAAAGCTTCATGAAGCAGTGTTTTGAAATCGCCCATCACTAGATATTGTTGAATAAAGCTGCTATTTTGTTTTTTTGGCACACAAAAAGTATTCTCGTCGCTTCATAACATTATGGTTGAACCACTGTAGTCACATGAACGGTTTTAAATGTTTTTAATACCTTTTTGGGCATTTGAAAGTGTAAATTAATGAAGGTCTTACAGGTGTGGAACGAAATAATGACGTTAATGATGTAATTAATGACAGAATTTTCATTCTAGGGTGAACTAACCCTTTAACCCTCATAATGCGTTTTTCTTATTTACACTCATGGTGTTTGGGGGTCAATATGACCCCAAACATTTTTAGAGTGATTGTTTGTTTGTTTACTTCTCATCTATACATTTATGATGTGTTTTGGGGGAAATTAAGTACTTTTTTTACCTATTTACTGAAAAATTCTTCAACTACATCATTGAGGCCAAAGTATACTTCGGGCATCCACATCCACGCACCGTCTGCATTATGTAATTTTCGTCATCAGGACAGTTTGACTTACAGCAGCGCATGTGCAAGATAAAGACAGAGATGGAAGAGTCCACTAGGTGGCAATACGCAAAGTACTGTGTGCAGTTGTTGAAGAAGAGTGCGGAAGAGCGATACAAAACCAACACGCTTGAAACAGAAGGAAGAAAACACTACAATGGACACTACAGTGCTGCCCTCTGATGTCTGGTAGAGTAAAAAAAACAATTGTACTGCGCATGTGTGATCAGCTTTGGCTAGTACTGAGCCGGCATTCTGAACACGGAAGCCTTCACTGTGCTTACTGCCTCAACTGCATTAGGATAATGACAGGGAAGAGAAGAGATTGTTGATTAAAGTCATTATTTTTGTTTTGTTTTGGCGCACAAAATGTATTCTCGTCTCTTCATAACATTAAAGTTGAACCACTGCAGTCACATGACTGTTTTAACGATGTCTTTAGTACCTTTCTGGACCTTGAAAGTGTTGATTATATTACTGTCTTTGGACGAGTCATATACCTCTCGGATTTTATCAAAAATATCTTAATTTGTGTTCTGAAGATGAACAAAGATCTTATGGGTGTGGAACAACATAAAGGTAAGTAATTAAAGACAGAAATTTTTAGGTGAACTAACCCTTTAAAGCATTTTTTCAACTACATTTTCAAAAACACTGATTCACTCAATGATGGATGTAATGAAATCATTTTTACTTTGAGTGCCACTTTAACAGGCTCAGCTGACCAGCAGTGCATTGCAGGGGTAACACTGAAGCTGATGCTTAACCTCATAGAGATCAATGGTATTGATTCAATACATTTACCAGCACTGACGCCATTCATTGGAAATCCCCTTGAACGTTAAAAGGATGCTAAGACAGATGTTCAAGGAAAGTAAAATCTGACTACCTTTTTTAACAAATATAATTGACTTACCCTAAAGGACAGATGCAGGTAATCGCATGCGATCAGTTGATCTCTCTCTCAGTCTGTTTAGGCTTGTTAAGTGCTACAGAGCCTCTGTACAAATCACCATGGTACACATCATGTTATCATTACGAACTTATTTAATATTCGGCACACATGCACGAAGTGAAAAGACGAGAAGGGCAAAACCTTACGAGAAAAGATAACATGCAAATATCGTGGTTGCTGCTGTTCTTGCATTCCTGTGTGGTTGTCTTGTCAGTAGGGCTGTATTAAGATATTGCGGTTATCATGAGACCCCTATGCTGCACAATAAAAAACAAGGAAGGGACACCGTTTACAACAAAAGACAAACAACAATCAAGAGTAACAAAAATATGTGCTCAATTTGTTGTGCTCTGGCTTGGTCTTTTGTATCCTTAATGTTTATAAAAGCACATGCAAAGCAAATCATTCTATGAATTATGTAGAGAATATAAACAGCTATGGGGTGCATGCCCTTTCGGCTTTATTACCTGATTGAAATAATCAATAAAACAAGTTGTGATCTGATAGCAAACAACAATTTCCATTCAATTCATTTGTTTGAAGTTCAAAATGCCACGCCCACCGCAGAGCAAGTTTATGATTATTTATGTATACTCCACCCGTTGGAACAGTTTCTCACAGGACCTGAATAATTTACAATATGTCATGTCGCATCAAAAACAAATAGAACCAATCACCATTAACTACACTGGATACATTATACAGATGCCTATTCAGTTTCTGACGTACTCCACACATTTAAGTCTGCTGACAACAGGACAAATGGAAGAGTAGAGTAAAGGAAACAGCTCTTTTGTGTTTTTGTACAGATTTCACAAGGATCCCAGCGTCAGGAACAAGTGGATGGTTTATTTTTAATGGCGTCCCGGATTGTGTTAGATGATTACATATGAATGTGATTTTAACGGTAAAATATTGTAAAAACGCTACATTGTAAATAGGTTAACAGTAAGTTCCCGTACTATATATAGGGAAAAACTGTAAAAGCTCTTAACAGACATTTTATGTAATTTTCACAGTAAAATGCTGTATGTTTTACAATTTTTAGACGTAAAAAAGAACAAATCAATGTATAATTTACAGTCAAAAACTGTAAACTGATATTCCCACAATTCCTCGTGTGACACTCCACATTTGAAAGTATTTTGTTTAAAAAAAAAAAAAAAAATCATGTTTCTTCATAGTTTACGTACATTAGGGTTTTATGTTACATCTTCTGTTGTTTAATGAATGTTTATTGCATTATGTAAGTGTTGTGGGTTACCATGATGGTGTTTTGCGTTTGCGTGAATGACTCTTTGCACCTTATTTGTGTTAGTATATACTATAGCTTGTGGAAAGGCTATTTGTGATGAACCTTGATTCTTCATGTGGCTTTCTCTTTTACCACCTGCAATATTATGGTAGTTGTCAGTATATGTTAAAGGTACAAAACAAATTTTAGGAGTAGTGTGCATCAGAGATGTCCCTGCGGTCAAGTCCAAGTCAAGTCTCAAGCCTTTGAGGTCCAAGTCAAGTCCAAGTCAAGTCTCACGTCTTTGAGGTCCAAGTCAAGTCTCAAGTCTTTAGGGGTCCAAGTGAAGACTCAAGTCAAGTCTTTGTTCTATTTTATTTTTTTCAGCTAGTTGTTATTGTAATTAACAGTGTATTTAAATATCAAAACATATTACTTTTACTTTAAAATTGTCTAATAAAGCACACAAAATACTACTTAAATCATTTTTATTACTTTCTAACTTTATACAAAATTATACCATTTAGAACCATCTCAAGGAAAAAAGTGCTGTGTATTTTGAGCTATATGAGTTGCCGTAGTTTGCTGTAGATCTCAAGCAATGCTGGAAAATGTAGTCTTCCAGTGAGCGCCGGCGGTAACAAAACCTATGTATAGACAAGCGTTACAGTAAACACAAGGATCAACATTTCCATCTGTGTGTCTCGTTTGTGATAAGGCGTTATAATAACGCACTGCGACTTAAACCGATCTGTGGAAATGAGTCGGACGGACAGGGTTATAAAATGCGCATGGAAGTGTTCGTTCAATCCAAATACAATTTAACATGGTAAATCTGGATATTATATGCATTATCAAATACTTGGGCAAAAATAAATTAAAAAAATGAAAAGGACATGTACTTCTTGAAAATGGACCACAAGCAAGCCTCTGCAGCTGTGCAACACCGCAGCTTCCCTTCGGATTAATTAATTGCTTTTCAAATGAAATGACAAAGTTTATCGCAAGGTAAGGCTTGGCTATATTGTTATTATTTGTTGCTAATTTAACAAGTTTTCTAATGGGTGATGAATTTGTTTATTTTTGCGACTTAAGTCGCAGACTCGAGTTTCCATCTCTGGTGTGCATTGTTGAATTTACTGGTTTACATTCAAATTTCTTGTTTGTAAATTACACATTTATACTGTACAATTTACAGTTTGTTCTGTAAATGTGTTTACAGTTTTTCTGTATTTTTTACAAAATTATTCTGGCAACCACAGCTGCCAAAATTATTTTGTAAAAACTACGGAATATTTTTTACAGTGTGCATTTGACTGTAGATTGTTTTGTAAATGAAGCATGGTGTAATGGAAAGTTTGGAAAAAAACTGATATTGAAAGGTCTGACAGCAGCAGCATCGTAAACTGCAAGTAAACAATTTCAAAATGCTCTGTCTGTAAATGACAGTTCCCTCTCTGTCGGTCATATTAACGTTGTGTCGAACCAACACCAGGGGTCACTCTTAAGATTACCAATCACCTTTGATCTCTTCAAAACCAACTCTGCCATGGAGTACCTCAAGGGTCTGTTTTAGGCCCTTTGTTATTCAGTGTTTATATGCTACGCCTTGGCCAGATTATTAGGAGTCATGGATTGGGGTATCACTGCTACGCTGCTGATACACACATTTACATCAGCACTACGTCTGATTATTAATATTTCTGTTCTAAGTCTTTGGATCTTTGCTGACAGTCTCTCTGTGCCTTGCATTGAGCTCTCTTCTGTCTTTCATTTTTGTTTTCTTTTTTTGTCTCAATATCTCTGGCACAGTCCTGTTTCCTTTTCTGCAAATACTCTGCACTGTTCATGTTCTGCATCCCTACACTGCCTGTAAAGTCACTGCTTCTCAGCTGCACTCAGTTACTTGACTAATATGGAATTAGATTTGTGCTAAATATTTTGAACGTAACTTTTCAATAAACTAATAAAATATTAATTAAATATTAATGAAAAAACTCTTTGAAATTGGAAAAAAAAATTCACTGGTACAAATCCCTCATGTGGCCGGGTTGACAGCAAGTTTTTGATTGACAGTGAGTTTTTGATTTGACACCTTCATTGTTGTGTTTTAAAGTGTGTGTGTGTGTGAGAATCTGCAAGCGCCTTCATATTTTTAGTAACAAAGTTATAAATGTTGTTTTTAAATGTTATTTTTATATTCTTTCTTTCACTACTTTGTAAACATTAGATTTCAGGAGCAGTATTGTGCCACTGTTGTCTGATTGAGATCAAATGGCTTATTTACTTTCCATTTAAATGCAAGATATAATGTCCAATGTTTTGGTGGAATATTTCTTTCTTCCTGATAATGCTAATTTAATTTTATGAAATGACAGTGAGATCAATTAAAAACGACCACTGGTGTCCAGTGACAATGTAGAAATACTTTATTCCTGTTCTTAAGTGTATTTCCACTTTACTGGAGTATAAATGCTTCTATTGACTTAACTTTTGTTACTTTTGTGACTGAAGCTACAGAAAATAACAGCTACTACCCAAATGACTGTGTTAGTGACATCTGACTGCTAAACTAATGTGATGTGGATTGTTGTTGTGTGTTTGTAGGTTGTCTGGCTGTATGGTGACAGATGAAGGCTTTCGTTATGTGTCTTCAGCTTTGAGTTCAAACCCCACACACCTGAGAGAGCTGGATCTGAGCTACAATCACCCAGGAGACTCAGGAATGAAGCTGCTCAACCATCCAAACTACAGACTGGACAAACTCAAGTATGTTAAGCATTAAGAGTGAATAACTTCTATGTTGTAGTGCACTTCCACAACTTACTGAAATCTAATTAACATATATGTAATATAATAGTGTAATGGATGGAGCAGGACAACGGAGTTGGAGATCCATGTGCAGGCTTTATTCACAAGAAGAGTGTAGTCAAACAGGCAGTAGGTCGATCACCAGCAAACAGTAACAGGAAGGCAAGGCAAAAGAGTAATCCAAAAACACAGGCAATGGTCAAGGCAGGCAGCAAACAATCAAAAACAAGGAATCAGGTCAAAAACACAGGCAAGGCTAGGCAGGACAAGGAACAGACGGAATGCAAACAAAGGGCTAAACAATACTCAGCAATGTGTGTGTGTGTGTGTGATTAGCTCCTAGATGGGGAATTGTGGGAAATGGAATCCATATAACCAAGTTGATGAACACAGACCCAGGGCACATGTCACAAATAGTAATAATAATAATACATAAAAATAAATTAGAGAATTGCATGGCAGTAAAGGAGCACAGTAAACTCCTCAGTGCTAAATTATCACTTGCTCTGTGTCTATATGAGTCCAGTCTACAGAGAGTAAAAAAGTAACACTAAAACAGTGTTAAAGCTAATAAGATAATTAAATGATTAAGTGATGATTGAGCATTAGTGATGAACTTCTGCTGTTCACTGTAGATTCAATGTAAAATCTATGTTTCACATGGCATTGAAACAATGTTGATCTCTGACCAACATTGCTTCAACATCTTTTTGCTCATCAAAGGCTACGTTCAGACTGTCAGTCCAGATCTGATTTTTTTGCATACCCAGTTGAATCCAGTATCCAAGACTCTCAGCCAATCAGATCCCAGGACCACATCTAACTGTCAGATATAGTTGTATAGTGTTTATCGTGTTAAATTCGTCAATTTAAATAACTAAAACTTTCAAATAGGACAATAAATTACAAACATTTGAAGCAGGAATGTATTAAATGCTTAAAATATAAAACATTAAAACTCTAAAGTGACATTGCTAATTCCAGTCGGCTACTCACTGGGTTACTGAGGCGTCTCTGCTATTGTTTACCAGCTTTTCCATCATTAGGTCATGACTGGTAACCCCACAGTTTTCGGGTTTGGTTCTCAATACCGGCAGGAAATTAGGTACCCTTGAGGCACCCTAGGCACCTAACCCCCAATCACTCCCTAGGAGCACAGCAAAATTTGCTGCCCACTCCTCCGGGTGTGGTAACTATATTTTATAAATTTGGTAACTAAGAAGATTTTAAAATAGCTTTGTCTCCTATTTATTATTAATCTCATTGGATAACCATCAATCATCAACAAGATAACATCCCTATTTGTATTCCCCAAAAACATTCAAGTTTATTTTTTCCTTTCTGCAATTTACACCTAACGCCAGGTTCACACATACTCCGTTCTGCAGTGTGTATGCGTTGCGTGTTGCAGTACGTATGTGTTTCAGAAGCAGAACGCGCCATTGTGCTTTCACATATTATGCATTTGCAGTGCGCTACTGATCCGCAGCTTGTGTCATGGACTTATTCCTATTTAAACACAATAAATATAAACAACATAATATTCAATTGATTATATATAGCTCAAGCACATGCAAAAAAAACATTTAAACATGACCTTACATGAAATTGTTCTATCGCAAACATTTTAAAATAACTTACCATCCACATCAACAGCTGATGATACGGCCTCCCATGCGTTTTCTTTAGCATTTAAATCTTAGGCTATATAAAAAGTCCCGCTGGTCATACAGAACTTTGTTTCTATACTTCAATAATTAACTGAGTGACATCCATTGTGCAGCCTTCTTGTTTCGTGTAGTTCTCAGTCACCAGCCTGTCATGTAATTATCACTTTTTGCGGAGATGTAAGGCCCTCGCCTTCACATAATATAACAAACTGTGCAGTGCATTTCACATAAAAAAAACAACAACTTTTTAATATAATTTTGACCGCATTAGTTATTTTTGCTACTCATGGCAAGTGTTTTGCTTTTCTTTGCTTTACCCCAGGCTTAAAGTAAAAAGATGACTGTGAAAAATAGTAGTGTAATTGAATTAAATGCATTTATGGTGAGGTTACTACATTTTCATGTCAATCCGTGTTCATTTTGAGCACGAACAATGCACTGTCACTTTAATTCAGCGCGTGTAGCACAGCAAAAATAGACTTGGTGCGTGAACAATCGCTGCACTGCTGCAGACGCAATGCTCCTGAAATGCATTGCTGGACCGCATCCAAGTGCTCTAACCTGTTAATATGGGCACCGGAAAAAATATGTGCCGCATACACACTGCAGACGGAGTATGTGTGAACCTGGTGGGAGTACAAACTACAACTGCCAGACCTTACCCTATGCCAGGGTTATAAATTAATTTTTCCATTAAGGGGCCCCTTGCAATTGATTTCCAGGGCAATTTTCCTTCATAAGGGCAATTTTTATAATTACATGTGTTGTGTTTAATGTCAAATACTTAAATTAATTAGAATCCTATAGGCTATAGACTGTTACCAATAAAAATGTTATCATTGACAAAAGCCATCTTTACACTGCAAAGGTGCAACAGAAGCTGCATTTGAAGTAGCATTTAAATGTCTATTTACACAGACTGTTTAATGTTACTCATTAATCATAATATTAACAGTAACTCACTCCAGGGTCATTATTGTCAATTAAAGGGATAGTTCACTCATAAATGAAAATTATCCCATGATTTACTCACCCTTCAAACCATCCTAGGTGTATATGACTATCTTCTTTCAGACAAACACAATCGGAGTTATATTTAAAAATAACCTGGCTCTTCTAAGCTTTATAATGGTAGTAAATGGCAGTCATGATTCTGAAGTAGGGCTGCAACAACTATTCAATAAAATCGATAATCAATAATGAAAATCATTGACAACGATTTTCATTATCCATTAGTTAGGTCTGCCCACCGTGCACGGAAGACTTCCGCCAGTCATGTCAAATTACAGCACTGAATAATGCATTTCGAATGGACAAAAATGCATCTAAAAATAGTGGAGGAAACAGAGTGAGCAGCTGCAGGAAAGGTATGACATCAAAGCTGATCAAAACATGAGAATTCTTTATTTTAAGCTTCAAGCTAATGCATTAGTGTAATGGCTTTGCCAGATGCATGTGCGTCCTCAGCGCAAGTTCATTCTACGGCTATATCCTTATCTGTAAATGTTACAAATTCACGCGAGCATTTCCATTTTGCATAAAGGCTCGTCCTGACAGTCTGCGTTAAACTTCAAACTTTACTGAATAATGTATGGTTTGTGCCACAGGTCAGGGCAGCCTAAACTATCAGTATTGGTGCTAAAATCATTTTCCATGTTTCTGTAATGGTTAATCCACCAGTAGGGTACAACGGGTCTAAAGGCACACCTTAAGAAAAATATGCTTTTCATTACTCCCATAGTGTATGATTGCAGAAAAAATATATGTTTGTATTGAACATTTATGGAGCAACAGATGTTGTGTGAAAATAAATCATAAAAGTGGTTTATTTTGTTTAAAAATCTTATGAATGTATAAGGTGGTGAGGGGGCCTTTTACCCCACACACAGGGTAAAAGGCTCCCTAGCATGGGGTAAAAGGCACACAGTATTCATACAAATACTTTAGCTAAAATAATATGTTTTTAATAATGTCTAAGTTAATACTTGTTCAAAACAATCCCTTCAAGGTTTGTACTATTTTCTGTTTATTTTGATAAATAAAATAAAAAAATATATAAACAAAATCATTTTAAAAAATAGTAAAGATTCTGAAAGCATCGAATGAGATCCCATAATAATTTAATATAGATTTACAGTAGTAACAATACATGATATTTTATTAAATTATATGATTAATATCATATTTTTAAATATTATGGTTTCATTATAAATATGGTGATTATCTCTAAGGTGGATATCCAGTTTGATATATATTTACCATCTGAATTTAACCATGTCATGTCAACAAATGGAAAAGTCAGCTAACTATTTATCATGTTAAATATGGTGCCTTTTGCCCCAACAGCAGGTGTGCCTTTTACCCTAAATACCATACTTTTACATATTGAAAAACTGTTGCTTTAATTACCTTGAACAAAACTGAAAATCATTAAGAAGACCTTTGTCTCAAAATATATTCATAAAATTTAACAATTCTACAATCTACAATATTTTAAAACACATAAAACATTAAAGTAGCGCAGAATCAACTTTGCACTGCTGCCTGCGATCGCATCAAGGATCAGACAAATTTCCACGTGCATCTTGAAAATCGGATGATTTGGAAAGTGTTGTGGCAAATTTTTGTGCCATCTAGAGGTTTAGAGGAAAATAAAATCAAAGGAGCCTTTTACCCTGTGGAGCCTTTAGCCCCGTTGTACCCTATGTGTAAGCTCTTTAGTTACAGCAGTATTTCTAAAGCTACAACATATTTATTGTTGTTATCCATGATTTTTTTTATTTTACTTGGATGGAAAAAGTAAAACAATTTATAGTTTTTGTTGTTGTTTTTTTCAGATACTCAATTACAGTCAATAAGAACAGAGACTGTTATTAAGTTGGTTTTTTTTTTTTTGGTTTTTTTTTTTGATAGAATCTTAAAATATTTGTGTTTTCTTTTTATTATGACAGGTAGTCTAATAAATTAAGCACTGTATGTTCTCATAGCATTCAACTGGCACATTTGTTTGAAGTACATTAGCACGTTGGTCAGTATGTCATTCGTCATGTTGGAGGTTGCGCTTCCATGACTTGTCGACTAAGTTGACTTGCGTATGGATGTTTGCCAGAAGCTGGTTATTATAGTTTATAAACAGGGATGAACTTTTTAAGCCTGGTTCTCATGGGAGTACTTAGAGATTGGAATTGGTACTCACCCTGTGCGCAGCGAAACTTAACATCATCTTCCTCACTGCCCTCCTCACTGTCTGCCTCACTGTCCTCAATATGGACTGTAGTACAGGACGATCTTGCTGCCTCCTGGACAGTGGAAGTGGATGCACTTCCCTGGTTAAGTCTACGATGGGCTGTCTGCATCCATAGCTCTACTGCTGCCTTTGGGTCAAATGTATCTGTAGTCGTCTTTGACAAGTGAATGTGCATTAGGGCTGAAAGACGATAGCGGGATCTGTACTTGTTGTTTTATTATATTGAGGTGTAAGAAACCTCTCTCACAAGTTGCACTGCTCAAAGGAAGCGTAAGGGACAATTTAACAATCTTGAAAATGTTGCAGTAACAATCTGGATTGCTTGTATTAACTATCTTGCAGTGGTGGACGAAGTACACAAATCAAGTTCTTGAGTAAAAGTACAGATACGTATTATAAAATATTACTCAAGTGAAAGTACAAAAGTACTTGATTTTTAATGTACTTAAGTAAAAAAAATACTAATTGATGAATGTTAATTTTGTAATTTTATATGTAATAAAATATTTACAAAAATATGAGGAGTGTACTCACTTCTGTGAGATACTGTATATAATTTAATTTAATATTATATATTTTATATAATCCTATTGCTCAAAATAATTATCAGTGATTATGAATTGTCAAATAGCCAGCACTAGTCAGTATGGATGGAAGATTAGTGGATGCAGATACATAATATGTAATGTGTGGTGACAAACAATATAAAAACAGACAAAACATATGGGGCTAAATGCATAACATTTAAAAAAATTGCTAAAGCAGTGGGGAAGATGAACGTGTGTGTGTTATTTTAATTTGTGTTAAGTTGCACGATTCTGGATAAAATGAGAATCAAGACTTGTATTTGTTTCTTTCAAATAGAAATCATGATTCTCCCATGATTCTGAATAGACAACTAAACAAAACTGCATAAAATTATTTACTAAAGGACAAAATATTAATTGCTGCAGTCTATTTAAAAAATATTTAATTAATTAATTTTAAAAAATGGGTTTGAATGAATGATTTAATGACTCACTCATAACTACTTCACTTGTTTCATTACTGGATGAATCAGTGTTTTTGAACAAATCTTTTGAATGAATTATTCAATGTCAAATACATTTTAGAAGTTACTTGTCACCTCTTAGTGGTGTAACGATGTAATCGATACAACCGTTATTTGAAGCGGCAAGTTAGTTTTAAAATGTGATTTGATCTGTTTGAATCGAGATTGCGATCTGTAGACACATTGATGTGGACGTGTCCGCATTAAAGCATTTCAGTGGGCTTAAACAGATCGCCTTTTACAGCAGATTTAGTTCACAAACTATTGACAGTTGTGACCTAAATATGATTTTCGGTTACAATAATTCATCCTAAAATTCAACATTAGTAGTCTAACTTACTTTTCACCATCAGTCGCACACGCACTCGGAGGATCCCCAGTTCTTGGCTAATTTTCAGTCAGACTTGTAAATTCATTCACTGGAGAGTCGCTCTGAATGGATCATTGAATCAGTGATTTGTTGACTCGAGAACAGCTGCAATACGATCAGTCCAGTTCGCGAATAAATTGTTGATTTGTGAACCGATTTAACAGGATGATTGAAAAGAATCAGTTTGTGCACGAATCGGACACCGCTTTTGCGTCTCTGAGCATGTGATGATTTCTTCATTTTAAAATAAGGAGTAACGATATGTTTTATGAAATGTAGTGGACTAAAAAGTACGATCTTATGCGTTGGAATGTAGTGAAGTAAAAGTAAAAGTTGCTCAAAATAAAAATACTCGAGTAAAGTACAGATACTTGAAAAATGTACTTACAGTTTTTCTCGATTGCTTAAATACATTTCTTGAAACTATGCCTCATATTCTCAAAACAGTAAACACAAATCATAACGTCTCACCCAATTCCCCAAACATCCTATTTTCAGGTCAAAATGAAGCTCTACACTCAAAACCATTCACTCTTGCTGAAAAACCAAACTTTGCCCTCAGACATCACACACAAGCCCTCAAAAACACACACACTACAACATAGTCTTACACACTGGTGAGATAAATTCAAAACAATACTACAAAAAACAATAACCAGTAATAAGTTGTGTTGCTTGTGGTTCTCCCCCTCAAGGAACTTTTCACATGATGAACACATGTATACATTTGCACATTTTTAATTCTTTAATGTACTGTACAGTACAATACACCAAACATTAATTAATAGAATATATGAAAATGTTTTTGTGTTTGGGGAAACTGCACGCTTTTTACACATTAGAAAAAGAAGACTTACATAATCGTATCAGCATGATGAATAAATTATATTAACTGGAATAAACTTTATATAGAAAGAGAGAAGAGAATGTGATTGATTGTGAAGCTGTCCTTAACCTTAGTCTAGCATGAGTTTAAGCACTCTCACAAACACTCCCGTTAAAATCTCAGAAGCTGACTACACTGTGACATGAATCTCTGACATCGAATCTGCACTTTTTCATGTTTATGATAGGAGAATTCAGGAGTTTCAGAATTCTACATACAGTTTCAGAATTCAGTCAGAGCGTGTGCATTGAACAAAACTCTTAGTTTCAGCCATGACTAATCTGAACGCCTCTGATTGGCCATCACATTCATAAGCTCAATAAGAACACGCGTGTGATTGGTTATAATGCTCAATGCTACAAAACTAAATCTGATGGAATGCCGCAGTTGGATGGTTCGAATGAACGTTAAGTATTGTAGTTTGTTTAAACAATATTATCAGTTAAACATATATTCTACTATATAAATATCTTGAAACTAACTTTCATGACTTTTCCAAAACTTTCTGGGTTTATTTATTTTCCAATTAATTTCCTATTAACTTTCCCATGCCTGGAAATTGGTATTTTAAAATGCCACGACTTTTCCAGGTTTTTCATGACAAACTATAGAATATTACTAGTATGTTTAAAGCATGTTTTACCATGTCATTTTATCTTGATTATCTTGTTTCCATAATCATTGGAAGACAAAATTTTAATTCAAAATGACCATTAAACAATTAATTTGATTAATCACCCTGCACTGCTGTGTATGTGTGTGTGTGTGTTTGTGTGTTAGTGCGTATAGTGATTGAATGTGAGTGTGTGTGTAGACGTGTGTGTGTAGTGAGTGAATGCAATTGTGTCAGTGTGTGTATCGAGTAAATGTGTGTTTGTGTGTGTGTGTGTAGTGCGTGAATGTGAGTTTTAGTGTGTGTAGTGTGTGTGTAGTGAGTGAATGTGTGAGTGTGTGTGTGCGTGCGCGCGTTTACTGATTAAATGTGTATTTACTGACACTATGTGTTTTTGCAGTGTGGATCATGGAGGAGAGTTCAGGATTAAAGCAGGACTGCACAAATGTATGTCTCTACACACACACACACACACACACACATATATATATATATATATATATATATATATTACACAAATCACACACACACACACATATATACATATTAGGGCTATCAATAGATAAAAAAGATTAATCATGATTATCTTTTCATATGTGTATGCATCTTTTCATAAAATCAAGATTATTTTAATATATTATAAAATGTAATTTATTCCTGTGATGCAAAGCTGAATTTTCAGCATCATCACTCCAGTCTTCAGTGTCACAGGGCGCAGGGCCCTCTTGTTTTTCTAAGGATTATTAGGGCCCGAGCACCGATAGTGTGAGGACCCTACTGGAATTGCTCCGTTTATTATTATTAGGGCCCAAGCCGAAGGCGAAGGCCCTATTGTTTTCTTTAGGATTATTAGGGCCAAAGCCCTGTAAAGGGCGAAGGCCCTATTGTTCCCCTAAGGATTATTATTATTAGGGCCCAAGCAGTAGGCAAAGGCCCTATTGTTTTCTTTAGGATTATTATTATTTTATTTTTTTCGACTATATTCGACTTTTGGGGCCCTTACCACGCTTGAAAACTCTTGAAACTTTGCACACACGTCGGAATCCGCGGCCATCAGGGCCGGGCAGAAGCTGGTACCCGGGCGTGGCAGGGGGGCTCGACAGCGCCCCCTTAAATGGGCACCGATTAGCTCTGACCAACAGGAAGTCAGATATTTTGGTTTGAATGTGGATTTTTCACACACACACTCACACTCTCTCTCTCTCTCTCTCTCCTCTCCTCCCCCCCCCCCCTTCAACTCCTCAGTCTCACTCATTACCTCTGTGTGTGTGTGTGTGTGTGTGTGTGTGTGTCAGTCAGTTTTACACCCTTGATCAGTTCTTTAACCCTTTTCTTGCAAACTCACTGTCCTTCAGAGTTTGGTGCCAACCCTAATCAAACACACCTGAAGCAGCTAATCAAGCCAGTGTATTTGTAGGCCACTGACAACATAGTATTATATTATTAGTTTGATAATTAGGTTAATTAAAATATAAAAATACACTGCAAATGATAACTTCACACTGATTTAAAATTGAACTATGACACTGTAGCACTATTTGGACAGGACTACTTTTCTAAATGACATTTGAGTTATTGATATAATTCTAATTTATTTAAAACCCATATTTACATAAATTTCACATGATTTTATAAAAGTGACTGTTTATAACAAACTTGTATAAGTCAGCAGAAAAATCTAGACACATACCTTACTCTAACCTGAGACAGATATTAAGGCCCAATCCCAATTCTCTTTTATACCCCTTCGCCCCTTCCCCTTGCCCCTTGAAACAGAGTGGCAAAGTATAAGGGTGAAAATATTCCCCTAAGAAATGGGACACCACTACTACACCATTACACACGTCATCATACCTAGTTTCTTTTATTAGTGTCCTGTAACATTTAACCAGTATGAACAGCAATGAAGTGCATATATCAACAGAAATCAGGCGCGAGCACGTTTAACAGATTACTCACTCCCAACGTTGTTTTGCGCTGTATTTTGGACGGCGCTCGGTTTCAGTTCGAAAACCTATGAGCCTTCAAGTTTCCCAAGACTGGTGAAGCCGGTTTTCCATCGGGCCAAGCTGTTTGTTTAACCGTTTCATTTCATGCCGAGCCTGCTGGTACGGATATGGTTTCGTTTTCTACTGTGGTGCTGCGATAACGGAGCACTTTGCAATGTAATACAAACAAGTCAGTTGTTGCCTTGGTAACGCAAGAGTTTACAGACGATACGAAATGCAAATAGCGTCTGCGCTATGAAGAATGACAGATATTTCTTTTAACTGTATTACTCATTTGTGTTCACATCATTCAAATAGCGTGTTTAGCAAGCTACGGAGAAACCGGCAGCCAAGTAACACATAAGTGATCAATCCTGAGTGGAAATATCACTATCATGATCACTACACGCATTCTAGCAGAACAGTAGTCGGTGTATGCAGGGAAATTTCTCATACCCCTTCGTTCGAAGTGTGGTACCAAAAAATCTTCATTTGAAGGGTTATCTGGCCCTTCCCCTTACCCCTACCACCTCAGCCAAAAGAGAATCGAGACTCCCCTACCCCTTCACGTGAACGCGCAAAATGAAAGGGTTGGGGAATGGGGAAGGGGTAAGGGGTAGAAATGGGATTGGGCCTTATCCTACATTTTAAAACCTTTAATTGAATATGGTAACATTTTTATTTTAAAATCTTTTTTTCTATATGGCAACATGATACCTCATTCTACAATATTTCTATGATTAAATCGCTGACAGAGACTCCTCCTCATCAGCCAATCACTGTGGGCATAGTCCATAGCAATGAGGTCAACCCCACCCTTTCTCTTAGCTTAAGACTTCTCTGTATTCCTTAATAAAAGTTGGTCTCAGCAGCTTTGTGAATAGGTTTTAAGAGAAAACTCTTAGCTAAGAACTTTTACTGCTATTTAGGAGAACTCTTAGTGGTAAGATCAAATGTTTTGTGAATACGGCCCTTGGTGTTTTAGTTTTATTATGAACATTGCTATTATATTCAGAGATACGAAATATTGCTAAATATAAAGGCAACCAAACAGGTGTAGCACTTTACCATCTAACAGGGGACCAGTGTTTTTTTGTGTAGTGAAATCACTACAACATGCACATGCCACTGCTGCTTAACTCTATCATTTACACTTTAACTTTAAAAATGGTAACATCTAAATTAACTTTTTTAAATTTTGTTCAATTAAAAAATTTTACCACTTTAGATAGTGAATAGTGATTCTGTTAAACAAAATGACTGTCAGAGTCCCCTGTTAGATGGTAAAGTGCGACACCTGTTTGGCTGCTTTGCCATTTCTTACCATCACAAACACACTGTAAAGATTTTGGAGGTCAGATCTCAAAATTCTATGTTGACTCAATTGAAATATATGAAGTATGGATGTTCATTTTGCATTTTTTTCCCCCTGACTAACAGGTGATGCTTGTTACCCAATCATTATCCATTAACTGACAATTAAATTACAATAGATAAGTGTCGTGCGCAAGATTTAGTAAACCGATGGAATGAATTAGTAAATCGTGCGCACGATTTAATATTTTTTCTTGCACGTCATATCATCATAGTATGATACTACTGTAGAAATGTTGCAAATTTCAGTCTGAATAATAACCGTGTGAATAATTTTGAAATGTGTCCTAGTGATTGTAAAAAATAAAATAAAATAAAAACTGTAATAGCAGCTGTAAATGTGGCCTTATTTATCATTCAGAATTAGTGTTAAACACATTTACACAAACACATGTAGATGGTCAAAGTATCACTGCCTCTATAGGATCGTTCACACCATCATCCTGAGTGACTAAAGACACAGAATGATAATATGCAGTGAGAAAGTCACATATACCAAAAACTTAATGAGTCAAACAAACTCTTTTTGTGATTGGCCATAACTCATTATTATCCTTGATATTCTAACATAGGTAATTTCATGTGTATTTAGAATTGAGCTTGCTGCACAACCCCTGCTGACAATTTACATTTCAATACAGGCAAGTTTTGTCACAGGTGAGGTACAGGCCACTACAGCTTATTAACTACCAATACTGTTACCAATGTCTAAGAATCTGTGGAACTTCTCAAATAAACTAGAGAAGATTCTGGGATTTACCTAAATTAAATTAAAACACATTTTTTTTTTTTTTTTTTTTTAACACTGCTAGGATGTTTAGGAGAACTGAGTGAAGAGTTTTAAAAAATGACCTAACCAACTTTCAGCTTCACAGCAGTTAATTTCACATTCAAAATGCACTAAAACTACCAAAAACACTTAATTTATGTCTCAAATCATGTAATTCTTCACAAGACTAGCAAAGGTTCCCCCCCAACAAACACACTTTGTCACTCATAAAACAAAACAACAACAACAAAACAGTAGCATTACACGTTTTCTTTTGTAAAACTTCTTTACAAAACAAAAATGACATTATTTACTGTTTATAATTCACAGTAGTTTGTTACATAATCTATGTTAAAATTACTGTATAAAATTATTCCTAAGTTTTCCCTTTTGTATAGATGGTGATGAAACAAAGACTGAAACTTGTGTAGGTGTTCAGCTTTCATCTAATTATTTTGACTGTATTTCAATATGATGTTACTTGTAGAAATGTAGCAAATTTCAGTCGTACTCATTTTTGTGTTGTTAGGTCTTGAACTTAAGTTGAACAGTTTTGTAAAGAGTATGTAAGCATGTGTAAATCGGCCTGTATAGAACATAAAGCTTTGGTGATGTTTGTGTAAGTGAGAAATGAATTGTATGTTACATGACAAAAAGTTATTTGTTATGTAACATAAACTGCAGTGAATTATAAACAGTAAACAGTGTCATTCTTGTTTGGTAAAGAAATTGTACAAAAGAAAACATTGTATAATGTTCCTGTTTTTTGACAAAGTGACAAAGTGTGTTTGTTGGGAAACCTTTTTCTAGTCTTGTGAAGAATGACTTGATTTGACACATGAATTAAGTACCATGCTTTACCATGCCTCAGAGAAAAACACTATTTTGTCAAATAGCTAACATAGCATAATCAGATGCAGCTTTATTTTTATTAACAGTAATACATAATTTTCTCCATCATACAATACGTTTTAAAATTAATTTTATGCCATTTATCAACACAAGACATCCAATATTTAATATTCTAAAATCGATCTATCTTACTGCAGTGTGCAACAGTGTCTCACAGCAGCCACAGAGCGAACGCACAGAGTAATGTTATAACATTTTCAACACACTCAAATGTATCTAATATGATAAACAGAGCTGTGTTACCTCATACTCATGACTGGAAAAGCGGAAGTGGCGCCGGCGACTGTGGCATAATAAAAGTTCCGCTGCTCGTGAGGCGTGTGTTGTGCAGTCGCTCCAGCGGCCTCGTTCAGCTCCCACAACACTCGGTCCTGCTCTGCTTCATACTACAGTAACGTTAATAATCGCATCCATGAACATGATTTCTTCCCGACTCCAATCCCTATTCTTTTGCACCGTCCGTTGAGATGGAGACCACATGTCCCAAGATTCCGCTCTAAAACTTGGCGTCATCAAGCTACGCCTTTGTTTTGAATAGGCTTCTAGTGACCTCTAGCGGACAAAATTATTACATATTGCACCTTTAAAGTTACAAAAGTTATTCAGTCAACAGAAGTTAGGGATAATTTTCTTTGGCCTTTGTTGTTTGATTTAACATTAAAGACACAGATAATGCATGGATCTAATATACTGATACTGTATATTAAGACCTAACCAACTATGTTCACTGGAATACTCGCTATTTTTTGACATATTTTTTAATTAATTTGTCCACTTAAGAGCAAAATGTCATGAAAGACAGCTCAGTGTAGTATTTGCGCTGTCAAGTGATGCTGATTTTTGGGCATGTGCTTGTTTGCGCACACAAAACTTTCCTCACAGCACACAAAATGAGCTCCCTTTTGTGCCTTCTTGCACTTGAATATTTAAATTATCAAGGCTTAAACTCTCTTGATGTCCCAATCATCGTTTGTTTGTTCACGTTCATGCTTTGTTAGAATTCATAAAAATGTTACCAGCCAACTGGCGTGTAACACCATTTTATACGCTTGCCAACACCAATTTTTACTCACATTTGGCGGTTGGCAAGTATTAATTTTAGGCCCTGTCTATACGTACATGCTCTTTTCAAAACTGTTAAAAACTTTCAAAAATATTAAAATATTTTCAGAATCTAAAAATGATCTATCAAAATACTATCAGAACAATTAGATGTTGCTGAACATCAGTGATAATGTACTCATGTCCTCAGTGATCATCTGATAATACTTAGTTCATCTAAATTGTCATACAACCAGACAATACATAAAGCCTGCTGTTTAAAAATCAAAATTCAAAGTTTTATGTTGATAAAGTTAATTGAGCTAAAAGTTAATTGAGCTAACTGACAATTTTGCAGCAATGCAGCAAGTCAACATGACCTCCAAAATCTTTACAATGTGTTTGTGATGGCAAGAAATGGCAAAGCAACCAAACGTTGTCGCACTTTACCATCTAACAGGGGACTTGTTTGTGTTTGTGATGAGGTAATGAGGTAAACCCTCTTTTACCGTGTTGGTGATGAGGTGAAGCACTCTTTTACCATGTTTGTGATGAGGTAAAGCGCTCTTTTACCATGTTTGAGATGAGGTAAAGCGCTCTTTTACCTCACAGTTGCAGTAGGTGAACAGCTGTTATTGCTCTGTCACAGGACACAGATGTGAGTTTTTGTGAGAGAGATACACATTTACTACTGTTATACTGTGGAAATATTGATTTACATTAGCTGGAGAGCCTCTTTGATATTACGTGTTTTTAGTCACTAATAAGCTTTGTTAATTTTGGGTAAAATGAATTTATTAACAGGCTTGAATTTAATTCAGTAGAATTTATCCTGAATTACAAATGACATAAATATATGAATGTAAATGATCTTTCAGGTCCAAGTATCAAGACACTCCCTGTAAAGATGAGATTGAACACTGTATGAATTTAAATGAGTTTATTAAATGTTTGAATATCAATCTCGGTCAGATCAACTTCATCATGTTCCTCTAGGGGGCAGTAATACACACACTCTTTAGGAGGCTTTGAGAGATTTTTCACAATAGTTGAGTTTCAGTAACATCTTCAGCATCACTTTTGACTCTTAAACCAACATCAGAACATCTTTTTCTCAATGCCACTGTGATCTTGGGCTTGGCTGGAGTTTAAAAGATTCTTATATTTATCTTGGTAATATCAGTGACGGTTCATAAGAGCTTATTCAGATTTGTTTGATAACTGATGAACTCTGCTCCATCAATCCTGATATTGAAAAATCTACTTGGCTAAATATCTGTATCTGAATATCTGAGTATCTGAATACCAACATCCAACTTTGAAAGGGTCACATGATGTGCTGCACTTTGACCCAAAACACTGATCAATAATGACAGACTCATGAAATACAGTGATAGGCTTTGATCAAAACTTCTCTTTCTGCAGCTCTTCATTAAAATCACACCTGTTTTGATCCTCCATTTTAATCTGGATCATTTCTTCACAGCAGCTGCTCTTGGTAACAGACCTGAGAGTCGATCACCGAACCGAACCGGTTCATATGGTATACCAGTTTCAATTTCGAGACCGATATGAATTTTTCAAAAACCGCCATACCGGTGCATAGCTGAAACAGCTGCTGTATCTATTCAATGGCCATGAAGCACAATGTAGAGTGTGTAGAGAGCGGACTTCTATTAACTACATACCCTTCTTACACTTATGGAAACAACTTTATTACACAACAATAACTCACAAAACTATCTCTTTTTAATACTGAAAATACCATGCAGAGCCAAACTATTTCCGCGATGCAGAAAACGGATGAAATTACGGAATCCAGTCACAAGAACTTACTGTATAAAGCGGAGCGTTACAGAATTTAGCAACTTTTGGATGAATAAATCAAAAGTAGGGCTGTACAATGAATCAGATATCGATATGGACTAGTGTCTGTGAATATTAAAGCTAAAAATGACGGCTATTGAGATCTGAAGTCTGTATGAAAGAGCGCCGCATTTTCGTCTACTACTACACACTAACTAAGTTCGTCTACTAACTACTACTAAGTTACTGAAGCACGCGTGACACTCACGATGATTTCAGTGTCTGCTGTCTCACTCACTGTACACATGAACTTCATCTGCAGAGCTGCTGCTGATTTATTAATATTATTAATTAAATTAACTTGATTACGTTTTAAACTAAATTGTTAGCTTTATGAACTGATTTGACATTTTTATTTGTCCTTACAATATATTCCCTGTACTCTTAAAAAAAAACGTCATACAGATTTTTGGTCATACCGCCCAGCACTAGCTTTAAGATTTCACAACTACAGATGACATTCTGTGAGAGAGGACAAGATCCTAAATCAAGTTCAGATCTGAGACAAATCCTACATGAACTCTTCAGATCTGAACTCAAGACTGTAGATAGAAAGATTCTGTAATAGATCCAGACCAGAGCAAAGCATGCTGGGAACTAAAAATCCACTGCCCAGTTTCAGTTCATTCAACACAAATATGAGGACCAAACCTGCAAAAAACAATACATAAATAAATAAATATATGAAGAAATGTAAAAAAAACAAAAATACATTAAAGCTGCAAGCAGCGATGAAAGGGCCCTCGCACCCGGGCTCACTGCCACCCGTTGGCCTTAGGAAAAGAGTGAACAGTGGGCGACATGCATGTAAGTGAGTAAATACAGGAGAATTATGGCCAAGTCATTTCAAAGTGCCACACTTCCTGCTGCCAACAGGTGGTGCTTTGACCGTAACCGAATATTGCGATATAGATGTGTTCAGAACAGAAATATCAAACCTGTGAAGTTTGGAGCAGATCGGACATTGTATGCCTGAGTTACAACAACTTCCTGTTTTGTGGCGTTAATAAAATACATTAGCATGATTTAACGTGTTTCTAGTATGTTTGGTACTTCTTGGCATATTAAAATGTGTTTCAGTTACAACAACTTCCTGTTTAATGATGATAATAGCATGCTTTAGCAGTCAGCTAGGTGTTGCTAGCATCATTTAGAATGTTTCTAGCATGTTTAGTACTCAATTGCACATTTTAATATGTTGTTAGTAGTGCATCAAATTGTTAAAAATGTCACTTCTTGTTGCCAGTATGTGGCGCTATTACTATAACTGAATATCGTCATGTAGATGTGTTCAGGGCAGGACTCTTATCAAACGTGTGAAGTTTGGAGCAGATCGGACATTGTTTGCCTTAGTTACAGCAACTTCCTGTTTCATGGCGAAACATCAAACTTTGTCAGGCCGCCAGGGACACGCCCTTTTTTATGAAAACTCAAGATCTTCGCAATGTAGCGTTGCACAAACCTTATGATTACACAAACCAAATTTGAAGATGATTGGATTAAAAAATGTTGGAGGAGTTTGTTAAAGTACGAGGCATGAAAATGGCCAAAACTGCACAAAAATCGCACAGGAAATTCAAAATGGCTGACTTCCTGTTACGTTTAGGACTTCGCTCCAAGAGACTTTTTCTTTGGTGCTCGGGCCCTAATAAATAAATGTGGAAATAAATATACAAGGAAATATGCAAGGAAATGTGAAAAAAAGAAAAATAAATGAGTATTTATACCTTTAAATACATGTGAGAATCAGTTAAGAGAGAATCAGTCAAGCAACAAGAGGATCTGCATACTGTAAGTGTTTTTGTGTTGTTTCTAGTTTGATTTTAGTGCCGTGTCGTTGCTAGGAAGTTTGTTTACTGTGTTCACGTGGCAAGTCGTGTTTGTTCTTGTTTCGCTCTGAGTCAGTAAGGCGTGGCCTGCTGAACTAACTAACGTTGTATCAAGTTGGTAAAACTGTGTAGTATACCACGGCAGCCCTTGTGGGAAGCCCTCATCGTATGAAGACCGAAGAGTGTAAAGACCAGCGACTCTACCTGTGCGACTCCACCGAGCAAGGACACCGACAAGGCACTTGAGTATTGCTCTGCTCTTTTTCGTTTTCCTTCTTTCCTTCCTCTTTATACAGTGTGTTCTTGTCTGTCTGTCTTTTGACCTGTTTTGGATATGTGCTTCCAAATACCCACTATTACTAACACTCGTAAATTGCGTGCTACACGTTGGAAGCAGTGCAATCATAACAACCTGCGTATTTTACCCATGTCATCTCGTACATTACTTTCTATTTCTATCAGTCATTCAGGATCATGGTTTCTCCTATCACTGTTATGCTGATGACACACAACTCTACCTCTCATTCCAACCAGATGATCCGACGGTTGCTGGTCGCATCGCAGCCTGCCTGACAGCCATTTCTGCCTGGATGAAGGACCACCACCTTCAACTCAACCTTGCAAAAACGGAACTGCTTGTAGTCGAAGCCAACCCAACACTTCATCATAACCTTTCAATTCAACTTGGGTCATCAACCATAACTCCTTCCAGGACAGCCAGGAACCTTGGAATGGTGATGGATGATTGTTTAAGCTTCACAGATCATGTTGCTACAATGGCCCGATCCTGCAGATTCGCCTTGTACAACATCAGGAAGATTAGACCCTTCCTATCGGACCATTCCACACAAATTCTTGTCCAAGCGCTTGTTCTATCCAGACTGGACTATTGTAATTCTCTCTTGGCTGGCCTTCCAGCATGCACTGTCAAGCCTCTACAACTGATCCAGAAAGCTGCGGCAAGACTAGTCTTTAACGAACCGAAGAGAGCGCATGTCACACCTCTCTTCATCAGTCTGCATTGGCAAGGCTCTGATGTTTGCCTACAGAACGACCGCTGGCTCTGCACCTCCATACCTTAACTCACTACTTCAGATTTATGCGCCCTCCAGAAACTTGCGTTCTGCAAGTGAACGGCGCCTTGTGGTATCATCACAAAGGGGCACAAAATCACTCTCACGGACCTTCTCCGGGTCTGTTCCTGGCTGGTGGAATGACCTACCACGCTCTATCCGAAAAAAATATCAAAAAAATGCTAAAGACATATCTTTTTCATCAGCACTTGACCCAGTAATAGTAGCACTTACTACTTTATCTATCTTAATATTTTTTTGATTTCTATTCTTTTTCCATCTTTGTGTATTTATTAAAAAAAAAAAAATTCCTTGCTACGAGCAGTTTACTGACGAAACTGTGACTTCACACAGCACTTACATACTGTTGTACTCATGTTGATTTGATTGCTTCTACTACTCTCATTTGTAAGTCGCTTTGGAGAAAAGCGTCTGCTAAATGACTAAATGTAAATGTAAAATGTGTAAATAAATGAATAAATGAAAAAAAAAATACAATTACACATAAATAAGGAAATAAAGGTATAAATACTCATTTATTTTCTTTTTTTCACATTTCCTTGTATGTTTATGCATTTATTTAATTTTTTTTTTTTTTTCATATATTTATGTATTTATTTATTGTTTTCGCAGGTTTGGCCATCCACACACAAATGATGAAGTAAACTTCAGTTTGACATGTTTAAGTGGATTTTACTCTATTACATTAGCACAGAATGTGCAGTAATTGTGTGGTTTTAAATGAACTTAAAGTCGGCATGAAATCAAAATTGACCCTGTTTACTTTGTTAGTGCATATTACTAGTCTTGTGGTGAACAATTAATCCATGCAAGTTAATACACAGACAAAAATTGTTTGTCGCAGTAATCTTTAATCAAAATCTGAAAAGTTACTTCTGGTCTGGAATGGCGTTCCTTCTCTGATGACGTCAGTTTGACGGCTTGGGTTGAAAACGCTTAAACCACTCCCCTTCAACTGTTAGTCTGCTACGAGCCAGAAATGGAGAGGAGGAGCGCTAAAGAAAAACCCTGCCCTCTATTCAATATTCTGTTTCACTTGGAAATACGTCACAACACTGGAAAAAGTCGTTTGTAACTTCTGGTTCACGGGGATTTTAACAAGCAACAGAAATCATGTTTACAGTGTAGATTAAAGGATGGACAGATTGATAATTCCTGATTGTGATGTGTTTTATCTCCCATCAGATTCCCTTCAGCTCACTCTGGATCTGAACACAGTGAATGAAGAGCTCCATCTGTCTGAGAACAACACAGTGATTACTAACACTAACACAGAGCTTCAGTCGTATCCTGATCATCCAGACAGATTTGATGATTATCCTCAGGTGTTGTGTAGAGAGAGTGTGAGTGATCAACGCTGTTACTGGGAGATTGAGTGGAGTGGAGATGGTGTGTTTATATCAGTGTCATATAAGAGCATCAGCAGAAAGGGAGGGGGTGCTGAGTGTGTGTTTGGATTTAATGATCAGTCCTGGAGTTTGGACTGCTCTCCTGACAGATACTTATTCTGGCACAATAACATAAAGACTCATCTCTCTGTAAAGCCCATCATTAGTAGGACAGGAGTGAATGAGGATCACTATAGAATAGGAGTGAATAAGGAGAATCACTATAGAACAGGAGTGTATGTGGATCACAGTGCAGGAACTCTGTCCTTCTACAGCATCTCTGGAGACACAGTGAGCCTCATCCTCAAATTCCAGACTACATTCACTCAACCGCTCTATCCTGGGTTTGGGGTTGGGTCTTTTACTATATTTACTGGATCATCAGTGAAACTGCTTTGAGCTGATGATGAATCAGTGACAGTGAGATGTTATAGAGTCTCTTCATTACATTAATACTGTCACTGAAATATCATGTCACAATAAATGTGTGTGTGTGTGAGTGTTACATTTGTTTTCATGATATGTAGACTATGGACAAAAAGACAAATATGAAATATAGTAAATATAGGCTAATAAAACTGTTATTCCTATTTGACATGTGACAACACCTAATACCGGTATCACCGTCGGGGGGCTTTTTCGCTTATAAATGGCCATGCATATTTTATCTCTTAAATTAAACATAGCCCTAGAACTTTTATTAACATAATGAACATTATAATATGTCACAGTTTACTTGCTATCCTCACTTTTTCTGTCTTTCCTTCGCTTTTAAATGAATTAGCTATAAATGGCCGTGAACATTTTACTTTCAATTTCGATTTAACAGCAATTGGCGATTCTGCGTCAATTGCTTCAATGGACAACAGCAAAACAAAAACTCTCTTATATTAAACATAGAACTTTTATTAACATAATGAATGAAAATACCATGCTGTAGACTGGTACTCCCTCTGCTATAGCCTTTCTGAACTAGAACTAGGCCTATTTTTTTTTTTTTTTACTTAGCCTCCCTTAAATATTTAATAAAAAACGAATACTAAACTAATAATAATTTAAAACAAAAAACAGGGTCAAGAAGGTGTCATGGTGGGCAATTAACGTAACCGGTGCTGTGGCTTCACACCGGTAACACCATCAACACCGTCTATCGCAACAAGCCTACTGGTTAGTAAGCAAAGGTAGCCTTGGAGCAGCACATGGGATTTGTAGTTGCCTTTGGCCTAGGCTATTTTTTCTCCTGTGTTTTTTTTCCATATTTCTGTTGCCATTCTTTGTGAGTAGGCTATCCAGTGTATACAATATTGTGCACTGCAAAAAGTAATAAGACAGGCGAAATGGTAAACACTGGAATGTGTAGCTTATGTTGAAATCTTGTATATGCAATATTTTAAATGATTATGTTAAAATTGGTCATTGTGTCAGAACTGAATGCTATATACTGTAAAAAAATAAAATGTTTGTAGGCCTCTATAAAAATTAGCCTATAAATCTGTAGCCTATTCAGATAAATGAATTGCAGTGTATCTAGGCCTACTTAAGACTTTTTAACAGTTGTTGTAGCCTACTTTATTACATGATTACAGTGCCATAGTCAAATCTTAACTAGAGTAATTTAGAGTAGCCTAAAGCTAAAAACTTTTGAAATGTCTAACACTGTCTGTAGGCTATAGTCAAAACATTATTTTTGTTACATATTAGATTCTTAATCTAGTAATGATTATTAAGAAAAGAAGTGGGGGGGAAAGATGTAGAATGTAGAATTTTTATTTTTTATTTTATTTTTATTTTATTATTTTTTTGGCCAGATTCTGATGAATTAGGGCCAAGGAATAATTAAAAATAAAACCATATCGAGATTAACGTCATTATAATCCGAGATTAAATTTGTTAAATTTCAAGAAAAATTGTCGAAATAAAACGTTGAGAATAAACTCAGTAAATTACAAGAAAAAAATGTGTTTTATTTTGAGAAAACATCTAGCTAAATTTCAAGAACAAAATCGAAACAAAATGTTGAGAATAAACTCAAAGTCAGACATTTTATTTTGAGAAAAAAATTGTTAAAAAACGTCAAAATAAAATGTTGAGAATAAACTTAATTTCCGATAAAGAAGTTGTTCAACTACTTGATTAAACTAATTTTTCAAAAATTTGATAAATTGGTTGTCTGGTGAAGGTTTTGGTTCTGCGTTTGCAACGGGTCACGGGACAGGCGCACTTAATGAGTTTCATCTCACATTATAATGATTTTAATGTCAATGTGGTTTTATTTATTTATTACTTGGCCCTAATCCTCTTTCATAGCCTAAGTCATGTGGATGTCTGTAAAAATACATTTACATGGCACCTCAGTGATAAAACTCATGGATTCAGATCTGTGCCTTAAACTATAGGCTAGTAGATATGCATGAATTATTTCATGAAAATTGAGCCGTTTCCATGATTGGTTTGCGTTGCGGCGTCTCATGCATCATACAGTAGGTCTATGTTTCATTTTGGCAAGCGCCGCCTTCAGCTTTAATAAAATAAAAAATAAAAGGTTTATATAAAAAGGTTTTGAGTTTATTTCATTTACATAAGTTTAAATGTAATTCTTGGTTATTAGAACATTATTACAGAATATCGTTGTCAAACTGTTTTGTTTTTGTTGTGATGTGATTGTGGTAATATTGATTAGATTGTGATTCTTGTTCACTTTACGGAAAGTAAGCTTCTTCTGCCAACTTTATAATAAAGCACTACAAACAATAAATGTGTTTAAATTTGTAGAGAGTTAACTATATTCATCTCAATTCAATCATCCTGTGAATCAATATTTTCCTCTTGCAACACAAAATAAACATTAATAAATATCTGAATGCCTATTGAAAAAATCAGAATAATTGAATACATAACGAATGTTTGATGAAATCAGAGTTTCAAAAGTCGTAAAAAAGTCATACATGTTATTGCTGTTTTTCATGTTAAATGTGAAAGATAACAGGTTGGATGCCACAGACTTTTAAAATGTATTTATTTATTTAATAGCCTATTGTCACATTAACTTCAATATAGCATAATATTTTAAGAATAAAGTCAAATTAATAAAATAATGATCTTAATTGATTTTGTTGATCTTGTTTAGTTATTTTTGCCTGTTTGTAGGCCTACTGCATGTAAACACAATCTTAGCACTAGCTGGCCTAATTTCTTAGTGTTACAAGATGAAGTTGAAGGTTTCAGTATCGGTTCATCATTGGGAAGTGCTCCTGCTCAAGACCAAGATGACAGAAACGCATCCTTGTTTTTCTTATTTTACAGTGTTTTAAGGATATTTTGAGTGCACACAAATTAAAAAGTAGACCCTTTTAAATTCCGAATGATGTATTACTTTTAACTTTTGGCCAAAAATGATAGTAACTGTGAAGTTGTGAACCAAATGTGATGTCAGCTTTCTCTCTGCACAAAGGAATGGATACTGAAATACATTTATCTAGGTTACATTTGTAAGTTAATGTTGTGAAATGGATTAAGTGTTTTATGCCTATAGATTTTCTTTCAGTTGTGTTCATTTCAGAATGATATTGATCAAACATGCTCAATCCAGGGTGCAGCTGGCAGCTTGGTTGTTACTTTAAAAAAGTATTTATACAAAAGAAGAACTTCAGAACAAATTTATAAATTAATGTAATAAATATTTAACTAAATTAGAGAGAGAGTCCTGTTGAAATTGTCCACCTGGAGTTCTGCAAAAATATTCTGGGAATTCACAGAAACGCTCCCAGTCTGGGCTGCAGGGCAGAACTGGGCAGATTCCCTCTGGGACATCCAGAAGAGAGCAGTGAAGTTCTGGTTCCACCTGTCAGACGCTCTCCATCACTGCACCTTCACACACAGAAACACGCGACCCCATGACCTATCTGAAGGAGAAACACCAACTCCACTCTGAAACCCAGTCCCAAAATCGAAAAATAAAATTAACCCAAAAAATTACACAGCAGGAATACATCATTGATTGGAAGAATAAAGCAACACAAATAAACAAATTAACGGTTTTAAAAAAATAAAGTCTGCTTATGAATTGGCTCCATACCTGAGCAGCATTAAAGACTACAGTCAAACAAAACTCCCGGTGAAGTACTGTCTGTGTGTGTGTGTATGTGTGTGTGGAGACGGGCCGACACAAGCGGAGCTGGAGCTCCAGAGGTGTGTCTGCGTGTGTTCACACTGCTCCACTGGAGCTGTTGAGGACAAGCTGCACTTCCTCACTGAGTGCAGCAAATATCAGCATATCAGGGACACTTCACTCAAATAACACTACTTATACCACAATTTCAAAATATGAGCCACATTGACAAACTCCCATATATTTTGGGAGAGAATGAGGAATGTGTCCTCCTGCCATCATATGAGGGACAAAGGCTGAACCCTCTGTCCCCTTAAGACTGCTCTCTGAATGTGTTTATGGACTTTTATTTTTGGTGTTATACATGTATAATATAGCTTTATAGATTGTATTTTTTTCTTCTACTTTTATCTAATATGTATAGTTTTTATCGCTTTGGCAACATTGTGTTATGTCACAGTCATGCCAATAAAGCTCATTTGAATTTAATTGAATTAGAGAGAGAGAGAAATACAGGCTCAGCTCAGGCATAAATTCTGATAAGCTGCTGGAAAAGTGCCCATATATACCCTTGTATATATATCCATATATATATATATATATATATCAAACAAAAATTAGAAATAAGAAATTTTATTGCATCAATAAAACTTGAACAAGAAGAGCTCAACTAAACTCAATTGTAATGTTAGAAAAAAATTACATCACTAAGTAATAGAAATTATGTATGAAACAATGACTTCTGTAACCACACAATCAGAAAAAAAAAAAAAAAATACTACCTAGATTTGAAAAACAAGATTTTAAACAAGAATAAAACTCTGAACTTACTGAACTTCAAATGAACACTTTAAATGGGATAAACCCTACTGCTGCAAACCAGCCACAGTTTTAATGGCATTGAGGGCAGTGGAGAGACCTCAGTGAACCTCAGTCATAACAAAGTGGCTTTCCTGTAGCTCAGTGGTTAGAGCATGGCACTAGCAATGCCAAGGTCATGGGTTCGATCCCAGGGATTGCACATACTCAGATACAAATGTATAGTATAATGCAATGTAAGTTGCTTTGGATAAAAGCGTCTGCCAAATGCATAAATGTAAATGTGAAGTCTTCTGAGCGGCACTTTGGGCTCTGCGTCGAGTTGTCCATCCACTGCCGGACACAAACCTTGCAGCCCACAATGCTTCTGCAGCATGACGTAAACACAGGGTTTTCCATAATACCTGGAGAAAAAAAAAAAAAGAGGAAAGAGAAATAAACAGTACAATACACAACATGAGCAACAGGCACTAAGGCAGCACATCATTTTATCACAGGTTCAGTCATGACTAGAAGTAGAAAACAGAGATATTTCAGAAAGCCATCGATTTTACAAATCACCCATACATTTTTTCCATCTGTCCCATCTTATAATTATTAATTATAGTAGTAGTCATACCAGGGTGCTTGTGTCAAGATGATTGATTGTGACCTCTGACCTCTTTGACCCCATGACCTCTATGGGGCCACCCACGACGTTCCCCTCCCCCACGGGCCACCCACGAATTTCTCCCATCCCCCACGGTTGACCGTAGTATCACCCCAATGACCTTTGACATTGTTGGTGATCCTCCGGGGACCGACATGACATTTGACAGCATATTTTGAATAGCGATGTTGCCCTGTGAACCTCTGGATGTCTTCTGGGTGATCAAATTGCAGACGGAATGATTTTAAAGGGTTGAGGGTCACATGTGCGGTGTGACGCCATCCGGCTGGCTCATGGTCATTTCATCTCTCTGTGCAAATGAGATGCAACAAGAGTCTAGAAACAGTTGGATCAAAATAACAAATGATTAAACATTAAAAAAGTATAATTTATTACACACACAAACACATGCATGCACGTGCAGATGTATACATTTCAATCATTGTGTTCTTTTAAGGAAGTTGGTGATAAAATTATAACACACTGAATTACAAACAGTTACTAAATTTACTGAGACCATTTAATTATAGTTTCAGCTAAATAAAAAAATAAAAACCAAGCCAGGAAAAAGATTTCCTCGTGCAATGATGTTCGAATGAAACTGGTTTACAAATGCTTATGAAATATAAAACACAGAAAAATGAGTTTAATCAAGTAGTTGAATATTCATTTTAACATTGTCAAAGCATAAGGGGTTTTTGTGGACATGTTTTGAGGAGACCTTCCATAGACATGACTATTTTTCTATCCCTTACCCCTAAACTCCCACATCACAATAATTCAAACAGTTGATTATCATAATTAATAGTATAATAAAAAAAAGTTGTTTTGCACATGGGATAGATTTTGTTTCAATTCAAAAAGTTCATTGAAAAACATTCACTTCTTTTTAAATGTTTATAAATAAAATGTATAATTATATGACGTGTTGTATCAAATTAAGTGTGCTTCTAAAACAGTATTAAACATTTATTTATAAAACAACATTTTTCAGAGAGCTGGGAAAGCAGTCCTTACTTTTTTGATGTCCTTAACATAAATAGCAGAATGCAATAATGTTGAAATCTAAAAATCTCCAAGTAACTTCATGCAACTCTAGTGTGAATGAGAGATGGGAGGGTGGAGTCAGACAGTTGAGCTTCTGTCACAGCATATGTTAAGACCGCTAACTCCTTTCCAGAGTGAATGTTTCTGTATTCAATTTATTTCAAAGCACAATCTTAAATATGATCTTTTAAAATTAAAAAGGTAATTTATATCCATTCTTTAAATTTTTAATTAAATTCAAATATTCTTCCTAGAAGTCTATTGTATCGGGATAACATCTGATGCCCGACGATGGAAATGATTTTGCCTGAATTTAACCTAAAGTATTATTTATATGTATGTATATAAGTATTCCATGTTTCAAAGTTTAAAGCAAAAACTTGTAATTAGTCATCTTAGATCTCAATAATACAAAAAAGATTCAAGCAACATTTTTGCCCATGCGACACACAATGTTTTAAGAAATCTGTATGTTTTTAAAATAAACTGCAAATATTTAATTTGATTTTTAAAAAATCCAAAAGTGAAGGTGTCTGTGTGTTTTGACGCCTCACAACTCGCACAAAACTCAGAACGAGGGCTCAACATTGCTCTTGTTTAGTTTAAGTTGTATCTTTAAGAAAATCACATATTTTCAGAGAGAGAGAGAGAGAGAGAGAGAGATCAGATGTTCCTCTGTGTTGCTTCTATGAAAAAATGTATCTTGAGTGAATATTTAATTTTACTCATCTTACTTCAAAGTGTGATATTACTTCATATTATTATGCTGTGCCTGAACTCAGCATCAGACATTCTGTACTATCTATGATCTAGAATTGTACTTATAAGTTGGCATTTGTCACTGTGGAAACATACCCTTCACTGAAAATATATAATATCGGTTATCTACTCAAAAATATATGTACAATTTTAAAAATATATGTGTGTCACACTGATGACACTAACATGAAGGATGCCCTTTGACCCCAATGATTTAAAGTGACCCTACAAACAACATTTTTCAGCTGAGTGAATCCACACATGCCAGGGTCTTTCAGAAGATGCAACTCCACAGGGTCAGTCGATCTCCTGAGATTGTTTAATTTCCCTTCAAATCCAAAGATTAAGCCAAATCCCTACCAGGCATGTCCGCATCAGACTCTGCGGTATAAAATGTCCTTGCTGTTAAAACCTAGTATATCTTTTAAATGTTTCTTTGTGTTTTAAAAACCATACATTTAAACTTGCATTTTTTTTAGTTGACGCATATCTCATAGATCTATATGATTTTACTTTTCTTATTTCTATAAAGTTTCAATTCCTAGTAAATATAAAACAAAAGAATAATTTAGACAAATTCGTTTGCTGCAGTGTTATTAACAATTAGATATTACCTTGCTCCAAAACAGTTCCTCACACAATGAAACCTTTAAGGATAGCCAAAGGTTCAGGACAATGAGTGAAAACACTACATATGTAAGATAGTTTTACCCCAAAATCAAATACTGTATTACATTTTTCAAAAGATAATCTTTCTTTAAAGTTTGAATAAAAGTTAAAAGCAAATGTATCTTCATACCATGTTTTCTGACACAGTGCCATTAATTGTTTTATAAAATGTGCTTTTATTATTTCTACAAGGGTTCATACTACTTTTATCAGCCTAATAAATATGAAGTTAATACATGATGAAACAAGAGAATCATGTTACCAAATTCTTTTGACACAATGTTTTTAAGAAATGTTTTTGTATTCGTAAATTCGTTGAAATAACTGTAACCACACAGATATCAGCCATGAATAACTAAAACAAAGCCTAACAACATATATACAAATGATTCAAACTCTTTCACAAACCAGACTGACCCCGGGTAAGTATAATTCAAATATCTTAGATATCTTGACTTTATCCCCAAGTTTAGGGGCACTACGGTTCATGTCCTCGTGTACGCATACATATTATGTTTCTCTGATTTTGTTAGCATTTTTCTGAAACGCAGCGTTTTACCGCGGTCTTACCATTCTTTTTCGTCTTTAATTGTAATTATGACCGTGTTTGTTTTCCTCTATTGTTTTACCCATTCCATCTTGTCCGAAAAACAATGTTTCCTACACATTTAGCTGTAATGTTAGTGAACTTTAGGTATTCTCTGCATCTCTTTGTTCGTAGCATTTGGTTGATTTAATAAAATGATGGTTTAACCATTCTCTTGAGTGATTTTACATACCATATTATAGTTTAGGGTATATAATGCGGAGCAAAGATCTTTGAAACATTTTATCTTGTAAAACATTTAAATGACTTCAAACGCTATATAGATGTTTACCCTTGTTACGTCCCATGTTATTTTGTTTTGGAATGGTATTTTGTTTTTGTTTTCTTCCCTCTTTTTTTTTCTTTGTCTTTACTTTCGTTTCAGCAGGGTGATGCAGGTACCTGAGTGATCAAATCTTTTGCCAGTCACCGTGATGCGTGGTGACGACAACGCGCGGCTTCACCAATGAGGGTGCCCTAGTTGATGATTAAAGAGCGCACCTGTGCAGGAAGCGGGAGTTCTCTGGCACGCCACACACTCTTTTGTTGTTTGGTGGTTGACTCGCGTGCTTGTTTTGCCCTGTACCATCTTTGTGTTAATCTTTGTTAGTTAAGTCTGTGTTCTTTGATAAGTCAGTGTAAATGGCCCATTCGATCTTTACTCTCTGGTGTTTCTCGCCGTTTCTGTTATCTGGTTGATAAAACGACATTACTAAACGGGGAAAGAGATAAAGAACAGGTAAGATATCACGTGATATACATGTGCCACACTGAGCTATCAATTCTTGTATAGAACACTAGTTTAGTGACACGTGACACTTTTTGTATTTTTGGTTTTAGTAAGGGTAGTGTATTTAGGGCGTCCTGGACGCTGAAGATTTTCCTTTTGTTCAATGTAGGGTTTTTTTTTGTGAACATTGATTTAGAGGTTGAGTTAGATTAGAAGTTTTGTTTTCTGCTTAGTAAGATTGGTTATATTTTGTTTCTTTCTTTGATTTGGCACGGTCGCGTTCTTTTCTCTTTTCCCCGTTCTTTTGTGAATTATTTTTGGCTTGGTTAACGAATGTATATAATTTGTAAATTTATGTAAATAATTATATTCTGGATTAATTGGTATTGGTTTCACTAAGATAAACAAAAACGTTGCTGACTTAATGGTGTGTAATTATTTTCCAGTACACGTTCAGTGTTTTAATGTTGTACCCTTGTTTTCCCTAGACAATTTAAAAAGGGTTTGTAACAACCCTCCAGGGGTTAGAAGTTACACAGCGGGTGTTCACATTCTCTCTAGTTAATACCTACAGGACTTACCTACTGAATAAGCTTTAGGAAACAGTCTGCAAAGCTACAATGGCTACTCCACAAGTTCCTGAAACTTCTGTTGAAAGTTATATTAAAATGGAAGTAAATCTTCCTTAAGCATGGCAGAAAAAACACAGGATTCATTTGATTAAGTTTCTTCATGAAGATTAAAATTTTGTGAAACAGGAATTTCTGTTGACCGATGTTTGTGTGGGCGGCTTTGTTTTAAACAAAGCATCACGCACGGTCAAACTCTATGCTTTGGAATTTTTTGAAGAAGAATTTACATCACAGACACCTTGTGTGCTTTTGCCCGCCAAGGGCTGGTCATTTTTCTACAATCGTATCTGGACTGATCTGAATGGGATCGCTGGTAAAAGCTTTTACATGAACGAGTGGGATGGAGTGACCCCAAACGTGCGTTACAAGGTGATAAAGCTCGGTGATAACGTAACCATATCGACCTGTTGGAACAAGTCACTTCATGACCAAAACCTCATTAAGTTGATGAAACCCCGTGAGGAATCCAAAATGGATTTTTTGTCTAAACTGACGATGAGTGGGACCGCGACTGGCCAATTCCAGAGGACGACCCCTTCGAATGCTGTAGGTCTACAAAGAGTCTATATTTTGAGTGGAGCGATGTACCTGTGTTACATACCGTCTTTTTAACAATAGACAAGTTGTTTAATTCGAGCTGAATTCATTTTAAGTATTGCTGAATGATCAATCAGTCATGGTGATGCGCCTTAATATGTAATATATGGTAACATGATGTAGCAAAACCTGAAATGTACATTGATATCGAGCCCTTGCTTCTGTTTTGTGTTACTTGACATTATCCGTGTTCCTTGCTATATGTGTAATTGTTTTTGTTTAATAAACTGATTGGATCCAATTTGCCTTGCCTCTAAATATCTGTATGTTACAGACATAATGACTTATTCCAATTATAGAATTTGTTTAAAGTATGTACCTTTTTTGAAAAACATTAAAATAAGACCTTATTGATGCGTAGTGTTATATACAATATGTGCATTACGTTTAAAATTTTACTTGAGACAATTTAATATGACGATGTCAATAAAAGTCTTTAATGGGACATATTTGGTATAGTGGTTAAAATCAGCACAATTCCATCCTACTTCTGCATGTTATGGCCCTTTATTATGATCTTTTTTCTCATAATGTTAAATCAAAATATAATTGAGTGAAAATAATAAACTGGCGACATATTCAGGACTTGTTGCTGCTTCTGTTGCATCGTGAATTTTGTTTAGGACTTCCTGACGGGTACCCCCTATACACCCCGCACAACAGGGGGCGGGGGTGGACCCCAATCGGCTGTCCTGATAAACTCTACAGAGAGCTCACTTATCACAAGCAACCTGGGTTTCCTAACCAAAGGATCTAGCTCTACAATACGACGTCTGCATCAGCGTGGACCGCTGTGTTACTGCAACATCTCATTGATCACAAGTCAAAGGAACATTGTCTGGTTGTTACATGGACCGCCAAAATCAATTTCAACATCCTGTTTGTCTGAGCCTGACACTTCTTCGACTCACACTTTGGGGGATCTGACCCAAAAACCCAAACTTCAAACCGTTAATAAACTGTGTAAATCGTTGGACAATCGTGTTTTAAGGACTCACCCATAGGATATTCCAGGAACTATTGGAATCTTTCAGCATTGAATAGGGGACAAAGTTGAGTTCAAAGAGTTATGGCTACACAAAAGCTGATGGAGAGTGACACCCTTTGAGTTCTGATGATGCCGTACACAAGCCGCTGGTGTGCAAGTGCGCCACGGGCAATGAGTGTCGTCTAAAAGCCACATTAGAATGTATGTTTAAAGATTATTTCAGAGGACAGATGGTTCACCTGATGCACAGTGCGATCCGGATAACTTCTTTCGGAAAAGGTGTGTGAAAGAATACCTCCCTTTAATGCAACAAAGGCAGAAGTGGAATAAACCATGCCGAAACTTCAGTATCGGAGATCTTGTGCTTGTGGTTTATGAAGCGGCACCTACAAATTCTTGGTCCCTGGGATGCATTACACAAACGTTGGTTGATTCTAAAGGATTTGTTCATCCTGTGCACCTGGAGACTCAAACAAGTGAACTAGAAAGGCTATGTCTGTTAATGGAAGCAGTATGCTGAACTTTAGAGTCAAATATTTTTTAAACTTTTAACTCTACTTTTACATGAACTCATAATACTGATAAACCTACCTACACACCAAACACTTGGATTTTCGTTTGTTGGAATTATGAACTTAATTTAGAAATGAAAACTTTTGCTTTTAATCAACTAAATTAATTTAGAGAAACGAAGACAGTGTTTAGAGTGGAGTGCATGCAAAATATGCTAATCGCCATTACCTGAATTCACAGCCTACTACGAAAAGCCAACACAAGGGCATTATTTTAGTCAAGGTGAGAGATAACCATAGGCTGTAAAAATTAAAACTGGTCAGTCAGTCATGATGTCAGCTTTCTCACAAACTTGGTTTCTCGCAACTGATTTGGATTCAGGTCGTCATTCTGTGAGAGGAATTCAGAGACCCGTTTGAAAACCGCTTTTTTGAAAGCCTCAGTTAAGAATGGGAGAAGTGAAACTGGCCGATATTTCTCAACTTCAGCAGTTTTTTGAGCAGGGGAGTTACCCAAGCCCGTTTGAATGCGATACAAAAATGTTTCACTGGCTTCTGGAACATTAATCATGTGTGAGTGCTGACACAATGGTAAAAGTAATGGCTTAGATGAGGGTTAGTAAGAATGGGGTCCAGCGGACATGCAGTAGGATGGCCACAAGTCAGTGAGCGAATGATGGAAGTGATACACAGTTGATTAGGAAGACAGGTTGTCTCCGAGTGGCTCAGAGAATTGGTTACTAATGGCTACCACTTTTTTGAGTCAAGAAAGAAGCAAATAGATAAACTGAGAGGTTAGTGGCACATTTTTGCAGCACTAATGCTGGATAAGGAAGATAGGAGTGAAAGGTAACCCTCAGATTTTCTCTCAGCAGCCCTGAGATCAGTATGCAGCTTTCAGATGGTATCAGTCAGAGGACACAGCCTGTCCAGACATGAGCTTAGTGTAGAGAGAGAGACTCTGTGGGATCATTGACCTCTAGGTGAGGAAAATGTGTCAAGAGGTAGAGAGGAGGCGACCAGTGAACAGTGTGTGGGAGACAGGTTGCAGAGGTTGCAGTAGAAATAAACCAGTAGTGGTGGAACAGAGGACTATTCCAGGAGTGCTTTGTGAGTCAAAGGGCTGCAAACCTGTTTTATGCCAAATGAGTCGAGAAAACAGGGACAAACATAGTTGTAAACAGGCAATCAGTAAAGGGTATAAACGCTCAGAATTGTTCACCTCAGCAAAACAAGACTTCGCAATGAAATGGAGTGAATGGCAGTCTTTTATAGTCCGGGTAATGAGTAGCAGCTGGCGGTGTAATCAGACCAATGTACGGGCTCATGGGAAATGTAGTGAAATGGAATGCGTGAGTGTTAGTATTCCGGTGATGGCTCCCTCAGATGGCCAGAGGAGGGAACCACGGAGTTCATCGTCGTGACACTAGTATCTGTCAGATTTAGGACTTTAGATAGCGTTGCGATACGTTTCCGCAGCTTTGTGGATGACAAAGTCTTTGGATGTTTGGCTCCACACTGGTGGGCAACCTTCCTGATGCAATCCGTGCCTTTGTAGTGTGATGTCTCAGTCATGGGCTTTGCGAAAAAAAAAAAGATATTTTCATCCAGTAAGCCACATGCTTGACGATTCTTTACAAGTAGCTCCATGGAGTCCAGCATACTTGGGGTCAGGAGTATTGGCACCTTTCTGTCTTTTCTTGGTACAATTCAGTTTGATTGCTGAGATGCATGTGCATTTTTTTAACATCCTCAGTGAAAGGGAGCAGTTCTGGAGAGTTCCATTTCGCTTCATTAAGCGTCTTCAAGGCTGAGGAGGACACAAATTCATTCCATTTTGTGGTATACATTTGCTGAAACATTTTTACATTTTGGACATCTTTTTCCTCTCCTGCAATCATTGCTTCACATTCTGCAATATCAGCCATTTTTTTAAGGTTGTGCCCCAGTTTTAATGCCAAAGATGGAATTGTGAAGACCTCATCTTCTTCTTGGAATCCCGAGGTATCTTTAACAGCCTTGATGACATGATAGAAGTTTGTGGGTATGAAAAAGTCTTTAATACTCTGCAGCTTTCCCACTTTCCTAGCACACACCAACAGCCTTCCAGCCTCACGTATTTTAGTTCTGATGTATTCATGCTTGGTTTTGTCGCTACCTATTTTGTTGCACAAGTGTTCCCCAAATTTGATGATGCATGCATCACTTTTAAGTGCATATGTTACTTCATCTTGCTTCATGTCACTGATCAGTTTCCATAATTTGTTTGTTACTCCTTCAGGAACAGGCTGCGCTTAAGCAAAGAGTGCTTGAACTCTGGATCTACCTGGTTTTGTGACCTGGCACTTCTTGGCCAGGTTGCACCTTGACATATGCCTCCAAAGTGCTTTTCGTCGGAACAGCCCTTGGCAGTTCAAACAGTGCATGTAGTCCTTAACATTCACATGTTTAGCAGTGGATTGTTGACGTGGCACCAACACTCCTTTTCCACATTTTAGAACATTTGTGTTGTGTTCACGGTTCCCTTTATTCCTCAAAAGATCCAGATTAATCCTTCTTTCTTTAGATCCCTTTGGAAAAGAAAGAGCTTTTGCTACCTCCACCTCATTCTTATGAATTTGGGCCAAGTGTCTTGCCATTTTGCAGAATGGTTTGAAGCAGTAAAAGCAATATTGCTTTTTGTTGTACATTCTTTGGCCATATGCAGTCTTTTTCAGTTTCATTACTGAAACCTCACTACTGCAGTCATTATTTGAATGAGTAGTTTTATCTTTATCTTCAAGTGGGGAACATTCTTTGTCTGCATTCATGGAAGATGAGGAAGTATCAACATTCCCATCTAATGCCACATTGGGAGACGAGGGACTGGACAAAGGCTGTGGAAGGTTCTCTTCAGATTCTTCTGTGGATAATCATCTTTGCTGTTGTCAATGCTGCTTATCGAGTCATCTGAAGTGGAACTGAAGTTCAATGATTTCTTGGTAAGCTGTAAATAAATAACCTACCTTTAGTTTAAAACCATAATCAAAGTGGATATCTGTACGAAGGGTCCATTGTGAGTTCAGAGTATATCTTAGATTCAAATAAAAGCCTACAAAATGTACAATAAAACACTTTGTACCACCTTCACTTTTACAAACCTAGGGCCCTATCATACACCTGACACAATAATAGACTGTGCCATTGACCAACTAAAACCTGGTCTAAAATCAATGCCACCATATATATATATATATATATATATATTCGTTTTTATTTAAAGAGCACGTTAGTAATATGTGACTATAGGCAGGTGCACAACGTGCATACACTTTGCTTATTCATAGGAGTGTTGGGATATTTAGCAGACTGTCTCTTTTCATTGTATAATGGTTAAAATGTATTGTTTTGCTCAATTTTAATTACAATGATTGTTGTCATTTGGGAAGTTTTTACATTTCATCAGAAGTTGCTCTTTCTCCAATAAGCACAAATCAACAGAATATTGATTCATAAGCATGGTTTGTTTTACCTCGTCTATTGTACAGATTTATTAAAGGTTAACAATTATAAGCTAAATAAACACCAAAGACTTTAGATATACTTGCCCTGTCTACATTATGAAAACTGGTAACAAAAACTTACTCTCAAATAATATAACAGGGAATTATTGGAATTACTATTAGGAATTTGTAAGTTGTATTAATGTTTCTCTACACTGCAAAATGTCTGAATAACAGAAAAGCCTAAGAAAAGTTAAACAATACATTTAAGTTTGGCAAGTTGTTCAGGAAAAGCCCAACTAGTAAAATCCGTACAGGTGGTGTTACGGGGAGAACAGAGGAAGCGTGCAGATCCATGTGCAGAGCATTTTTCGTCATAGATTTCGTTAACGAAATTAACACTAGTATTCATCCCTCCTGGTGTGGTGCCGCTCTTCTCTCTAGTTATATGAGTCTTAGAGTTGAACCTTGACTAACGATCTGTTCCCCGAATTAGTAATTCTCGAACCCATTTAAGGGTAAAAATGTAATTGATGTTCAACAAATAAAAATCAGATATTCAGATGAACAAATGATAAAGCTCGGTTTGCTGAATATTAGATCCCTTTCAACAAAAATCACTTTTTGTAAATGATATGATTACAGATCATAACCTAGATATGCTGTGTTTGACGGAAACCTGGCCAAAACCAGACGATTACATTACTTTAAATGAGTCCACCCCCAAGATTACGGTTATAAACACAAGCCTTGCCTGAAAGGAAAAGGGGAAGGTGTGGCTCTTTAACAGTGTGCAGGAGCAGATCTGTTTCCTTGCTAGTGAAGTGTTCAGTTTTCCGCTTACAAATTCCACCATGGTGCCATGCGCCGGGCACGCCGACCATTTTTTCCATCGTTAAACTTGCAAAGGGGACTCGGACATGCCCCAGGTGCACTTGTGCCGTGCGCTTTAGACCATGTGTACTGTGGTGTACTTCATGTTACGTCTAAGCTTTGACAAAAGGGGCTCATGTGTTTAATTGCTTATAGCCATGATAACAAACGAGACAGTTAACAAACAACCTCAGTAATACAACTGATACTGTAGACTAAATGTAGACTTAAGACAAAATGATCAGCACACACAAGTGTGAGAAACTTACAAATACAGTGTCAGTCCTCTTTAGCTCTGGGATATCACAGGCTCTTTGTGATACAGAAAAACTGGGCAGTTCTAGAATTACTGTATCTGTATCACTCTCCGTGTCCTGGACAAAGAGATAAATATAATCAAATATATTTTTATCCAGCAATGTTCCATCTCTAAGTTTACATGTCCCCTTACCTGCTTCACCGATATTAATCATTCTCAACTCGTTACAAGGAAACTGTATTATAAATATTACTGCTTTTGCTTTGGGTTAAACTTAAACTTGATATAAAGGGATATGATATAAAAGGACATTAAAACATAACTAGAACAATACAGCCAATAAATGCTAACCAATTTGAATAGCAACAAATTAAAATCAATGAATATGACAAAGACTCCAGTGCTAAAAGAGAAAAGTCTGTATATGTAGGGACGGGCGATATGATTGTATATCGATGATGTCTTGCAAGTATCGCGATGTAGGGCTGGGTGATATGCAAAAAATATTTTAATCGATAATCGCCTAAATAAATATTGCGATATCTAATAACATCGTCTATTCGAGCCCCGCCCCCGCCGGAGAACATAGCCAACACGCACAGTAAACACACATTAGTTTGGCTGCTCTTTCTGACAGTAGCCTGCGATTCAATTTAATTAAAAATTAAAGGATTGTTTTTCTTTTCTTAAAATAAAACATTGCTTAATATATGCTCAATATAAAACATTAGCTTTGTTGTTACGTTAAGTTTAACAGTTCATTGTGAAGGTGGACATTCTGGTAGTGATTGCAAGAATGATAAATGCATGTTCATTTCACATAGCAATGCGTCTTGCCTATTTTTTCATAAGATCCAATGTTTCTCCTTTATGTTTGGTGCTGTCGCCTGAGTAGACACATTTCATTATGATAAGTTTAATTTCCTTTTTTTTTTACTTGTTATTTGTCTAAAATTAGCAATTAAAAACAAATTGGTTCCTTCAGCATGACCAAAAATTTAAAGTTGTTTTTTTCCCCTCATGTTTAGAGCTCCGAAGTGTCCTTATAGGCCTGCATTTATTTTGAAAAATAAGTAATTACAAATTTTATTTGGTATTTTATGTTTCATTTATTTTTGATAATGAACAGGCTGCGATGTCAAGCCGTGCTAGAACGTGCACTTGAATCACTTCCTTACATCAGTGAAAACAACTTAAAATACTCTGCCATTTATGGTAAATACATAAATTGTAAAGAGTAATTTTATCTGTGTACACTCACAATAAAAACAAAACAGTTTCCTTTTCCTTGAGCATGTTTATGAGGAGAGCGTGCAAAAATTAATCCAAATGCAGCATAACCCTATAGGCTATTTAAATTGAAATTGCTCCTTGTAAAGGTAAAAAAAAAAAAAAAAATGCCCTCAGTGTAAATATCACAAATATGCAGATTTATATATGTCAAAGCTGGAATATTCTGAAAGGATATTGCTTCAGAATAAATGTATATTTACACCAAAAAAAAAAAAAAAAAAATCCTATTTTTTCCAGACAAGCAGCTGTTTTACTCAGACAAGTGAATGACCAATTTACTTGTACGAAGGACAAGCACATGACAAGGCTTAATGTCGAGCCCTGTATGTAGTCTTAATGGGCCGCATTTCAGTCACCATTTCATATTGTCTGACAACAAAACAGAAAAATATATAGATGAAACAATTTTATTGGGAATTTGGCTGTATTAAAATACATTATGTGAGCACAAAGAGGTAGCAGAGAGAAGCAAACAAATGTAAAGGGCTGACACTTCGCAGAATGCGAATGCAACTTAATGACATAATGAATATTCTAATTGCCGTATGACATCATCTATTGACATTTAGCGACTCACACACACACACACACACATATATATATATTTGGCATTAAAAATTAAAAAAATTGGCATTAAAAAGCATTAAATTAGATTTGATGAAACCTGTAGAAACCCTGTTACTGCTCTGTTGTGTTAAGGTCACAGAGGTCACCTCGGATAGGCAAAAGTCCTATGGATAAACGGTCTGTCGTGGTGAGGAAGTGACAGATGGCTGCACGGATAGGCAAAAATCCTGTAGGGTACTGCTTTTTCACTGTGTTGAGAAAGTGTCAGTTAAAGAGCGAGTTGAACTGACAGGTGTAGAATAGTAAAATTGCATTTGTATGTGTATGTAGTCTGTGTGAGCATATGTGACTGCCTGTGTGAAAAATAAACTTTTTTTTTTTTTTTTTAAACTTAGTTTCTTGTGGATGGTAAGTACATACCCCTGCCTGGCTGGGAGAGTGCGAATAAGCCCTGGAAATAAAGGGACATAGAATGCGTGTAACATGTCATGGTTGTAGACAGTGCACGACGAAAGAGACTTTAATGATGATACTCAGGAGAATAAGAAGAAATACAACACCATCAACACAAACAAGAACCAACAAAGACTAAGGGAAAACAGGGAATATATACAAGGCAAACAAAGGGAATGTAACAAGATAATTAATAAGAAACACCTGAACTCAAATAGTAACTATGGCTCAGGAGTGGCGGCATCTTATTCACTGGACTGAGGACTGGGATGCTCTGAGGAGATGTAGTCGGAGGAAGTGAGGCAAACTTCAGAGCTGACCTGACAGATGTGAATGTCAGGTCTGCCACTTTGGTCCCCAGGTCAGCGTTGTTGGAAACCCATTTATGTATACAGGGAAACTCAGGAGGGCAAGAATGGACGGATCCATTGGAGCGGTATGTGGAGGGAACCGGCGTGGGGTGAGCTGGTGAGGCCACGTGTGTTTCCGATGGGGCTGGATGAGGAAGATACTTCTATACTTAAACTTCTTCAACTTCAAAATTTGTACCATTTAAATATGAGATTAGAATGAGATTAATCGACTTGACTAAACAGAAATACAGTAACAAGCAGGTTCGCTATAACGAATAGTATCCCCATCCAGTCCCATCAGAAAATGCACAGAGAGGCATCTGGCAAGCTCACCTGATGGGAAAGCTCCATAAACTCCTCCACATAACTCTCCAAAGGCCGACCATATTGTCTTAGGCTCCACAGACGGTCCTCAGCTAGGATCATTGTCTTTGGTCTGGTCTTCTGTCACAACATTGTGTAGATGATCCAACACTAACATGATGATGAAGGGAGAATACAATCTTTTACTGATGTAACATTTGACACCGAAGCTTCGAAGCTTCGGAAAAAACCGAAACATCTCACAGTGAAGCATTGTATTAGAGCTTGATTCATTTCGTCATAACCATGTGATCTGTGATGTCCGAAGCTTTGTTTCGCACACGACCACGTGACTGCTTCATATTCTGATTCAAATAACGTGAACTCTTGCGCAGGTTTCAAGTGTAATTCACTTTTTGATAAGAAAAAATCATAATACAAATAAATATTTACATGTGTAGTTTTGTGCAGTTTGTTTTTATTCCCAGTTCATAAGGTGCCTACTTCAACTGACCATTCTATGATAATCTTCGTTTATTTTGATATGCCTATTAGCTTGCCTATTTTTCCCCCAGAAATGTATTTACAGACTCATTTATTCAAACTGTGCAAGTAAAATGACATGTGAAAGAGTGTTTTTATATAGACTAATTATTTTCATTGTTTTTTAAGCTTTTCATAGCACAAACTGATTTATTACATGAAACAGTCCAAAATGGCTTGGTCGTCTGGGACGCAAAGGCAGCTTTTTCCACCTTTTGACCACAAGATGTCGTTAATGTGCACTGTTTTGAAAAGCTTCGAGTAATGAAACTTTTTACAGTAAAGTTAAGGGGAAAGCCTCAGTGCTTAGCAAAGCTTAATTTCACCATCACAACAATCTTTAATAAATCCAAAGGCATAAATGTAAATCCAAACATGAAGAGCTTAACACAAAAGTAACACTGACGAGACCGTACAAAGAACAACAGAAAAGCAGGAACTTACGTAGTGTGGATAACAAGGTGATTAACGAGACACAGCTGATAAACATGAACTAATAATGATGGTGACCATGGAAATCGAGCGGCGGGAACTTAACAAAGGAACACAGGAACCAAAGAAAATTCAAAATCCAAAACAAACAGACAAGTGACTGTGAGAATAAGCCCTAAATAATAAAGGGGCAAGAATGTATGCAAATATTATCCCTGTTTCATAATAAAGGAATTTGTATGAATGTTGTTTAGAGAGAGAGAAAAAAATTGCTTCAAGATATTGACTTTGTAGATTATTGTAGTAGAAGAGAAATTAAAATAAGATATTTGTAGCCCTGAGTGTTTATTGACTGTTTAAAAGAGACATAAATATTGCACCCCCTTTTAAAATTTTGAACTGAGTAACGACTGAATTCTGAAAATAAGGAAACTACTGTGACACTGATAATACTGTTGCAATGTACAGGTGCTGGTCATATAATTGGAATATCATCAAAAAGTTGATTTATTTCACTAATTCCATTCAGAAAATGAAACTTGTATATTATATTCATTCATTACACACAGACTGATATATTTCAAATGTTTATTTCTTTTAATTTTGATGATTATAACTGACAACTAAGGAAAATCCCAAATTCAGTATCTCAGAAAATTAGAATATTACTTAAGACCAATACAAAGAAAGGATTTTTAGAAATCTTGGCAAACTGAAAAGTATGAACATGAAAAGTATGAGCATGTACAGCACTCAATACTTAGTTGGGGCTCCTTTTGCCTGAATTACTGCAGCAATGCGGCGTGGCATGGAGTCGATCAGTCTGTGGCACTGCTCAGGTGTTATAAGAGCCCAGGTTGCTCTGATAGTGGCCTTCAGCTCTTCTGCATTGTTGGGTCTGGCATATCGCATCTTCCTCTTCACAATACCCCATAGATTTTCTATGGGGTTAAGGTCAGGCGAGTTTGCTGGCCAATTAAGAACAGGGATACCATGGTCCTTAAACCAGGTACTGGTAGCTTTGGCACTGTGTGCAGGTGCCAAGTCCTGTTGGAAAATGAAATCTGCATCTCCATAAAGTTGGTCAGCAGCATGAAGCATGAAGTGCTCTAAAACTTCCTGGTATACGGCTGCGTTGACCTTGGACCTCAGAAAACACAGTGGACCAACACCAGCAGATGACATGGCACCCCAAACCATCACTGACTGTGGAAACTTTACACTGGACCTCAAGCAACGTGGATTGTGTGCCTCTCCTCTCTTCCTCCAGACTCTGCGACCCTGATTTCCAAAGGAAATGCAAAATTTACTTTCATCAGGGAACATTGGACCACTCAACAGCAGTCCAGTCCTTTTTGTCTTTAGCCCAGGCGAGACGCTTCTGACGCTGTCTGTTGTTCAGGAGTGGCTTGACACAAGGAATGCGACAGCTGAAACCCATGTCTGTGCGTAGTGGTTCTTGAAGCACTGACTCCAGCTGCAGTCCACTCTTTGTGAATCTCCTCCACAATGTTGAATGGGTTTTGTTTTACAATCCTCTCCAGGGTGCGGTTATCCCTATTGCTTGTACACTTTTTTCTACCACATCTTTTCCTTCCCTTCGCCTCTCTATTAATGTGCTTGGACACAGAGCTCTGTGAACAGCCAGCCTCTTTTGCAATGACCTTTTGTGTCTTGCCCTCCTTGTGCAAGGTGTCAATGGTCGTCTTTTGGACAACTGTCAAGTCAGCAGTCTTCCCCATGATTGTGTAGCCTACAGAACTAGACTGAGAGACCATTTAAAGGCCTTTGCAAGTGTTTTGAGTTAATTAGCTGATTAGAGTATGGCACCAGGTGTCTTCAATATTGAACCTTTTCACAATATTCTAATTTTCTGAGATACTGAATATGGGATTTTCCTTAGTTGTCAGTTATAATCATCAAAATTAAAAGAAATAAACATTTGAAATATATCAGTCTGTGTGTAATGAATGAATATAATATACAAGTTTCACTTTTTGAATGGAATTAGTGAAATAAATCAACTTTTTGATGATATTCTAATTATATGACCAGCACCTGTATTTTTCAAAGAGTGTTATTATTGTTAAACCCAGATTTACCAGCAGAGGGCACCCTAAGCGTTACACTAGTCTACGGATTGGTCGCTGACGCTAGCATAGCGGAAATAGCATTCAGTACGTCATGAGAGAGTGAGAGTGTTCCTGATCTAACCTGTCTTTATTATATTCCTTACAGCGAAATAAATGTGTTGCACAAAGGACGAGCACTACCTCATTCTTAAACCCTACAGATTAAAAATGGGATGTCATTAAAGTTCATGTGCAGATGTCCCAAAACTTTTGGCAATATAGTGTATCTATAGGCTGCACATCATTGTAAACTACTCATTCATTTTATTTATAAGTTTAAATTAGTTATTTTTGCATTTTTCAGAGCGATTTCTGTCTTCCGGTTTGAAAAGCAAAGTCAGAGCAACGTCACGGATTCTGACGTCATCGTGTAATACTGGCAAGATCAGGAGTGCTGACTGTGGCAACTTTTAACAAACTCTGGCTGCGTGGGAACTGCGACATGCATGAAATAACTTGTCTGCATCTGTCATAATTTAGAAATATTTTTAAGATGGAATAGAGATAATAGAGAGAGAAGTTGTTTTTCTTCAGACTGTGTAATTTTTAGTGTGGTTATCTGGGCAGATATTGTGTAATATTGGCATGACTTGCTTGACCACTGAACCTCAACCATCCCAGCCCAGACTGTAAAATCATTGTTCACTGTAAAGTCAGCAGTTCCATTATTTTTGCTGTTGGCTGGCCAGATAGCGTGTGTGTGTGTGTGATCCTGGTATTAAGGGATAGAATATACAGTTTGCACTAAATAAAAATCATTATGTCTATGGAAAGTCCCATAAAACATGAAAACCTAACACGTGCCGTGCATGTACAGGTTTGGCCATACTTCTGAGGGCCAGATTATATCCACCTTATTCCTACGCTCCATGACGCTTTGCGCGAATTATGGGTGTAACTTCCGTTAAGCTGTAAACGGTCAGTGAAAGGCTCGCTCTATGAACGCAATAATACCATCGAACATTAAAAGGACAATTTAAAAGTGTAAAAGCATCAACAAGGTACTTTCAACAGGCCATGAAAAAGCACGATTCTTTCCACAGCAATAACGGACGGGTTAAATATAACTATAGTGAAATATATCTGTATTATGTTATATACATTGCCTTAATAAAAATGTTCATGAACTTCAGCATTGCGTGATACTATTCAAAATGATTTTCATCATTTTTACAGATAATAAATTGTATTTACCTGTGAAAACAAACCTGGGGCCTGTACCATGAAGCCGGATTAACTGGCTAGCCAGGTAAGTTTCAGATTAGTTTGCACCAACCCTGGCTTTTAGGTACTATGAAAGTTCCTTGCCTTAAATCAGTCTTCGTTGCCATGGTATCTGACGCTGCATGGCTAACCTGCTCCGGGGCAGGTTATGTTCTGGATTCGGGATCTCAGACTGAAGTTTGACCAATCAGCTGTGAGCAAAGAAATACAGGTGACGTAACTACTCCCCAGCGTCTGTTGCAATGGCTTCACCTTTTCTTCCGAATCCTGTGGACATCTCCGCTCAAATTGTTAGACGAGCACTTCGTAGAGAAAGAGTTTTTAGGGACAGACAAAATCCCCTTGCCTTCCCTGAGACTTACTTGTATGAAAGATACAGATTTTCCGCGGAAGGAATCTCTTATCTTTGCAAACTTCTTGAGCCTCACATAAGAAATGTGACGCGTCGAATGCCCTTACTGTACCGCAAATGATGTGTATTGCGTTGCGTTTTTTTGCAAGTGGTACATACTTGTATGCGGTCGGTGATGCGGAGAACCTAGGGAAAAACACGGTTTGTCGAACCATTCGCAAGGTGGTCCTCGCACTGCAGCGGTACATTAACAGCTTCATTGTGTTCCTGGACATTTATCGACCATGTCCTTAAAAGAGGGCTTTTATAAAATTGCCGGTAAGATATAGGGTGACATTAACAAATTTAACCTTCTACATTTGAAAAAAAAAAAAAAAAATCACTTTGAGTACCTAAATGTATTATACAATAACGTACATGTTAATGATTTTAAATGTTGATTATTATTATTTTAATCTTATAATAGGATTCCCTAGAGTTTTAGGAGCACTAGACTGCACACATGTTGCAATCTCAACAGCTCTAGGAGAACATGAGGCAGATTATGTGAATAGAAAATACTTTCACAGCCTTAATGTTCAGGTAGGCCTACATGTGAGATGACTTTATTTTCAGTGAGATGAATCTTTAAATGAATAGTAACATTAATAGATATGAAAATGATCTACTGTACATTTAATCTGCAGATGACTTGTGATCATGAATGTATGATCACAAGCTTGGATGCCAAATGGCCTGGCTCAGTGCATGACTCAGGAATTTTGCGTGAGTCTGTGTTGTGTCAGCGCTTTGAGGAAGGTGAGTTACATACAGTACAATACACTTAAAGTGTCCATTTTAATTGTGACAGCAAATCCTACACAATTTTCCCATTTTATGTTCTATGACAGGGCTTTTTGATGGCCTGTTGGTAGGAGACAGGGGTTATGCATGCCAGAGGTTTTTGCTAACCCCCTATCCTGACCCTCAGCCAGGCCCACAAAACCACTTCAATATGGCCCTCAGTAAAACCATTTTGATCGATTGTGAAAAATGTTGTAGGGTTACAGTCGTTGGTTGTAAATATCATGTCGCTGTTTAGAATTTGCAAACATTAACTTTATTGCACATTATTAGAACGTTCTTAAACGCGGAAGTCCGAATGTGCGAATATAAAACCAACTTTACCCAAGTCAGGACCTGCACAAACTACTGGCAGGCCCGTCCTGGACCTAAGTTTCTTTTTAGGACATTCAATTGTTGAGGTACTACTACTCGATGACACAGACTGGTCTTTGTGAGCATCTTGAACTTCAGGATGCTGTATGACACGTTTCTCTGCCGCATCCAGGCGCTTTTTGTCAATGAGTGAAACCCAGCGTCTTCGGGAACATTTTCAAATTCGATTTCTAGACAATGTTTGTATGTTTCTGCTACTCTCTGATTCTCACCCTGCAAACCAAGCCACCGCTTGACGCTGTTTCTGTATGTATCCCATCGTGTGAGTGTAAAATCCTTTGTTTCTTCTTTCTTTATGGACGTGAGATGCATTTAGCATTGTTTATAATCCTTTTTATGGAGTTTAGAAGGAGGTCTCGGCGTAATTTCCTCTTCTTCGCTACTCAATATTGACAACAAGGGCGCAGACATCTTGGACTCAAGTTTAAATGTCGTTCCAAAAAGCAGCCACCTTATTGGTCGTGCTTCCCGCACGTGACGCGAAGCCTAATCACTCATGATGAAAATATGATTACGTGAGGAAGGAACTATTGCCGACTTTAAACACTAATAAAAAATAAACTGCAGGATTATACATGGAGAACTTTTATTTTCTCGCTCAAAACCAATAGATCTTTTTATTGGAATGAAAATAATTTAGTGCCCCATATATGGGAACGGGATGAAACGAAAACGGCTTCACCTTACGGCCTAAATATAGCCACAATCAGAAAGGAGCAATTAACACCACAGAACCAACATCTCCTCGATGAAATTGACCCCATCACACCTGACCACCCAGCTGGAGCAGCTGTCAGAGATGCAATTACCATACAATATTTCACTTAATAAACGCACATTGAAACTGCATAGGTCTCAAACTGTTTTATTGGTTTTCTGTAGCTTCTGTAGGCTTTCCTGTAGCTCAGTGGTTAGAGCATGGCACTAGTAATGCCAAGGTCATGGGTTCGATCCCAGGGATTGCACATACTCAGATACAAATGTATAGTATAATGCAATGTAAGTCGCTTTGGATAAAAGCGTCTGCCAAATGCATAAATGTAAATGTAAAATGTTTTCTGGCTATGGGAGGGAGAAAGAGCAAGAAAAAGTTGCATGAATAAATATTCATATATTGTGTTCATACTAAAGTGTAACATGGTTAAATAAAGTTCACATACTGAGATATGCGTTTCAAGCTGTTTGTTCTCCAGTTTTATTTTTTTAATTTGGAGTCTCCTCAGCTTACAGTCCAATCCATAATGGGCCGTTCCTTATTAGAACTCAGAGCCAACTCCTCTGCCACAGTGTGTTCAGGAGGAGGTGGCCCTCCCCCAGTTTTCCGAATTTCACACTTTTTTCTATTTGCTGCAAACAAGCATTTGTGATAAAATATTCACAAAAATAATAAAAAGTTGTGATAAATACTCACCACTTTGAATTATATTTTTATATTTTGTCTTGATCTGCTGCCAAGAACGTTTGGAGTTGGGTTTTATTTATATATATTTATGTACACATATATACACTCACATAAGATACACACACACACACACATATATATATATATAAAATTAAAAACATACTACATATTATAAAACATAAAACATACATAATAATTTCACATTAATATGGAATGCATTTGTTCAACTTACGCATTAACGCTATCAGCAATCTTTCTCCAACAATCTTGTCTTGCTTTGGCAGCAGAGACAGTGTTACTTCGCGCTTGAAAAACATTTTTATATTCTTCGTCTTCATACTTCTGCATTATTATTTCCTGCTCCTCCGCTGAAAAATACAATGCTCTTGCTCTTTCCATATTGAATGCAATTGGTTGTTCGGTGCTGACGTCACTCTTTTATGTGCATGCGCGAGAGGAGTAATCATAGCTTAAGGATCAAAGCCTGAGTTGACAGAGAAAGTTGATGAGCTGTATCATGGTACCAATTATCCCTGATTGCATCGGTTTGGTTTTGTCAACTCGAAACTAATCCTATAACCCTGAGTTTGTTCAACTACCATCATGGTACAGGCCTCTGGAAAGAGACGTGAGGCTTTGAGGAGAAAAACGAGAGATTCTTCGTGCATTCCAGTGAATTATTAATGGGATATATCATAAATTATATCGGGAGAACAGACCACAAATGTGCAGTATATGTTGTCCTTTTTCATACTATTACAGCGGAATGTAAAGGGACAAAAGAAATAATCACGAGGATAGAAAGCAGCGACTGAAAAGAGCTTTTGCCATAGATATTCTTGTTATAACATATTACGTTAAAATACCAAGCATTACGTTATTCTCTGAAAATAAAACATGAAAGAAAAATTGACAGCTCATTCAGTCAAACTGACGGATAAGCTTTATTTGTAGGGCAACCTTATGATTTGTTTCAGTCTAACCCTAACCCTATCCCCAAACCGGAAGTGGAACCCATAATTTGAAACGCAGTAGGCTAGTCAGGAAAAAGGTGGATAGTGAAATATTATTACTATAAATCCATTTTGATTAGTTTGAGTAAAAAGGTGCTTTCTTTACCAAGAAAGTGGCAAGATGAAAACCACTATTTTCTGTTTCAAACTTTCACATAGCATCTTTTGGTTATAAAAACATTAAAAATTCAAATCTAGATTTTGATTTTCAAAGGTTTTTTATAAAAACTGATTATTTTTCACCAAAATGCAATAAATCCATGACACGTTTTTTTTTTTTCAAAATGCAATTAATCAATAAATCAATCAAAAGTTATTTTTTATATTGAAAATACACAACAAAGTAAGTTGATTCACATATATGACAGCGTCTGAACTTTGTCAATACTAATCTTATATACATGCATTTGACTAAAAATACATTCAGTCGTCGCTCCCAAAATGAATTCAACGAGTCATATTCAGGGTTCCCACTCATCCTGGAAAACCTTGAAAACCTGGAAAATTGATGACAAATTTTCCAGTACTGGAAAACACATGGAAAATTAGAGAAAATGTAAAATGTCCTGGAAAATTATTTTTTTAAAAGTTCTTGGATTTTTCTTTAGTCGAGAAAAGAGTTTATCACTGGCCTAAAACAATCACCATCAGTTGCAGAAAGTGCAATGTTCAGAAATGCTGAGTTTTGACTCGTAGGAGCAGTATTTTCAATGATGTTTAGTCTTGTGTTATCACTTGCAGCAGTTATCTAATGTTATTAACTTTTCAAATGCATGCAGCAAATGTTAACTGGTAAGCAGCTATGTAATTCAGTGACTTGCTAACTACAGTGCATGCATAATTATTATTCAAGTTGATTTTCTAATATTTTTTTTTCCAAGCACATTTTACCAATCAGTAATAATAGCTACTATTAATTTTGTATTTAATCATTTATAATTGATGTATAATTGTTCATGAAGGCTGGAAATGAAAAACACCTTGTATTCAGGTGTGCAGAATTATTAGGTATGTTTTCTTTTACAGATAAAATGAGCCAAAAAGAGATTTAACTCAGATTGAAAGGTCAAAAATAAATGAGAAGGATGCAATACTAATGCAATAGGAATTGCACTTAAAGTCCCCCGAAATCAAAAGTTTTTTAGCTTTTAATATGAATATGTTAGCCTTAATGTTATGAATAAGCTGGTGTGTTCCAAAACAATGACAAAATTCGCATTTAGGAGATATAAGTAGGGCTGGGTATCGGTCAAAAATTTTCAATACCGATACGATACCGATACCTTGACTTCGATACCGATTCCTGAACGATACCTTTTCGATACCAATTTTATAAAATCTGTTTTAACAAAATTACATTAGCTCAAAAAATCTTTGGTTTTATATTTTGTTTGTTGACTTTTTTACAGACTCAAAGACTCATCTCCTGAGCCACTGCACAAAGGAATAAAAAAAAAGCACAAATGAACAAAATGTACTGTAACCAACACAATAAATCAGTGCAAGTAGTTTTAATAAAGTTCAGTTTTCAATGCAAAATGTCAGTATGTGAGGCTCACTGCAGATCTTTAAATCACTCAGCAATTGTTCTTTTAGAGTTCAAAATAAAGAGCTCCAACCCATGTTCATTGTGCAAATTGAACAAAGACAAAGTCTGTGCATCCACCCGCCAACCGTCCAATGATATTCTCTGATTTATCCGATTATCTGCACCTGATCATCACATTACAATTATTCAAATTCTCAGTGTTAAGCATGATGATATGGTAACATATCACACTGAAGTAGGCCGCTTATAAATGAACATTTAGTTAAAATTAAAGTTCTTATTTGGCTAAATTACATTTCCTTAACAGCCTAAAAACAGGCTTTACTCCCTTCAAACTTAAATTGTCACTGTTTTCTTACATCATTGCTGGATATATAATTATATAATGTATGTTAGTTAAGCTTTTTAGTTAAAACTGTCAAGTTATAAAGCAATATCTCATGTGGGTTTTCCTTTGTGTTTTATATAATGACCACTAGGAGGTGCTCTAGGCACATGTTTTCCTTGATTGATTTTCTCTGAAGAGTAAAAGAGTGATTCACGTTCGTTGCATCTTACCGTGAAATGAGAGTTCCGTGTCTTAAAAAAATAAAAACACATTAATGATTCGTCTCTCATCCACCCACAATTAATTGGATGTTATTTTTTTATTACTTGGCCCGACCTGTGGATTATCCGCAGTATGGTAGTATCGGGAGGATGCTGATACCCCTTTTCCTTCAGAATTGTTCGCATTCTCCGTTCTGAGGTATCGAAATTTGGTACCGAATCACAAGACACTTTTCGATGCTCGATAGTATCGAGGAAATTCGGTCGGTACCTAAAAAGTGTCTAATTCAATACCCAGCCTTAGATATAAGCATTCAAAACTTACAGTCTCTCACTTCCGCTAAAATGGATCACGGATTTTCATGACATCACATCACACTTGTTTCTCGTCAAATCTTCGGTCCAATCGGGGGTTGTCCAAGATGGCGTCCTGCTAAGTTTGCTCTATCGTGCTCTGCTGACAATTCTACTTTTAACAGCCAAATTACACTACTTATAACCCTGGTACATTTATTAGTTTCTATAAATACTTCATAGTGCTCCCCGACATTGTGAATATGAAATCTGTCGCAGACAAAAGGAAAGAAAAAGAGATGTCGCGTGCTACACGTGTGTCTGATAATGTGAGCCATCACAGCTATGCGTCTCCCGGTGAGATCCTCTTATCTACTTCGCTTCCAGAGAGCCCAGGTAAGACCCCACAAAGAAAGGTAAAGCAGAAGGCGACGCCGTGATTTCCACTCTCTCTCAGCTGATAAATAATCGCTCGGACGCCCTGGAGAAAATGGTGGGGGACAACGCTCTTAAAATTGAAGGTCTAAAAAAAACAGTGGACTTTGTATGCGCTGAGCTGAATGATATTAAGGGGAAGGTTGGCCATGATGAAACTAGGCTAAATACCGAGGAAAAGAAGATGGAGCTCTGCGAAAAAAGAATTGCAGATTTGGAAAGATACTCGCCGCTGGAACCTGCGTTTGCATCGAGTACCTGAAAAAGAAAATGAAAATGTCAGAGCTGAATCTATCAGCATTTGTGCAGCCACCTTTCCAGAGGAGGGCAAGACCCTTTCAGATAAGATTGACACGGTCCACCGCGTTGGAAAGAGACTTCCCAATACTTCATGGCCGCGTGCGATCATTATCCAGTTTTCCTCACGCGTGACGAGAGATGGTGTGTGGAGAGCGGCGAAATCGCCAGAGTTCCTGCGGGCGAACGGGCTTCGGTTTACTGAGGATCTCACTGCTTTTGACCGAGAAAGGAGGCAGTTGCTATGGCCGACTGTGAAAAGGCCCGCAAGGAGGGGAAGAGTGCGCATTTTGTAGGTCACTGTGCATTCATTGAAGGCTCTGAAATTAACCCAGTGTAAGTCGACTCAAACGGTTTATTACTTTCCAAGTGAGCTTTTTTGAGCTCTACCTTGTATTGTGGAGCAGGACACTTTTGAAGGCTGAAAATTTTCTTGACTTGGCCTTGTTGTCAGCTGCTTTAGCGTTTTTCACTTTACCAAGTTTCTTATTCGCTGTTCATTGTTAAGAGTTCTATTTTTTTTCTTTCTTTTTTGTATGTCTATTTCTGTTTTTTCTCTCAATGCCAGAGGTCTAAGAGACATTATTAAACGAAAGGCTTTGTTCCTGTATGCCAAATCGTTCAAGACTGATTTTTGTTTTTTTCAAGAGTCCCACTCCATTGCCAGCGATACTGCTTTTTGGAAAAATCAGTGGAACAATGACGTTTGGATGGCTCACGGTTCAGCGGGAGTTCTGACTCTGAAAAACTTTATTGCTGGAGAAGTTTTACACCATTTTAGTGACCCAAATGGACATTTTCTGCTTATGGTCATTTGTTTAAATAACACTGTGGTAATATTAATTAATATCTATGGTTATAATAGTTCTCATGAGAATGATTTGCTGCTTGAAGTGATAGAAGAGAAGATTCTGCTGTGGCTTAATGCAGGAAGCTTAACTCTTCTTTGCTTAAGCATGACCAATTGAGAAAAAATATTTTATTTTTGATTGAGTATTACTGGATCAAAGCACAAAAGGAAAATAAATACAGCCTTAATTGGGAGCTTCTTAAACACGAAATTAGCAAATGTGCTAGAATCTTCGGCAGCCATCAAACTAAACTTAAAAGACGTGAAGAGGAGACTGTCATCTCCAAAATAATGACTCTCTGTGGTAAAATGCAGGATGGTCTGTCAGAAGCTGAGTTAGTAGAACTTACTGATCTGCAAACTCAATTAGACTCAATATATAAATATAAGGCAGAGGGCTCTTTTACTCGCTCTAGAAGAAGATGGTTAGGGTCAGTTACATAAAAAGGTAGATCAGTCTCATTTGAATTAGAAAAGTAAGACTGATTAGCCCTAACTAACTGCTAGTTGGTCAAACTAGATCTTAAGTCACAGTCTTAACATAGATGCTAAGTTTATGCAACCGCCACAGGTGTAACTTACACATTAACTAACGGGTATATTCACTAGTAAGTTCATAGTAAGTACATGGAAATAGGACTGTAAAATAAAGTGCACCCTTGTACATAAACATTACATAGGAATTACCAGCTCTTTAACCTTTTAAATAATAAACTTTAGCATATTAACAAGTAAGGACTGTAAAATAAGATGCACCATTGTGGAGAGCAATTTAGCATTAACAGTTCATAAAACATCACATAAAGTACATACAGCAAAACAATTGCTTTATTTCTTCAGAATTTTGTTTTTTAAATGGCATCAGTGAGAAATCAACACTATTTGGTAAGCCTCTGTTTTGTACTGTTGTTAACATGCACACACTGTAAGTAAGTGTCTGTTATTTGTGTACAACATAGTTACCATGTATATACCATTAGTAAATACAGCAATGTGTCTTACAAGTTACCATAAATTCAATTCAATTCACATTTATTTGTATAGCGCTTTTCACGATACATATCATTTCAAAGCAGCTTTACAGAGAATGCATGTCAACATTATTAGCTAACTGCATTCTCTAAATTGTAATGTAATAATTCAGGCAATTTAATTTACAATCACTGTTAGCAGTTTAATTGAAGGTAGAAGCAATGAGCTCCTGGAAATAATGAATTACATATTAACAATAATTAGGATATATAGAAATTTGGGAATGTGCATGTTGATCCAGAGTTTGCGTCATCTGAAGTCCTCGCAGGAGTTGGCGCCGTCTCTTCACAGGTGTTGGTCATCTGAGGTCTTCTTAAGAGGCTGGATCCATGGATCCAGCTGATAAATAAGTGCCTGTTATTACCCACACTTGTCCATAAGTACAACATAGTTACCATGTACATACCATTAGTAAGTACAGCAATGTGTCTGTTAGTTAGCATATACAGACACTATAAGTAAGTGCCTGTTATTACCCAACACTTGTCTACAGGTACAAAGTAGTTACCATGTATGTACCATTGGAAAATACAGCAGTGTTTCTTATTAGTCTCCATGTACATACATGTCATGTTAGTACCTTGTGTTACCACTCTTTTACCTGTATGTACAACATAATTGCTATATATGTACCAGGAAAGTACACATACTGTAAAATAAAGTGTTACCGAAATAGCTTATTCAGGACAGTACTGAATAAAAAATAGCATACAATTTTCATTATCCTTCTTATTTTGTTAAAATGATTTTGCATTTTTGCATATTCTGCAAGGGGCATGTAAACTTTTGAGCTGAACTGTAAATAAAGGTGACTCGACCTGTCACTAAAGTGGACTGTGGCTGTGTGCAACTTTTAACAAACTCTGGCTGTGAGGGAACTGCGACACGCATGAAGTAACTTGTCTGCATCTGTTGTAATTTAGATATATTTTTAAGATTGAAAAGAGATAACAGAGAGAGAAGTTGTTTTTCTTCAGACTTTCTTATTTTTAGTGTGGTTATCTGGGCAGATATTGTGTAATATTGGCATGACTTCGGGCCATGCGAGCCGAGGTAAGATAAGCAGCCATGACGAGACAATACAGACTTTTCATGATAAAACGAAGTACATTCATTTCCAGAGATGCAACTACTTCTGGTCTTTTTGAATTTTTCATATTTTAATGCCATTTACGTTATTCGTCACACAATGCACCAAGAAACATTAACGTAGCAGTTTTCAGCATGTCAGATAAGAGTGAATGTTTAGTGTAGCCTATCTGTTGTCAGGCTTTCTTCAGTAATTTCACAATCATTTGAAAATTATTCATAAAACTCAAAATATCATTCTCAAATTTACACTAAAACATGGTAATATTTCATATTCAAGTAGACTATGCTGTGTTAGGAAAGTATCTAAAATGAAAATATAATTTGCTAGTTAGTTCACATGCATTATTTTACACACTAGCGATCAAAAGTTTGAATTAAGAATGTTTTTGAAAGAGGAAGGCTGAATTTATTTGATCAAAAATACAGTAAAAAAAATATTTATAAAGTTTCAAATAGATGTTTTCTATGTGAATTTATTGTAAAATGTAATTTATTCCAGTGATCAAAGCTGAATTTTCAGCATCATTACTTCAGTCTTCAGTCATGTGATCCTTCAGAAATCATTCTAATATGGTGTATTTTTTCATAAACATAAGAATTTTTACACTCTTTCCCACAGCTGGACCTGTATTCCATTAAATGACAGTTGTCAAGCCCCTGAAAGGACAAATACTAGAAGGCACCATAAAACAGTCCACATTCTGCACTACATTCTAGCTTAAAGACCATACCAGAGCATTGTTATAATGGTAGGTATTGAACTTTAGTGATATTAAACTTCCCTGTATGTGTTACATGTGCACTCTGTCTTGGACTTGTTTTGGACTTGTGTTGTGCCATTTCCCGCCACTAGTTTGTTCCTATAGTTACTGATCACCTCATTATCACCATGTTCCATCACCCACCTTGTTATCCTTTGTATATAAGCCCTGTGTTTCCTGTCCAGTGTTGTCTGGTATCGTTTGTATCTAGTGTGGTTGTCTATCCTGTAAATCTACCTGTGGGTTTATTAAAAGACTGTTTTCCTTGATCTCCTTCGTCGTGCGCATTCCTACAACCAGCTATTGTAACAGTATGGAAAAGAGATTTGATTTTTTTTTTTTTTTTTTAATTATTCACTATTTGCCATGTGCACCAGGAAAGACAAATTATAACGTAAAGAAGTATGCCAGTCATTCATTAATGTTAATGATAAGCATTTAAAAAAAAAAAAAAAAGCATGTATATTTCTGTACAAATAGCATTTATATTTTTATGTAAGTGGTGTAAAAAAAAAAATCAGTGGGTTTTATGGTGAGGTGTGTTGCAGACAGTGTGATGGGTCGCTTTGTGCCGGAAAGTCCAGGGCCACTTTTTTGCCCCAGTCCGCCCCTGATCATGTTTGTCTAGGTTATACTTGACAGAATGTTGTTGAAAGTTATCTAGTCCTGTCTCAGTATAGATGAAGTAATACAAAGTTAAAAATCATCCATCAAACTGTACTGGTTTAAATCATATATCATGTGTTGTCCATCAAAGTAGCCTCTATTGTCTCTCCAATTTATGATTTCTAAGTTCTCTAAACAAATCTCCAAAGGAACTTTTGCCCAACAATTTAGTTTTTCTAATTATGTCTGTTGAAAAGGTGAAAGTAATCTCCCATTATAGAATGAAGGCATTTCTCATGTTGGGCCTGTTAAAGCTCTTTCCACTTTGCACTGTATTCTACGGAAGCCCTTAACAGCCATGGATTATTATTATTTTTTTTATCTTGTTTTCTCATGATCACAACTTATTTTCTCGTGATCTCGAGATAACAAATGTTGTTTTGTCTTGATCACGACTTAATTTTCTCGTCATCTCGACATAAAAGTTCTTTTTACAATGATTGATTCTGAAACACACTACCGGATTCTACTGTTGCTATAGTAACGAACACAACTTTCACGCACATCTGATCGATGGATAAATCGTGCGCTCTTATACCTTGTGGATAAAAATAATAATCCATGGCCGTTTAGGGCTTATGTAGTATTCACCATAAAACCAGCAGAATACATGTCTTGGTTGTAAAACCTCTACCATCCTAATCCTTAGGCAACTGTGTAGTGTTAAGTCAAGGTCTGGGTCATTTGTCTTTCCAAACAAATCAAAAATTAGTTGAACAAAAAGTGAGTTGAAAATGAACTCCAAAATGCATGAAGGTAAAGATGAAACATTCTTTTCAAATTTTTAAGCAAGATTATTATATTTGTTTTGTACAATTTTAGTAAAAAAAATAAATAAATAAAGAAGCATCATGTAAAAGTTTGGGCACCCCAAGAGATTTGAGCTCTCAGATAACTTTAGCCAAGGTCTCAGAACTTACTTAGCTTGATGGAGCTATGGCTTGTTCACAATCATTGTTAGGAAAGGCCAGGTGGTGCAAATTTCAAATCTTTGTACTCGGACACCTCAAACCTTGTCCCAGAAATCAGCAGCCATGCGTGATAATGTTCTCAGTCATGATAGATTGAGCCATATTGTCTGGAAAAAAATAAAGCACATGCAAGTAAGTTTCTTACGGAAGATAACAACAAAACAAGAGTTTGTTGTTTCAATTCCAGATGACCACTAGGGGTCATTGTATCCGTTTCATGTGTCTACAAACTCTATAATGAAGCTTTGTCCTTTATTTTTAAAACAATGCCTTCCTCTTCTTATTGTTGTCATGTGATTCAATAGCTTTAGTATAAAAAGCCCAGTGTTGGTTCTAGTCTTTGTCTGGTTTTGTACCTGTATGATCGTGTTTTCTGGTGAGTTATTCTGCTGTTTTATTGTGTTTCTCTTGCATCTCAACATCATTCTTTTTTCCTAAAATGATCGATTACTCAAAGCTTTTCAGCACCATGTAAATCTGGTAACTACTCAACCAGTGTATATATATATATATATATATATATATATATATATACTATATACTTTTATGATTATATGCAGGGTGCGATTTGTGAAAAAAACAGAGGGGGTAGTTTTGTTGTTGTTGTTGTTGTTGTTTTTTCCCCTTGAAAATAAATTAAAACCACAGTGGAGCTATGCTATTTTTTGGCAGTGGTTACAGAAACATTTTTATAAAAATCTTCTGATTTAACCTTGAGATTTTAAGTATTAGATAGCCTCGAAATTTGCACTACTATTTACGATGACACTAATAATTCTTAATTTCTGATAGGAATGCAAAATCAGTCAGTAGTTATTAATAGAATAACGAGACACAAAAATATAGATTTCCCTGGTGTATATATGTGCAATTTTAAGGCATTTTAAGGCCAACAAATTGGATAACAATAGCTTTAAAACCATGTCAACAAATACATTCCTGCATGCACAGTTTTGAGGCAGCTTTAATCGCATGTTTGGTCCTTTTATGACTTAATTTACAACAGAACAACGACTTTGCATGCTCATAGTTTCTTTTGCACTTTATTTAAACTATAATAAAGTAATATGCAGTGTGTGCCGCCGCATTTGCGCGTGCAATTCTTGAGTGCGTGCCGCGAGCACAGAATAACAACTGATTGGACAGTCCAACCCGATCTCACGGCAATTCGTACGTATTTTATGAGGTGGCTAATTCATACGAATTCATACGACCTCACTCGTAAGAGTTCATGTGTTTTTTGCTAAATCGTACGTATTTTACGAGTTGACAAATTCGTACAAACTTATTTTCAAACAAACTTATTTTCTATTAAGCGGTGGTAGCCTTTAGCCTATCCCCATAAACTAATGTCCAGGGGCAACCTTATTAAATGTGTGAATGTGACGTTAATTCAGGCCTGGCGCTAGGATGGCATAAATGTTTATTAGCATAAATAAGCTAATCAAAATAAACTTGAAAGAAAATATAAATAGTAGTTGAAAAACTTAAAAAAACTGTGACAATAGGCCTAATAGACTAAGCTGAGTTTCGGTTCATTTTTGAAAAGCAAATTCAAGGAAAGTGATGCAAAAACTTGAGGCAATGAGATCCAGGCAGTCCAGCAATGATTATGTCAGAGATCAAATTTGAATAAGGAATAACAAATTTATTAATTAAAAATTATAGAGACAAACAAATTAATTAAGTAATTAATAGTTAATAATAAAATCTAGAGTATTGTATCTAACAGATGAAGATCAGAATATAGAGAAAGAAGGAACAAAATTAAGACATTTGCAGAATGAAATGAGAGGTAGAAGAGAAGAAGCAGAAGAGATGCAAGAAGCAAAAAGAGCAAAGAAAAAGCTAAGCTATCAAAGACCCAGTCCGTGTTAAGAAAGGTCAAACAGGCTTATCCATTATGTCATAGTTGGTGTAACGGCTTGGTCAGAGTGACTGGTCAAATGTCAAAGATAGATGAAAACAGATATAGGTGTTGTTTTGACACCCTTAAGAGAATATTGCAGATCTTGCATTATCACATGTCTGAAGAAATGGAAACAGACATATTTTCATACAAAGGTACATCAAGTTCAAATGAGCAACTAATTCCGAAAGCATCATCGCTTCTGCAGTACTTGGCAGGCGTCCAATATCTAACCACAAACGTGTCAACATGACCTGTCACATTGGAACACTTGAAGAAATATTGAATATAACAAGCATACATACTCTTAAAGATATAAGAAGAATAACCATAAAGGAGTACATTGAAGAGTAAATACTTGAAAATATGATGAGGATTAATATATGGAGTAGGAGTACGTGAATATATGAAATCAAAAGTAATACTGATAAATCATAAGCCATAAATGATTAACATGAAATATGAATAAAATGCATGAATATGTTTTGGATCCACCAGAAAGGAAATGGAGACGGCAGAAAATTATTATTGTTTTCTTTATTTTACAAGCAATGTTTTGTTTTTATTGTGAGTGTATGAAAATAATAAGCCTAGTTAACCCGTCACAGATTCGAATGCTGTTACTCTTGTGACCATAAATGTCTGTGTATTTTAGGTTGTTTCCGCTTTTATACGAAAATTCAAGTGATCGCGCCGGCGCCTCACGCGCACACAGTTTTAGTAACTTGACATCGCAGCCCTCGACAGATACTGTAAGAGCATGATGCATCTGTGTATGTTTAATGCATGGCGTGTGTGTTTCACCAGCTCCGTTTCCATGGGCACATTTGATTTATCTAGGCTAATTCTGGATATTTCCAGACGTGAGAATAGTAAGACCACACCAAGAGAACCCTATATTAATCAGTGATGCTGTGACTGTCCACACGGGAAGTGGCGCAACAAAATGTTCTACTGTAACCGACGCCTCGTTCTATTTTGGATCTTTGAAATATGCGTAGTATTTTAAGCGTTTGTCACATGTGGTGCATGTAAAAGTAGGAAATATGAATGTGAAGTGAATTTGTGGTCTCGTTTCAAATGCATTGATCAATATTCTTGCGTCGACATCACTGTAGCCTATATGTGCGCTGCTTCGATCCTTACCGTGTTCTGACGGTGTCCGAATCTCAATCAAACACAAGCCCAAGTCATTCCAATGATTAATAATGGGAAATAACAAGCGCTTCCATTTCAGAGTCCCTGTTATCAGATCTGTTGAAGATGTTGCTGTTCATGTCTGCCAGCCCAGGACATTTTACAAATCCAGACCAGACGATGTTCTACGGCCATGTCCGGAATAAAGAGTAGCCTGTCCATGTCACAGTACAGTCAGGGTGATATTATATGACTTAACCTGTGATAGAAGATTTTGGCCATATACCTATCCAAATCATTCATCCCAGTATCAACGTCAGTAGGTGTTACGGTTGCTGCTGCAGAGACGAGGCGAATACGGAAATCCACAATTATACAGGCTTTATTGACTTTAGGTGTTCATTTCAAAGGCTACTCTGTGAACAATGTTAGCTTATTTAATGTATAAATTAAGGTAGGGAAATGTCCAAAAAACTGGTAATGTAATACTTTGTAGTAGTGGTACTTAGTGTAATAATCTGTTTGGTTGTAAAATGCATTACCTGAATGAATTGAAATCGAATGTAGCTCTATGGGTTTGGAATAGGGTGACCAGACGTCCTGTGTTTCTCGTTTTTCAGCTCTATTTTTAGCGTCCCGACTTATTAAGAAAAAAATCATGCTTTGTCCCGTATTTCATTTTTCCTAAAATTTCGTTATAACTGGGTGAGCATAGAACAAGTAGTCTTAGGCTAGTAATGTTCTGTCAAGCAAGAACAGCCCAATCAATTCGTCTTAGAACAAAATTACCATCCGATCACAATTCGTTATCGATTAGTGAAGGCAGGATAGGCGGAATCGCGCTACAGACCTCTCTCGCGCGATCTCAGTTCTCTCTGACGACGCACGATCAGTTGGTTCTCCTTGCGCCTGAATGATCAAATGCACAAACAGTTGTCAAAATCAGAGGTGGGTAGAGTATCCAAAAACTGTACTCAAGTAAAAGTACAAGTACTTATAGAAATATTTACTCAAAGTAAAAGTGAAAGTAATAATCTTAACAGTTACTTGAGTAAGAGTAAAAAAGTATCCAATGAAAAAACTACTCAAGTAGCTCGTTACTAGTTACATTGTAACTATATATATATATATACACACACACACACACACACACACACAACAATACAATAGCATGTTATTATTCAGATAGATGTTTAAATTATTATCATAATTAGATATCTTTGCAACAAACAGAAGAGACAAGCATTATTTCTGGTATCTGTAACCCGAATATCATTGCATGCCCTTTACTTTGTATAATAATAACAACGTATACAGCTACATTTGAAATAAGAAAGAGAGAAACTCTTTACATGTGCTCGTGCTCATAACCGCTGAACATCTGCACACAAACAATGATCAAATGCACATTGACGGATCTTCTTCCGTCTGTTCTCCAAAATGTAATCAAATGTGTATTTCTGCAGGCGCGTGTAAACTGATTAACTGTGTCAACACAAAGGCGTTCATTTTCAAGACGAACAGGTCGCCGGCGCCGCCACTGCGCAATAGGCTACAAATTACCACGGGTGTTCATTTCATACTCTCTGAACAATGGTAGCTTATTTAATGTATAAATTAAGATATATGTCCATAAAAACGGTAAAGAAATGCTACATACTTTGTTATCGTGGCGTAATAATCTGTTTGGTTGTAAAATGTCGGCTATTGGCTGTATGAATTGAAATCGAATGAAACTGATACCTGTGGAATTGTTCACAGACAGCATACGCAGTTCAACTAATAAAGATCTTCATCGCTGGCAAACAACTGGATGCATTTGCAGATTTGCTTTTAATTGACTGTAGGTCCACTGCCACTTCATCCAACACTCCGACTGAGAAACCGCTTCAGACGATTCAGTGCGTGCAGGAACTGAACAAATCATTCGCGAACCAATTTAGACAGTTTTGCCAACTTGTTTGATCAAGTCTTTGAACAGAATCACCTCAAAAGAGTGATTAATTTGTGAATGGGGCATCGTTCATGAAAAAAAGAGCGTACGCATTTCTTAACATGTACAGTATTGCATTAAAATATAGTAACGAGAGGAACGACGCCCAATGTAGCGAAGTAAAAGTACAGATTTTTAATTACAAATGTACTCAAGTTAAAGTACCCACATTTAAATCTACTGTAAAAAGTACAAATTTTCCAAAAAAACTACTCAAGTAAATGTAACGAAGTAAATGTACTTCGTTACTACCCACCTTTGGTCAAAATGTCCATCGTGTGGAGTATCTCACGTAAATACAGTCGGTTATGGCTTATGTGGACATAAACAGGTGGGTGAAAACAGGATATGTGTCAGTATATTACATCCATGGATTCGGTCTTAAAGGGACAGTAGCCTAATTAAATATTTGTCTGTCATGAATGTTAATAGTCAAGTCAAGTCAAGTCACCTTTATTTATATAGCGCTTTTTACAATGCAGATTGTGTCAAAGCAGCTTTACATTGATAACTGGTATATAATTTTGGCTGCACAGCAGCTCTTAAAGAATAGTGTCAATGTCGGCAGATCAAAGCACTGTTGAATATCAAATGTCAAGTGTCCCCAACTAAGCAAGCCAAAGGCGACAGCGGCAAGGAACCCAAACTCCAACAGGTGACATCAGATGGCAAACAGGTGGCAAATAGACTTCTGTGTTAAAATGGAGAAAAAAACCTTGGGAGAAACCAGGCTTAGTCGGGGGGCCAGTATTCCAGTGAATAATAAAACAACAAAAGATAAATGTATACTTGAAAAATAAATCTACTGTATCTGAATAACAAGTTTATTTAATTTGTATCTCTATAGTATTTGTTGTATTGTTTGTAATTTGTTATATATACACTACCGGTCAAAAGTTTGGAATCTGTAAGATTTTTAATGTTTTTAAAAGAAGTTTCGTCTGCTCACCAAGGCTGCATTTATTTAATTAAAAATACAGTAAAAACAGTAATATTGTGAAATATTATTACAATTTAAAATAACTGTTTTCTGTTTGAATATATTTTATAAAGTAATTTATTCCTGTGATCAAAGCTGAATTTTCAGCATCATTACTCCAGTCTTCAGTGTCACATGATCCTTCAGAAATCATTCTAATATGATGATCTGCTGCTCAAGAAACATTTATTGTGTACAATTGTACAAAATATTTGTGTACAATATTTTTTTTCAAGATTCTTTGATGAATAGAAAGTTCAAAAGAACAGCGTTTATTTTAAATATAATCTTTTGTAACATTATAAATGTCTTTACTGTCACTTTTGATTGATTTAATGCATCCTTGCTGAAAAAAATAATTAATTTAATTTCTTTTCAAAAAAAATTGACCCCAAACTTTTGAACGGTAGTGTATAATGTTACAAAAGCTTTGTATTTCAGATAAATGCTGTTCTTTTGAACTTTCTATTCATCAAGGAATCCTGAAAAAAAAGTACACAAATGTTTTCAATATTGATAATAATCATAAATGTTTCTTGAGCAGCAGATCATCATATTAGAATGATTTCTGAAGGATCATGTGACACTGAAGACTGGAGTAATGATGCTGAAAATTCAGCTTTGATCACAGAAATAAATTACTTTATAAAATATATATTTAAACAGAAAACAGTTATTTTAAATTGTAATAATATTTCACAATATTACTGTTTTTACTGTATTTTTAATTAAATAAATGCAGCCTTGGTGAGCAGACGAAACTTCTTTTAAAAACATTACAAATTTACATTTACAAATCATGTTCATAATGATTTATGTCTATTTTGTGCCAAATCAAACCGACAGCTCTGAATGTAAATCATTATTGTGTGATTTGGGGTAAATTAAGAACATACTTTTTTTAATGTACTGGCTTAATAAAATAAGAAATCCTCTGTAGTACAGCTTTAACAGAAAGAACGGACAGTGTGTGGCATTATAAGCAGACTGTGAATTAAATGACACCAGGCCACACATTAAATGTGTAGCAAGTGGCTCGTTTTTAGTGACTACGCCACCCCGAAATAACGGGGAAATAACCAAAGAATCAAAACACGCAAATACGTTCCACTTAGAAGAGGCAAGAGGCGTGAGTTTCCATTTAAACAAATTTTTTATTAGAGTTAAAATAGTTTACAAACAAATTTAAAACCCAAAAATCAACAACATTAAATTGTCCTGGTCGAATGAAAGAAAGAAAAAAATAAGTTAATCGACGCAGGGGCTGAGGCTTCCTTTATGAGAAGCAGGCTAGTATGGTGCACCCAGTGCACAAAAGAAAAATCCCACAAAAATCACTGCAAATAATGACCAGAAATAGCGACACAGCAATAATGACACCCTTATTGAAGTGAAGCCTGTGCAACCCAGAACAAGCCCGCTTCCAAGAAACACTCAAAATAAAAAAAAATAAATGAAAAGAAAACAGTCAGAGTCAATGTACTAAACAAATATAACAAAACCAAGAAAAACTCACAATACTCAAATGAACAAAATAAATCAATTTTATAAATAAAAAAATACAAATTAGAGACAAAACAAACGACGTATACTGTCACAACAACGCAAAGATCACACAAACTCAGAACTGATCACGACTCAGGGTTTCAAAATGACCGAGATCACGAATATCACATAGCGGTAATCGCTCCAATTAATAGTGACTGTTATCACACAGTCAAAATCACAAGAACTGAGGGTTGGTGACAATAATACCAAAAAAAGATCAATACAAAAGCAAATAACCCCAACGAAAAATGATACAACCACAAACAAAAAACAAGACTGTTGACAGACACTGTAGGGGAATTTTACAGTTAAAGACCCAAAAGACCAGATATGATGGATGAAGACCCGGAGTCAAAGTAAAAATAATAAATTGAAGAAAATTTTACTGAAGAATAGTTTGCAGTTTCATCAGCAGAAGACTCACAAGGAGTTCGTTACATTGCGTACATTCACATTTTCACACCAATTATACTCTAACAGAGTCTACTAACTACGTCGTTACTAAGGTAACAATGATTCTGATTGGCTAAGAAAAATAGACAAATTTGGTAATCTTCCACACATGGACAGATAGTCAGAAGCATATCTCCATTCGTCACGATGCTGACGAGGGGACCCTGGATTTAGGTACTGGATGTCCTTTTGGGGTCATGACATGGCGTCTGCTGGTCTCGAGCAGAGTGCCAGTTGTCCACCAGTACAAAGGACCTGCACAGAACACTGAGCGCACATACACAGATACACATGATTCACAGCTTCTTCAAGGTTGAAGTTGATCTGAGCGGGAAACTTTCCCAAAACATACTGATAACATGTTCTTTTCTCTCAGTGAGAGGTACAGACAATATTCGAAACTATTTTCTAGTGTTTGAAAAGGAAAAGATATGCTTTAACATACGTTGCAGAAGTCATTCAAATAATTTAACAGAAAGATAAATGTTGATTAATAACTTAAATGATATATATTGAAGCGGCAGTGGATTCCAGAATCCACCCCTTCAACACGTCACAAAAATCACTACAAATGCTTCTAATTACACATTCAATGCATCCTTTTTTTTAACAGGTTAAGCTGTCATGGGTACTGGGAAGACTTTCCTCACTATCCTTTATCTGCTTCTATACAGCTGTTTCTGCACAGCTGAAATTGGCGTCGAACAAGTCAGTCAAGTAGAGAAGGGCATGTCTTTATCTAAAGATTTTCTCCAAGGTCTCAATGATTGTGGCTGAATTTATTTTTAAAAAAAAGGAAGATACAGCTCGTGACTCACTCCTCAAAGTCCTCAAAGTCTTTAGTTCTCTTGGCAAAGTTGCAGCAAGTTTTGGCTTTATCGGGGCATCAGTTAGCTTCATCCTCGCATTCATTCCACAATCGGATCCAGTGCTTGGGTATATGAAGGAACAATTTGCCGAGGTCAACCGTAAACTCGACTCTCTCTCCCTTCAAATTTCAACCCTACAAACAGAAATGGAATGGACAAACTATACAAGCAGTTATGGCAAAGATGAGATTGTGATCAAGAACTCCTGGGCCAAGTTAACAGAATTCATAAAGACCGCTCCTGCTGCCTCCACACTGGAACAGAAGACCAGACTGGCTGAGATGTTCACGACTTTCTATGAAAACACTGGCACAGAGAACAGTGTTGCTAATTTCTACAGAAACATCACTGAAAACAATCCTGTCAGCTTGAAAAAGAATCTCTTACAGCTCATTATTGAGAAATCTAATGGAGATTTTAATGTTCTGGTGCAATATTCCACCTACTTCACCACTCTGATGGTTTCAGGACTAAAGTTAAATGTGTTTTATTACAAACTAAAGGGCTATGATGCTAAAGTAAAGGCACAAGAAGCAGTCGCACAACTGTCTAACACTTTATCAGCCATACAGGATGCCTTGATTGAGTGTGCTGATGACTTTGAGAAATGGGCTCAAAAGGACGCTGTGAAAATTAGCAATCAACGACTCTCAAGTACTGAAAAGCTGGCTACAGATATTAAGAAACATTTGGAGAGCAAGTTCCACTGGTTCAAATGGATAGTAATTGCCCACTCAAACGATGTTAAAAATGAGTTTACCTTTGGACAGTCAATTCACTTTGATGCTCAAGGAAAGGTATCCGTTCACCTACTTTATCGAGAAAAGGGCTCTGCTGTTGATCAAAACACTAAAGACAACATTAAATCCAGTTTGCAAAGTGAAATGGCATGTTTGAGCATTACCATGCAGTGTTTAACAATGAAGGAGGTGCTGCTCCACAGATTTGGTGCTAAAGTTACAGGCCAAATACAGTTTCTTCATGCTGTTACAAAACCATCAGATTATGCACAGACAGATGTGGCGGATATTGAGTTGAACTATCAATCAGTAGGTTTCTCCCCCAGACACTTTCATATCTTTCTCAGAGGAAATATTCTGAAGTCTCCCTGCTCAGATGTGAATTGTAACCATGGAGAATGTAAACCCATCAAGAACACCACACAAGGATTCTGCAAGTGCCGTAAGATGTTCACCGGTCCAGCTTGTGAGGAAAGCATCCAAAATATTATTGACTATGCAGCTCTCGAAGGTGAAATCGATGGTATGATCTATAAACCAGTCCCTGATCTGACAGCAATTTATTTTAGCGTCAAGGAGCTGAAGGACTACACTAAAGAAATAGTTGAGTCTGTCCGACATAACATCCAGTGGACACAAATCTTTGTGAAGTACAGCAGTGTGATTCAGAAGTTTCGCCACATCAATGCATTACATTTGCATCTTAAAAACGGTACAATAACCCAAAGCCACTATGTTGCTCAAGTTGGAGCTCAGTTCACAGGGGGAAACTCTTTTCAATTTTATCTCACAGACTTTAACCACATGATGATGGGCACTGGAGTTGGAGACAAACACAACATTCTGGATATTTTTCGCAAGTCACTGGTCCAGGGCACACAGAGTCAGTCTGGTGAGCCAGTAGAGTGCACAAAAAACTACAGTGACCAGATTGATTATTTTGTACGCTACATGTTTGCCCTTGAAAAGGAAGCTGTTTTAGCTTGGTCAAAATATCTACTGGTCACTGGGAAATCAGAGAACATTACTTTTGTTAGGAATGTTTTTAAGGACTATGTCTCACAGCAGTGGAAACTTTTCAATACAAATGGATGTGGCCCTCTAAAGGCTGTGAATCTTCAGAACAACTACTGCGAGAAGCCCTACCACAGCACAGCCCAACAGCAGGTGAAAATAAAATGTGGTGGATCAAACAAGCCCTTCCCCGAGATTGCGGTGTGCTCTGGAGGGAAGTGGAGTGCCCTACCTGTGTGCTACGATGAGCAGGTAAACGGGCGAGTTGAGTGCAAATCTGAAGGTGGATCCACTGTCTGCAAGGCCTCGTGCTCGTCTGGCTGGGGCTCCGCCACACACCCTCAGCCAGCTGAGTACAAGTGCTCACAGCCGTCCTGCCCATCCTTCATACCACACAAGTGTAACGACTGCACACAAAACAGAGTTTGTAAGGACAACGAGGTCTGCACTGGCACCTTTGGCACATGTCGTGATGCATGCCTGGTTAAACCCTGTGGAGTGAACACCAAGTGCTCTTCCTCCAATCACGACAGGACCTGCACCTGTGTGAGCCCGTTGATAGGAGACCCATACCAGGGCTGCAGGAGTCCAGTCCTCCAGTGGATTCAGACCAGAGATGTGCCCAGCAGTATGCAAAATCATTTACTTTACATACACTCACATTAGATTAGGCTGATTCTTAATTCTAATGTGGTGCTATGCTTTCAAATTAATGTACAGCATCACAAATCATTACCTCTTTAAGCACTTCAGCACCTTTATGACTGAGCTTCTTCTTACAGTTCCATCCCTACCTGATCCCATGAAATGGAATTACAAAATCATGTAATTCACTGATAAGCACAGAAAACTGTAGGACATATCATTTAGGAAAAAAAACCTGTTGTGCAATTTATCTTTATCCTCATCTAAGACAACAGCATTGTATCTTCAAACTAGAAAAAGCTCCTCTTAAATAATTGGGCTTGATTAACCATAAATCCCTGTGGTTTACAGATGCTGTTCGTTCTAAAACCCAACTTGCAGTGTGCAAAGCCATCGGACCAGACGGTGGGTGGCACAGTGGATACGTAAATAATCAGCACTGCCACTATGAATATGACTGAAAAGTGAATTGGGCCAAAAGCTATGAGGTAACTCAGTACAGTACATAAAGATAACAAACACATGCAGGACAGTTAACAGACTGTAGTCGAGGAGATGGCACCTCTTCTATTTCTTCAGAACTTAAATTACTGTATTAATAATCTGCAGGTTCTGGTTGATCCGTGTGGAGGACGTGGTTGGACATGGGTGGAGGGGGCACAAGGGAACATGGTCTCATATGACGAATCAAAGAGGTTTCCGGGAGTCATGTACTACGTTTGTAGGTTAGTGGCAATACAAATACAATTAATAATGCTCATCTTGCAAAAAAGTAAACCTTAATGAAAATGTTAATCCGTCTCAGAAATGATAAATGTTTTATTGAGATTAAAATAATGTCATGTTGTGCACGGCTGTGATGGTGTTCTGATGTGTTCTTTTTCACCCAACAGTGGGAAGAGTGATGGTCTTGTAGGGAAGCTTTTCAACACGCGACACGGCTTTATGTGCCATATTGCCAGGCACAATACCAGGGATGGAAATTTCTATGCTCTGGTTTCACAGTCGTGTGTCTGAAGACACTTAACCGCGATTCACTTTTCATTGCTTAAGTTTCTCTAGTTCCTTTTTCAAGCTTTGATTTGGTGGAGGTGCTGTATTCATCTTTCCAAAGACAGACTGAACCTACATGCACAGATGGAAAGAAGTAGCCAACTGTCACAAAACATTTAAGCAAGTGGCACAAACACATATGGTTATTGTTAATCATTTTATTCAGTTGTTTTGCAATGGGATATTTTAAGTATTAAAAAGATTTCTAAAAATGTATTAGACATTAATATTACGCCTGCCGGATATGTTATATACATTTGTAGTAAAATCCATTGTTCTCTGCACAGTCAATACTATGAGCTCAATTCCATAATGTCCTTTGCTGCCATCATGATGTAAAATGTGATTATTAGAATATAACTGTAATTCTTATTTTTTTTTATTTTCACTCTGAGTGCAACAGACTGTACTTCTATCCTTCACAGCCTTGTTTTCTTTTGCATTAAAAAATAAAATATAGCATCAACCTGTCTCTATTGCACATCATTTACAGTGGATTCCATTATGAACAAACAATTTAGATATCTGAAAATGTAATTTTGATCAGTCCAGTCTAAATTACTGGTAACTTTAATTATTGTGATTATGTGTGACTTAAATTCAGTTTTGACTAGTTGTACAGGTATCTTGAATCAACTTTACTTACCAGTCAAATTCTAAATGCAGATACCTCAAATTAGCATTGATTAGTCAAATTCTAAATTCAATTGAGTCATCATAATACAATTATGGAGCATTAAAGAGTATTAAATATCAAATCTGCTTGCCATATCTGTGAACCTGTGTCTAATGTGTGGATGATTTCAAGTCAAGTTATAATGAAATTAGGAACCTAAATTAAATTAGGCTGATTTAAAATTTTCTGTTGATCACCTGAAAGGGTCCTCCATCTGAAACAAGCACAAAAGTAAAAATGCTGTAGGTTTTCTTATATAAAAGAGAGACATCGATCATTTTGTGAGGTTCAAATAAATGCAGTTGATATAGAGATGGTCACTGTGCTAGAATAAAACTGAAAATGTAATTTTATAGTTCCCTTTCAAGGGAACTCGCGCTGCGTCAGTTGATGCTGTGGGAACACTCTGCGTGATTGTCGTGTGAAATTAGTCCAATGGTGTGACGGGACATCAGAGGTGGGTGACGGCGCGACCACAGGTGGGGATACACATGATTTGTGTGTAGTTTGTTTGGGAGCGGAGCATGCACAGTCAGCTCTCGAGGGAGCTGGCTGTGAGCATTGTGATGTTCCTACGGAGGCTATATATATTTAACAAATATATATATATATAAATATATATATTTGTTCATAAATTATGAACAAAACTGCCCTATTTTATTTTACCCCAAAACATCAAGCCAAAACGAATTTAAAAACAAATTATTTTCTTTTTTAATGCCATTCCAGCTTCTATTGCTATTCAAGGCAAGAAACAGGTTTATTTATTAGAAATAAAACTAAATAAGATGCAAAACGAATCAATTTAAATTGAATCTGAAGCCTATCTTTCTCATTCGGCATGAATCCAACTGTTTCCATTTTCATTTTACTACGAAGATCACAAACTTGACATCACGGGCTAGTTCATCTGCTTCGATCATTAAAGTATTAGTCCACTTTCAAATAAAATTTCCTGATAATTTACTAACTCCCATGTCCCCATGTCCTTCTTTATTCAGTCGAAAAGAAATTAAGGTTTTTGATGAAAACATTCCAGGATTATTCTCCTTATAGTGGACTTCAATGGCCTCCAAACGGTTGAAGGTCAAAATTAGTTTCAGTGCAGCTTCAAAGGGCTTTAAACGATACCAGACGAGGAATAAGGGTCTTATCTAGAGAAACGATCGGTCATTTTCTAAAAAAATACAAATGTATATGCTTTATAAACACAAATGATTGCCTTGTAAATTCTGCCTTCCGTATTCTTCAAAAAGCTTACGCTGTATGTCCTATGCCTTCCCTATTCTACGTACGGAACGAAAGCGGCGCCAGTTCCATTTTTTCCGTAAATTGAATAGGGAAGGCGTAGGACATACTGAGTACATTTTTTTGAAGAATACGGTGAGTGGAAGCATGTGCAAGGCAATCATTTGTGTTTATAAAGCATATATATTTGTATTTTTTTAGAAAATGACCGTTCGTTTTGCTAGATAACACCCTTATTCCTCGTCTGGTATCGTTTAAAGCCCTTTGAAGCTGCAAAAACCTTAATTTCTTTTCGACTGAAGAAAGAAGGACATGGACATCTTGGATGACATGGGGTTGATTAAATTATCAGGAAAAAAATTTTTCGAAAGTGGACTAATCCTTTAATGACTCATCCATTTACTCTTCGACGTGGAGGTACTTTGAGCCTATCCCTCTTGTCACTCTTCTAGGTAATTAAAGTCTACTTCTTGCCCAAATTATATTTATTCATTTATATTTTTTAAACAAATTGCTAAAACTATAGGTCCTAGTTCCCTTTCGAAAGGGAACTCTACACTGCGTTTGAACGCATATAGGGAACACATCACGTGAAGATGGGAAGGTAAGGGAAGATGGGCCGGCATCTGTGCCTGGTGGTTCTGGTGTGGCTGAAATCATGGGGTTCTCAGGTGGAGCTCGCTGAGGAGTTCGAGAGAGGTGTAAATCTCTCTCAACCCCCAGTGGCTGACGAGGGTGAGCTGCTAAATGATGATGATGTCCTCTCGTTGACATCATCAGATCCAGCAGCGAGTGCTCTTCTGGCGTTAAGCCCAAGAGAGCAGGAGATGGCGGTTGATGAGGAAGTGGGCGAGCCTGCTGAATCTTCTTCAAAGCCTCCTTGCCCTGCGTATGCTGAGCTGCTTGAGGTTATGGAGCACACTTCCGGCAGACTACAGCTGCCTTGGGAGCGTGTTAAGAAAAGGGCCGCACGCGGAAGGCTCGACGAGCGGTTCCTTTCTGGCCATAACCCGGCAGCCCCGTGAGTCTTCCATTCCTTCCTGATCTACATGTTGAGATCGAGAAGGCATAGAAGAACCCATACTCACCGGCATCAGCAAGCTAATTTCGTTGATGTTGAGGGATTGAGCCAGCATGGGTATGTGTCGATGCCCCCTATTGACAAGACGTTTGCAGACTAACTCGTCACAGGGCAGGCGCCGACACTGAAAGCTCCAGTCCTGCCTTCCAAGCCCCTTAAGATGACTTCTCGTTTGAATGGCAGGGCATACGCAGCAGCAGGTCAGGCTGACGCTGCTTTACACACCATGGCGGTGTTACAAGCTTACCAGGCTGACCTGCTGAAGGATCTGGATCAGGGGCAGGGTCTGTCCCCTGAGGCGGTAGAAGAGCTGTGCTGCACCACAGATCTAGCTCTCCGGGCCACTAAACAGACTGCTGCCTCGGTTGGAAGATCGATGGCAGCAATGGTGGCCACGGAGGGACATCTGTGGCTGAACATGGCTGACATCGGGGAGAAAGAAAACGGCTTTCTCCTCGATGCGGCAGTTTCGCCCTCTGAACTTTTTGGCACCTCCTTCGAGGCGGTGGTGGGGAAGTTCAGAGAGGCGAAGGCGTGCTTGGCAGCGTTTAAGACCTGCATACCGCTCAGATCTGTTCCTGGGCCCAGACAGACAGGAGGTCCTGGTCCATCCCGATTCGAGGATCGGAGACAGGGCCAGAAGGCCAGAAGTTCAGTTCGTAATATTTAAGACCAAACCTACGATGGAAATACACGCATACACATACATATATATATATATATACACTACCAGTCAAAAGTTTGCACAGATTTTTAATGTTTTAAAAAGAAATTTCGTCTGCTCACCAAGGCTGCGTTTATTTAATTAAAAATACAGTAAAAACAGTAATATTGCGAAATATTATTACAATTTAAAATAACTGTTCTATTTGAAAATATAATTTATTCTTGTCTTGGCAAAGTTGAATTTTCAGCATCATTACTCCAGTCTTCAGTGTCACATGATCCTTCAGAAATCATTCTAATATGATGCTCAAGAAACATTTATTGTGTACAATTGTACAAAATATTTGTGTACAATATTTATTTTTCAGGATTCTTTGATGAATAGAAAGTTCAAAAGAACAGCATTTATCTGAAATACAAAGCTTTTGTAACATTATACACTACCGTTCAAAAGTTTGGGGTCAGTAAGAATTTTTATTTTTTTTTTTTAAATAAATTAAATTAATTAATTATTTTTTTCAGCAAGGATGCATTAAATCGATCAAAAGTAACAGTAAAGACATTTATAATGTTACAAAAGATTATATTTCAAATACACGCTGTTCTTTTGAACTTTCTATTCATAAAAGAATCCTGAAAAAAATACTGTACACAAATATTTTGGACAATTATACACAATAAATGTTTCTTGAGCATCAAATCATCATATTAGAATGATTTCTGAAGGATCATGTGACACTGAAGACTGGAGTAATGATGCTGAAAATTCAGCTTTGCCAACAGGCATGTGATCAGCTAGAGATAAAAAAAGCAGGAAAATCTGACTGCACACCCAAGCCATGCAAAATAGGCCTTATATTGTAAAGCTTTGTCCTGCAGATGGCGCTGCGCGAGAAAAATCTTCTTTCCAATGATCACAGTCATTGGGTCTGTCAGACTATAGAAATTTTTGCAGTAATGTGACGAAAAATATTTAAGACCTATCGAATCTGAATTTAAGACATTTTAAGACTTTTTAAGGCCTTTTATTAGGAAAAATATATTTAAGACTTTTTAAGGACCCGTGGCCACCCTGCTCTCTATGAGCGTAGCTACATCTACCCTCTCCTCTCTTATTCCAATGCCTGAGTAATGGTTGATTTGACCCAGGTGCTTCTTACATTCAGGCCCATGATGAATATTTTTCTGATGGTTCGCCTTCTGCCTTGATAGTGAAGAGGCTCTTCCAGGCTTGAAAGTACCATAGATTCCATCCTTCTATAATGGTAAGTCTTCGTTCTTCGAGCCGCAGGGAATAAGTTTGGTCTATATTTATAATAAAATGTGTTGACCTTAGTCTTCCTGTATAGTTTTTTCCTGGGTGTGTAAAAAAGTAAGGGGATTTAGGGCCCTGAAGTTCCCATTAGATTGGTTTCTTTGCGTTGGTTATAGAAAATGGCCACCTTTACAGCCACCATATGGTAGAGTAGCTTTTCTCCTCTGGTCATAGCTAGAGTTGTATTAGAGATTGGCACTCTTTTACTTCAGATAGATCTATGTTAAGCGTCGGCTTTCGGGGCGCCTGACATTGTTTGGCTTGGGTTGAGCTTTGCTCCTCTGAGCTCTTGTTTTAGAGTTTTTCAGAGTTGCCTCCTCTCTATTTAGAGTTTTAGAGGCTGAGTTTGAGCCCAGGCAGATCTATGCTTATGTGTGACCGTATAGGCCCACAGCTATAGCTTTAGGTGATATACTGAAGCATTTCACCCTATGTATTACTACCCATGTAAAAATACAGGAGAGTGTAAGGGTAAGGGTAAAAAATGTTTTTTACTGAGTATGTGACCTGTTGGAATGCATAGCTCAGGTTGGGTTTATTTAGGGAACATCTCTATACAGTTCAGTTCCTATATAGCTCCATTTTAGAGTGTAACACTGCCACAAGATTGATTGTGTTGTTGGAGTAGTAGGCTTTGTCTTGAGCATCCTTCAGAGTACAATCCCTTGTTGTATCACAAGTTTGTTGGTAGATGTTTAATTAGAGTTTGCTCACTTAAAACTAGCACTACCACAGGTTTATGCCCGTGATCATTGAAGTAGTCGGCCTGTACTGGCCTCCTTTGAGCATGGTGGCGTATATCCTTTGTACTCCCCTTAATGTAAGGGTTAAAAAGTGTTTGTTACTGAGTACATTGCCTGTTGGAATGTGTAGATTTAAGCTCAGGTTGAGTTAAGTTAGTAACCTCACTTAATTGTTTCGTTCTCAGTTTAGGCTCCCTTGTAGCTTACACACTGCCACTGGCTGACGCCCGTGCTTTCTGGAGTTGTAGGCCATGCTTGGGCCTCCTTCAGAGCACGCTGACATAGTTTGTACTCCTCTTGTTTAAAGAGTTAAGTGCTTTACTGAGTACATTGCCTGTTGGAATGTGTGGGACAGATTTAAGCTCAGATTGAGTTAAATAGTTAACCTCACTGGATAGTTTGGTTCTCATTTGCTCCCTTAGATCTTAGACAATGCCACGAGCTGACGCCACGTGTCTTTCTGGAGTCGTAGGCCCTTTTTTGGGCCTCCTTCAGAACATGATGGAGTAGTCTGTACTCCTCTTGTTTAAAGAGTAAAAGGTGTTTTACTGAGTACACTGCTTGTCGGATTGTGTTGAAGTAGACTGCTATGTGGGCACTCTACAGTCTTTTTCTGCAAGTTTAACCCATGTTTGTGGATTTTTGCTTTACCAGCAATTAAGCTGCTTTAGGTGTGTGGCCTTCACAGGCCGCCCTTTAAGCTATCCCCCCACATCTGGGCATCTTTTAAGCAGATTAAGCATGTAGTTCCACATGTTTGGCCTTTTGCAAGGCTGCTATGATATATATTTCTACACGTTGTAGAACTACGTCATGTTGTGTAAAACTACGTCATGTTGTGCCATGATTTTGTGCCTACAGTACAGTTTATCTGTTAGGTCGAGCCCAGTACTCCCTTCGCTTGAAGGTCGTTCTGCATAGTTCTTAGCTCCCTAAGTCTGGTCAGTGGTTGAAGGCCTCTCTGAAGCCTCCCTATTTAAGATCAGCCCCTAGGCTGGCTGTACTCCCCTTGTTTGGGTCCCTCTAGAGTGCACAGCCTCCTCAGTGCAAATAATCAGGCACTGAGTAGATCCTAGGATTGAGCAGAGTGTTACTCCCCTCATTGATAAGGGTAAAAAGCACTAAGCTGAGTCTTGCTCTCCAGGATGCCCATCTCTACGTTCTGGTCTGAGTTGGTTACAACCTCTTGCAGTCACTCTTACTGGATATTTTCTCTGAAGAATGTGAATTGAGACTCTGTGTTCAGACAGGTCGTTGGCCAAGACTAGGTTTCTGTGAGACCAGGTCGGCCTCCCTGGTGGCAATCAGGGTTGAGTACGTTCCCCTGACAAGTGACTGGCTAGGGTTCCTTCGGGCCCCCTGGCCACATTCCCTTAGAGGTACCCTCTTTTCTCTGAAAAGAAGATTGGTCTCAGAAGGCCTCTTTGAGGCTTATAGCTTGGGCTGTTGGCCATAGGGAATGCTGTCACTGACAGCCTATGTATGGCCTGTAGGGGGAGTGTATCTGGCATTTCAGTTGAAATTGCTAGTTCTGACGTTTGTCTAGCCATCTTTGGCATGCACTCCCCTCAACATGGCGGCGTGGGTATATCGTTCCCCATATGCGTTCAAACGCAGTGTTGAATTCTCTTTAGAAAGGGAACGTCTCGGGTATGTAACCATGGTTCCCTGAGAACCATGCCTGCTGAACAGTCCCTTCAGACGATAAGGTACTGACTGCTTTTCTAGGCGCTCCTTTTATACTTTCAGGTCGCGTCTACGATGACGTCATAGGCTGTTGCTGGCCAATAGGATTTGTGAGATTCGATAATTGTTTTCAGACACCGGTTCACGTGACGCTGTTCCCCATATGCGTTTAAACGCAGTGTCTCGTTCCCTGTTCTCAGGGAACCATGGTTACATATGTAACCTGAGACGTTTTCTCCATGTCATTAATAAATGCCTTGGAACTGGTGCAGTACCAGACTATATGAAACATGCAATAGTTAGGCCTCTTTTGAAGTAACCTAACCTTGACCCTTCAGTTTTTTTCTAATTTTAGACCCATTTCGAATCTACCTTTTATTTCTAAGATTTTAGAAAAACTGTTTAATCAATTGCAGGATTTTTTGAGTACTAATTCTATTTTGGATACATTTCAATCAGGCTTTTTAGAGCACATATTACCAAAACGGCTCTTCTTAAAGTATGTAATGATATATTGATTTCTACAGATTCTGGCAACTCTGTGGTTATAGCAGCTTTCAATACAGTTAATCACTCCACTCTTATTTCTCACTTAAAGCACTATGTGGGCCTACAGGGTAATGTTCTTAAATGGTTTACATCTTATCCCTCAGATGTTATACGGTTAATATTGTAAACTGTACCTCATCTGTAGCAAAGTTTACCTGTGGTGTCCCACAAGGCTCCATTCTCGCTCCCATTTTATTTTCCCTCTGTATGCTCCCACTGGGAGTTTCATTCCATTGTTTTGCAGATGATATCCAAATTTCCTTATTTAAAAAAAGGACACACGGGCGATTTTGAGACTTTGGCAGCCTGTTTGAAAGACTGGATGTCTCTAAATTTCCTGCATCTTAATGAATCAAAGACTGAGATTATTGTTTTTGGTCCAGCATCCACTTCAGTTACTTTAAAAGCCAAGCTCACTCATCTCAGAACCGACATTAAACCATATGTTAAAACTTGGGCTTTATCATTGATAGTGACCTTAAAATGGACAAACAAGTCATTTAAATTGTCAGGTCCTGTTTTTTCCATCTTCACAAAATCTCTAAAATTAAGTAATTTCTAAATTTTAAGGACATACAAAAGGTCATTCATGCCTTTATTTTATCCTGTTTGAACTAGTGAAATTCACTTTATTTTGGCCTTAGTCAGGTGCCAAGAACCAGACTGAAACATAGGGGTGATAGAGCGTTTGAGGCAGCCGGTCCCAATCTTTGGAATAGTACCATTACACATCAGACACCTACTCTGTCTATTTTTAAGTCCAAACATGTACATTATTCTTGTAAAGATCTAACAAAAGACCAATATAAATAAACTATTAGTATACAGAAAACCTAATATTGAAATTATTTTTCTTAACAGCACAAAAATAGGATTAAGTATGGGGCAATCGCACAACATACGGAAAACAGTATCAAAAGCATCACAAAAAGGACATTTTCATTCATCTTTGCAACAAACTAATTTGTGGCTAAAATACAATGAATCAATGTCCACTGAAGATCTCCCTATCTTTTAGAAATGTTTATATGTAGAAACGTTTATAAAAAGTTTCCAAAATGGAAAAAAAATGTTTTCAGATACAGAAAGTTGAGATTTCCATTTAGTATCAGTTTTTCCTTTCAACTGATCCAAATGTAAAGTTTTAACACATATTGTATGTAATACAATATATATTTTTTCCCCTACAGAATCAAAAAATGCATAATTTGCTGCTTTGAAACTATCTGTATTTTAAAAAGTGCTATATAAATAAAGGTGGATTGACTTGACCCGTCTTCAGCCATGCTTTCGTAGCTTTTTCCAGCTTTGTGCATCTCTATAATGTGTCGTTAAGTGCTGTTGGGATGGAGGCATGATTTACACTAACCAATCTATTATGACTCCAGTCAGCTTTTGGAGAAGCTATTAATAGCAGAATATATTAAGTGAAGTTTCTAAATGTAATTTAGGGAGGAGCGAGCCCATCTAATCTTCCAATCAACAGCCAGAGTATATAAGCAGCTGCTTACCTCTCTTCAGTCTCAGCTGTTCCAGCATCCCTCCACCTCCCCAAACTCCACCTTCATCTCAGGTACCTTGCCCTATGTAATCATATCCTATATTTATTCACTGTGGGGGGTATATCAGAGCTCGAGTTGAAGCTGCTTCATCGAGCCCCTCCTCAGTGGACAGCAAGCCAAATTAGCTAACCTAATACCCTAAAGATTATAAGGGCAAACAAACTCGTTAAATAGGTTCACATACTTTACTATTACATAATTGAATACTCAGTGTCTTCAATAAAATTTAAAGTACAGGACATTTGATTCACAGGGACAGTCTGTAAAATAAATGGCATAAAGATTCTGTGCAAAACTGTTTGTACTTATTTCTATCATATATACCAAAATATTTAATTAAGAATACAATGACTTTCACTTTCTGCTTTGCCATGTGATTTCAGGGACCTGCTATGATGTGATTTCAAGGAACTGCATATCATGTGATTCCAGGGCAGCCTAAACAGGTCTGTGTAAATAACAGCAGAGTTCTTTCATTTTCTATTTGGACCTCTGGAGGAGGACTGAACAGAGATATCAACACTCAGGTCTGACTTTATTTGCTTAATAATATTATTAATTTTATAACTTTGACTTCAACTGTTTTATGTTACAGTTTTAATAATTGTAGTTGATTTCCATTTGTAATTATTTGATTGATATTGTGTATTTTATGTTTGAAAAAGTCACAACAAACACACGCTTGATGCAGAACATTTTGACAGGCTTTGAACATGCTGCAGTTGGCACCCTTGTTCTTTTGAATTGCATATTCTGGCAGGTGTAATGTTACAGAAAAAAATGCTTTTATGTGGAGAAATAGCCAAATAAATGTACTATATTAGAGTTTAGATTTTTTTAGCTAATTTTTTTTTTTAAATGGTCATTTTTTGTTTTTGACATCCAATATTAGCTGAAAAACAGACTCAATCTTTTAAAAATCTTTTTAAAAAATTAAATAAAATGCAAAATAATATTTCAGAAGATTGTAAGGTGGCATCTTCACTGTACTGTACACATATCTTCACCCCTCGCCCGCTCTATCTCAGGTCTGCACTGGGCGTGTCCGCCGTCTGGTCCCGCCACAACTGTCCGTACTGAACAGGTCAGTGATGACATTATACAGGCTGGCTGTTCCATAGTTGTGCAGCAGGATGCAGTGATAAATTAATACACACTAATTGTTTTCCCTGCATTTTTCAGCATTAAACACCTTTGGCGTGACATCCGGATGGCAGTCACAAACATCTACATTCATGCTGTTTCTTTTTTATATATATTATCTCTCCTTATATAGGCTACTCATTTCCTAATTTACATATTACCTTTAATTTGTATTTTACTGTCAGTGCTTTTATTTATTTATTATATGTATGTATGTATGTATGTTGTGAACTATATTGTCTAAGTAAATTTACAAAATAATTAGATATGTTTTATACAACTTAGTGTAACATTTAACAGTTAGAAAACTGCGTGCATGTGGCGTCACATTGAGGCGGGGCAATGTAAGTCAGTTTCATCTGATGCCTTTATGTCTGATGCCTTTTTGTTCGAGTCCGTTTTGTCCGATGCCTTATCGCACGAGACCTGAAGTCGTTTTTCCTGAGACCTGAAGCCTTTCAGTCTGAGGCGCAATGCTGTTTTGTCCGATGACTAAAGCCTTTAAGTTTGAGGCATGACACCTTTTCTTTGTATGACTGAGAAGTGAGGATGTCCTAGTATGTTCACCGTACATGGGCTGCTTCTCGTTTCTTAGCCATGTTTCCACCCTCCTTCAGTTTTGCCAGATTGGGTGGACGATTTAAGCCCAAAAGCTCACCAAAACCCGCTCACACCAACAAAAACTCACCCAAAACTTTATCTGCTAAAATAATTTGATAGAATTTTATTGCCATGCCAATCATGGTTAATAAGGACCATTTTTAACTCCTTAGGGGCTGTTTACATGACACAGAAACTGAAAAGAAATAACTTTATGTATTCTGGCCGTTCATTTACACAACAGTGTTTTGGGGGCTTGAATATGCAAGCTTTTGAAAACTTGTTTCAAAGTACAAAGTTTTGAAAACGAAGCCAAGATTTTTTTTTTTTTTACTCTTAAGTCAATTCTTAGCAGTGTTCTTGTGAGTAATTCTCAGAGACTTGATAATTACGGGCCTGATAACCATAGACACTTGTTCAATGGGGGGCAATCTCAGTAAATTGTTGTGATTCATGGCTTCACAGAGCTCTCCCCCCAGCGGTGAACCATTGAAGTTGTGAAACAAATTTGGCATTCTATAGAAATTGTAAAACAGTACATGATAGACTTTGGCATTGGAAACAGAAAACCCCTACAATATGAGAAAACACATTTCTCTCCAGTTCATAAATCATCACAGCTCTTTTTAAGTAAATTCATTGTCAGATATATCAAACACATCAAATGAATCCTTTATCATTTAAGATCATGTACCTATTACCCTCACTCACAATAATAATGGAAATATAAAAACAACACACAGATGGCGTATGAACAGATCACTGCTTCAAGATCAAGAATATGTTACCCATGCTGGCAAAATGAGTCATTTAAATTTGATCAAAATCTTTATACCTCTTCTTTTGACCCTAATGCTTCATCTTTGCTTTTTCATAAAATTCGATCTGTGATTCCTAAAATTAATGACCACAACAGAGAATTCTGTGAGGAACCCTTTAATATAGATGATCTTTATAATATAGTAAAAAGAATGCCAAATAACAAATCCCCAGGGCCAGACGGGTTACCCTTTGAATTTTTAAAGTCTTTTAGGAATCTATTAAGCATCTTCTTTACAAAGCTTATTGAGTGTGCAATGAAAGGTGAATTGGCAGAATCAATGAAACAAGGCCTCATCTCTCTTATACCCAAGCCTAATAAGGATAACAAATTTTTAGATAATTGGCGCCCGATCACCCTTTTGAATTCTGATTATAGGTTATTGGCTTCTGTATATGCTGAAAAGCTCAAACCTTGTTTAGCAGACATAATTTCTAACACTCAATCTGTTTTTTTAAAAGGTAGACATATCTCTAATAATATTAGATTAATCATAGATTATTCTGAATTTATAAACAAAGATGCGTTAATTTGGTTTATCGACTTCTATGAAGCTTTCGATACAGTTGAGCATTCCTTTATTTTTGAAGCCCCTTCTAAGTTTTGTTTTGGTAGATCCTCTTATTAAAATGATTCGTACTCTTTACAATGGAATTAATAGTTGTGTCTCCTTAGCTTCCGGCACTTCCCCCAGATTTTCTGTGGGTCGAGGTATTGGCCAAGGATGCCCCATTACCTTTTCTTTTTCTGTTGGCTGCCGAGCTACTAAGCTTGCATATAAAACACTCGAATATTGAAGGCATAAATATTGGAGAAAATTCTTTAATAATTAGTCAGTTAGCAGATAGTCTTTTTCTTAAAAATGAATCACAAGTCTATGTTGCCATAAGTAATTTTAATCTTTGTATGTACATGATTCAGATCAAGTTTCTGTCGATGGCATTACAGTTAAACGCTGTGTAAAATATCTTGGGGTCGATATTTGCAGATCAGGTTCAGAACGTCTTCATTACAATTTTCAGCCAAGGTTAGATAAAACTAGAAAAATACTATGCTGGCTGCAGAGAGACGGGAGAGTCCTGCTGACAAAGGCTGAGGGAATATCACGCCTAGTTTACCCTGCTCTTTCACTATATATTGATAATAAAACTATTATATCTATTGACTCTCTGTTCTGTTTTATTTGGAAAAATAAAACTGAATGTGTTCAAAGAAAATCCTTGGTAAGAAGTTACAAGGAGGGTGGTCTTAACGCTTTAGATTTTCAAACTATCAACCAGACATTCAAAATTAACTGGATTAGAGTTGTATTTCTAATAAATGATTACCCTGGTTTTGGATCCCTAACCTAATCTTCAAACACTGTGGTGACCTTAAATTCTTACTATCTTGTAATATTAAGTGCAGCAAATGACCTATCAAACTCTCGAATTTCCACAAACAAGCTCTAGAATCCTGGAAGATTGCTTTCAAACATATTTTTTCCCCACACACGTATTATGTGGAATAATGAAAATGTAACAAATCCATTTTTTTTTAAAGGAAAAAAAAATATATTTATTTCTAATTTGTTTAGTGCTCAAGGAGTGCTTTTCTCTTTTTCTGATTTTGTGTCTTTGAAAGGTGCTACAATTTCAGTAAGATTTTAATAAGGTGATTAAAAGTATTCCTGGAAGTTTAAAATCTTTGATTAAAGATTTGTTTAAACAATCGTATTCCTTCACTTGAATCAATGGTGTTCATGTATTAGATACAAAATGCAATAACTTCTTTATTAGAAATGATTTTTCTTCAAGAACCCTCCCTAAAGCACAATATAAACGGAGTATCTGTTATCCAAACTCTGATTTAAATTGATTAAAAGTAAAATTAAAGAACTCCATTTTAAAATTGATCTTAGGTATTACCCTTGTAATTTATTTTTGAGCAGGTTTTCTGAGAATGTATCTTTTTTATGTTCCTTTTGTAATTCTGAAGAAGAATCAACTCTACATTTGTATTATCAGTGCCCATTCTCTAAGTCCTTTTGGTCAGAAGTTACCATGTTAGTTTTCTTCAGCTAACAAACTGGTACAAATGACTGAATCTATCATTTTCTTGTCTGATTTTCATTCTAAGGATGTTACACTTGATTGCACTGTTTTACTGCTTTGTCATCTGGGTAATTTTCATCTGTACAAAGCCAGAATTATCCACTGTAAACCCAATTTTAGTTTTTACTTATTTTAAGAAAATGTCAAAACATTTCAAATCAAAGGTGTTGGAAATGTTTAACATCCTTGAATCTGTTGTAAAGAACCTTTAAATTTATAATTTTATTTACATTGACGAAATGTAATACTGTGTTAATTTAATTATTATAATCTTTTGTGATGTCCGTATGCCCCCTATTTTATTGTATTTTTTTCTCTCATTGTTGTTTTTATATGTACTTAATTTACAATTGAAAAGAAAATTGTGTTTCAATTTAGATGGACACATGAATTAACTCATGTACAACCTTTTTAACATGTTTGTTTGTATCTTATTTGTCCCTTTTTATTTTAATACAAAGATTATCTGGTAAAACAGTTAGATTTCTATGCACTTCTGTGATTTTAGACAATGCTGTGTGTGAACAGGACTTTTATTTTGGAGTGACGACATGACGTCATAAGACTGCGCCGAACTCCTGCATCTGCTGTGATTCTGCTGAAGAAAGGTTTGTTTCAAGAATTTAACCTGTTTTAATCAATAGAAACAGTTCAATTAATTATATATTTGTTTTTTTAAACGAATGATGTGAAATTAGTTAATTTACTATTTAATGTATTTATTTATCTAAGTGTAATGAAGGATATTTGTGTGAGTAAAGCTCATTCATTGATGAGAAACAGTAAACCTGTGTCTCATTTCTCTCTCTATGGGGCAGTTTCCCATACAGAGATTAAGCCTAGTCCTAGAATAAAATGGCCCTTTAAACCAGATTAACAGAAATCTGCTTTCTCTGACATGGTTTAAAATAGTCCTAGACTTTCTGGAGGAAGACAAGAGCTACTCCGCTGGTTGCATAAACCACTTAAGACTAGTCTTAAAAGTTAAGACACTAATGTTTTTCTTGAAGAGTGGTCCTAATTTTTTAAAGTCTGTTACATAAAAAGGTAGATTAGTGTAATTTGAATTGAAAAAATAACATTGATTACCCCTTTGTTAACTGCAAGATGGTCAAACTAGTTCTTAAGACACAGTCTTAATATAGTGACTAAGTTTATGCAACTGGCCCCTGCAGGAGGACTAAATTGAGGCTTAAATTAAACCTACCAGGAAGAGGTTTAACTTCAGATTATTATTGTGTTTCAAAGAAGACACATGTATTAACTATTAAATCCCTTGATTGAAGTGTACCATAAAGCCTACATGATTGGAAATGTGTATGTAACTGTCCGTAATTTATTTATTTGCCAAACGACGTTAATTTTCTTTAAATCTGCCAGTTACGGAGACTTCCGGGTAAGCTGATCTACAGCAGCTTTTGCGCCATCACGCTTTTGTTATGGAACGTCATCATTGTCGCGCGTTCTCATTGGTTTGCTGGCCGATGGCGGATTACATAGCAGGATAAGCTGTGAGCGGATCGCTCGCCCAAGAGGAAAAATGAGCTGCTGCCAGATCTCGATCACCGTAAATCACATTGTATTTGATACAAATCTAACTAGACTTAGCCAAATGGGGAAACAAATCATAACTAAAACTATTTTCATAGTATTTCATTTTTCTCCATAGAGATTTTCTTTATGAAAACTTCTACAGTCCTACTGTATCTAGGTTTATCAGAGGATGTTAATCGATAGTCTGTGCGTTTGTTAAAAGTCAGTTTGCACAATTTCAACTTATTTTTTTCAAGAATAATTATATTTTTATTTATTATAGCCTTCTTATATTTATTATAATTACATTTTTTATTTATAGTAGGCTGCTAATACTTATTGTGTTATACTTATTTTTAATTATTAGTTTAAAAAATACTTATGGCATACATTTAAATTGACATGGTGTTTTTTATTTGTCGTGTCTGATTTAGATCCGTGTCCTAAATTGATACGTTTAAAGGTGAAGTATGTTGTTTGTGTGACACTAGCGGATTACAAAAATACAGCATATTTTGCAAACGCACTTTCACCTGTTGTGCCTCAATCGACTCAAACATCACCGAAGCTCTTACAGGTGCTTGTGAAGGCACGTCTCCACAGGTAAATGTAGGCTACTCTCAGTAAAAGGTCCAACATATTAGAAATACTTTTCACTGTGTTGCTATTTGTTATGAGCAAGCAAATGAGTAAACTAACACTGAGAACACGAGCATCTCGCATATTAGCCCTAAACCGGTACATTCTAAAACGATTAACGTTAAAAACGTGGCTCAATTTACTAAGACAAACAAACCAAACTTACTAAACACAATATTAATAAAGCATATATGTACAGAAAAGCAGATGAGCCCAGAATATGAACGCAACACGTTTAATTAAACATTTTCCTCCCTTAAGAAAATGCTTAACGTGGCTTAATGTATTATTAAGACAGTGACATTAAAAGACCAAACTTAGTAAACACTAAACTAATAAAGCATAGTATACAGACAAAAATGGTTTGTGCAGAATTTGATCTTTTAATATCACTTAGTAGCCTAGGCTACATTAAGCGATGTTAAAAGGTTTTTCTTTATAACGGTTTTCTATGGGAGGAAAACACAACCTGTAATTAAACGAATTGCATTCATATTGTGGGCTCAATTGCTTTGCTGTACATACTTTATTAATGATATAACGTAACATAACTGCATCGGCCACATTATTTTACATGACGCACCACCCAGCATACCCAGCATAAGTCACCGCCCACTGATATATATATATATATATATATATATATATATATATATATATAATAATAATATTTTTATGCTGTATTTTTATATTTTGATTTAACACCATTGTTTCGGGTTCAAATGTGATTGCTTCATGTTAAATGGACTTGAAATGGTTACTAGAACTCACTTAATGTTTTCATTTTGAAATAACATGTTTCAGTCAAGTAACCCAATCAAACAGGACTTTCACTTCCCATCATGCTTTGCACCAGGCTGAATTGGGAGAGTAAAGGGGGTCGCACACCGGACGCAACTCGCAGGTATCGCACACCGGCCGCGCACATTATATACGCGCGAGCTCAATTTTGAATTGACTCCTGATAGAAGAGTTTTACGTCGACGGGGAAACGTTACATATGCCTATGCTTTAATATTTCGCACTGAGGTTACTGTACATGGAAAAATGACACAACAGAGCAAAATGAAAGAAAAGGCTACGTTTATTATACATTTTTAGACTTTATTCAAGCTGTTAAACTAAGAATGTAAAACTGATGTATCTTTCAGCACAGGGTGAAGTCAGTATGTACATTAACGACATTTTGAGATAAATATAATATAAATTTAATGTAAAACAATGTACATGGCGCTCTGTGGCGCGGCAGGATTTTGAACAACTTCCTGAGTCGTAGCTGGGCGCCGCGGACAGGCGCCGAATGTCACCGCCGGTGTGCGTACACTCATAGAAAACAATGCGTTCGAATTTTAAAGACGTGGCGCGGCGCGGCGCTGAGCTTCGCGTCCGGTGTGCGACCCCCTTAAATGTTGAAAAGGTGTTATTTTATGCATTTTTTATAAAGATGAGAATATGGAGAGACTTCTTACTGTTTAATGTTCTATTATGTAAAAGTTTTTGTTATGTTAGTGTTTTTTGGAGATTACCGTTGTGGTGAAGTGTAGAGCTTGTGCTTGGGTTGAGCACCTGCTAACAAGATTCGCCTTTTTATATATAATGAAGCAACCATTATGACAGTGTTTTGGATCAAACCAGTATCATTTCTAGACTGCCAACACCAATTATCACATGTGTAAAAAGGTTCGTTTAGTTTGTTGCTATGTAAAGGTCAAAACAAAAGCACTGAAAATCATCGGACTAATATATATATATATATATATATATATATATATATATATATATATATATATATATATATATATATATACAAAACACACACACATAATTCATCTATTTAAATAGAATTCATTACAAACAGATTTCTAGGCATTTCTCTTTTTTCACAGCTGATGTATTTTGCTTGCTTTAAAAAAAACGTCTCTTGTTTAGTAAATTTTTTTTTTTTTTTGGATTGCAGTCTTTTTTACTGCCATTGTTTTCCTTGGATTTCCTTCTCAGTTCCATGCAATTTTAAGCTTTTCTTGGTTCATTCCATGTTTTACAGGAAACCTCTCTCATGCTAATTCAGATTAGCACAGTTGGTTTTAAATCAGTCTAGTTTATTTTAATTCAAGACTCCATAGTCCAGGTTTTAGTAATCTGTACTTAATCTGTGTTTCAGAAAGACATTTTTTAAGCCATGATTAACTATTCTAGATTAAGGCCTATCCTGGCTTAATTTAAACCCTGTCCGGGAAACTGCCCCTATATATCATAAATCAGTTTATCATAAACATGAGTTCAGTCTCTTTTCAACTCCGAATCAATTAAATCAATTACTTTGAGAAATGACTCGGTGAATCACGGCACGTGCTGCTCAAACAGTGAACATGAACGAGAACAACAAACGCTAACTTACAAACAAACTGTTTTCATCAAAGAGTAATCATTTAAATATTATCTGTAATTCATTAAATACCAAGTGTAGATCATTAATGTCTAAATATGAAGTGTTTATTATAGTGTTAGTTTTGAGTGTTTTTTGTCTAAACCATTAACTTAATTACTTAATAATGTTAATTATTCTTTTCTTAAAGATGGTGTTTATTAAAGACGAGGCTGAAGACATGAAGATTGAAGAAACATTCAGAGTGAAACATGAAGATACTGAGGAACAAACAGGTTGGTTTTATTCTCACAGCTGAACTCATTTGATCCTTAATAAAATGTCCAGCTCTACAGAAATAGAGAATATTTTGAGTAACATTAAACCCAATATCTACTTCTAAATAGAGAACAATGGAAAAGTAAAGTTTTTCTGTTCATGCTCAAAAGTGCTGTACTAACATTTTAACATACCTGAACATAGCAGTAATTGAACATTAAAGTAATAGTTCACCCAAAAATGAAAATTATCCCATGATTAACTCACCCTCAAGCCTCCTTAGGTGTATATGACATTCTTCTTTCAGACGAATACAATTATTGACCTTATTCTGAATAAGACAATATTATGATTAAGGTGTTTACATGAGTTGGTTTTAGAATATTCAGTGCTTCCCACAGGTTTGAAATATACTCGCGGTGGTAGCTGGGTGAATGGTCTACTACATGTGACAAACAAATAATGTGTGATTTATAACAGTATTTTTGTTCATTGAAATTCATTTTAATTACGTAGCATACTATTACATTTAATTACACACTATTATGCATTATTATGCATTGTAAATTATGCAAAATTACAGCATTTAAATGGTTCTCCTTTTCCTATGTTCTCCTTGCTATGTCATATAGTGTCTCTCTCAGTGAATGGGACACAGATTTTACTAGTAAAATTTATAAAATGAATAATATATGTGTCAAATAATGTTCTTAGTCTTTTCTTCCTGTGGGGGAGACTACAATAATTTACCATGAATTAAATGGAAACCAAATTAAATACAATTTATTGTGTAACCAAAATACCAATAATGCCCAAAAGAAAAAGAAAAAACTTAGCGTGTGACTTTTAATTATAAACAAGCCCGAAATACACTGGGACTCTTATTTTGAAATGTCTGTACTATTGCAGGCTGATCCTTTAGATTCTTACAACCGTATAAAACATTTTATATAAACGCCATAAAGTAGACATTGTAATAATTCATCAACTTGAGTTCATTAGCAGTCGCTTGGCATAAATCTGTGCTTTTCATTGATTGAGAATCATTTTAAAGCAGTCTGAAGCGCTGTTGCGTAAGCTTGTAGAACGCGCAACAGCGGCGCCTTGTGACTTTGCAAAATGCAGCGCCCGTGGGAATGTTAGCGGGAGTAAACAGTTCTGACGCAAACATAACAAGCAGGTACGAAACGACTAGTTAATCGATCACGGATGGTTTCATTATCTTGGGTGGATATAAAAGTATAAGAGGATAAAAATAATAAAAGCAAAAATGTGTCTCCAAATATACTTGGGCAGCCGTTAATATACCTGGGTGGCCCGCCCAAGTAAAGTCTATGTGTGGGAAGCACTGATATTCCTTTAATGTTCCCGTTTTACATGTTATAGAACGTAGAACGATTAATGGCAAACGTCATTACGTCCCTACGGCACGCCATCCGACGTCCTCTACAGAATTTCAGATATCACCACACAGTTCGTCTTCGTTATGGTACCATATACAGTTTTGGGTGTTTCATTTTTAATTTTACAAAAGCAAATAGATATGGAGCCCTGCATATGAATTCAAGAAAAATATAAATAAATTGTGCGTGCATGATTTATAAATCGAGGGAAAAAATTACTAAACCGTGCGCGCAATTTGGTAAATGGAGGGAATGAATTAGTAAATCTCTCGCACGATTTAGCCTACTATTTATTTTCCCTCTCATGTCTGGGGCTCTGTAAATAGATGACGGTGGATACAAATTCTCCAGCAACAGACCTCCTATGCACTTTAATTCAGCAACATTTCATTCATGCCACCACGACAAACTCAGAGGTACTGGAAGAGAGATGAGGTGAGAGGAATTTGATTTGTGGCTTTCTTGCTTTAACCTTGCTCTCTTGTTTGCCGTCAAACAGTTGACCACTGTCACGTGTGTTTATTATGTGTCCTGTAGCAAAGTGCGGCGAAAACTCCCACATGACGTTAATAGCGTGATTAAGGTGTGTACATGTCTATAATGCACTCCAATAATGCGACTAAATTAGGAATACTCCACCTGTCTTAATTCGATTTGTGTTCACTACGAGTATGACTTTAGTTGGATTAAGGTAATCAAAAATAGCTGTTTACATGGTAGTTTCTTAATTGGAGTATTGTCTTAATCGTGTTGATATCGGAATATTGTTGTCCATGTAAACATACTCAATGAGATATTTTTACCAAGCTTGACACACTATATTGCCAAAAGTATTGGGACACCCCTCCAAATCATTGAATTCAGGTGTTTCAATCACTTCCATGGCCACAGGTGTAACAAATCAAGCACCTAGGCATGCAGACTGCTTCTACAAACATCTGTGAAAGAATGGGTCGCTCTCAGGAGCTCAGTGAATTCAAGCGTGGTACCGTGATAGGTTGCCACCTGTGCAATAAGTCCATTCGTGAAATTTCCTCACTACTAAATGAAGAGTTTGGTTCCGAAACGCAATGACTCCATTTTGATTAATTTGAGTAAAAAGGTGGCAAGGTGAAAACCACCATTTTCTGTTTCAAACTTTCACATAGCATCTTTTGGTTATAAAAACATTAAAAATTCAAATCTACATTTTGATTTTAAAAGGTTTATTATAAAAACGGATTATTTTTTTCCCCAAAATGCAATAAATCCATGACACGCTTTTTTTTTTTTTTTTTTTCAAAATGCAATTAATCAATCAATATAAAATTTATTTTTTAAATTGAAAATACACATCAAAGTACATGACAAATAATTAATTTATAACATTAACAATATTCACATATATGACAGCCTCTGAACTTTATCAATGCTAATCTTATATACAGGCATTTTACTAAAATTACATTGTCATCGCTCCCAAAATGAATTCAAAGAGTCATATTGTTAATGTTATAAATTAATTATTTGTCATTACAGATTAAAGAGTATCTGACACCACCGCACGGTTAAAATAAACACATTTGCTGAGTACATTGGTATTAAAAACGGCTTTTAAAAACTGTTCATGATTCAGTTTTGTGGACTGCAACAGAAGTTTGAGTCTGTCTTGGAACAAGCAACAGTCGGCATTGTTGTTCCTCCCGACTCGAGTAGCTCATCTTCTTAATCTCCTCACGTAAATGATTACATTTCGATGTCTTGCGTTTCTTCCCCATCGCAGAAACCACCACAGGTTCATCAATGCCGTCAAAAGTATTCATTTTTCTGTTTTTGTTGATCACAAAGTACAAAGCAGATAAGGAAAACTAGGATGCCGGGTGTATTCAGAGCACCGCCATTACTGTTTACAGTGCGTGGAATGGTGCGCTGTGATTGGTTGAGCGGATATATCGCGTTCTGCAAAAAAAGGAGACTTTTGTCGTGTTTTGGAAAGAAAGGGAGGAAACATGACAGAATAACACGACGGATATCGCATTTTGCGCAAAATTAATGACTTTTCAATACCGACATACAGGTGCTGGTCATATAATTAGGATATCATCAAAAAGTGAGAAGTGAGTGTGAGAGTGGCTTAAATAGTGAGGGAGTGATTGGCTGCAGGTGCGCGGGTGATCAGTCCCAGGTATGTGGGTGCCTGGGAAATGTAGTCCAAAGGGAGTTAATATTCGGGTGACAGCTCCCTCTGGCGGTTAGGGAGAGCTGGTGCAGGTGACTCAATCGTGACAGATATATTTCAAATGTTTCTTTCTTTTAATTTTGATGATTATAACTGACAACTAAGGAAAATCCCAAATTCACTATCTTAGAAAATTAGAATATTAACTAAGACCAATACAAAGAAAGGTTTTTTAAAAATCTTGGCCAACTGAAAAGTATGAACATGAAAAGTATGAGCATGTACAGCACTCAATACTTAGTTGGGGCTCCTTTTGCCCGAATTACTGCAGCAATGCGGCGTGGCATGGAGTCAATCAGTCTGTGGCACTGCTCAGGTGTTATAAGAGCCCAGGTTGCTCTGACAGTGGCCTTCAGCTCTTCTGCATTGTTGGGTCTGGCATATCGCATCTTTCTCTTCACAATACCCCATAGATTTTCTATGGGGTTAAGGTCAGGCGAGTTTGCTGGCCAATTAAGAACAGGGATACCATGGTCCTTAAACCAGGTACTGGTAGCTTTGGCACTGTGTGCAGGTGCCAAGTCCTGTTGGAAAATGAAATCTGCATCTCCATAAAGTTGGTCAGCAGCAGGAAGCATGAAGTGCTCTAAAACTTCCTGATATACGGCTGCGTTGACCTTGGACCTCAGAAAACATAGTGGACCAACACCAGCAGATGACAAGGCACCCCAAACCATCACTGACTGTGGAAACTTTACACTGGACCTCAAGCAACGTGGATTGTGTGCCTCTCCTCTCTTCCTCCAGACTCTGGGACCCTGATTTCCAAAGGAAATGCAAAATTTACTTTCATCAGAGAACATAACTTTGGACCACTCAGCAGCAGTCCAGTCCTTTTTGTCTTTCGCCCAGGCGAGACGCTTCTGACGCTGTCTGTTGTTCAAGAGTGGCTTGACACAAGGAATGCGACAGCTGAAACCCATGTCTTGCATACGTCTGTGCGTAGTGGTTCTTGAAGCACTGACTCCAGCTGCAGTCCACTCTTTGTGAATCTCCCCCACATTTTTGAATGGGTTTTGTTTTACAATCCTCTCCAGGGTGTGGTTATCCCTATTGCTTGTACACTTTTTTCTACCACATCTTTTCCTTCCCTTCGCCTCTCTATTAATGTGCTTGGACACAGAGCTCTGTGAACAGCCAGCCTCTTTTGCAATGACCTTTTGTGTCTTGCCCTCCTTGTGCAAGGTGTCAATGGTTGTATTTTGGACAACTGTCAAGTCAGCAGTCTTTCCCATGATTGTGTAGCCTACAGAACTAGATTGAGAGACCATTTAAAGGCCTTTGCAGGTGTTTTGAGTTAATTAGCTGATTAGAGTGTGGCACCAGGTGTCTTCAGTATTGAACCTTTTCACAATATTCTAATTTTCTGAGATACTGAATTTGGGATTTTCCTTAGTTGTCAGTTATAACCATCAAAATTAAAAGAAATAAACATTTGAGATATATCAGTCTGTGTGTAATGAATGAATATAATATACAAGTTTCACTTTTTGAATGGAATTAGTGAAATAAATCAACTTCTTGATAATATTCTAATTATATGACCAGCACCTGTACAATACTGATTTTGGCGGAAATGCAATTTTTTTTTTTAAATGGCGTTTATCACTTTTGGAACCAAACTCTTCAAAAATTCCATGGTCAACTGTTAGTGGTATCATAACAAAGTGTAAGCAATTGGGAACAACAGCAACTCAGCCACGAAGTGGTAGACCACGTAAAATCACAGAGCGGGGTCAGCGCATGCTGAGGTGTACAGTGCACAGAAGTCGCCAACTTTCTGCAGAGTCGATAGCTACAGACCTCCAAACTTCATGTGGTCTTCAGATTATTTCAAGAACAGTGCGTAGAGAGCTTCATGGAATGATGTGAAAAATACAGAAGAGATGAAGAATGTACAGTGGTGGGTACCTTTGTACCAGGTTTGTAAACCACTGGTGTATTGAGTATAAGATCTTTAGACGGGATGGCCAACTCGGGTCCTGGAGGGACACTATTCTGCAGAGTTTAGCTCCATCCCTGATGAAACACACATGCAAAATTTAAGCCAACCTCAAAATTTAACCCCAAGTCTCTGCAGACTTCAGTTTCAACCCTGCTCCAACACTCCTGTCTGTAATTATCAAGCAACCCTGAACACCCTGATTATCTGGTTCAGGTGTGCTTGATTGGGGTTGGAGCTGAAATCTGTAGGATTGTAGCTCTCCAGGAGCAGGTTTGGACACCCCTGGTATAGATCATACATGTCGTTGGTTTTGATGCTTTAAATGTCTAAATTGTTTTATGTCTCTTTTTGCCCTAGAACTAATGACACTGAAAGAGGGGAGTCATGAACTTAATGAAAGGGAAGAAGAGAAAAAACATAATGATTTCATGACTGGGGAAAGAGCGACACAGGCTGAAAAGTCTTCCTCACGAAAAAGAGCTCAAAAGACAGGAACTAAAAGTCATTTCACCTGCCAACAGTGTGGAAAGAGTTTTAAACAACATAGATACCTTAAAGTCCACTTGAGAGTTCACACTAGAGAGAGCCCCATCACTTGCCAACAGTGTGGAAAGAGTTTCACACGTGAAGACAACCTTAAAGTCCACATGAGGATTCACACAGGAGAAAAGCCTTACACCTGTCAACAGTGTGGAAAGAGTTTCAGTCAAAAAGCATACCTTATAGACCACATGAGAATTCACACTTTAGAGAAACCTTTCACCTGCCAACAATGTGGACAGAGTTTCAGTCAAAAAGGAAACCTTAAAGACCACATCAGAGTTCACACTGGAGAGAAACCTTTCACCTGCCAACAATGTGGTCAGAGTTTCAGTCAAAAAGGAAGTCTTAAAGTCCACATGAGAATTCACACTGGAGAAAAGCCTTATACCTGCCAACAGTGTGGAAAGAGTTTCCCTGTAAAAGGAAGCCTTATAGTCCACATGAGAATTCACACTGGAGAGAGCCCATTCACCTGCCAACAGTGTGGAAAGAGTTACAAAGAAAAAGGAAAACTTGAAATCCACATGAGAATTCACACTGGAGAAAAGCCTTACACCTGCCAACAGTGTGGAAAGAGTTTCAGTAGAAAAGGAAGTCTTACAGCCCACATGAGAATTCACACTGGAGAGAGCCCATTCGCCTGCCAACAGTGTGGAAAGAGTTACAAAGAAAAAGGAAAACTTGAAATCCACATGAGAATTCACACTGGAGAAAAGCCTTACACCTGTCAAGAGTGTGGAAAGAGTTTCAATGCAAAAGGAAATCTTACAGTCCACATGAGAAGTCACACTGGAGAGAGCCCATTCACCTGTAAACAGTGTGGAAAGAGTTTCAGTCGAAAAGATAAACTTAAAACCCACATGAGAATTCACACTGGAGAAAAGCCTTATACCTGCCAACAGTGTGGAAAGAGTTTCACTGTAAAAGGAAACCTAATAGCCCACATGAGAACTCACACTGGAGAAAAGCCTTACATCTGCACTCTGTGTGGGAATGGCTTCGCACGGGAACTAAGCCTTAGGGAACACATGAATATTCACACTGGAGAGAAGCCTTTTACATGTGATCAGTGTGGAAAGAGTTTCAGACATAAATTGACCCTTTATAACCACATGAAAATTCATACCGAAGAGAAGCCATTCATTTGTGATAAGTGTGGTAAGAGTTTCAGATTTAAAGGTAACCTTAAGAGCCACACGAGGATTCACTCGAAAGAGAACTCTTTTAGAAGTCGTCACTGTGGAAATAGCAGAATTGTAAAGAGTACCTAAAAATAATACTTGAATAAAAGTTCAGATACCTTATCTGCTTCATCTCCTAAATCAAACACCTTTGATTCACAACTACCTGCTAATGTACTCGCATTCATGTAAAGTAGCCTTGTTGACAAGTTTGGGTGGGTAAAGGCAAACATACAAGATATAATACCTTCAATGCCATCTTTATAGCAGAAACAGCTGCAGAAAATGTATTGGATTAAAAAGAACATTTACTTGTTCAAAAATGTAGTCAAGTAGAGAGTAAAAGTTGCTAATATCTTTGATACAAAGTAGCCAAGAAGATACTTAAGTACAGTAACTAATTGCATTTACTCAAATACTTTACACTAATGGGAAATAGTTTCACAGACAGGAAAACTATGAGAATCATGTAATAACTCACACCAGAGAGTTCCCATGTCTTCAGTGTGAGAAGAGCATCCCATATCAAAAAGACCTGTGCCTCTTAAGAATAGTCTTAAGCTTTGACTTAAGTGTCAAAGAATTCTTAGTAAAAAGTAGGACTTTTTCTAAGAGTAAGAGACTTTTATAAAGAAGCTAAAAACAAATTTCAGTAAAGTCTAAGACTAATTAAGTGCTGACTGAGGTGGTACTTTAGTGTGGTGAATTAAGGACTAAAAATGATGTCAACTGTAATGACAGATAAATCAGACACAATTATTTGTCATATTTAACAAATAATCTTTAAAAGGACCAACTTGGGCAAGGGCCTCAGTAACCATGGATACCAACTGATAAGGTGGTTTATTGCCCTCCCAGCCATCTGGAAAAGCAGAAGCTTCATAGCCCTTAAAACCTATATCAGGTTTGGGGTTTATGAGTTTGTATTTTGAAGATTTAAATGCTTGTGTATATGATATGTTGATACCTATGCAACATATTAGAATGACAAGAATCTTTAATAGTTTGTTCTTCAATAACCCAGCCAAATACATAGGCAAACACCCTGCTACAGACACAATGAGCCATAAAAAAAAATCCACAGAGGAATTTCCCACAAGGAAATTCTACCTTTCTCATTGGTCAAGTCAACCCTAAGAGGTGCGACTTCTCCCAGACCTTAAAAGCCCCCACCCAGTTCTTTCCCTCTCTCTTGCTCCTGACTGATTCTCTGTAGCTCCTGACCGCTCTGTGGCCTCATAGGCCTTGACCTGCCCCAGCCATGTGCTTACCTAGAAAAAAGAGAGAACTCTTCCCCAAGACAAAGACAAACCCAGACTGCAAGTTTACTATTATTTCTACATTCAACGCAGAAGAAATCCATTGCAACTTCAGCACCATCGGACCAAACTCTTAAAGACTCCCTGTGGTGAAAATCTAATTTTTAATGTTAACTAATGTTTACATGTGGTGTTTTTAATATGCTTTAAGACAAACCATGTGCAAATTCATGAGTCAGCACCATTGCTCGGTATTTACTGTTTAAAACTGCAGTGAAAAAGTCTCAAACCCGTGGTTTGAAATCAAAGGAAGGCATATTTACATTGCCTGAATCATTCCTTGCTCTCTATACAGTGCACTACTTGCCATTCACCATGTAGAAATTAGTAAATATGTGAAGAAATTACCAATTTCAGCTGCAGCTTTAACGTCTGTAAGGGGTCGTTCACACAGAAAGCGTTTTTCTATGTAGACATGCACTTGATGGAAGTGCATGACCGTTGCAGTGCCTCGTACATAACCGTAGGGCTGGATGATTATGGCCTAAAATCAAAACCTCAATTAATTGAACATTTTACCTTGATTACGATTAATGAACGATTATTTTGTTTCTGTTTTTTTTTTTTTTTGCCCTAATAGTTCACTGACAAGGTTTGTACTGTAAATGTGATTGACTGTTAAAGGTGGGATATTTTTTCCTATTGAAAGATTGATCTGACATAACAGCTCACTTTCAGCAGTTATTTTATCTATGGTTTCGTAACATTTCTTACAGATTTCTGCTCGTTGTAAATCATATAAAGATAAATTAGCACAGTACCAGTACGTAATGAGAGCGATTGCGTGTGTGAATTAGTCATACCATCTCTTTATTAATTGTGAAGCTGTGGGTTGTAAATAGTTACTTCAAAAGCAGAAAAATATATGCTATAATGAGTTTTAAGTTTCTAAGTTACTTTAGTGATAAATAACATGACGGCACTGACAACTAGTTTCTGCGCTCCTCTCTGTGCGTGCGATCTTCACATTTTGTGCAGCTACTGTTTGTATGAGTGTTCGTGCCACAGTGCAGCTGCATGAGCACGGTAGCTCGATATAATAATACACATCCGATCGTCTAAATCGCTTGAATGTCCAAACTGGCAAACCTTAAAACACATACAACTGACAAAGTTTAGTAAAAATGCAAGGCTCACCGCTCGCGCACCGTCTCTGTGTTGACTCTGCGTTCACGGCGTGTTGCCTGGATGGGGCGGAGTCACGTGGCTACACACGTGGTAGTATGTTTTTAAGTGGGAAGTATTAACAGGATTAAAAAATGAAATAACCGACATGGGAAAATTACGTCGGTTAGAGGTTCAGAATTTTGGTTTCGATTACTTTTCAATTAATCAGCCCTACATAAGAGCCGCGTTTTTAAGACGCCGTGTCAAGTTAAAAGAATTTCAACTTTTACACACAGCGCTGTTCATCAGTGTCAGTTCCAAAACAGTGGACCAATCAGAAGAACTCGGAGGCGGGGCAAGCGTTGCAAGCTTCTGTTTACAGTACTAAGTTGGCATGACAACTGTTCCATGTCAAAACTCGTTTTTATCAATTCTGCTGTTTGCCTATTTCTATTATTTAAGTTATTGTTGTTATTGCATCACGCCTCAAAAGCGTATCTCGAGACCCTCATGTTCTACGCTGCGCTTTTTTAAAAACCATTCCTGAGCGCTGCGTCTCGAGTTTTTATACGCAAAGACGCGTTCTGTGTGAATGGCCCCTAAGAGTGTAGGAGGAGGCAGGACTTCAGATTCTAGACAGCATTTGATTGGACCAAAGATTTGACGAGAAACTGAAGTGAGATGTGATGTCATGAAAATCCGAAACAGCGTGCCGCTTTGCCAGCAGCCGGATCAGTTCGTCGCTCTCAAGCAGCTCTGTTCTACATGCCTTTTCCTTCTGCAGCTGCAGTTGGAAAATAAAAGAGCATAATTTCTAATGAGCAGATTTCTCGCGCCGTTGTTTCAATCTCCCTCTGCACATGGATGACGGGCACAGTGAGCGCGTGCGATGTCTGGGCAAGTCCCACACAGAAGCCACACTCACTGAAATGACCTGCTCTTATTGCGAGAGCATGAGTGTAGCCTCCGGATAGCTTTTCAGAATGCGACTCTGTCCCTTGTGCCCTCCCATTTTTCTTTCTCCCAGGAGACCTCTCAAACCCATCCTCGACCTCAGATATTTGAATCCGGCCCTGATAAAGTGCTCATTCAAGATGATTACTTTCAAACAGATCTTCTCGCAAATTTGCCCAGGAGATTGGTTCTTTTCTCTGGGCTATCTCTGGTTCCCTACACTTTACGAAGTGCATGGATGCGGCTCTCTCCCCTCTGAGACAGATGGGAGTATGCATTGTTCAGGCTTGTTATGGCCCAGTCAGAGATGGAGCTAGTGTCACACAGAACCCTCCTCCTCAACCACTTAGAGTGCTTGGGGCTCAGGGTCAATTTTCCCAAGAGCTCATTATCTCCCAGCCAACGGGTCTCCTTCCTGGGTATAATTCTCGACTTAACCTGCATGAAGGCTGTAATCTAGCCAGAGCAATCCCTTACAGAGGACGCTAGGTCTCATGAGCTCAGCATCACCAGCCCTGCAGTTGTGTCTGCTTCATATGCGCCCACTCCAGTTCTGGCTGAAACCTCGAGTCCCGCCCCAAGCCTGGCAGCTGAGAGCAGCACACAATCAGGGTGTATTGAACACAGGGGTGGACATGCTGTCCCGGAGCAACCTTCCCACAGAGGAATGGTCGCTTCACCCCATTATAGTCCAGGGAATTAGGGATGTCTTCGGAAGGGCAGAGGTCAAACTCTTTGCCTCACAAGACAACTATCGTTGCCCAACTTATTTTTCAAAGACCAGGGATGTGCCGGCCCACGTTTGGCCTAGCCCAAGAAAATGCTATTTTAAAAAATGTATAAGAATATAATTAAGTGCATACATTTCTGTGATTCATTTGGCAAAAAAGTTTTGCTGACTATGCATTTTATGATCTAAGACAAGTGCAACTTTGGTGTTGTGTATCTTTTTTTTTTTATACTTCTTGTTAGCAGTTTTTCATCGTCAGGCCAAACCATTATCTTTGCTTTCCCGTTCCATTCCGTGCCGATCCGAGCCGAATATGGTTTCGTTTTCCACTGTGGGGCTGATAACGATGATCTTCAGTCGTTGCCTTAGTAACACAAGATTTTACACACGATATGCTATCTAAATAGTGACCACGTTATGTAGGATGATCAGTTATTTCTTTTAATTGTATGATTAATTTGTGTTAATGTTGCTTAAATATCATGTTTAGCAAGCTACGGAGAAACTGGCAGCCAGACAAGTGACTGTTTCTGATTGATGACGTCACTACTCGCATTCTAGCAGTAGCCTATGGTTCGGCACGGTTGGCTAATTCCGATGACTACGTTGTCTTCAAGTCACCGATTTTTCGGGATGCACTATACTATGAGCACTTGTTCACTGCCTGATTGAAAAAGGCTTCAGTAATCAGAGAAAAAGGAGTTTCCCCCCGTAGCGTCTTGTTTTAGAAAGACAAATGATGCAGTTCTCGTTCTGTATCTAAGGGAACCGAGGTTACATTAGTAACCGAGTACTTTCATTATGTAGTTACTATGGTTTTATTTCAAAAACCAAAGTAAAACAATGGTTCTTTTGTACTTACTATGTTTTTACTACAAAAAACATAGTTTAACAATGGTTACTTTAGTAAAACCATAGTTTTATAAAAAGCATGGTTACTACAAAAAATCATGGTTGAGTTTCATAAGGGTGAGCGTTTGTAAGGATACTGATTGTTAGAAGGCAGCTGTCTGACTCTGAGATGAAGAACAGGAACGATGTGTAACATTAGCAACACATTAGTAGCTGTTTGATAACGTAGTCAAGCAAAAGCCTAATTATGTTAATTAATATTAATTAATGACAGAACCGTCACAAGGGCTGTGCCAAGTGTGCGAGCGCACAGGGGCTCGCGCCAAAGTAAAGTGATGGCTGACTTGAAGTAAAGCCAATAAAGTTCATGTTTTTGTCCTTCGAAACACTGTAATACTATAAAACATAGCTAAAACAATATTGCTCTGAGCGTGTGACCGTGATTCATGTGCATATTCAGTCAGTGTGGAATCGCACTTAAAGTTTTGAGAGAGATATTCAGTCCATTATAAATTCGAGAGCAGTCCAAACATTTTGCAAAGGCGTTTTACTAATTCATAATTTAAAACACAATTTAAGCGTCAGAAAATATGAGCAGTTCAGTTGCAGAGCTGTTAAACTGAATATACGAAGCTAAGCAAGATTTTTTCTTAAATATCCACAACACAAAACAACAAATTACTCGTCACTACAGCAACAGTATACTGGAGTGAGCGAGTGGAGGTGGGGCTAATTTGCATATTCATTGATCCGTGTATATTAAATGAGGCAAGGGTGTAGAGTTATATTCAAGCTATTTTAAGGCATGAAGAAATTTTTGTTCACTTGAATTTTTTTAAAAATGTCATTTTGGTGATCAAAGATGAGTTTTAAGATAACAGGTACAACATAAATATTACAAAAAATATGCAAATGTCATAGGTCATATATATTGTCAGTCTGTGTGTCTTTTTATCATTCAACCCTGTGATTATTCAGGTAGGGTCAGGATAGTCAGATCTACCTCAATCATAAAGTTCATGATGGCAGCTGTTATTAGTTCAGCTAATATAAAATATATCAGAAATATAAAACAGAATGGGAGTCTGTGGAGTAAAAGGCTTCCTCAGATGCTGAACTGCATTTGTAGAAAGATAAATGATCGCGGGATGCGTAACAGCATCTCCAATATTGCTGGATAATGCTAGATTATAGAGCTTAAGATGATTTAAGTTTTAACTGCTTTGTATCGTATCCAATAAAATAAGTATTTTTATTGTTACAACCGCCTCCTGTGAGACTCACGTGAGAGTGCGCGCACACACACACCTCATTTGCATGTAGTTCACACTTTAATTCATCCTCTCTAATCTACAAGTAGCCTATACTGGTGATTATACTGGATTTAATACGGATTGCTGCTTTGATATCTTAAATATGAGTTGATTCTGTATTATGACGACAACCCTGCTTTGTGCTGCTCTTTGTTTCGAAAGGTTTTGTGATCATTGTCTCTGACCTAATTTCACTACTGCAATCAATGTACTTATTATTAGAAAATCAAACTTTTAGTTCATATATATTATATTGCTGTAGTAATTTAACAGCAGTGGTTGATGAAGATGAGTGTCATTAGTGTTTGTTTTTGTATTATTGGTGTTTTATCCATGTCATGTTGAGAGAAATAACAGTGTTGTCTTTCACTAGAGCAGTTTATAGGATTTTCTCATACATTGTGACTCCAATAATCAGTTTCTAGCAGCAAACACTCAGAATAAAGTGAGATGATCTGCTAATGATCTGAATGTCTTGTTGAATGAGGGTTGATAGTCTGAGGATCATCAATATTAACAGAGCTGCTGAAAACACTCTTTATTTCATGTCAATAGTTCCTGTTTTCACCTCATTTATTATGCTGATGTCTTCAGATCTGCTGTAAATTGACACTTAAAGCTCATTTCATTGCTGTGAACAGACCGAGGGGATTTGTGGACCTCAAATATGAACAGTTATTTTTGTCTTTATGCTTTTAACTGTTTTTCTTACAGTTCTTTACTACTTTTCTAGATATCTGTCGATATTTTAATGGAGAAAAAGAAAAAGTTCTGAATTAGCATCAGTTGCTTTACTATAGACCGATATAAATTCTTAATGCACTTAGTTTATGGGTGAAATACAAAAGGGGTTAATATAGCACAAAAAAATAATTAATTAAGAAAGAAAGAAGAAAAAAAAAACTTTTCAGGCATATTTAGAAGGAGAATCACTTGATGACAAATTCAAACACTGTATTGAAGGATCACAGTGAAGCCCAAAATACTCTTTAATTGTCATATTAAATCTTTAGACTTTATAAATCTTTATACCACTATCCTTCAAACCACTAGCTTTCACCAATTTGTCAGCAAGAAGTTTTTAATCATTTAAAATATAATGACATTTAGTATGATCTCTTATTCTTATATATATTTTATTAAATACAGGTCAAAATGACCGATTCCTTTTTGCATTAATTGTATCTGTTACACTAAATGATGATGGCACATTAAAACATTTTGTTTTCAAAAAAGAAATTTGAAGCATTAAACAGACACATTTCATTTAGTGGGTTTTCTATGTAAAAATCACTTTTGTAAATTTCATTTGATGCAGACACTACAGTTTGATATCTGGACTTTAACCCTATAAAAACAAACACAGTAACTGATTTATTTTTTATTTGGGCAGATCAGCTCCTCCAACCAATCTGCAGTTCAGTCAACAAAGCCACTCCAATTCACTTAATGAAGCTCCTCCCATAGCAGTCACATCATCAGTAAAGCTCCTCCCACTGCAGTTCATCAATAAATGTTGGAATATTCCCATCAGAAGAGCATCAGAGCATCAGGAAGAGCTGAAAACTGCAAAGAACATGAGTGATCCAGAACCCTGCAGAATGAAACACACTGAAGATACTGGAGAACAAAGAGGTTGGTGTTTATTCTTCATTCATTCATGATGCTGAATAACATTCATACACTCTTAGAAAGATTCAAGCACTTCTGCACATTTAGAGAAACAGTAAAACTATGAGACAATGTTCATTTTTAATACTCGGTTTGAGAAACCTTCATATTAATTGTCAACATCAGATCAAACTAAATACTTTACATTTGTTTCATATCTGGTTCACAATTTGCAGGAGTGTTACCAGAATTTAGGCATTTTCAATACAGTTTTCAACACTGTTATTTTTAGCAATAAACTAAACACCAAAATGTATTAAGAAAATGAACTTTCCAGAATGGCTGACAGGGTTGTAAGTGCAACTTGAGCAAAATCTCTTCTTACAGTAACTTTGGTAACAGGGTTGATGAATGGAGTCATTCATTTGTGTAAAAACTGAGACAATGGATTGAGATTATTTTCTTGTCCTCCCATCATGCTGTAGAAAGAGCCCAGATGATGTCACTTCCTGGGCGTCACAGTTTTAAGAAATCCTCTGTTTTTAAAAGGAGGAAAATCATGTCAGCAGTAACAGGGTTGAGTGAATCATGTAGGACACTGATAATAACACATTTAAAGATGCAGTCAGTCTAGACTGAGCATGTGAACTTTCTACAGACACTGAAACGGTCATGATAGGATGTCACACTCTGTGAATCTTTTTTTAAAAACATATATAACAAATAATAATCACTCCAAAATTTGAAAATATACAATCTACTCCACTTTACTGCAAAATTCACTTGATCTTGTGTTTCTGGTGTCCCATATTCACATGTGTATGAATGGAAGTCAGTAGAAGGAAAAGTCTACTGTCACCGGCCCTTAATAATTACACAGTTTTTAGGAAAATAAATTAAATACTACAGAAATATGCTCTAATGTTTTAAATTAAAAAAATATGTGTAAGACTTGATTTTCCTGCTAAAACAAAAGCTGAGATAAAACACCCTGCAATAAAACAATAAAACACCCCCTGGAGAGAAGATCTCAAAGAAAGAGCACAGGACACGCCTTGACCAAACTTTTCTCCTCGTTTATCTGTGCACCCCCTTCTCCCTCCCTCATCCCTTCATTTCCCCCTGATTTCGTTTTTATACTGTATTTTCCTTATAGCATGGTTATATTTGTCTGCAAGCACATTTTGGCATCTTTGTACAGGTGCTGGTCATATAATTAGAATATCATCAAAAAGTTGATTTATTTCACTAATTCCATTCAAAAAGTGAAACTGGTATATTGTATTCACAGACTGATATATTTCAAATGTTTATTTCTTTTAATTTTGATGATTATAACTGACAACTAAGGAAAATTCCAAATTCAGTATCTCAGAAAATTAGAATATTACTTAAGACCAATACAAAGAAAGGATTTTTAGAAATCTTGGCCAACTGAAAAGTATGAACATAAAAAGTATGAGCATGTACAGCACTCAGTACTTAGTTGGGGCTCCTTTTGCCTGAATTACTGCAGCAATGCGGCGTGGCATGGAGTCGATCAGTCTGTGGCACTGCTCAGGTGTTATAAGAGCCCAGGTTGCTCTGATAGTGGCCTTCAGCTCTTCTGCATTGTTGGGTCTGGCATATCGCATCTTCCTCTTCACAATACCCCACAGATTTTCTATGGGGTTAAGGTCAGGCGAGTTTGCTGGCCAATTAAGAACAGGGATACCATGGTCCTTAAACCAGTCACCGGTAGCTTTGGCACTGTGTGCAGGTGCCAAGTCCTGTTGGAAAATGAAATCTGCATCTCCATAAAGTTGGTCAGCAGCAGGAAGCATGAAGTGCTCTAAAACTTCCTGGTATACGGCCATGCGTTGACCTTGGACCTCAGAAAACACAGTGGACCAACACCAGCAGATGACATGGCACCCCAAACCATCACTGACTGTGGAAATTTTACACTGGACCTCAAGCAACGTGGATTGTGTGCCTCTCCTCTCTTCCTCCAGACTCTGGGACCCTGATTTCCAAAGGAAATGCAAAATCTACTTTCATCAGAGAACATAACTTTGGACCACTCAGCAGCAGTCCAGTCCTTTTTATCTTTAACGCTTCTGACGCTGTCTGTTGTTCAAGAGTGGCTTGACACAAGGAATGCGACAGCTGAAACCCATGTCTTGCATACGTCTGTGCGTAGTGGTTCTTGAAGCACTGACTCCAGCTGCAGTCCACTCTTTGTGAATCTCCCCCACATTTTTGAATGGGTTTTGTTTCACAATCCTCTCCAGGGTGCGGTTATCCCTATTGCTTGTACACTTTTTTCTACCACATCTTTTCCTTCCCTTCGCCTCTCTATTAATGTGCTTGGACACAGAGCTCTGTGAACAGCCAGCCTCTTTTGCAATGACCTTTTGTGTCTTGCCCTCCTTGTGCAAGGTGTCAATGGTCGTCTTTTGGACAACTGTCAAGTCAGCAGTCTTCCCCATGATTGTGTAGCCTACAGAAATAGACTGAGAGACCATTTAAAGGCCTTTGCAGGTGTTTTGAGTTAATTAGCTGATTAGAGTGTGGCACCAGGTGTCTTCAATATTGAACCTTTTCACAATATTCTAATTTTCTGAGATACTGAATTTGGGATTTTCCTTAGTTGTCAGTTATAATCACTGAAATTAAAATAAATAAACATTTGAAATATATCAGTCTGTGTGTAATGAATGAATATAATATACAAGTTTCACTTTTTGAATGGAATTAGTGAAATAAATCAACTTTTTGATGATATTCTAATTATATGACCAGCACCTGTATAGTTTGTATAGTCTCACCCAACATAAATTTTAACTTGTGATAAAATCTAATCATATGTTACCAAAATTTTTAAAATTAAAAATACCCCAAAAATCAATTCTGGTCTGGGTAATTAAGTGAAGATGACAGATCAGCCATTGCAGTGTGTCCCACAGTCAGGTATACATTTCTCATGCTTAGATTTATGCTTTGAGCAATTGATGTTATGTATTTCTTATTTTTAAATTGTCTTCTAAATGTCTAATTGTGTAATTGACATGATACTTTTTTACCTTACAATAAAATGTTATGCTTGATTCATTCTGGACTCTGCATCAAAATGATCTGAATATTTTAAAGCAGTTGTCTATCACAGCAAGTCTCAATTTTATGACCTTTCACTTCCTATTTCTCTCTTTAAATTATTTTTATGTACTGAAAATTAAATGACTTTTTTTCTCTCATTTAAGACCTCATGGAAGAAAGCGAGGAGAGTGAAGAACTAAAGACATTTCTAAAGAAAAGAGCCAAGAAATCTTTCACCTGCACTCAGTGTGGAAAGAGTTTCTCAACCAAACAACATCTTGAGATTCACCTGAGAGTTCATACAGGAGAGAAGCCGTTCACATGTGATCAGTGTGGGAACAGCTACAGTCAATCATCAAGCCTTAGAGAACACATGAGGATCCACACTGGAGAGAAGCCACACACATGTGATCAATGTGGGAAGAGCTACACACGATTATCAAGCCTTAAAGAACACATGAGGATCCACACCGGAGCGAGACCGTTCACATGTAATCAATGTGACAAAACATTTCGTGGGAATCCACCTTCAAGAAACACCTGCAAGTTCATACAAAGGAGAAGCCACATTCATGCTCTGTGTGTGGAAAGAGTTTTTCACAGCTGCAATATTTATATAAACATGAGAAAACACACACTGGTGTGAGGGAGTACATGTGCTTTGAGTGTGAGAAGACTTTTACTGCAGCAAATGGTTTAAAACAGCACCAGAGAATTCACAATGGAGAAAAACCTTACAAGTGTTCACACTGTGACAAGAGATTCAGTCAGTCATCACATCTGCAAACACATGAGAGAATCCACACTGGAGAGAAACCTTACAAGTGTTCACACTGTGACAAGAGATTCAATCAGTCATCATCTCTGAAAACACACGAGATGATCCACAGCAGAGAGAAGCCGCACACGTGTGATCAGTGTGGAAAGAGTTTCTCTTTTAAAAATCAGCTGAAGATACATGTGAAGATCCATGCAATGGAGAAACCACATCACCACAGTCTGAAATCATGATAAGTAGTTCATCTTTATGTGCTGAGAAAAATGTCTCTTCTGTGTAAGTTAGATACAGCCAAATCTCTCCTCTCTACCTATAGTTGGCGCTGTTGCTCTGTGGCTGCTGTTGAATTATCCAGGTTGTGGATGAGGAGAGACCCCAAAATGCCTCATTCATTAATTTATTCATAGTTAACCGTTTCTCAATATGCGCTCTTGTCTGTACTTTTGTGAAACGTCATCAGTCGCTGTCCAAGTACTGTTCCAATTCAAAGTTCACATCTAGCCAAGTACAGTTCAAATCCCCGGATGTGTTCTTGATCCGCCCCTTTTATCGAGGATGCATCGAGAGGTGACTTGTGCGGACTTGAGACAGCCAGGTATCCCAGAATGCATCGCGCACAAACCAGCAAGCGTTAATAGTAAAGCAGAAAACCTGTGTAATTTAAACATATTACTTTTATTATGTCATGATATGTAGCTTTAAGAGTTTTCAGGCAAGAATGTACTGGTTTAAAGCTCAAATTTGTGGTTTATTGATAAAAGTAGCACCTATTTGGAGTTGTGAGATCCAGGTGATCACCGAGCACTCATGAGCGCTGACTTTGTGTGTTTGACTGAATCGTTTGCTTAATTTTTTATTGTAGCTTCTTATACCTTTTGCTTATACTTTTATAATGGGTATTTGGTTATTATTGGCCATTAAAACTGACATTTAACAAAAAGAGTCGGGGTTGTGTTTTATATTTGCAGACTATATGCACATATTGCCACATATGTTCAATATTTTTAAAATGGAAACGAAAAGAGGAAGAACTGTGCTTTATAGTTCCTTTGGTTATAATTATACATGCAGTGAAGATTGTAACACTCTGCCTAAATAAGGCAGGCTACACAAATAAAGTTTGCTCTTTTCCCTCCTAAAACTGTTTGAATGAGTGCAGATACAACAAATAACCACAAAACAAAGAATAAATGCCAACCCAGAGTGTGTTATACAAGAAGACACAGAAAAGCAATATATAAAAAAATGTATGTGTGTGTGTGTGTGTGCAAGATTGTCCTTTTAAGTCCTGTGTGTGTGTGTGTGTGTTATGGTTTGGCCTCACCGGTGATGCGTTTTGAGTTCGGGAGCACATTGAGGAACAGCACTTTCCGGTGACGAATTCCAAGGCAAAATAATCCCACCAGGTTGGATATTTCCACAAGTATAAAAAAACAGTCACAGACAAAAACAGGGAGTGAGAATGGCGCAATCGCGTTTAATTATCCAAAGAGAGCATGTTGAGTGTTGCTCCAGTAAGTCCACTTCTTTTATGGGGAATGTCATGATCCTGATTACGTCACAGGGATTCCCTGGCAGGTTGTGGCGGAACCCTCGCGAGACAAAAAAAAGGAACACAAACACTTGACGGGGCAACAGAAAGACAGGGAAACACAATTATTCACAGACAGCTGACATATATATACACAATTAATAATAATAAACCCCAGCCGATGACGTTGAAGGAGAGTGTCCGTAATAACACTTCAGAATATCCATGTTAAATACATCAGTTTTAGGTGGGTTGTCTCAGCACACAGTGTAACTTATTTTTTGCTTTTTACTTCAGCTGGTCCTTCCACTTGGGCATTAGCTTGGCAGAAAATTTATTAGAGGAACTGGAAAGAGTGTGGACACACAAGTTAGAGTGACTCCTTAAAATAGTTTAAAACAGTGAATGAATGAATGCATTTATGAATTCATTCAAGTGCAGGAAGATTTAGAAGTACTAGAAAGTTTTAAAAATCCCCTCTCCGAGCAGTGGCAGCTAATAGCGTCAGCATTCACCCGGAAGTCATGGATTTCTCCTGTGTTGAATGAAGAAACGATGACAAACTTGCATGGTTAGTTTGACTCTTGTAGTAGGGAAGAGTTCTTTCTCTCTTATAGGTAAGCACATGGGGTGCAGGTTGAGGCCTGGCTGGGGAGCACCCAGAAGATGTGGAGTGTTGGCCGGAGGAGACAAGAGAGAGGGAGGGTGAGCTGTGTGTCACTCTTTAAAGTCTGGGAGAAGTTACACCTCTTAGGGTCAACCTGACCAATAAGATAGGTGGAATTTCCGAGTGGGAAATTCCTCTGTGGGGGAGTTTATGGCTCTTGTTTTTGAGCATGATTAAACTGGGCCTGGGTTTGTATTCATTTATAATCTAATTAATACAGCAAACACACACTGCATCCTATAAGGAAGTTATACATGGAAGTGTCATGAAATGAGCATTCATTTGATTGGAGACACAATATATGTGAGGTTACATGAACTAGTAGTTCGCACATAAGACATGCATGAAACGAAATACCATACAAAAGACACTTTACAAGTTATAATCATGCACACAATGTCCTGGGGTGCGTGTTAATTTATAGAACAGTTTGTCTATAAATTGAGGCAGAAGAGTCTGTTTTTACAGGCTTTGTGTCTTCCCTATTCAAAGTTAGTTTGAGCTCTTCATTCTTTCAAGTCATAAAACTATGGCAACAAGAGGCCTGGTCGTATTACTTTGGGGGTTGTCGCAGACACCATGGCACCTTGGTGCAGGGTTTTTAAAGATTATATGTTAGACATAACACATATTTGTGTCTGCTTTGTCCAGATGCTACATAATCCCCCCCTTTCGATCATTGTTCCTTCACATGGAAAACAGTGAGCGTCCTTCACATGGAAAACAGTGAGCGATGTTGAAGGTGCAGAAAGATCAGACACGCATCAGGCACTAAAGACTGATGGCCGTAGTTGGTTGCTCGTGCCACCTGAGGCAGCAGGTGCCCTGGGTAGGGTGTCACCTGTCATCCTGAAGTCAGTTCATTTGGAGCAGGTGTTCGCTTGTGGGTGCTGGTGGCACGAGGGCAGCAGGTGGTCATTATCATCTCAGTCATGAGAAGTCTGAAGTTTGGAGTGCCGCTCTACTCTCGTGGTGGTGCCAACTTGAGTGTGCTTGGGTTTTGTTGGGCACAGAGTCAGAAGCTTGTCCTTCGCAGTACTCCTCTGGCGAGTCCTGTTCAGGGAGCTGTTTTTTTCATCATGCCAGCAGCCCCTGTAACTCTGAGGGAGGCGTGTCCAGCTCTCCTTGTGCAGCCTCCAATTGATACCTGTGTGAAGGGTGTGACAGAGGATGTTGTTGCCAGCTGCTGTTGGTCATTCTTGGGTGTCGTCTAGGGATGTGCCCAAAGCCAAATACCGTATTCGGAAAGGATATGACGTGTACTACAGAGCCCCTAAAGGAAATACATGTGAGATGGGAGGAAAAAATATATTTCTTTCTATATATATGCTTTCTCTCACAATTATATTGTTGGGTAATTATAATGTAAATAATTTGCCAGCATCAGGAAGCTGCTGTTAACATGCAGAGTATTAAAATCACTTTTGAATCACTTTCACTTTCGAGATTCGCAATCACATGTGCTGTGACGTGTATACTAGGGAGCTTCAGTACTTACTATACATTTCACAAGATTAGATATTTGTCAGTGACGCTCAGGAACTGCAAACCATTCACCACTGTCCTATCAGCCATCTCTCCTTACTCTCTTTATGTGGTAAGTGAAATCTGTTGTACTACAAAACAACAGGCTCCTACTAGCAAGCGACTAACCATGTCCCTTTCGGGGCTCCGTAGACTGCGTTTTTTTCCCCACATGCCTTTCCGAATATGGATTTAGTATTTCGGGCACACCCCTAGTGTCTTCCATGGCTTCTCCTAGTGGCTTTGCTGGTACCTGGGATTTCATGACAAAAGTCTGCGCTGGTCCTGTGCTTTCTCCGTACAGCTGTTCTCATTGTTCAGCAGCTGTCTGCAGCTGTTCTATTTTGAGCCTCGGCCTCTAGCTGGTCTGTGAGGCTTTGAGCACATGTCCACTTCTTGTGGGACTCTATGATCTGTGTGAGGTTCTTCTGTTTAAGATCCATGAGGCTGGCTAAGGAGATTGGTCACTCTGTGTGGATGTAACTCTGGCTTGGGTCATGTATCATTGGTCCTTGTCTCTCATTACCCAGTTGTGTTTGGCTCTGGTGCAGTAGGTTGTCAAAACCAGCATATGCTGGTTAAGGTAGGTTTTGGAGCTGGTATGCTGGTTTGAGCTGGTTTATGCTGGTCCTATGCTGGTCCATGCTGGTCCTATGCTGGTCCATGCTGGTCCTGAGCTGGTACTATGCTGGTCTTATGCTGGTCCATGCTGGTCCTGAGCTGGTACTATGCTGGTCTTATGCTGGTCCATGCTGGTCCTGGGCCAGCTTAGGACCAGCACAGGACCACCATGGACCTATCATAAGAACAGTGTTCCTTGCACTGACTAGTCAGTCCTTTAGGTCTCCCACCAGGGAAGTTAAGCTGAGCATGTGCAACATTCTGGCACACTTGTTGTTGAGAGTAAGGTTGAGAGACCAGTGCATGACCATAAAAAGTTCATAGCTAAAGGTTTAATGGGTCAGCTATGGATATAAAGTACAGTTTGATGCTTGTTATTGAAGTGTATATTCTATGATTACTATCTTAGCTGTGGAAGCTAGGATGCTAAGATTTGTGTGGTTTTGAGACTGTGTCTGAAAGGTGTAAGCCGAGATTTAATGGTCAAATTATTTCTCAGAATCTCCTGATGGAATCTCACAACAGGCTACCTCTCCATAGAGGATTAAGAAGAGGGGAAAAAAGAACAGCTTTCTTTTTTTTTGTTCATCATTGGTGCTCAGGACTATAGTTATGCCTTAGTAATTACTGAGATTACTTGTGTAGCAGGGTCATAGAACTTAGTGCACTTGTTAAGAATAAACAGAATCACTGGTTCCTTTTGGGCTCTATGGGGAAACAGAAACAGACTAGAACGAGTTGTGCATAGAGTTAAAATGTGGCGCTTATACTTTCAGATATTCAAGAACTTTGTTATATTCAGTAAAGTGCAAATATTGTTTGGCATTTGCAACTTTTACTCATGTAGACTCTTTCTTTTCTATAAGTGCTTCTCTCTACTTTGAACAATAGGCTTCCTGCACTCGTTTAAAGAGTAAATAAACAGTTTTGCTGTAAGTTAAAGCCTGTTTAAGCACAAAGAATTACATCCATCTTGTGAATGAATACTGATGTTTCTTTGAGCGAATGAAACATAGTGTTTATCACCAGGGAGCTATGCTTGTAGATGCAGCTAAAGATTAGATGAATGACATTAATCTGATTATAATTTCTAAGGCTATTACACTGTAGAAAGGGGAGCATCACCCAAATCTATATTTATATAACACTGTACTGAGATTTCTTCATCAGAAACAGGTTAAGCAATACTGCAACTGGGATTTCTTCAACCAAAGCAGACTAATCAATTCTGGTACAGTTTATATGCCGCTGAGCTAGTAGAACAGTAGAGATGTCAATTCAAGCTATTTTATCAGCATCTAACAAGCCAGCAACTAGCGTATCTACATGCGTATCAAATGTGTCAAATGTTGTGTCGGAATTATCAAATGCGCACTTTTAGGTGAATGGTGGTTTAAGCGAATGGTGCTAAGTTGTGCTAGCTTAACCAGCTCAATCTGGCGTCACAGTGACGTATGCGCTATCTGGAGTTTGCGTTTTTTTTCCAAGTCATTGTCATGGAAACCAGTGCTCAGCAGTGCCAAATCAAACACTATATGTCAAATGTCTGTATGTTTCAAAGAGCTGTGCATAGTCATAGACGGAGATGAGGCTTACACATTCATCAAGGATTTTCTTTCAATCTAATGCAGACTCCTGTTTTCACATGTTTTCACCTACTTTAAAAGTTTTATGCCCTATGTTGACTAGGGACTTTTGTAGAGGCCATGTAGAAGGCATTGTGGCCATTCTGGGTGCCTTCTGGTGCCAGTTTTGGTTCTAGGTTGCCGTTCAGAGTCAATGGGTTCTTAAGAACCCTTTCTGAGGAGGCCTTGTGTTCTTTAAAGGCCTTCTGGTGTCAGGTCGCACAGTCGGGGCAAGCCTTGCATGGGGGCAAGCCGTACTGCCTAAAAGGTGACTTACTGGTTTTGGAGGAAAAGGTTCTTGAAGCTGGTGTCTTCCTTCATCCCAGTATAGCATCTGGACAAATCAGACACAAATATGTTATCTTAGTACCACTTTATTTTACAGTATGTGTACTTTCCTAGTACATATATAGTAATTGTATTATACATACAGGTAAAAGAGTGGTAACACAAGGTACTAACCTGACATGTATGTACATGGAAACTAATAAGAAACACTGCTGTACTTTCCAATGATACATACATGGTAACTACTTTGTACCTGTAGACAAGTGTTGGGTAATAACGGGCACTTATAGTGTCCATATATGCTAACTAACAGACACATTACTGTACTTACTAATGGTATGTACATGGTAACTATTTTGTACTTACAGACAAGTGTGGGTAATAATCACTTATTTATGGTAACTTGTAAGACACTTTACTTATTAATGGTATGTACAGGTGCTGGTCATATAATTAGAATATCATCAAAAAGTTGATTTATTTCACTAATTCCATTCAAAAAGTGAAACTTGTATATTATATTCATTCATTACACACAGACTGATATATTTCAAACGTTTATTTCTTTTAATTTTGATGATTATAACTGACAACTAAGGAAAATCCCAAATTCAGTATCTCAGAAAATTAGAATATTGTGAAAAGGTTCAATATTGAAGACACCTGGTGCCACACTCTAATCAGCTAATTAACTCAAAACACCTGCAAACGCCTTTAAATGGTCTCTCAATCTAGTTCTGTAGGCTACACAATCATGGGGAAGACTGCTGACTTGACAGTTGTCCAAAAGACGACCATTGACACCTTGCACAAGGAGGGCAAGACACAAAAGGTCATTGCAAAAGAGGCTGGCTGTTCACAGAGCTCTGTGTCCAAGCACATTAATAGAGAGGCGAAGGGAAGGAAAAGATGTGGTAGAAAAAAAGTGTACAAGCAATAGGGATAACCGCACCCTGGATGAAACAAAACCCATTCAAAAATGTGGGGGAGATTCACAAAGAGTGGACTGCAGCTGGAGTCAGTGCTTCAAGAACCACTACGCAAAAAAAAAGAAAATTCCTGAATGAATTTCTTTCTTCTGCTGAACACAAAATAAGATATTTTGAAGAATGTGGGTTGCTGGTCACCAACTCTTTGGTTACTCACATTCTTCAAAATTTCTTATTTTGTGTTCAGCAGAAGAAAGAAATTACGCAAAAGATAAAGTCCACTATTCGGGCGCTGTTTGACAGGCGTTTAGTGTGCGCGTGCGCTTCGGGTGAACGTGCTCAGAAAAAGCGCGTGTCGGAATGAAATGAATGAAATGTTTAACCGGCAAGGCTTTGAAGCACATACCAATAATGAACTTTTGTGATTGCGAATAAGTGCAGAGTCCCGTGAGTGTGACTTTACTGCTGCGTTAACGTGATGCAAATGTATGTCGAGTTGTACAGTATTGGGACGGAGGCACAGAACTGCAACTGAGGGAATAAGCGCTGTAAAAATCAAGTTGTCATTTAATTTGCTCTTGGGGGCCCCCTGGTGGCGGCGGGGCCCTAAGCAGCTGCTTAGTTCGCTTATAGAGAGGGCCAGCTCTAGCAGCATGTAACACTGTCACCCCCCTTACATGAAAATGCACTATCCAAACTTAAATGCTTGGAATTCAAGAATGCTTTGGAATATAAGACATAAGACATTTGGTCTTGTTTTAAAGAAGACAGTCAGGAGATTATTGCTGAAATCACTTCAAAGAATGAACGTTTGAAAAAGTTATGGAAGTTTAAGGGTTAATTATATCATGACATTTTGAGTGTCAAATATGTGGGAGTTAATGTGTTTTGTCATTTAAAAACCTTTATAATGTTCGTTTTAGTTGATCTATAACGCTCTATGGGACCGACATGTTAGTTTGCACCACAATTAAGAGAATCACGTCTGTCAGATTTGATTGACTTAATTTCATAAATTTCTCCAGATATACATAAAAGTAAGTGGCTGGTGAAGTGGGAGAAGAATAGAGTCAACTTTATAGTTTCCTGCACAATGTGTATCTGATATGAATAAAACACTTTGTCAAATTATAATTGAAAGGATCATTATTGCAGCTTCCATCAGTGTATTATGTATAAGAAACTATTTTTATAGTCATTCATTTAAATGTCTGAAAGCTGAAATAAACATTATGTGGTTAAAAACTCACATAGAATAGTTGTGATATATGAAAAGCACATCCGTCTCTGGCTCAGCGCCAATTTAGCAGTGACACACTAAGCATTCTGATTACACCGGTGTGATAATACACATCAAAGGCTTAAAATCAATCATTTCGAGGGTGGAGGAGACAAATTGAAACTGAGGGAGCACACATCAGATCTGAAGGGGCAATGCCCCCTTTTCGTCCTGGCACAGAGCCAAAGGGCTGACATGCAGAGTTGGAGAAACGGACCTGGAGACTGAAGAAGTAGCTAGATAATCCGCTTCACAGAGCTGTGCCTGTGGTGAAGGGTCCCGATGTGGAGCCAAAGAGCTGGAGAGAGTCAGCGGAGCAGGGCGGAGCCGGGGAGCTGTGAGGCGCCAGCGAAGCAGAAGTGAGTCCAGGAGACTGAGTGGCGCCAGAGGTGAGTGTGGAGAAGGTGAGTGGGACAGGGTTTCAGTAGCCACGTTTACATGTACACTTTTTTGTCATTCCGATTAAAATCATTCCGATTGAAAGATTCGGTGGAGTGTTTATATGAAACGTTATCTAATCCAATATGGTGTTTACATGTACCGGCGCTTTCAATCTGAATGACTGCGCACATTAGCCTATGTCCCGTTTGCCGCCTGTATTCCTGTCAACATGGAGTTCCGTTATTTCTTATGCACGCTATTTTTATGTAAAGTGTTGCTCTTAATCAAGCAACAGCGTGAAATTTGTAGCATATTACTGCTGGATGGTATGAAAAATGACGGGAATAGGAAGCTGACCTGTTTATTGGCTGTGCATCTGTAAGCATCTCAATACTACCCCTCCCTCTTCTGTAAAGCAGAAGCATGTGAATAAAGGTCCATAGTAATGATTTAGAGTTCCTTCAGTGTATTTAATAAATGTGTTGTTTCAGTTTTACTCCAGTTTAATTTTGCCGCCAACATTTTGCATTCTGACGACCCCTGACCGCTTGACGTAATCGGTTTAACGCGTTTACATGGCAGACTTTTTATTTTGTTCGGTTTATAGAAAGGTTTATCCCACCTCTCTCAAACCGATTACAATTTCATTCGGTTTGGGCATTTTTATTCCGATTGAGGTGTTTATATGGAGCATTTTCATTTGGATTGGACTTTTAAACTGATTACACTGCTCCATGTAAACGCACCTAATGACCGTGACTGGACCGGGTTAAGAAGAGAGGAGTTTGGGCGTGGGAGCTGCTCCATGTCCTCGACTGGCTCACGGACGGACTATACCAGTGCTGAACCTGCAGTTGAGAGTGACTCTGAGTCCGAGTCAGAATGATCTCAGCAAAACCACCTGCCGTCACAGCACCATCAGTCAGTGTTACAGTCAAACACGATACATGAGAAGAATGTTACAACATTTATAAAGCACTTCTCACCAGCAAGAGAAAGCAGTAGAGAGCAGATGATCAGATGATCTTTGCTAAGAATGAGTGAGAACAGACGAGACCTGCTGTGTACAGTCCTGACTGGTGGACAGTCCGTCTTAAACACATATTTAAAGCTGCTACCTTTCAGGAGAAAATCTGTAACACTGATTTTTAAAAAAGAAATAAAATTAAATTAATTGTAAAAATTTATCAAATGTAATTTTTCCACTTATTAAGACTCCAGTATCTGCTGATCTTCTTCAAGAGTGATTTCTAATAAACATTCAGCAGTTGACCATCAGTGGATCACCTGGAGTTTAGATTGTAATGTTTAGGTTATATATCATCACCGTTATCTGGAAACATCTTGTGGTACTATATACAGGTATGTTTTAAATTTTGTCAGCATTCAAATTATATTCAAATTCTTAATTCTGCCCTAATTTTATCTTTCTTAATTAAAAATAAATATTATTATAGGCCTATCCATTTCTGATCATTCCAGGTTGCCATGGTCACGCGCAGGCTGTTTACGCATTTACCTCGTGGCCATGAAAAATAATGTCAACATATCCTCTCCTGGTCACCGTGTATTGATAAACATACGGTAAAAAAAATATATATTCTTTTATAATATCTTTTAAAATGGCCAAAAAATATATTCCCTAAAATATATTTTCAAATATATTTACATAAATATATTTTGTCCTACATATAGTTCAACCCAAGAAAATACATTCACGTCACATTTGAAAAACTTTTATTTGTTGTCTATAACACGTGAACACTTGACAGGGTTCCCCCTCATGAACACCAGATTCAAGGACTTTTTAAAGCACCGTTTATTTTATATCAAGCACCTATCAAATTCACATCACATATAGAGCGTCATGAAAGACCTCTTACAGTACTTAACATTTTAATCCTCCTATTGCATTTGCATCCATTTTAACCAGGAAGAAGTACAGAATCATTTGTACATTAATTTTGGAAATATATTAAAACCGTTTGTAGCTTCCTTATCTCAAATGTTAACAATCTTTCCACACTAGTTTTGGTTTTCATTTTTTATGAATCATTACTTGAGTAAAAACATTATAAAAATACATTTTGCAATTGAGTGGAAAAAAAAAAAGGATTATATGGATCGTAATTGTGGCTTAAAGTCAGAATATATACAATATATTATAGATATAAGCTTGCAATTCTGAGAAAAGAAAGTCAAAATTGAGAGATATAAACGAGCACTTCTGAGAGAAAAAAAATCAGAATTGCAATTTATATATCAGAGTTCTGACTTTATAAGACACAATTGTGGCTTTATAATCACGCAACTGACTTTTTAAAGGGATAGTTCACCCAAAAATGAAAATTCTGTCATCATTTACTGACCCTCAAGTTGTTCCAAACCTGTTTGAATTTAATTGTTCTGCTGAACACAAAGAAAGATATTTGGAAGAATGTCAGTAACCAAACAGATCTCGCCCCCCATTGACTACCATAGTAATTATTTTTCCTACTATGGTAGTCCTACCAGCACACGGATAAAATGTTTAACCGGCAAGGCTTTAAAACGCATGCAAATAATAAACGTTTGTGATTGTGAATAACTGCAGTGTTCCGTGAGTATAACTCTACTGCTGTGTTAACATGTGATGTGAATGTATGTCGCTTTGTACTACACAGTACGTTGAGACAGAGGCGCCAGGACTGCAACTGACAGAAAGCACTATGATATTTCTTCAAAAGCAGATCGTGGAGACCTTTTAATCGTCCACGTTCAAAATCGCTCATCCCTATAAGAATGTTAATTTCGGACACAGCAAGTGTCACAGCTCAAATGTCCAAACCCCGCCTAATAAGCAAGGGGAAGTACCGCAATGGAAAGCACTCGGTAACTGATTGTAAAATAATATTCCAAAACAAAAATACTAGGACTAAGAGGGGCTTGTTATAATTTTCACAAAAATTATTTCAAGTTTAATTCAAGCACTTTCAAGGACCAATATTTGCTTTCAAGTGCTTTCCAGACCTTGAATTCATGTGTCTGAAATCCAAGTTCTTTCAAGGCACGTGGGAACCCTGTGTTTGTTTGTTAAATGCAATTACAAAGCAATTTCTTGGTTTTGTTTAACTCTGAAACATGAGATGTGGAGTTGTTACAATACAGAAGGGTCAGAGACTGGAGAGTAACGTAGATAGTATTTTTGACACACAGCAGAGATAACAGAAGTGCAGGTGAGTATGCAGATGTATACATGAGTGAGTGGAGAGTGATAGATGGGTGATACTGTCCTTTGTGCTTGCAGTGGTGAAGATCCTGGGTGATGGTGGAGAGATGAAACAAAGGAGAAAACACAACAACTCACACACGGACTGGAGACACAGGAGGAGACTTGGAGACGCTGGAGACAGGGAAGTAGATCGCTTGGAGTCCTTGAGGTAAGCATGCAGGTAAGTCCTAATGCGAACGAGACCAGACAGAGACTGAAGGTGTGTGAGTGTGTTATATGAGGTGACTGATGAGGGTGCTGATTGAATGCAGGTGCGTGTGATCAGTACTCGGGAGAGGGAGTGCGCTGTGATTGGACGGTGTTGGAGCCTGGCGTGTCTGTGACAGGAGTTATCTGCTTTTGCTAAGAAACAAACTTTTAATATATAAAAAAGACATACTTTCAATGAACTTTAATTTTGTAAGTTGCCTGTATTTTTTGGAGTTATTATTACTTATTCAAAACAACCCAACTGCAGTTTGATTGATATTACTTGGAATGCACAATAAAAAAACATGATTTGTGAGAATTAATAAAAAAAGGAGTTATCTGTTTTTGCAAATGAACTATTCAAATAAACAAGGTCCTTCACCCTAATTTTCTCTCATTAGCAATTATTTTACATATCAGATTACGATGTAGGATCCAATCTAAAAATCTGCAACCTATGTGCCCCTGAGCAGGGCACTTAACCCAGAAATTTGGGTGGGGGCAGTGAACAGTGAACTATGCTTAAGTCGCTCTGGATAAGAAATGTCAACTAAATGACAAATAATGCAATGTAAGCTGACAACAATTGTTTTTCCTCATAATACACCTCATACTGTTTTTTTCCTCCCTCTGTCTATTTGAATTGAAATTGTGATTTGTTGGGAAAATGCAGATTTTTCTGTTTGCTTGATTTTGAATATATATATATATATATATATATATATATATATATATATATATATATATATATCAGTTGAACTGCATCCAGTTTTGTCCTGATTTAAAGTGTTGTTTTTTAACTGTATGTAACTGGTGGTATAGTATATGTGTACCTGGTGATAGGATTCAATCCTATCTGGTGCCCGAATTTAGTTTAATTGAAAGACTATTTTTGGATGGGCCGCCACCGTTACAATTGTAAGAAGTTTATTTTTACTGAGACATTTCTTTCATTATGAGTTCAAATGTCACATCCATAACGCTGGAATTGCCCAGGTCATCCCTGAGCTTGAGGATGAAAAATCGTTGTCATTTTTGTGTGACATAACGGAGCACCTCAACCCTCTTAATGTAAAACTCCAGGGTCGAAAGCAGCCGATCACTGAAATGCGAGACTCCGTAAAGGTGTTTCAAATGAAACTGCGTCTGTGGGAGGGCCAGATGCGCCAAGGCAACCTGTCTCACTTTCCTATTTGTCAGTCAGTCAGTGACACAGTCACCATGCCGTTCCCGACCGAAGTGTATGCCAACAAATTGAACACACTGAAAGTGGAATTCAGCAGGATTTGCTGATTTTGAAAGACATAAATTCAACCTTGACCTGTTCGCGAATCCATTTGCAGTTGATGTTGACACTGCACCTGAGCATTTGCAGTTGATGTTGACACTGCACCTGAGCATTTGCAGTTGGAACTCATCGAAATTGCAATGTAATACTACGGTACGAGTCAGTTGGGCCAGCTGAGTTTGCACCTCTACTCCCTGAATCAATGCCACAGCTTCGCCTTCATGCTGCACACATCACGCATCGTGTCTATGTTCGGAAGCACCTACTCATCCGAGCAGATGATCTCCATAATGAAGCTGACAGATCCCGCCTCACGGATCAGCATCTGGTCTCGGTAATGAAAGTGGCCATGGCAAAGGGCATTAAGCCTAGAATTTAAAAAAGCCTAATTTGCTTAGGTTTGGCATTGTCTTTTCAAAAGAGCTACCAAAACAAGAAAAATAATACAATTTCAGATATTTGTTATCTATATACCGTTTATCTATAATAGCCTACCATTTGTTGAATGTTTTACTTTTTCAGTTTACTTTTTCTGAAATCCATGAGTTGTTTTTGAGTAGTTTTGATTAAATAACAGTTGACATTACTGTTGTTACAGTACAGAAGGGTCGGAGACAACGGGAAACAGGCAAGTGATGTTTATTGAACAACCAGTAGCATAAACAGGAATGCAAGTGAGTGAATGGCAGAATTGCAGGGAGAATGGCGAATAACGGAGTGGTAAATCTGTCCTTTGTGTTGTAGGGTTGGAGATCGTGGATGGCAGATGAATGGCGTTGGTAGCAGAGCAGAGAAGACACTTGGGAACTCACACGAAGACAGGAACACAGGAGGAGACTTGGAACACGCTGGAGATGAGGCAGTAAGTATACTGGAGTCCTTGAGGTAAGCATAGAGGTAAGTCTATGTGCAAACGAGACCGGATGCTGACTGGAGTGAATGAGTGTCTGACTGATTGGGGTGTGTGTGATCAGTACTCTGGTGAGGGAGTGCGCTGTGATTGGGTGATGTGGAGTCTGGCGTGTCCGTGACAACTGTTTTAAAGTACTGTTTTAAAGTAGGCTGCTGTGACACAAATGTGTTATAACTCAAAATTAAAACCTTATTGTTTTGATAAATGTGGTTTAATGAATTGTGAGTTTTTAATAGATAAAAATCCACTCAAGTCATCATATATCTGTGGACAGTTCATTTCAAGGCTAATGATGTGTAGGTATGAGCTGTAATGTACATCAGTTTGTTTGATTGTGTTTCTTGTGCTCTGTTTTACCTAATAACATCATTGTAATTATGAAATGTGACCTATTGGTGCATTTGACATTTAAAAATCTGAAGCAAATGGTTTTCTACATTGATAAATACAGCAATGTCTTTAGAACTTGAAAATTACATAAAATATTCAATTGTTGCATCACAATTGTCTGAATATAAAACCATTGTGTATTTAATGGATCCTCTGACCAAAGTGTTAAATCTCAATTATATATAATTTAGTAGATATGCGTGTTTTTGTAGATGTGTATAATAAATAGTAATTCATTTATTATTTTATCTGGAATAAATGTATTTTGTTCAAACATGTTTATTAACTCATTCATCACAAATCAGCAAAAACTCTGTATGTCCATCTCTGGGTCTTGAGTTCAAACCGCACAAAGGCTGGGGTTGTGGGGAAAGAGGTTTCATCCGTTAGGAATCAAAGCCTGCGACAATGCGATTTATTGAACAAACAGTAAAAACACACCTCACAAAATAAGCAATGCATTTGTTACTGTGCAGACACAAGGAATTTTATTATCCCTACTAGAAAAAAAGAAATAAAAGAAATTAAAACAATGATGGTCGATACAAATGAGTACATAATGCAATTTATTGAACAAATAGTAAACCAATTTGGTTTCAAATGGAATTTTCAGAGAAAATGGTGTCAAGGATCTCCTCCCACACAGAGATACTGTCTCTCCCTCCAGGACCAATAGATGATGTGCAAGGGTTTGTCTCACAGCGGACCACCGGCAGTCCCTCTCAATGTGACAGATAGAGAGAGTTTAAGCATATACACAGAAAAAGAAATATGAGAGAAGAATAAAATGCATTTAATGCACAAACAACATGAAGTCCTGAACAAATAAAGCAAACTGTAATTTTGTGGAGTTTGGCAAGTGATAATCTAGTGTGTTGTGCATGATAACACGCACCGTCTCAAATGTGGGCAAACGATACCCTCCGGAGTCCTCATCATGACATGTAGTGGTCCTCGAGTGAGCTGCTGGTGTTTGGTTATTTGTAGCTGCAATGAAGAAAACACAAATTAGACTCAGACTGTCTGTGTAGCCCAGCTTAAAGGATTAGTTCACTTTCAAATAAAATTTTCCTGATAATTTACTCACCCCCATGTCATCCAAGATGTTCATGCTCCTTATAGTGGACATCAATGGCCTCCAAACGGTTGAAGGTCAAAATTACAGTTTCAGTGCAGCTTCAAAGGGCTTTAAACGATACCAGACGAGGAATAGGGGTCTTATCTAGCGAAACGATCAGTCATTTTGAAAAAAAAAAAAAAAAAAAGGTAAATATATATGCTTTATATAAACAAATGATCGCCTTCCAAGTGCTTCTGCCAAAACCGCACTTCCGTATTCTTAAAAAATCTTACGCTGAATATCCTACGCCTTCCCTATTCTACTTACGGAACGAATGCAGCACCAGTTCTGTTTTCCGTAAGTAGAATAGGGAAGGCGTTGGACATTCAGCGTAAGCTTTTTGAAGAATACGAAAGTGCAGGTTTGGCGGAAGCACTTGAAAGGAGAGTATAAAGCATAAAACTAATAAAAACCTAATGTCAGCTTGCTTATTTTGCTCAAGATAACGATTTCAACATGAAGTCCACATGTCATAAAAACAAACTATGCTTCTAACCACAGCTCGAGAGCGTCATTCCAACCACACAAGTTTGCGAATGTTCGTTTGAACTATGGTTTCGGGAAACACCAAATTGTTGAACTATGTAAGTAACGACGGAACTTGTGATGGCTAACGATGCTTTTGGAAAATGCACCCCAGGGCAACATGGAGAGCAAGAGAGGTGGTGTTTTGTAGCTCCAAAAAAAAAAAGAAGTAGGCACAAAAAGTAATGTGGCTTGGAAAATAGCCCGCTCACATACATTTGTGTAACCTACTAAAAAAGAGACAGAGCCGCAGGAGAGTCATTCAGGGCAACTTGGAGAGCAAGAGAGGTGGTGTTTTGTAGCTCCAAAAAAAAAAAAGTAGGCACAAAAAGTAATGTGGCTTGGAAAATAGCCCGCTCACATACATTTGTGTAACCTACTAAAAAAAAGAGACCGAGCCGCAGGGGAGACGTTCAGGGCAACTTGGAGAGCAAGAGAGGTGGCGTTTTGTGGCTGAAAAGAAAAAAGTAGGCCAAAAAAGTAACGTGGCTTGTAAAAAGGCCCGCTCACACATCTTTGTGTAGCCTACGTTAACATGTGAAGCTTAAATTTACTCCTTCACCAGCAAAAGATTTTCTCTTCAGGCCGTAATCAAAGCGGAGCTCTGTGTTAACAGGAATGTCCCTGGACGCAATGAAGAGAATGACATCTCTGTCATTGTGGACGAACAGCTTTGGATGGACGTTGGCCCTCTTTCTGGAGTGGTTGATCAGACGTCCATAGGTCACTGTGAGGGGGTGGCACTGGCAGTTTTCTTCATGGGCATCAATGCACATGGCCTTGCCCTCTTTGTTCTGGTAAAAGAACATGTAGCCAGGTCTCACGTCAGCAGTCGAGGAATAGATCTTCATTCCCTCCTTTCGGCTGACCTGCCGTCCGTAGTAGTCACAGACTACCTCACCGTGTTTAAAGGACCTCTTGGTGAAGACACCACGGCCTTCCCCTGGGACATCCTGAACAATCAGTCCTTTCCAGCGCTGAGTGTTAACCATTTTCATCACAAAGCCACTGTCAAGGGCAGAGTCTGCGGTCCCGTAGGGCTTCCACTGCTGGAGTATTGGGGAAGCCTGAGGGATGTTCGACGTCCACCCTTGTCTCTTAATCCAGGCCTCCACTCGTGACTCAGACGGCTGACGCCGACCGAAATGTTCTATAAAGACAAATCACAAGAAGCATTAGGCATTGTGGTCACATGTTCTAAGAGATTTCACTATTTGTGCAGTCCTGACATTACATATATGACTGTCACAGAACATGTATGTGGCTCCTCACCAAGGACACGCTGTTCACGCAGCTTGAGCTGCTCGCTGCGCCAGCGGTCGTAGCAGTGCCTCTCGTGTTCAGCACACAGTTCATGTCTGCGTGCCCTTTTCGGAGGAGGCCCGTCAAGAGTCAATGGGTAAGACTGAACCAGCAAGTCAAACGCCGTCTGTTCATTCATCCTTTTCTCTCGGCTTCTCTTGGTCACACTGGGAAGGTTGTATCTAGAACACAGAGCAACATTAATATGCAAAAAATAAAAAGGACAAGTGGACCATGAGCAAATTTGTGTACTTGAGAAATCACACAGCACTTACTTGGCATGGAGTCTGTTCGAATCATTGCAGGGGTTATATATCGGCCTCCCACTACTCGACACAAATTTGTCCTCTGCTGTCGCATCACTTCCTTGAAGCGTCGCCGGCCGTACCTTGTTGAAGTACAGACCAAAAATATAACTATAACTATAATAAATTGTGTTAATATTAAATAAAAATATAAAAACATACATATGAAGCTGTAGTCTTGCATGACTTTATCCACAATATATTTAAAATGCTGTTATAATGTAATTTTGAAGATAAACTTACATGTTCCTGGTCACATGTTCCTACTTCTGATGCAGCCGTTTTATGCTCCTTCACCGCCACAGAAGCTCTTTTTTGATGCCGGGTTCTCCCCTTCCATTCCTGAACCTGCAAACAGACATTTGTGTCAGGCGTCACAAACACTCACAAGGTACACGCATCTGTGGAGCACAAGATCATGAGGCATGGGTAAAGTAAAATAAAAGATGCTGTTGCTACTCAAATACACTTACGGTCACGTTCGTCACAACGTGTGGCTCGTTCGCACCTTCTCCAGGGCTTTGAGGAGCAGATGAAGGTAAAGAGGGCACAGGCAGTGTGGGGGAAGGGAGGACTGGAGGTTTGTTTGTTACCACTAAGCCCTTCTTTTGCATCTCGTCCAGCAACCTGAGGAATTTAAACAATAGTGAATACACAAACATTTGAATAAATATTGAATATTATACTGCAACATGACATGACAAAGCAGCGAAGCATAAAATGTAATTTACACACCTGGCAAGAGGATCAGCAGTTGCCAAAATGTCTTGAATACGCTGGTACTCCCAGAAACGTCCCCTGTAAGTAAATTCAGACATATCTTTCTTGGCTTCAATCACAGTGGCCTTTACCTCTGCCTCTGTGCGGTCACGCATGCACGCCGTCCTGAGGTGCCCAGGAAGAGAGCGTGGAGCTTTCTTGCAGTGAGGGCAGAGGAAGTAGATCCTGCTGTGGAAAGATCTGTGTGAACAATAAGATGATAAAATAGTTATACAATACATATCGGTAAGTTAAATAACAAGTAGGCTTCATGTCATGAGACTCTTATTCTGCAGCACAACTCTTCAAAAACAACAAACGGCATCAGATTACACAAGGCCGAAGGGAGCTTTCCAAATAAAGCAATATACAGTAGCACTACAGGTCTTTCTACGCAAGTTATAGAGAAGAGTGCATTGTTCCCAATAGATTATACTACATTTTCTAGCCAATACGAAATGACATTCAATAAGACAGAAAACAGTTATTTTATTCCAAGAAACCTCTACCCATCAATTTTAACAGATAGATTAAGTGAGTTTTTGCTTAAAACAAGCAAAATAATCTACCAGTGGGGTAAAAAGAAAACTTAAGATGAATTAAGATCTTAAACCATTGGCAGATAATTTTGCTTGTTTTAAGCAAAAACTCACTTAATTTGGATTTAAGTCTTCAGGAAACAAGACAACACTGCTTATACATCTAGGAAATGCTTCTTTGTTTAAGAAGTTTAGATACTTGGAGGATACTTAGATACAAGGCAAAAATACTAAGTAAAACATTCTTTGCAGTGTACATAAGGCAAACAGATACACTGCAAAAAATGCTGTTCTTAGAGTTGTCTTGTTTCTAGTCAAAACATCTTAAAGTTCTTAAATCAAGAAGCATTTTCTTGACAAGTAAAAATAATTTTCTTGTTTTCAGAAAAAATAAGTCAAAATTAAGTGAGTTTTTCCATAAAGCAAGCAAAATAATCTGCCAGTGGGGTAAGCAAAATAATCTTATATCAAACCACTTGTCAAGAAAATGCTTCTTGATCTAAGAATTTTTAGATATTTGGACTGGAAACAAGACAAAAATTCTAAGTAAGAACAGCATTTTTTGCAGCGTAGTCAGATAGAAATTTAGATAATAGATAGAAAGTACTTACCCCTCGGAAGCCATTTCAAATGCTGAATATCCAAAACAAGCAGTGACTGGTCACAAACAATAGATGATCTCCAGATGATACTGAAAAACAACTGTAACCTTTCACAGCAGACAGGTTCCTTTAAACAGACCTCAGGTCAAACAACCAATCAGCCCTCAGCACCCAACAGCCCCCAGATAAAACAACCAATCAGGCTGAAACCTGCAGCCCCTGCCCAGGTGTTGATGGCCCATCATGCTCTAGTGCTGTAGTTTAGCTTAGTTTAGTAAGAAACAAACAACAACAAAAATCTCTTCACGTCCTTAACTGTTTTAAAGTATAAGTAGATACCATAAATAAATGAAGATGGAACTTTATATATAGATGGAAGATGGAAGTTTATATATAGTGTCGACATATAATGTAACATATACAGTGCTCAGCGTAAATGAGTACACCCCCTTTTGAAAAGTAACATTTTCAACAATATCTCAATGAACACAAAAACAATTTCCAAAATGTTGACAAGACTAAGTTTAATTTAACATCTGTTTAACTTATAACATGAAAGTAAGGTTAATAATATAACTTAGATTACACATTTCAGTTTTACTCAAATTAGGGTGATGCAAAAATGAGTACACCCCACAACAAAAACTACTACATCCAGTACTTTGTTCGGCCTCCATGATTTTAATAACAGCACCAAGTCTTCTAGGCATGGAATGAACAAGTTGGCGACATTTTGCAACATCTATCTTTTTCCATTCTTCAAGAATGAGCTCTTTTAGAGACTGGATGCTGGATGGAGAGTGATGCTCAACTTGTCTCTTCAGAATTCCCCATTGGTGTTCGATTGGGTTCAGATCAGGAGCCACTGAATCACTTTCACCCTGTTCTTCTTCAGAAATCCAAGAGTGGCCTTAGATGTGTTTAGGATCACTGTCATGTTGTAAAAGTGCACGACGACCAAGGGCACGGAGTGATGGTAGCATCTTCTCTTTCAGTATAGAGCAGTACATCTGTGAATTCATGATGCCATCAATGAAATGCAGCTCCCCGACACCAGCAGCACTCATGCAGCCCCACATAAGGACACTCCACCACCATGTTTCACTGTAGGCACCATGCATTTTCCTTTGTATTCCTCACCTTTGCGACGCCATACAGTTTTGAAGCCATCAGTTCCAAAAACATTTATCTTGGTCTCATCACTCCAGAGTATAGAGTCCCAGTAGTCTTCATCTTTGTCAGCATGGGCCCTGGCAAACTCTAGGTGGGCTTTTTTGTGCCTGGGCTTCAGGAGAGGCTTCTTTCGTGGACGGCACCCATGCATTGCTACAGTATTCTGACTGATAAGTAAAACTTTGCTGATCTTCTTGTACACCTTTCTGGTGTAAAGAAATTATTTTCTTTGTGACATTCTTGTGACATTTCTCTTCCATGTGGTGCCATTGCTGACAGCATGAAATGGGAAGGGGTTTTAACACCCTTTTATAGTCAACTGTCCGCTGGACACCTGTGTAATGAAAAATTAGAGTCGCCTGTGGTTGAATTCTTGTTAAATTAGGCATTTTTAGTCTAAAATGTAGCTTTGCTCCAGAGATTTTCAGGGGGGTGTACTCATTTTTGCATCACCCTAATTTGAGTAAAACTGAAAAATGTGTAATCTAAGTTATATTATTAACCTTACTTTCATGTTATAAGTTAAACAGATGTTATATTAAACTTAGTCTTGTCAACATTTTGGAAATTGTTTTTGTGTTCATTGAGATATTGTTTAAAATGTTACTTTTCAAAGGGGGTGTACTCATTTACGCTGAAAACTGTATATGTACATTTATTGTTGACATACTGTATATAATGTAACATTGACATATATATAATAAATGTTTTATTTTAATTTCAAATATTTTAAACATTTTACTTTTTACATTTACAGACATTTGTAAACATGTTGGTTTTGTATACAAACCTGACATTGATCACAGATATATATACAGTTACATAGTTTGACTGTTGTCTGTTTTGAGTTATAGTTGGTCAAAGTTGTACTACTTTAAAATGACAAAAGCATCTTTTGTGAGCTGGTTTATGTGTGACTCCATTAACACTGCAGTCATCATTAGTACAAGTCCTGTGGTTTACACATAAGAGATGATGTGCTGTAAATCACTGCATCATGTGATCATGACAGTCACATTATCTGCTGCTACATAACAAAGGCTTTATGTGTGACTCCATTAACACTCCAGTCATCATTAGTACAGGTCCTGTCGTTTACACATTAGAGATAATGTGCTGTAAATCACTGCATCATGTGATCATGACACATTCAGATGCTCTGCTTCTACATAACAAAGGCTCTTTATGTGTGAAAACAACATCCGTTTAATTCATCATTTATACTGAGGATAACTTAGTACAAACTTTGAAAACAATGTTTTTAATGTATTTGTATTTTTATATTTCTTCATGTTAACATTGGTTTATTGTTCATTTTTATGCTGTAATTTGTTGTATATAGTTATTTATTGTTCTCAGAATAAATAGTTTCCTTTAACCCATTGTTTCATTTCATTATTAGCACCAATTTTTTTAATCAGTATAAATATAAAAAAAATCATGAGAACAAAAGTCTAATTATTAACCTTCTTAGAAAGGAGAAATATATGCAAGAATACAAAAGAACTACAACAAAATACAAACTATACAAGAAAACATGTTCAAACTGTAACAAGTTTTACATAAACAATGTCACTAGAGCTAGAAATGAACTTTGTTTAGTCAACAGTGTGTTACAAGACACAGTGTGGTTTGGAGCTTCTATGTTCTGCATCTCTGGCTCTCTCCATGTCTTCAGCCATGATGATGCCCAAACAAGAGTGATCTTGGTGAAATGACCACGTCTGTCTGGTAGGTTCAACTTAGACAGAATCTTCTTTGTAAGAGATAAAGAGTGACATTTTAAGCATATCTACGAAAAAAAGAGACGAAGAGTGCATTCAATACACAAAAAATGGCACAGAGCTTCAGAGGGGGTGGAAGTCTGACTCCACCTTGGACTTTGTCAAATTTTCATGTCAGAGCGATGCCCAAACTTTAAACAGCCACCTAGGCGCTAGATGCATTTACTAGACAAGGAAAATGACAAGATGTCTTGTTTTCTGGGGGAAAAAATCAAAATTAAGTGAGGTTTTGCTTAAAACAAGCAAAATTATCTGCTAATGGGCTAAAAATAATAATAATCTTTTTCCGTTTGAATTAAGATTAGTTTTCTTACCCCAAGTGGCAGATAATTTAGCTTGTTTTAAGCAAAAACTCACTCAAAAAACAAGACATAATATCTTATGCCATTTTACTTATCTAGTAAATGCTTCCTGATTTAAGAATTTATAGATATTTGGACTGGAAACTGAGTAAGAAAAGCATTTTTTCCCCAGTGTAGACATCGTCTTGGATCTCTAATTAATGTATGATGCAACTGCAAATTTTAAACTATTAAACATTGCAAATAAAAGATAAAAGCTATCATGATCGTCTTTTCAATTTTTTTTGAAGCCTTGGAAAAAACTAAGTTCTGTAGTGTGAGCTTGTCCTATCTAGCAAGTGCTAATCACTCTTACTTTTCTTATTCAAATTTGACTGATCTACGTTTTCATGTAACTGAAAAAGTCACTGGGAACTAGGGTTGCAAAGGGGCAGGAAGTTTACAGTAAATTTCTGTAAACTTTCCGGAAATATTCCACAGGAACTTAACCTGGGGAATTTTGGAAATATTCCAATTTGGAACCTTAACGGGAATTTACAGGAATATAGGAGAGTTTATGGGAAATTTATATAAATTTGATATAAATCATATAGAAACATAAATATAAACATTTAGTTTTGTCATAATAACATGAAATAAGTTATTTAATTTTTTTGCATCCAATTATTTTCTAATTTAGCAAATATGTAAATAAATTTATTTTTATTACAGCAATTGGTATGCATGTGTTATTTATTTCAGTGTCACATGATCCTTCAGAAATCATTCTAATATGCTGATTTGATACTCGGTTATTATCAGTGTTGGAAACAGTTGTGCTGCTTAATATTTTTTTGGAACCTGTGATACTTTTTTCAGGATTCTTTGATGAATAAAAAGTTAAAAATAACAGCAATTATTTAAAATAGAAACCTTTCTAACAATACAAATGTTTAATATCAATCTTTTTTTATCAATTTAAAATATCCTTGCTGAATAAAAGTATTAATTTCTATAAAAAAAAGAAAGAAAAAAAATTACTGACCCCAAAATTTTGAACAGTAGTGTATATTGCTACAAAAGATCTCTAAATAAATAAATGCCGTTCTTTAACTTTTTATTAATCAAAGAATCCTGAAAAAAGTATCACAGGTTATAAAAAAATATTAAGCAGCATGCCTGTTTCCAACATTATCAAATCATCATATTAGAATGATTTCTGAAGGATCATGTGACGCTGAAGACTGGAGTGATCACAGGAATAAATTACACTTTACTATATATTCACATAGAAAACAGCTATTTTAAATTGGAATAATATTTCATATTACTGTTTTTTCTTTATATTGATCAAATGTGCATGTTATGGAGGAATGCACAGTGCGTGTAAGGGTTGTGGCCTCAATAGCCCTGCAGTAAGCAGTGTGCTGTGTGAATGTGATTGAGGAATGTGCAGGGTAAAAATTGAAAAACTAAAATTGCATAAAATCTGGTTGTTTTAACCAAGTTATTATTAGGATTATGTGGCAGGATTTTTTCAGCTACATTTAAGTTCCCTGTTATAGGCTAACCTGCAATTCCCTGTTTATTCCCGTTAATTCCCAAATATTCCCGTTAATTCCCATGGAAAGTTTCCAGCCTTGAAAATTCCCAGAATTTTGCAACCCTACTGGTAACTGACTTTTATCAAAAGAAAAGTTATGAACAGTCTTGCAGAAGAATATCAGATGACTAACTTTTACGACGAGTCTAAGCAGTTTATGTAAATGGCCACAGGTGTCCTATCAAAAGCAGTTGTAGTTTAACGATGATCAGTGGAGTAAACACTGGTCTTAATTGAGCAACTAAAGTTTGCTGGTGACCAAAACTGATAAGTAGTGTTTTGTAAATTGATTTAGATTAAAAAGTGTTAAAATGAACGACTGGTATCTTACCTGACATGAATATTTTCCTCCCTGATTTAACAATCCAGCACAAATTATACTGCTGGTGATGCTTATGTCGATCCCTCTACACTGTAAAAAGCCCTTCAAGGGTGTTGTCTGTTGGAATTTATTTTAAAAAGTATATTACTTCCAATAAATTGATTCCCTTTTCTTTTTGAATTCATTTAAGTTTTACATAAGTAAAAAGTGTGAATGTTTTTGTAACTTATTATTACCTTTCAAAAAAATGATTTTACTGACTTTCACAATAAATTGCTTCTACAAAACTCTATTTAAGTGTTTATATCCAAAGTAAAACGTCACGACCCGCTCACACGCTGCAGCAGAACAACGAGATCGTTGCTCGTTGTCACCTGTACCGGACCAGTTTCGGATTTCTGTGGAGTTTTTGAGGGCTTTATACAACGTGCAACCGATGTAAGTAACTATTTACATTGCATAAAGTTGGGTTTTAGCCGAATGAGCACGCATTTATTGCACTATAAAATGTAAAAGCGTCGCCCGTTTTCAGACAGTAATGTTAAGTTTGTCAGTTTTGCAGGCGCCGCATGAGGCCTTACCGACTTGGGTAAAGTTGGTTTTTATATTCGCACATTCGGACTTCCACATAGGCTACAATAACTTTGTACACTACACTGGACATTCAGTGGACGTTCGCAAGTAAGTATGCCATTCAAATAATACTTGCCTTTTTGAACGATTGTGAAAAATGTTGTAGGGTTACAATCGTTGGTTGTAAATATCATGTCGCTGTTTAGAATTTGCAAACATTAACTTTATTGCACATTATTAGAACGTTCTTAAACGCGGAAGTCCGAATGTGCGAATATAAAACCAACTTTACCCAAGTCTGGGAGGAGGAGTTCATGGAGTAGGTAAGCTCTTTAGTAGGTGGAATTGAGGTAAATGTTTCAGAGGTTTGTTGTTATCTGTCATTTAGAGGAATTAAGGTCACCAAAAGTCAGTTATTGAGAGTTGGGGAAAAAAGGGAGAAAAAAAAATTATCATCCTTTTCTATTTTTTAATGACAGATGGGATGGCCTTGTAAATTATGCAGCGCTGTTGTAAAAGCAAAGACTGATATTCTAAAACATTATAGTCTGCATCATGGGACCTTTGGACACAGCCATGCCTTGCCTTGTATACATATAGACTGCCCATGCTCTTCTAAAAACTGGAGTAGCTTCCGCTGTCACTTATCACAACAACATCCAGCAGTTGACTCACTTAACTCACCTCAAGTAACTCTTTTCTTTACCTGCCTATTATGTAAAAATCTGGATTCCCTAGCGAAAAGGAGTTTTTTTGAACACATTGGTCATCATCTGAAGAATAATGAGACTGTAAAGTGTGTTTTTGCAGGGTGCGATCACCAAACAAATGTGTATGGGACTTTCGCGACACACAAACACAGGAAGCATACGCCACATACTTCACAAGATTTCAAACCAGGCATTATTTGTGAAAGGCAGTTAACTGAACAGGAGGAGTCACTTGTTTTTGAAGCCTCTGAAGAGGATGATGATCACAATGATGCCAATTATCAAGTCTCTCGCTCAGATGCTAACTATGAAGAGGATGATGGAAGCAATGTGGTTGTAGAGTACATAGCATCCCTCCTTTTGAAATTAGAAAGTGTTCATAATGTTTCAATTCGGTGCATTGATGAACTGGTAGATGATCTTCACTTCATAGCAAGTTCTGCATCCATAAATGCAATAAGACATATTGTTGTTTCACACTTAAAGAAAAATAATTGTACGATTGCTGACACGTTTGTAACGTCTCTAGTGGAAGAATTGTGCAAATCAAATCCACTAAGCACAGCACTTCGTGCTGGTGGTCCTCTATAATACTGTCGCCTTCTAAATGATGATGAAAAAGAAAAATTTGAAGTTGTTGAGCCCGTTGAATACATCCTTGAACCAAATGAAAAGAGAAGTTTCCAGTATATCCCAATTCTCCAGTCCTTAGTTTAGATTTTGGGTAAAGAAAATCTTAGAGAAAAAGTTCTAAGTAAAGAAAAGGACCAGTTGTCATCTATTCAATATGGATCATATCGTGATGGTACAGTCTATAAAGAGAATTCCTTTTATTTTGAAGAGCTAAGAATTGCACTTGTGCTGTATGTAGATGACTTTGAAAATTGTAACCCACTGGGAACATCAAGAAAAAAGCATAAAATCACAGCTGTATACTGGGTCTTTGGCAACATCCCTCATTCATCGCGATCCACTCTTAACTCCGTATACTTGGCCCTTTTATGCAAAGCAGTTGACATCAAAAGATTTGGCTACGCTGAAGTGCTTGCTCCTTTTTTAAAAGACATTGCTATTTTGGAGCGTGACGGTGTCTACATTTCCAGTGTTGGACATGTTAAAGGCTCTGTGTTTTCTGTAGTCGTTGATAATCTTGGGGCACATTCAATTTGTGGACTTGTGGAAAATTTTTGTGGACCATTCATTTGTAGATTTTGTCTTGGAGAGCGATCAGAATTTCAAAGAAAGGAGGTGAGGTCAAGTGCATTTCCTGCTTGTACCAAAGAGAATCATGCCACTCATTGACTCTTAAAGAAAATCCTGCTTTGACACACTGTTACGGTGTAAAAAATGCTTGCCCACTTACTGAAAATCTGAGCTATTTCCACTGTGTGACTGGCTATCCACCCGATATATTGCACAACATTTTTGAAGGCATCGTTCCCTTGGAATTGGGTCTGTGCTTCAGTGTTTTTATCTCAAAGAAATATTAATAAATGGAACTTAACAGTGCCATCACACAATTTCTGTATAAATGGGCTGACAAAACTGATTGTCCTCAGCCATTGCCTACAACCTTTTCCTCAAAAAAGAAGATTGGAGGAAATGCACATGAAAATTGGGCCCTCATACGACTGCTGCCATTCATTATTGGACACAGAATACCTTTGAATGATACAGCCTGGCTTCTACTCATGTCTTTAAAAGACATTATTGAACTTGTTGTTGCCCCAGTCCACAACAAAGAAAGTGTTGCATATCTTGACTCAAAAATTTCCGAACACCGACAGAGATTCCAAGAAGTATTTCCTAATGAAGGGTTAATCCCAAAGCACCACTTCTTAGAACACTATCCTGCATTAATAAATGCTTTTGGACCTGTGATTGGTTTCTGGACAATGAGGTTTGAAGCGAAGCACAGCCAATTTAAGCAGATTGTTCTTAAAGTTGCCAGTATGTCTCACATTCTCCTTTCTCTGGCCACAAAGCATCAGTTTATGATGAGTCACCACCTGCATTCCACAACAGTTGTGCCTGCTCTGAGTGTTGTAAGAGTCACATCAGTGCCATTAGATGTCCTGCATGTAAATGTTCAGGAATCAATCAAGCATCCGTTTCCTTGTCAGTCTCAAGTACAGGTGGCTGATACAGTCACCTTCCATGGAACAAGGTACTCAAAAGGCATGATCGTGGCCTATGGTTGTACTGCTGGTCTTCCTGATTTTGCAGAGATTGTTCAAATTGCCCTTTTTGGGGAAAAGGTGCATTTTATTGTGAAAACACTCATGTCCTGGTATGATGAACACTATCGTGAATTTCATCTTGAGAAGACCGATCACATAACTCCTGTTGAACAACAAAACCTTAGTGATGTTTGTCCCCTGTCAGCCTATATTGTTGCAGGAAAGCTCATGGTGACATTAAAGCGCCACATCTGTCTCCAGTGTTGAGTATGACTTTGTATAACATATTTGTTTCTTCTGTCTTTCTAGACATGGAACCAACAGTCAGATTCCGGGTCCTCATTGATCACGAGGTCAAAAAACTTACACTCAACAGTGGCATACCCTCAACTGTGGATGAATTGGTTGCAGCCATCAAAGAACAATTTGCCATCACCACAGAAATCAGTCTTCAGTACAAAGATGAAGAGTTTGATGACTTTTTCACCCTAACGACCACAAAGGAACTCAAAGATAAAGACACACTGAAAGTAGTGTATGTACCGCTAAACATAACACTGACCCTTGTTTCCCAGGAAAGCACCCCTGATACCTCCAGTGTGTACTCTTTATCCGAGTCTGTGACACACTCTGACGGCTCAGATGATACTGTGATTCTGTCTCCTTCACCCTCTGAAAGGCAAAATCCATGGCCTGCTGTATTTCCAATTCCAACTTTCTCACACAACACTGAGCTGGCTTTGAGTCAAGGTAATGAGATTTATTTAAGAGATGGCACCCTACTGACATCACCCAGTGTCAAAGTGGATATCTTGGAGCACCTGGCAGAGGCCATGTTTTGCTACACAGCGTACCCCAATGATGCCCAGAGGTCTGCAGTAGCACAGGCACTAATAGAAAAGCATCCCTGTTTGAAGAAGCCTGGATCTTTTAATGGAATTTATGGGTGGCAACAAAGCCTGAAATACAAATGTGGAAACTATCGTACCAAACGTAAAGCATTGGGAAGCCCTGAACTCCTGATAAACTCAATGAAATACAAGATGGGAGATGACAGAAAACCTGCTAAAAACATCAAGAAACCAAAGAGGGCAGAAGTAAATTACCTGCCTCAGCACCCTTCTGGTGAAACAGACAGCAGCCTTGAGAATGTGAGGCTTGACCTAATAGAAGCCAGCAAGAAAAGGGACGTCAAAAGCATAAATGACATGATGGCCAGTACATGTAGCTGGAGAAGAATGGAAGTGGTTGTCCAGTCCCCAGATGTGGCAAAATGTTAAGAAAGATGGCCTGCCCTCTTTGAACCATTCCAGGTAAATGATTTATCACTGATATGCTGCTCACTCAGTTTTTTTTAAAAGGCAAATAATAGTGAACAAGGTTGTTTATGTGATGCTAGACACACTTTTTGCTGAACACATACTGAAGACCCACCCCACATATTTTATGGAGTATTGGGATTGCGTAAAAATGAAAGGTTGCCAATTCTTTACACATCCTGAGTGTTCCAAATAACAGTCAAACAATTGATGTATTACAGATAAATGAAGAATTCTGAAGGTGTGCTGCAGTTCCACTAGAATCAGTGTTTATGTCCCAACTGGACAAGTACACTCCAAAACTTCTCGACCTGTTTAGTGCGAAGGGTGGAGCGGTTGGTCAACGCATCAAGAACTTGTTAATGGAACTGATACAGGTGAGGCAAAAGTGGTAACAATGTTGCAGGGGCATATTAATACAATAAGTACTTTATTCTCTTGTCTTGCCTAATTGGGTGAATATTGCAAAAAACATTTTTGTTTACAGCTCCTAATTAATTTTAAGGTTAAATATTAAAAAAAAATATATGTATATATAAGTATATATAAAATGTATGTATATACCTGTATATAATAGGTAGTACAGACCCACACTGATAATGGCATTGTATGTTTGTAGTTATATTGCCTGCAGTTTTTTATTATTCACTTACCAACTATAGGATCCAAGTACCTCTGTGGTGAAGAAGAGAGACGTGACTCTGAGATGCCTCATTGAATACATGGGAGAGAGTGGGCAAGAGCTCATCTCTGACTAGTATGTACAGGTGCTGGTCATATAATTAGAATATCATCAAAAAGTTGATTTATTTCACTAATTCCATTCAAAAAGAGAAACTTGTATATTATATTAATTCATTACACACAGACTGATATATTTCAAATGTTTATTTCTTTTAATTTTGATGACTATAACTGACAACTAAGGAAAATCCCAAATTCAGTATCTCAGAAAATTAGAATATTGTGAAAAGGTTCAATATTGAAGACACCTGGTGCCACACTCTAATCAGCTAATTAACTCAAAACACCTGCAAAGGCCTTTAAATGGTCTCTCAAATCTAGTTCTGTAGGCTACACAATCATGGGGAAGTCTTGACAGTTGTCCAAAAGACGACCATTGACACCTTGCACAAGGAGGGCAAGACACAAAAGGTCATTGCAAAAGAGGCTGGCTGTTCACAGAGCTCTGTGTCCAAGCACATTAATAGAGAGGCGAAGGGAAGGAAAAGATGTGGTAGAAAAAAAGTGTACAAGCAATAGGGATAACCGCACCCTGGAGAGGATTGTGAAACAAAACCCATTCAAAAATTTGGGGGAGATTCACAAAGAGTGGACTGCAGCTGGAGTCAGTGCTTCAAGAACCACTACGCACAGACGTATGCAAGACATGGGTTTCAGCTGTCGCATTCCTTGTGTCAAGCCACTCTTGAACAACAGACAGCGTCAGGAGCGTCTCGCCTGGGCTAAAGACAAAAAGGACTGGACTGCTGCTGAGTGGTCCAAAGTTATGTTCTCTGATGAAAGTAAATTTTGCATTTCCTTTGGAAATCAGGGTCCCAGAGTCTGTAGGAAGAGAGGAGGGGCACACAATCCACGTTGCTTGAGGTCCAGTGTAAAGTTTCCACAGTCAGTGATGGTTTGGGGTGCCATGTCATCTGCTGGTGTTGGTCCACTGTGTTTTCTGTGGTCCAAGGTCAACACAGCCATATACCAGGAAGTTTTAGAGCACTTCATGCTGCTGACCAACTTTATGGAGATGCAGACTTGGAACCTGCACACAGTGCCAAAGCTACCAGTACCTGCTTTAAGGACCATGGTATCCCTGTTCTTAATTGGCCAGCAAACTCGCCTGACCTTAACCCCATAGAAAATCTATGGGGTATTGTGAAGAGGAAGATGCGATATGCCAGACCCAACAATGCAGAAGAGCTGAAGGCCACTATCAGAGCAACCTGGGCTCTTATAACACCTGAGCAGTGCCACAGACTGATCGACTCCATGCCACGCCGCATTGCTGCAGTAATTCAGGCAAAAGGAGCCCCAACTAAGTATTGAGTGCTGTACATGCTCATACTTTTCATGTTCATACTTTTCAGTTGGCCAAGATTTCTAAAAATCCTTTCTTTGTATTGGTCTTAAGTAATATTCTAATTTTCTGAGATACTGAATTTGGGATTTTCCTTAGTTGTCAGTTATAATCATCAAAATTAAAAGAAATAAACATTTGAAATATATCAGTCTGTGTGTAATGAATGAATATAATATACAAGTTTCACTTTTTGAATCGAATTAATGAAATAAATCAACTTTTTTGGTGATATTCTAATTATATGATCAGCACCTGTATACATCACCTGTTTCCTGGTAACACCTTCATTACTTTTACAGAATTAATGCAGAAATTTACTTTAGGAAAAGAACACCATTATTACTACCTACAAATCAGGAATTCTATTAAAATCACAACTGGAATCAAAGATATTGCGCAACATTCCCCAATTATTAAACATATCAATATAATCAGTAATTCAGTGAAGATGCTCATATATAATATCTTCTAAAGATACCAATACAGCAGCATCAGTTAAACAATGGGAGAAAGACTTTAATATTAACACAGATGAGGAATTCTGGAAAACAGTTTGTAAAAATAGCGTTATCTTTAGTACAAACACAAATATTCAATTAATCCAGTATAAAATTGTACATAGAACACACATTACACAACATAAGATGTTCAAAATGGGCCTAGAAACTTTGGACAGATGTACTAACTGCAACCTAAACACACAAGACTCCTACCTTCATGTATTTTGGTTATGCCCTCCGGTTCATCAGTTCTGGACAGATGAATTAACAGAATTTTTCAATACCAGAATCCCAACACTTCCTTTATTGTGCCTCCTAGGTGATACCTCTCAAATGAACCCATCCTTTAAATATTCAATATCTTTACTCATGTCTCTAGCTATCGCCAAGAAAACAATATTACTTAACTGGAAAAATAAATGGCAAATATCAATTACACAATGGCTACATCTATTAAAGGAACATATTATTCAAGAAAAACATACAAAACCAGTTATTCAGATTTAATACAGTTTTTAGCCCACTGCTCTTATCCTTAAATATTGATTAAATCTGGCCGGTGAGCTGATGCCTCAATCCTCAGGGTATATACAGTAGATGCTTTTCCAATAGATTAATAGAAAATGAGAAATCACGCTTCTACAATAGATTAATAAAGTCTTATTTAATACACTTTATAAAAATTATATAATGTGTGTGTGTGTGTGTGTATATGTATGTATATATTTATGTATGTATTTATGTGTGTATTTATGTATGTATTATGCGTCACTTCACATTTCTGGAGGATGTGATTGAGCGTTTCGATGGTACAGCAGGCTCCCCTGCAATTAACATCCATCGATGCTGCCGCCCTCCTCCGCTGCGACCGTGATTTCATTGACAGAAGATCTCCTCTGAGCTGAATTCCCCTTAGATGGAGTCTTGGGAAAACTCACTCAGGCCTCGATAACCACAGATGGCTTCCAGGATCAACGTCCAACACCATCAGATCCTTTCCATCAACGGCCTGCGATATGGATAAGTTACTATGTCACGCTGTTACTGTTTTTTGCGCAATAAAAAAGAAGAGGTGAATTAAGTTTGTAAAGAGCCAACTTGATGGTGTAAGAAATCATTACTGGACTGTTATTTTCCTCCTGGACAGCAGGTGGCGCCTCTCTCCAGGCAACTGCTGAACACTACCACTCATTAAGCTTCATGTGTGACCCCTGTGTTTTGCCCTATATAAGTGGGTTTTTTGCCATACCTTTTTGTTCAGTCTTGAGCCTTTGTTACCCGTTGCCTGCTGAAAAGCTAAGTCTGTCTCATTCTTTGTTTTTTTGATGTTTTGCTGTCTTAGGAAGTTTGACTTCTTTGTTTTGTTGTCTTTTTTTATTTTTATTAAAGATTATCTTTTGTTGAAGACCTACGACTCTTTGCTGTTGTTACCTCTGCTCTTGGATTCACTATTGGAGAGTCAGCTCAGTCAGTAAATTCAGTGACTTTGAACACAAGAAGCGACCCGGGTTCGATCCCCATCTTGAACAGACCCGTTACAGATGGAGAGCTGAGGATCACCACGAACATTTCTCACAGGATAGTCTCACAAACATTCATTGGAGACAACTGCCCAGCCAACATTTCCATCTGGGTCCCCATGTGGGTTTTGGATGGGCTGTCACTTGGGGCCTGCATGGGCAACCCAAGTGGGGCCCATAGAATTTTGTCCATCGGCTCCACACAGGCCCCGTGTGTGTTAGCCCATAGGGGCACATGATGGGTCCATAGTGGGCTCTAAGTGGGACCCATTTGTGTGTTCATTATAGGGGCCCTTATGGGGCCCAAAAGTGTGATAATACTGGACCCACAAATGGCCCCTCTATGGGGTTTTTGTGGGACCACAGTTGGTGAGAACTGGGCCCCATTTATATTTCTTTTTTATTCCTGTAGGTGAAATTAATGTGCTCATTTGCAAAATAAACTTTCAAACCCTGCCAACTCTAAGTTATGTTTTAGTAAACCTGTACCTGACCTAATATAATTTAAATTATAAAATTATAAAATATTTGTACTGTGAAGAAAATGACTTTCAACTCAGAATGTGTAAACCACCTTTTTATTGATCATAAGAAGAAAAATAAAAGTACAATAAAACAGGATAAGAGCATTGAAAATTCTTCAGTCCATCACTCCTGGGTTGGGGCAGACCCATCAGCTTCATATCTAAAGAACAATGAGAGAAAAAAAGGCAATTATTTTAAAATACTATCAACACATTATCAGGAGCACTCTCTTAAAAAGCATGCATGATTATGATCAAGCCATGCCAGTACTTTATATTCTGTCCAAATGACTAAACTGACACTTAAAGGGTTTTCTACTACTAAGAGGAATATGAACAAGTTAAAGTTCAAAACAATGTGCCTGATATAACAGAAGTATGACTTTACAAAAGCACATTACATTACAAAAATAACACAACATAATTATAAGAAGATAAAGTGGCATTTAACAATTTTTTAACATTATTGCATTTAATTTAACTTTCAAAAGCTGTTTTTATTATACATTACAGCTGTTAACTTTTAACTATTTTTGAATACAAAGTGATGTGCATGTGTATTATTCATTTAATTTTTTTTATGTATTCATATCTGAGTGTACCACGTGTGTGTGGAAATTGCTGCGTTGTGACTGCAGAACTTTTGTGGACGTTTAAAATTGTGCAAAACCATCTCGCACCCTGCTGAGGCCCTGTTATAAAACATACAAACAGTATTACTTTAATTTAACATGAATAGTTAGCATGTTACCTTAAAACCGATAACAATGTTTATTTTGATATGTGATGATAATGGCGCTCTGCTCTGGTCCAGATCCAGGTGTTCTTCTTGAAGTAGTGGCGCGCGTGACCAAGTGTAGCTGCACATCCCCCTCTGTTGGTGAACATGATCACTACACAATTGCTCCGATAAACCAACAGTCCGCTGTATGCTGGTCAGGCTTTTTTGCAATGCGGGTTGTTTTGAACGAGGTATAAACGGACATTTTCGTGGCCCGGAACAAGGGGATGTCTGGTCACCCTATTATTTTGTCCATATTGCACAGCCCTGGCATGTAACTTAGTGCTTTTATGCTGCAATGTTTTTGAAAAAGAGACGCAAAAATCCATTTCTGTTCCAAGAAATAAAGTTGTGTGAATTTGACATCTAAGCACGATGACAGAATAGATAGTTATTCGCTGTCTCTGCCAACTCTGGTGAACTAATTTAAAATGGCGCTCTCCAACAATCACTCCCTCGGCTGTTTTGAGGGAGTAATAATGTAGAAAATTACAATGAGACAGTTAAAAGTCATATAATTAATTGAATACTATGCCAAAATTAACATATTTTACTTTTTATACTTGAGATGCGTAGTGAGATGCCCATATAACCCAGATAAAACCCATGTGGGGCCCACATGTTGGCTGGGTGGTTAATAACACATTTTTCTGTGGTGTGACGAACTCACATACTGCTTTAACAAGGCAAACATCTTGGGATCTGCCAGTAAGAAACTTAACTTATCAAGTTGCACAGTAGGTAATGCAGCTTTGTATTGAGTTTTGAGGGCACGATAGTGTTAAATATCTAACTGCAGTCAATAAAAGGTAATACTTCTAAAAAAATAAGGACTGATGTCCTTATTTTCCAAGTGGGTTAGAATTTTGTGAATGATGAATGAAATTGCAGCCTCTGTGGATCTATTTGTCCTGTTCACAAACTGTAGTAGATCAGAGGAGTCTGCTTTGGTGCTCATGATGAGTTTCTTAATAAGGCTCTCAAAACACTTCATGAGAACCGCTGGTCTGCAGTCATTAACACAAGAGATTGTGTCTTTCTGTGGAACAGGGATGATAGTGGTAGACTTGAAGCTGAAAGGAACTGCAGACAGGGTGAGGTAAAGACTGCACAAACACACTCATGATCAGAAACCACACTCTTACAACACTTACCAGGAAGAGGTTAGGAAGAGGTTATTTCTCCTTTCTGTTGTACTGACTTTCTCTTGAAAAAAGCAGTAAAAAAAAAAAAGTGCTCAATGAAGAACGAAGAGGAAAAACTTTCAAGAAGGATTTTTATGTTTGGTTCTGAAAAGATAGCATATATTTGTGATTCTCATGGCTATTCATTTTTGAAACCTTGATTTTGAGACCTTGATTCAGAAAGGAAAAATAAAGTTTAGATTGCTGGACCTCAAACAGAGAAAATGGCTTCACTATCTGAAGACGATTTTTCTTGTTCCATGTGTCATGAAATCTTCAAGGATCCAGTTATTTTATCATGTAGTCACAGTGTCTGTAAAGAGTGTCTTCAACAGTTCTGGAGAACCAAGGAAACTCAGGAGTGTCCTGTCTGCAAGAGAAGATCCTCAAGAGATGATCCTCCGATTAATCTTGCGTTAAAAAACTTAAGCAAGTCATTCCTGAAGGAGAGAAATGAGAGGTGTTCATCAGGATCTGAGGAGATCTGCAGTTTACACAGTACGAAATTTAAATTCTTCTGTCTGGAGGACAAACAGCCTGTGTGTGTAGTGTGCAGAGATTCACAGAAACACGCCTATCACACATTCAGACCCATCGGTGAAGTGGCTTCATCATATAAGGTAAGACAGATTTACATTTATGTATTATCTGCATGATCATATTACAGAAATATCTGGTGTCTTATAGATTTTCACTTTAAATTCTAGGATGAGCTCAATACAGTGCTGAAGTCTTTACAAGAGAAACTTCAACACAATGAAAACATTAGAGGCGAGTTTGAGTATACAATTCAACACATCAAGGTGAGAACTGATTCTTTTGACATATTCACAATTTTATACTGACATAATTACATTTCTTTATTGATACACAATATATATTCACACACAATCATACTCATTCGCATATGTGCGTAATGGTTGTGCTGAAAGGTAGGCTATACAGTGTTACAAGAAACTTAACCCTAACCGTTGAAGTGAATGTGTTTTGATTTCAGTCTCAAGCTGAGCACACAGAGCGTCAGATTAAACAGCAGTTTGAGAAGCTTCATCAGTTTCTCAGAGATGAAGAAGAAGCTACAATCACTGCACTGAGGGAGGAAGAGGAGCAGAAGAAGCAGATGATGAAGGAGAAGCTGGGGAGATGAACAGACACATCTCAGCTCTTTCACACACAATCAAAGACATGGAGGAGATGATGAAAGCCAATGACGTCTGCTTTCTGAAGGTCTGATTTCAGATCATTGGTTGATCATTGGTTCATTGATTGAGTTCTTGATGATAAATGGTGTGTTTGTTCTGCAGGAGTTTCCAGTCACAATGGAAAGGTGAGTGATCTGCTGGTGTCTCTGGCCTCTCTGGTTCTGATCCAAAGCCAGTGCAGTTCTGCACATCAAAATCATCAGTGTTACATGTACACTGCTAGGTGTATATATGGGCCTGTTTACACTTGGTCACTTCATGCATTTCTCTATTTTGGATAGCTATCCAATCATGAAAAGTTCAGGTGGAAATGCCCTCCGAAACTTTCAAGACAGAAATCAAATCTGACCACTCAAACCAATTCTGGAGGTGGTCTGAGACACATTCCAAGTTTTATTCCTCCAAAAATGTAAAAAAGTGTGAGAGCAAGTTATATGCTATATGACATGTTATAGCCTGATATGACAATGCTACTGCAACACGCATTGCAGCAGATGAGTAGCGGAGTATCTCTTTAGCAAGCCAATGTGCAAACTGCCACAAATGAAACTGAAAGTAAGTCACAGGCACTCAACACACAATCATCTTCATTAAATGTAATGAGACTAAATTATATTACCAGTGCTGATGCTGCTCTCTCCTATTATGGTCTTTGATAATTTATGTGGCCAAGTGTAAATGGAACCATTTTAACAAATCAGATATAGCCATCTGATCAGTAAAAACTCAGTAAGTGACCAGGTGTAAACAGGCCCTGTGAGTCTCTACACTGAAGCAGTGTACGATCTACTATTTGTAGTGTTGATTCTTGAATTATCCATGCAGTTCATTAATCAATTAGTTAATTTTACAAGTGATGATTGGCCATTAATGATGACACCTGCTGTTATTGAGCAGAGTCTACTGAAAGAAAAAAGGAAGAACATAAACAGAAAAAAGAAAAGACAAGCAGACACAACAACTGAAACTGACTTACACAAACCTAGTTATGAATCTAAAGTCTGGGATGCACTGCACAATTTTTGTCTGTCCCAGATTAAAGATTGCCATCGTGAAACAATCGTGGCGATTTCTGTGATCATGGCTCTTAATCTGTGGTCGTACAGTGAGAGAGGTTCAAAGACGGACGTTTTTCCGGTCTTGAGACCAAAGATGGCCTACGATCATTTTCTGACAGTGTCAGAAATTCAGCATGATCATCGCACAGTGTGTTTGCTGCTACAACCTACGTCTACTGACCAGCCAATGAAAACACTAAATGAAATCAACGCGACATGGCGCTAAAACTTATAACTGCTCACCTCAAGCTCTTTTCCCTTCTTCTTTCGCCGCTTCCTTTTTATTTTCAGCACACATAAAAACTACAACTGCCAAAGTGTGATTCATCAGAGTCTTTTTGTTTACCACTAGCACATGCTGATGACGTTTTATTCTTCATCATAGCCTACGAGTCAACAGGTGTCATCATCACACAGTCTACATGCATGTTGTACCCAAGTTTAGTAGATCCATGTCGCACAGTGTGATTTGTAATGATCTTATAGGATTGCTAAAATCGTGCAGTGTATCCCAGGCTTAATGCAAATACATCTTCAAATGTAACTAATTAAAACTCTTAATATCTCTTGATATAATTTGTAGAGGTTTAGCTGAGTTTAGTATTGCTGATGTTGCTTCTTTGAGTCACCATTATTGTCATCAGTGTTCCATTTGGTTGGTTACTTGGCCTTTGATTAATATTAAATTAATTATTTTCCTGCCTGTGCATTGTAACAAAAACACATTGTACCAAGGAAGAGGATAAATTAGACCACTTTCAACAAATGTTAAAAGTGACTTAAAGGGTTAGTTCACCCAAAAATGAAATTTCTGTAATTGAATACTCCCTCTCATGTCGTTCCACACCTGTAAAACCTTAATTCGTCTTCTGAACACAAATTAAGATATTTTTGATGAAATCCAAGTGGTTTCTTAACCACACAGGCAGCAATGTCATTGCCCCTTTCAAGGCCCAGAAAGACAGCAAAGACATTGTCCACGTGACTACAGTGGTTTAACCTTAAATGGGTGGTTCATTGCGATTTCACTTTTTTAACTGTAGTTAGTGTGTAATGTTGCTGCTTGAGCATAAACAGTATCTGCAAAGTTACAGCGCTGAAAGTTCAATGCAAACGGAGATATTGTCTTTTAAACAATTCTCTGTTTAAGCAGAGCTATGCATGCTATACAAGCTTAACATGCTATAAAAATGATCTGTAGGGTACTTTGAGCTAAAACTTCACATACACGCTCTGGTGACATCAGAGACTTATTTTACATATTGTAAGTGGCATTATACCACCATGCTGGTCCTGAACCAGCTTAGGACCAGCATAAACCAGCTCAAACCAGCATACCAGCTTCAAAACCTACCTTACCAGCAGCAGATGTGCAAAACTTTTTTCAAGCATCTGCCATCTTACTTTATGATGACATAAACAAAAACTTTATCTCCAGAGCTGCTCTGAGAGTCACTTCGTGAGCATTTTGCCTTTTAATTTGAGAAAAACTATTGTTATATCATACACAGTACACACAGAAACTTCAAGGATACGGCAACCCATCAAAATAAAAGTTTGGTTTAACTTGTGACAGAAATATAGCCCTATTACTATTGTACGATATAATGTATTTCTTAATGACAATGTAATAATACTACTACTAGTAATAATAATTATTAAGACTTTATTTTTGAAGGAATAAAAATAAATTTCACTGTTGAATATCAAACTTGACATTTGATATTCAACAGTGCTTTGATCTGCCGACATTGACACTATTCTTTAAGAGCTGCTGTGCAGCCAAAATTATATACCAGTTATCAATGTAAAGCTGCTTTGACACAATCTGCATTGTAAAAAGCGCTATATAAATAAAGGTGACTTGACTTGACTTGAATAGTCACACAATTTTACAGTAAATATGTTTTGCAGCACACTTCATTTGCCAAAAAATGAAGAAGTTTATTTAAATTTCATTTGATTCAAAGTTTTATGCCTTTATTTGATTACCAGAAAAATTCAAATACACAGCACAGAATTTCTGGAAAAACAATTCATAGGTCCCTATTATTGTAAACAATAATTAATATTATTGTAACAATAATTAACAACAATTAATAAAGTTGCTTTTCATTAATTAATTTAATTAGACATGTGTTTGATTTAACCATTAAAATGGAATCCAGAAAAATTAAAACAGAAAAAAGAATTTGGTAAAAAATAAAAATAAAACTGAATTTGAGGAAAAATAAAAACTATTTCATAGAGCCCTACATATCGAATTGCATAGCATCATATCGCATTGCGTTGAATCGAATCAAAGTCGGATCGCATCGCATTGGTAGCTGCTTCATATGCATCTTTAATGTATCGTATCGTTGGCTATGCATCGAGATGGATATCGCATCGGCCTCAGTTATGGAGATGCACATCCCTGCTTGGCATTAATATGCGATCACCGTGATCTGATCAAGCAGATCGGATCATTAGCCAATCAGGTCACGGCGCATTTACATTTGTTCACATTAAGTGGCCTCTGTATCTGGATAACCAATCGGATTTCTGTTTCGCAGAATATTTAAATTAGGCGTGTTTGAAAGGCAGAAGCTTCAAATGGCTTCATAGCGTAAAACAACCTTCACTTTAGCCTCTATCAATGCAGTTCACACAGCACAGTATTTATGTGATTTATTCAACAAAAGTACAACCGATCACACATAGAGTACTTAACCTAGGCTACCAATTTAAGTTTCCCAACATTAATCTTGTATGATGAAAAGATATAATTATTCCAACGCATTTCATGATTGAAAGGAGACCGCAAGCATTTATATTGTTTGTGTAATAGCCTATGTAGAAAACGACAGTATCTGAACACTTTGTATTAAAGAAATAAAAGAATGCACATCACATTAAAGAGCATTAATTAGAACTAAACAAGGGTAGGCTATACGACACCAGATTAAGAGAAAAGATGATAGAAATTAAACAATGTTCCATTGCTTTTAATCATTTACTTTACTTTTCAATGCAATCTCAAATCTTAGATCAAATTAAGTTTTTTAAATGAAAAAATACTTCCAGAGTGGATCATACAAAAATAACTGGGTTGATCACATCGTTTAGGTTTAAGGTTATAGTGTGCAATGACTTTAATGGGAGATTAATAAACTGAAACAATAAAAACATACGCGATCACCTCGTTTAGATAATGTTGCACAATTAAAATGAAAAATTTCAGTCTAAAAAAACTGTTTTAAAGACTGACGTTTATTGTAAAGTTCAGAGAAGTTTAATTTCTTGTCAAAACTGCATCTGTCCATTATTTTCTGACAGCCATGTGGAGAAACTGGGCGGGGATTTAAATGACGTCGCTCTCTGAATGTGGATTGTGTTTACATTACACTGAGATCCGGTCACAGAGCGTCCTCGACTACCTCCGAACCAGGACACGTTGATCGGATAACATTCCGATCACAATCGGATAACATTACAATCACAAAAGCATTTACACTTGTCTTTTCAATGCATATGTGGACAACATCCATATACAGGTCGCATGTTAATGCCAGGTGTAAACGCAGCCAAACTAGCATTCACGTGCGCATTCGCATCCTTTTGTGCAGAAGTTGTAATCAATAACACTGAAGCATCATCTAGCAGTGTTATTGTTTGTAGTCATATGTTTATGTTTTCATGTCATATTTTTATTTGTCAACATTAATTTTCATAACAGTCTTAAAATATGTTTGGTATCTTCATGACGGACGCGCCCCACTCCCCGAGTACTCGTTTTTTGAGACCTATCAATTATTGAAATAAGAAATTGGCAAAAATGCCCATCCCTAATGCAGACTCCATAATGCCTGGCTTCCCCACTGAGAACTATCACTCTTCTGCCTCACTCATACACTTCAAAGACACTTAGGGCATTGATTGTTCTCATTACAAGAATCAAGACATGCAGCCCATAGAAATGGCATCCTTTTCACTAATTCATTGACAAATTTGCAATTAAGGAACTTGCCTCTGTTACCAAAAGAAGCAGTCACTGGCTGTGGCTGAAGCAAAAGGAGATCTTGTGATAAAAGGCCAAAACACCAAAGGAGGCGGGGGTACACAACTGATGATGTGTCATACTGGTGTGAAGAGCCAGTCTTTTAATGTCTCTCAATGTTTTCCCCCCTTGTTTTGTTTATTTTGGGATTGTAACACCTAGTCCTATCAAGCAAATCAGTTATATTTCTAAACTGTCATTTAACAGCAGGTGTCATCAATAATTGAAACTAATTGATTTAATTAACTGCATGAACAATTCAACATTCAACACTACAAAGTGTAGATCCTACACAGCTTTCCTTAATGTAAGTTTGTACACCTGTGGGCGAGCCTCATATATATACCCGGGGTGTTAATTTAACACTGGTGATTTTGCTGTGTGATGTCTGAATGTTCTTCCAGAGTCCAGAGCTCACAGCCGGATCCACAGATGGCTTCTGGAGCTTTGATTCATGTGCCACATTATTTGGGCAACCTGCCATTCAGAGTCTGGAAGAAGATGCAGGACATTGTCCAAAACAGTGAGTCTGGAGAAGTTCTGTGCTTGAAATCATGTATGGGTGGACAGGTTTTTCATGACACAATAGATCTATATTTCAGTTTGTAGTGAAGATCATAATAGTTCTGGGGCTGTATTCTCAAAACATTTTATCTTGCCACTTAGAGGTCTCCTAAATAGCAGTAAAAGTTCTTAGGTAAGAGTTTTCTCTTAAAACCTATTCACAAAGCTGCTGAGACCAGCTTTTACTAAGAAACCGAGAGAAGTCTTAAGCTAAGAGTAAGGGTAGGGTTGACCTCATTGCTATGGATGATGTCATCAAGCTTACTAACTATGCCCACCATGATTGCAGATAGCGGATTTAATCATAGAAATATTGCAGAATGAGGTATCATGTAGCCATGTTCAAGTAAAGACTTTAAAATAAAAATGTTGCCATATTCGAATACTGATTTTAAAATGTAGGTTAAGTGTCACTAATTAAACAAGTATATGTTCAGCTAATTGTCAGCCTCTAGTTAGTTTTTTTTTTTGTTTGTTTTGTTTTGTTTTTTAAATTGAGTAATATATTAATATATTATTCCATACATTATCAGAGCTTGGCAGACAAATAGTCTAGTTATTATATTTAGACATTAGACCGATTAATTAATGGATTATAGTCTAATTAATGTTATTAATTTATCATTTAGCTAGACTATATTAATCACATAATAAATCATCCTGTCATATACAGTTTATAATATTTAAAAAAATATTTAGATAAAAATGGGCAAATTATTACATAATAATGTATTCATAATTTAAGTAAATGCATTAAAAATTAATTCCATAAAGTGATTACTGGTTCAAAATGACTGCTTAAAGGGATAGTTCACCCAAAATGAAAATTCTTTCATCATTTACTCACCCTCATGTTATTCCAAACCTGTATACATTTCTTTCTTCTGAACACAGAGGAAGATATTTTGAAGTAAACTTTATTTTATGGGAAACTGAACAGTTCTGGGGCACCATTGTCTCAGGCCCCGTCCACACGGAGATGCGTTTTTGTGTATACACACAAATTTTGTATCGGATAGGCGTTTCGTCCACACAGATCCGGCGTTTTTGGAAAGTGAAACCGCTATTTTTTTAAACCGAGTCCCAGAGTGGATAAATCTGAAAACGGCGTCTTTGCATTTTCGTGTGGACAGCCTATCCGTACATTTTGTGAAACGATGATGTCATCACCCCACGTGTCGACCCTAGTCAGACGCCGCTAACAGCGCAAAACAGCAACAACATCAACAACAGCAGACTCTAGATGCTTGTGTTTGTGCTGCAGAAGCTCCTGAGCCAAAATAAAGCATTATTTCTAAGCTTTACTATAGTTTGTATACAGCGCGCAATGTTTATGCGCATGCTCCAATCTTATTCGCTGTTTTAAGTGTATCTCTGTGGCAGAATTACAGCGCCACATACTGGTCTGGCATGTATACTACATCGTTTTGAGTCGTTTCAGTGGTTTCGTGTGGACGCAGATATTTCTTGAGACGAGGAAAAAAAAAAGATCGGATAGGGTAAGCTCCGGCTTCGTGTGGACGTAGCCTTAGTATTGATCATAGTATTTTTTTTTTCCTACTATGGAAGTACCAGTGACTCCAAAGCAGTCTGGTTACAAACTTTCTTCAAAATATCCTCCTTTGTGTTCAAAAGAAGGAAGAAATATATACAGGTTTGGAGCAACTTGAGGGTGAGTAAATGATGGCAGAATTTTCATTTTTGGGTGAACCAAATACTAAAGAGTATTGACACAGTGATTAGAGGAAAATGTCTAATGTGTTTGGTCAACAGGATTAGTGTTCATGATTTATAATATGTTGACGTTCACTGTTGATCATTAAATGAACATCAGAATAAAAGAAGCTGTTGATTGTGTCTCATCAGCTCCTGTGATTCTGGATCCAAACACTGCAAATCCATCTCTCATCCTGTCTGATGATCTGACCAGTGTGAGATACAGCTGGGACGAACAACTGCTTCCTGATAATCCAGAGAGATTTGACTTTCTCTGTGTTCTGGGTTCAGAGGGTTATAACTCAGGAACACACTGCTGGGATGTGGAGGTTAAAGAGAGTTCATACTGGAGTCTTGGAGTAACTACAGCATCAAACCAAAGGAAGGGAGGTGTTTTCTTCAACATTGATATCTGGAGTGTATGGTACCATCAGCATGGACTGACTGGGTTTGGTTTTCCTGTTAAACAGAATCTTGAGAGGGTGAGAGTTTATCTGGACTATGACGGAGGATTGGTGTCATTCTCTGATCCTGTAACTAACACACATCTATACACATTCACAACCACCTTCACTGACACTGTCTTTCCATTCTTCAATTGTGATTGGTCGTCTCATCTAAGGATCTTACCGTTCAATAGTCAGCAAATGTTACTTAAACACTGTTAAAAGTTTCTGTAAAACAACCATTCTCTGATGCTCTGATGCCATTACATAGTGATTAAAAACAAATAAATGTAGACATTGATGAACACCTGCTGTTAACAAGCAGAATCACTGAAGGAAAGGAAAACGAGGACTGAAAAAGCACAAGAACTACATTCAACATCCAACCACAGCCTTAAATGAAATCAATTTAAGATAAAAGACATTAAATCTCTCAATATCAGCAGAGGAGGATTAAACAACTCCACAAACAGCATTAATGGCTTCACTTATTACTAAATATTTTAACTTTATTTCTGTCATGCATCTGCAGAAGTTCTTATTGATAATTAACAGAGCTATAGATGTTAATGTTTGGTTGAAAGTATTTCATTTGAGGTCACCATCATTGTAATTAGTGTAGTGTTTTTTTTAGTTTTTAGACTTTATAATGTTATTTTTTTTTCTTGGGTTGCTGTGTTTTATGAAGCATGCTTGTTTTGGCAAAAAAAGAAGAAAAAAAAAGAAAAAAAAGCCAAGATAATGTTCTTATAATATTGGCATCATGTCTGCCTCACCCGGACACTCTTGTCTAAACAACCTTAATTTTCACATCACCACTATGAGACTACAAAAAAGCATCACAAAGTATAGCTGCAGCCAGTTAAAGAGTTTTAAACTCATTGCTAACCAAAAGGATTTGATCTACTGCATGAAATTAACACACAGAGACATCAACAATCAGCATATGAATCTTAACAATAGCGACAATAACAGATTGATTCTGAACATCACAAAACAAGGTACTAAAAATTCACAACAAAAAAACAGCAAATTAAAAAATAAAATAATACAACATTTCAAATGCAAAATTGTTTCATGCCGCAATGCATGCTGGGAGCCACGGGTGACCTTTTTTTTAACATGCTGGTACCCAGCATGCATCGCAGCATGAAACTTTTGACCATGGTTAAGATTCATATGCTGATTGTTTATTTTAGTGTGTCTAAATGTTGCAGTAGTTTGAAATGTCCACAGCATGTATTTAATCAAAGACCAGACACTGGATGAGGTCAGTGAATTAGGACGCTAGACTATGATGACATCATTATCAACATCTCTTTTGGCTTTAATGTAATAAGGTGTGTGCTTTACAAAAAACTCATAATTACAGCAGCCAAACAAAAGCTAAAGTTAAAAAGTCAAGGGTCAAGAACCCAACTAAAGCAAACACTGATCACCATAATGACTTCAAACCAAACTATTAATTTCAATGAAACATCAGCATCTAAATCTCTGCTAATTCTCAATAAAAGCTTCTGTTAATGTATGACAGAAATAAAGTCAATCTTGTGAGTAATAAGTGAAGCTGGTAATGCTATTTTTGGAGTTGTTTAATTCTCATTTCCTGAGATATTGAGAGATTTAATGTCTTATTTTACCTTAAGTCGATTTCTTCTAAGGCTATGGCTGAAGTCATTTGTAGTTGATGTGTTTCTTTTTTCTGTTCTTATTGTTCATTTTTCTTCAGTGATTCTGCTTGTTAACAGCAGATATTCATTGTGAATGCTCAATCATCACTTAATTAATCACTTAATCAACATAATCACCATAACTTCACTGCTTCAGTGTTACTTTAGTGTGGACACGTGTTCAGTGATTCTGCTCATTATTATCAGGTGTCTCCATTAATCGAACAATCATCACTCAATTAATCACTAAATTATCTTATTAACGCTAACACTGCTTCAGTGTAACTTTTAATACCCTGCTGGTGGTTTCAATATAAACACAGAGCAGTGGTAATTTAACACTGGATTTTGCTGTGGTGCTTTTTACCCAATCTGTCGACTGTCTGTTTTTTGGCACCCATATTTTCCATGCATTTCAGTGTCTTTTTCTGGGCCACAACAAGTTTCCTGATAAATCACTAGCATGACATGCAGGATTTGCCTGAATGTGATGGACTTTCTGCAAACAAAATTTTGTTCTAAGAACATTTTCCAAATGTTATGGCAGGAGTGTCCATTCCTGTTCCTGGACGGACACTGTCCTGCAAAGTTTAGCTTCAACCCCAATTAACCCCAGTCTTACTAGGTATACTAGAAACTCTAGACAGGTGTGTTGAAGCAAGTTGGAGCTAGTGGCCCTCCAGGGTGGTATTCCCAAAGTCCCTTTAACCCTCTGGCCCTCTTCGGTCATTTTTGACCGAAAAATTTTATATTTTGAAATGTTAAAAATCGTAGCTTCATCAGAATGAGATGACACTTGGTGACTTTTGTCGCATTAGCAATATGAACACACAAAAAAAATCAAGGACATGATTCGGATATGTTAAAGGGTCGTAAAAAAATAGTCACACTTACCCTCTCTTCGGTCAAAAATGACCGACATAGGAAATTAATGAGAAATATGAAAAAATATGAAAACTCAGAGAATCTTTTGTTGGTACAAACTACAAATCAACAACTGCACAACCATCAAACAGGTGATACGCAATAAGTATGTAAATCGCCATTAAACAAAAGAAGACGAAAGAAGTAGTATGACACGCTTTTTCTTAGCATCCGTTTCCATGGTGACTCATGGATTCATCGCTCTGTTGACAATGTCTTGTGTGTTAATGGTGAACATACTCTGGGTTTGCTGAACTTATTCCTGGACACATTTTTGGAACCAGCATACTTCAAGTAAGCAAGGTTTGGGTTAATCAACCAGGAGTTCAGGGTATATGTAACGGTATGTTAACCTTGCTTTCTATAATACCCCCCCGGACAGAGTTTGGACACCCCTGGGTTATGGGCATATTAAAATGTCCAGTTTTCTTAATGTTTGTGGAACGTTTCTTTATTGTTATTATTTTTAGTATAACGCTCCTGAAACATTCTCTCAACTTCAATTTTATTAACAACTCAAGATTATAGGAACATTGATTTGTAACATTACAAGACCATAAAAATGTCCAGTTTCCTTAATGTTAATAGAACATCATTTAATTAATGGTTAGTGTGATTTTCCTGAAACAATCGAACACCAGGGGGTATTTTAGAAAGTAAGGTTATCTTACCATCAAACATACCCTGAACTCTCAATTGATTAATCCAAACCTTGCTTACTTAAAGTATGCTGGTTCCAAAAACGCGTCTGGGAGTAAGTTCAGTCAACAGAGTATGTTTACAGTTATCACACAAGACATGCTAAGAAAAAGTGTGCAATACTACTTCCTTCTTCTTCTTTTGTTTAATGGATATGGATATACTTTGTGCATGTTGCCACCTGTTTGGTGGTTGTGCAATCATATTTAAATATTTTCGTTTATTTTTAATCACTTTGAATAAGTACTATATTGTTTGATTAATTACACTGATTATAATATATAAAAATATCTTATTTAATTATATTAAATAGAACGACTGATTATACTAAATAACAGTCTGTGCATGCAAATATAACATGGCTGTATATGTTTTTTTATGTTTTGACATTTTGCTTCCGCATTGATTGAAAGGTGAGATATATCATATATGATTTTTTATTATAGAGCAGGTTATGTTCAGAGAATAAGTTGCTACTTACATACCCTGAAAGTTTCCTCCATTTTTGTAAGTTGAAGTTATCCGCTTACTTACCCTTACATAACCTGCTTTCTAGAATACACAGTGTTTCTTGAATATAAGAAAAGAGGAAACAAAACTAGACAGCTGTATGTGTATATATATATATTTAACCTCACGACTTGAGCAACAAGCTGAAGTATCAAGAAATCCAAATTTGCTGTTTCGCAGCAGGCTAGACACTAGAGATCTCACTTCAGTTCTCAAGTAATAGTGTTTAGTGGAGCACTAAATATCTTATTTCCATTCTCAAGTGATAGTGATTAAGTTGAACACTAGAGATCTTATTCCCAGGTGATCGCGTCCATAAGGGGAGAGACATCACTCGACTTGAATAGGTATTGAAGGCCTAATAGAGTATACATTTCTGGGGTGTCATGGACACAATCTCAGCAGAGGATTAAACAACTCCAAAAACAGCAATACATCTTAAATTACATTACATCACTTATTACAGTTTAGTTTGTCTTTATTTCTTATAATTGCAATTGCAGGTGTTTTCAGAGAACATTTCTGCATTGCTGAAGAAAGGTCAAAGAAGTTAAGACACACTTAGACATCAACACTTATACAAACCTCAACAATGGTGAGTCAACTACAGCTTGTATTACCTGTTCGGTTCAGTATATTCTCAAATGTTCCAATCTTATGTTTGTGAGAGGTTTACGTGTATATGTACGCGCTAATTTTACGGCTTTGTTTAAAACGATCAGCCACTTGTTGTACTGTAAAATCTATATTGATACATTACTGCTAAATGTTACTATAATTTTCAAAATAATTACTAATAATGTTAATTTTATAATTATAATATGTAGTTATTTCAGTATATAAATCTATAGAAAGTAATATTATAATTCTACTTCAGAATACCTGCAAATCAAAAGACAATCCAAACAATGTTCTTGTCAAAAATGTTTTATTCAATCAGTTAAACTATTAAAACCATTTCATTTAAAACCATTGCATGTTCGGTGCATCAGCAATTTACAGGTATAAACGGCTTTTAAAGGGATAGTTGACCCAAAAATGAAAATTCTGTCATCATTTACTCTCCCTCAAGTTGTTCCAAACCTGTATGAATTTCTTCCTTCTGTTGAACACAAAAGAAGATATTTTGAAGAATGTTGGTAACCAAACAGTTGATGGTAGCCACTGACTTCCATAGTAGGAAAAAAAAAATACTATGGAAGTCAATGGGTGCCGTCAACTGTCTTTAAAATATCTTATTTTGTGTATCCCTTTAAGTGTGCACAAATCTAAATGAAACAAAATCATACAAGAGAACTTGAGGATTGGGTTGGGTAAAAGAAACGACAACAAGTGTCCCACTAACAGTGGTGGTGGGTGCAGGCTTCAGTTTGAGGTTTTCCATTCAAACTCCATCAAGGACCGAATAAAACATGTGGGTGGATGGCTGTCACCTTCCTCTGCACCACCCTCTTGGTCCTCTTGCTGGCATTTCCATCTCAGGGTTGATTCTGACCAGGAACCTATTAGCAATATCATACCAGTTAATAAATATGCTTAAAAAAAGACTAATGCACTCAACCTTGTCCTCAAATTCCTCCCGTCCTCCAACTTTTAGTTCTTACTCAACTGCTGCACACATGATTTAAATACAATACAAAAGTGAAATGCAGAAAGAAATTCACTTGCCTCTGAACAAGCTCTAATGTACATGCAGCAGACTCCTGGTACTCGATGTTGAAGATGTAGTAGCGTGCAAAGAGCACTGCAAAGGCAGTTATAAATTCGTCACTGCTGTCCAGTGTCAAGAGAACATTTCCCTCAACGGATAGGATCCACCTGGATGCTTATATAATTGAATGTCCTGCAAATGAAAAAACACAATGTTAATTACCTACAATGTTTGTTCTGAAAACAACATTGTCAACAAAGTCCATGAATGACTTAACTCCATTCTTAAACGATTTACACATTACTGTTTGTACACATTCATCGAGTATATGTATGTGTGTAGCCCCTCTAGTTCGCACCTGCCCGTTCCAAGCAGGACGCGAACCCCGGCCCATCCGCATGGAAGTGAGTATGAAGTGGAATGAGTATGTTTGTGTGTGTATGTGTGAGTAAGTGGGTGTATGAGTGTATGTGTGTGTAGCTGTACAAACATCTGTGAGTGTGAATGTGTTTGGGTATGTTTGTTTGAATGATGGTGAATATGAGCTTGTATGTGTGAGCCAAGTCAAGTCAAGTTTATTTTTAAAGCACATTTAAAAACAATAAATGTTGAACCAAAGTGCTGTACAATTTGAGAAAAAAAAAGGACACAGACAGTAGCAGAAACAAGAGAAAGAGAGAAAAAAGCCTTAAAATCAAGTCATACTAATACAGATTGGATTTTTACCATTAATATAAAACTCTATATCTCTCAAGCAACACTGTAAGCTAGGGAGAAAAGATGTGTCTTCAACCTAGATTTGAATGTGGATAATGTGGTAGAGGATCTGACAGAAAAAAGGAAGTGCATTCCACAACTTGGGGGCCGAAGTTACAAACGCCCGGTCACCCTTGGTTTTTAGACGGAATGAGGAACAAAGAGAAGCAACTGGTTTGATGAGCGAAGAGATCTCACTGCAGAATATGGTTGAATGAGACTAACAATATACTGTGGTGCTAGGCCATGCAAGGCTTTATAAACAAAGCAAAACCTTAAATTCAACTCAGTATTCAACTGGTAAATAGTGCAAGGAAGTGAGAACAGATGTGGTCCCTCTTCCCTGCAACCGCTAGAAGTCTAGCCGCTGCATTTTGAACTATGTAATGGAGAGTGGATTTAGGTAAACCTACATATAAGGAATTGCAATAGTCCAATTGTGATGTGATAATAGGGGGCGGGGGAAGTTGTAATGTAGCTGATTTGATTAGGAAACCATTAGGAAACAATACCGAGTATATAAAACACGTCAAATCTCCAGGAAACGCAACAAGCATATTGCTGAGAAAAAAGAACAAAAAAAAAACTGAGAAAACTGCATAGCCCACACACCAGGACATTTGACTGCACACGGGAAATACAATAGCCTAATCGTTTAAAAAAAAATAAAAAATATAAAACGTTTTTTAAGATGTGTCACCTAGCCACAACCTACAGATCACACAACACAAACATAACATTCACAAACATAAAAGCAAGCATAGGGCATAGTGCTGCGTGCATAATTTGGCATGGCAGAATGCACCCGTTTAGTAGCTTTGATAGCTTTAATTCTTACAACTGTTGAATTAATGGGCAAATGGTAAATATTTCGAAGAGTAGATAGAAATAGATAGAAAAATAGCCAACTTATTATAAACAATTATAAACTTCGAGCAACCATAGAAATTTTAAATGCATCTTTATTAAAACAATTTTCTCTTAAGAAAAACTATTATTCACACTTCATTCAAAACATTTTACTCGTTTAAAAAGTCAACACCATTTCATTGTTCTCGTATAAAGTACACAATACCTCATTAACAACCGGTTCAAAGCAAGTGACGGATAAAGCAACGGCTGACAGGCTAAACCAGGCCAACCACTAAAGCAGACTTAAAGGAATGGGCCACATTCTGCAAACCCCTCTGCAGTTTTTAAGATTATGTCACAAATAACAACTAGAAAGACTAATAAATATTATACAAATATTCTTCATGGCAGTGACAAGAGTTAACAACAAGCACACAATGTCATATATGCAAAAAAACCAGCATCTAACCTTATGAAGATTTTGGCACTCCAAACGTGGCTTTGCGCTCTGGAGTGACGCTGATAAACTCCCTCACGAGGTCCTGAACATTAATGTGATCCAAAATGTCTCTGTGGACATGTAGTAATGCCATATGAGGCAATCTCTTCTGAGTGACAGAGTTACGAAGCCAAGGTTTCAGACAGCGAAGTGCGGATAAGGATCTCTCGGAGGAAGCTGTAGACACAGGTAAACAAAAACACAACTGGAGCAGCTTAAAGAGTCCTCTTGTTTGTGGTCGAAGGTTTGATATATAAAGTCCAAGTTCCTGGACGGTGCGGAGTGTTTCTTTTTTGGTGAGGTCGCCCAGCATCCTCAGTTGCAAATGTAGGGACGCTCTGTCCATGTTACTGGGAAGCTGAAGGGAACTCAGCTCGGCCTCTGTGCACACTGTCCCCTTAACGGAATCCATGAAAATTTGCTCCCTCTGTGCGGCAGTAGTCATCCCAGCTTGGTCAAACCTGCGCTCGATTTCTGATGTCACTAGATCAAGTGCCTCATAATATTCACGTTGCCACAGTGATTCACCCTTTTCTGACACAACATTCTCCAGCACTGTCGTGCTGCGAAAACGAGCTGGCGTCCTGCTTGTCCTACTAGAGTCTGGCGGTAACTTCAGGTTGTTCGCTGATGCACAGGCTTTTGTTTTTGTCAAAATCTCCTCCACAGCTCTCTCTTCTTTTAGTGCGCATATGCGTTCTTTGAGCGTATGTATGCACTGGAGCGCACCAGAAACACTTGCTCGTGCACTCTTCAGACTTCTTGCTATGGCCTCGCAAGGCCCAAAGACTGCCTGACAGCAGAGAAGCCCAAAAACAGTTCTCCCCTTCTTAGCTTGCTTGAGAAGCCCAGCTATTTTTGCCTGTATCTCACCACGAACGCCTGGATCCTGCTGCAGTGTAAATAGTGTTTCCAAAAGTGGGCCATAGGCATGGCAAATCCTTGATATTGCTTTTGTCCGCACACACCACCGTGTTGGACACAGCCCAAGAATGTTGCATACAACATCTTCATCACCAAAAAAAGACTTGTACGCGTTTTGGCGTTTGGCTGACTCTCTGATGAGTGTGGCGACGCTCTGCACACAGTTGAGTGCATCTGCTACAAGACGCACATCCCGTGCTACCTCTTGCAGCACCAGGTCAAGAGCATGGTTGCAGCAGTGTACATATAATGAACAAGGGCAAACCTCCTTAAGACGTGCTTGAACTCCAGAGAATCGACCAGATATGTTACTGGCCCCATCGAAACAGTAGCCTTGGAGTTTAAAATCCCAAAAATACACTCTGCTGGGAAAGGTTTGGATCCACATAGTACAAATGACAAAAGAACTGCTCAGATGATGTAGTGTCCGTTGTTCCATCAGCGGTCAGTCCGTAGTAATTAGAGTTAGATGCCCCAGCTACTATCTTGCGGTGAACAGCATGTGCAAAGCGTTTCAAGTATGTGTCTGACATCCAATTCTCCTTTCTGAGCAGCCACACGCGGCCTGCAGGTAGTGAATATGTGCTCCAGCATAAGTTGCCATAACACTCCGTCACGATGGGAGTGGCCTCTCAGAGGTAGCCCTTCGCAGGCTAAAAATTTGATTGACCTGAAAGCCAGCTCCAGAACCATCCGAGCAGCTTTTTGTTCTTTTGCCACAATATCAGACATCAGAGCATTAAAGTATTAGTTCACTTTCCAAAAATTTTTTCCTAATAATTTACTCACCCCATGTCCTTCTCTCTTCAGTCGAAAAGAAATTAAGGTTTTTGATGAAAACATTCCAGGATTTTTCTCCATATAGTGGACTTCAATGGCCTCCAAACGGTTGAAAGTCAAAATGACAGTTTCAGTGCAGCTTCAAAACATTCTATGCGTTCCCTGACGAGAAATAAGGGTCTTATCTAGAGAAACCATCGCTCATTTTCTAAAAAAAATGAAAAATTATATACGTTTTAACCATAAATGCTCATCTTGAACTAGCTCTCTTCTTCTTTTCTGTTAGAATTCCAGCAGTGTAGACACTGCTAAGTGTATTACTGCCCTCCACAGGTCAAAGTTTGAACTAATTGTTAAATACTTGCACTAGCATTTTGTATATGACAATTTAGTTCAAACTAAAAAAGATATTGGTTATATTTTAAGACTTTAATTAATATAAAGCAAATTGCTTTGTCAGAGGGGGGGCATTTTGCCCTCTTGGTACAAATTTACTTTTTGTTAAAATCTAATAGCATTACTAATCTAATAGCAAAACTCTGAACATTTTTCATACTTATAATTTTTGTCATTGTCACTGAAGCTAGAATAAGTGTTCTAGACACATTTATCTTTTCACAGAAAAAAAAAAGACAGTTCTTAAGTGGGGCATTTTCCCCCACTGTACCTTACAGAAGAAGCTGTATTTTTTTTTTCTATGAACCCTTCTAAACATACTACAACTGAAACTTTCCCACTTTCCAACACAGCTGAATTGTGGTGCTGTCCTCTTTATAAAACATATCTTTGCCACTGTGGTACCTCTAAATTCCAATACAATTTCAGTGGTTGCACAAATTGCCTTAGAACAGCAGTAACACTATCAAACAAACTCTAACCGACACAATAGATCTCATCTTTCGGGTATTGTAACATCTACTGGGTTCTATCAACTTTGCAATGCTGTAACATACTGAACTTAACAGAAATGCAATGTTTAACTGATGATACAACACTTTAATGAAGTGTCCTGCAGTATTTAGTAGATAAAAAAGCAAACAAACAAAGGGGTTCAGTGATTGTTTTCAGCTCTTTATTACAGACATGTCTTGTTTTTAAACTAAGTGAACTACATATAAACATAATCATGTTTTAGCACTGCATAGATTAACACATTGTTTGAAACAAAAATCCAAAAAAGAATTTTTTTATTTTTTTTTATAGCAAACTTAAATACATAAGTTTACATATCTTCCTGTGGGACTGCAACATTTAAGCATTTTATATGATACCACCTCTTGCATTTTTCGCACTGAACCTGAGAAAGCAGGACACACGTGGTTAAAGTTATTTTTAATTACATTAGAAGATATTCACGTGAAATACGGATTGATTACCCGAATACAGGGCTCTTCCATTTGAGGAGATTCATTAGTCCCACACAAAGAACAATACTCCCCCTTTGACACTGCAATTATTTAAATGTAAATGTAAAAACAAGACTTAAACTGTTAAACTCATAAGTATATGGAATGCACTTTCAGGATTGTTGTCTTTACGGATGTACTTTAAGGATTGTTTACAATACCTGATGCCTGAAGAATTTCTTCTGCCATTTTTCTTCGGCAATGGCACATCCAGTCTTTGGTGGGGGTTATTTCCATGCTGTCAGGAATTTGTGGAAATTCCTGCACCACAAGCTTGGCCATCTGGTGGTATGACAGCAGTCAAATGTTAAAATACAAAATAAGTGCAATGTGCATTTGCCAGACACTTTAATCCAAAGCAATTTACAGTACAGTGCATTCAAGTTATACATGTTTTCATATTTGTGTGGAAAAATAAGCCATGACCTTGGTGTTCCCAGCACCAAGTTTTGTCAGGAATATTTTGTAAACCAATATTCAGTTACCAGGGTGGCTGCGGGTCCTTAATAAATAGTCTTAAAATGTTTTCCTAATAGAAGTCTTAAATTTAACATGTTAATATCTGTAGACACCCTTACCTGCATTACAAAAACACCACAACTCATGCCATCTCTTTGAAATGTGTGATGGATTTTGCCAGGTTTCCATTTGGCTTCCACCCAGTCCTCTTTTCCATACTGACGTTGTCTCATTTTGAAGTATTCCCTGGTTTTTAAGAAATACATTTAAGTTGTGTAGTATAATTCTGTCAAATATACCTTCATCAGAACATTCTGATACAGCAGAATAATAACAGGACATTAAAGTAACAAGCTCCTACCCAAATCTGTAACAGGCCTTTTTTGCTTCTTCCATTTCATTAGTGCCAGATTGAGGGTCAACAACAAAAATGGTTTGTGATATAGCATGCAGATACTAGAAGGATAAACAAAAGTACCTCATGAATCAATGACATACCCAAACATAAGCTCAATCATATATACACAATATAAACAATACCTGGCTTTTTAAGGTATAGTACAGAACATATTTGCACATTACTGTAAATGAAGATCATAGTGTTTTCACTCACCACAAACTTCCAGTGCATATTGCCAGTATTTACAAAAGTGATTACACCATTGTATTCCTCAAAGTTCACCTGTGTGGCAAAAATGACAAAGTTAATGACAATTCAAGCAATTGTGTTAGGGTAGATGTTCAGTCAAAAACACTTCTGTAGCTCTTTCACTCACTTTTCTCAACCCTTGTCGAGCCATCTGTTCTCTTTTGCCACTCAAAATGACACCAGTGGTGTAATGACTAAACTGAAAGATATATATATATATATATATATATATATTTGGGTCCTCATGAACTTACCTCCCCAACTAACAATTCGTGTGGCCTCAAAGTTTGAAAATCCCTGTGATGCAACAGGTACTCCTGTTTCCTGTCAGGGGCTCTTACAATCACCACAATAAGGTCAGTAGGATCATTTTGCCATAGCATGTCAACCTGTAATAATACTCAGTTAAAGTAGTGTTGCTTCTGCTTGTAACATTGTATGTTTAAGTTTTAGTTTAGTAGTTTTGATAGACAGATAGATAGATAGATAGAGTCAGGGTACTCAAGGTGGTTGCTAGGATCATGGGTCTATGACAAACGCTGCGAAAATTTTGCGCGCCGAAATTTTGTCCAGAAGAAGAAGAAGCAGAATAATAATAAGTATGAGCAATAATGATGCTTTGCCTTTGGCAAGCACTATTAATAATAGGTTTAATAAGCATTTCAGTAAGTTGGCTTTTTCAAACCAACTTAATAATATTTACTTTTATTACCTCTTCCTCCACAGGAACTACCTCTGAGGAAAGATCACAGGGGACCAATTTTGACTTGCTTTCTTGGCCGTACCCATCTATGCATGTCACATCCTTTTGGTTAATCTGTCTTTTTCTTTTTCTGGGGGGCTGGCACACAAGGAGGAGGAGAATAGAACTTTGATTTGGAGGCTGGGAATGTTCTTTTATTGGTCTTTGCCCATGTCTCATGGCAGTGGGAAATATCCTTTGTTCGAAGAGGTCTCAGAAGCAGGTCTTGGGAGAGGTTATGTTCCAAAATGTGTTCTATATGTCTTGCCTGAAGGGCAAGAAACATTTTCCTGACAAATGTTCCTGGTCGAACACATTTTGTCTTAATAATTGATTGTTTGATGATCCCAAACCAATTCTCAACATGGCAATTTGCGTCTCTTGTTTTCTCCGGTCTGCTCTTTGTGTCCACGGTATTGTCGTCTGAGGCATACCTCTTCAAACTTCCTAAGAGTAACAAGAAATGCCAAGGTAGTTATCAAATAGGAAGTTTATAATGCCTGGACAGAAGTAAAGGTTGTCCTCAGTTGACTCCGTTTCATTTGCTGCCTGCTCTGAGACCTCTTCCAACAGCTGATGGAAAAATGAGGTGAATGGGGACCTTTTCACAATTGATTTAAGGTCCTTTTTTTCTTCACCAGAGTGATCTGTTTCGGAATCTCCCACCACTGCATGTTCCAACTGTTCCTCTTTTAAAATGATGCTCTCCATGAAATGCAAGCTTTCTTTGACTGCTGCTGAGCTTTTAGGCGTAGACAAAACTGTGCACAATGGTCTGAAGATGCTTGCAGAGTCATTGATTGAGCTAGCATTTTGCAGTCTTGCAAAGCCAAATGTCATAAAGTCTCTCAGGCCATTATCCTTGGTGTGCCTAGTTATTGCCTGTCTAACTGCTTTTAGTATATGAGCAGCGCAGAGATGCAGCACAGTGACAGGTCTTATTTCCTCCCATGTTTTTTTGTCCTCTGCAAATGCTATAGGCTCTATCCAGATAGGAGGTGATGCTTTCCTTATTGAACGCAAGGAGGACGCTTTGCATTAGAGCCCAGCTGTAGTCTGTCTCAATTTGATGGACATGCAGTTGTGTGTATTTCGAGAGCTGTAATGTAAATTGCATCAGCCAAAATGCAATAGGAGGAACTGAATGCTGGTTTGAAAGCATTTCACAGACTGGAACAGGGGGTGTACCACAACCTTTCCCAGGAAGAGTAAGGGAGTAATACAGAACTCTTTTTGGTTGATTTGGTAGCTTTGATACAAGCCCACCCGTAGCATCAAGATATAGAGTAACTGGGCTTTTGGTTCTTAAATGGGTCAACACTAAGGTGCTGAATGTACCCTGGAATTATTAAATATTTGGTGTCTGTCTCCTTTAGTATGGTTTGTGTGAGATGCATCTCCATCAAAATATCATTATGAAGACATTGCTTTCTCCTTACCTCAGACCCAATGACTTTTAGGACATTTCTGTTCAGGCACTTCGTCATGTTTCCAGCCAAAAGTTCCCCTGTTGATGCTGATCGCAGTCTGCGGTAGAAATAATCGCTGGGTCCATGAAGAAGAGATTTTGCAATCTTGCCTCTTTTTAGATGTGTTGCTGGCCTAAATTTTTTTTCTGTGACTTTATGTTGAATTTCTCCACTTTGCTTAACAAAGAATTTCACCTGTTTGTCTATTGTAGATGGTTTGTTCTTCAACGTGAACCTGTATTTGGCAGGGCATTAGGGGAATGTGCAAATGGCTAAAATGTGTATGTATGGAGCATTTCGTTAGCTGCTATGGAGAGCCTTTACATGCTGATATTTGAAGGACAGAGTGCAGCATGGATTTTTTTCTTTAAAGCATTCATAAAGAAAAAGGGTCCAAGGTTTTCTTAATTTTGAGGAACCCTGTAGTGGTCTAATTTTGTTCCACTGTTTTCTCTTTAAAATTAAGGAAAACTTTCTGCAGACGTTTGGACATTGCCGCCATGTATTTGGGCCAGCCTCTGGTACCTGTGTTTCCATGGTCTCAGTTTCATCACTTTCTTCTGGTTGCAGACCATCTTTGTCAGATTCTGACTCCAGGTGCTTTATGTTACACTTTTCTTCCAGACTCCTAGTATCAGAGTCCACAGGTCCCACATTCTCCAGGCATGGTATTTCCTTCACTGCCATGTCTGTGGTAGATCAGTTTAAAAAGAGAATGTAACTTAAGGCACAAAAGTGATTAACATCTTTTGTTAACATCAAGATCAACAAGCCTTTCAACTAACTAATTATCTAACAAGGCAAATAACACTGGGTAAAGCTTTTCTCATTAGGGGTAGCAACATTTATTGCATAGATGCATAGATTTTCTTACCTTGGTCTCCAAGTTCTATTTCCTGTGTCTGACTTTCTGGAGGACTTGGATTCATCGCTGTATTTTCCTTGGCCAGATGTATTCAGTCTCTCACTTGGTTGCGATTGTTAGTCCAAGTGACCCATAACCATTGACGGTTTTTTGGGAGGTCCTCGCCAAATAAAGCAATGGACAACTGAGCCCATATGTCAGACGAACATTCTGTGTTTCTGTTTAAGATGTCAGCTTTCCTTAGCTCATTTATAACAACTTCCACTCCTCCTGCTTGTTCCCACACATCACTTCTTATTTTTTTCCCTTTTTTATAACGGCCCATTGTGATGTTCACTGTGTCTGCACTCCTCACGCTGAATGGATAATGAACATCTAGGTCTCCAACGTGGGGCCACACACCTGCAGAATTTATCTCCAACAATAATTAGGCACACCTGAACCAGCTGATTGATATATCTATGTATTTTGCACTGCCAGAAACATACGGACAGGTGTGTTGAGTAGGTTAGACTATGCAGGTCTATGGATTTCTAGAAACATGGATTAAAACCCACTTGGGTAAATTTGGTTTTATATTCGCACATTCGGACTTCCGCATAGGCTACAATAACTTTGTACACTACATTGGACATTCAGTGGACATTCGCAAGTAAGTATGCCATTAAAATAATACTTGCCCATTTTGATCGATTGTGAAAAATGTTGTAGGGTTACAATCGTTGGTTGTAAATATCATGTCGCTGTTTAGAATTTGCAAACATTAACTTTATTGCACATTATTAGAACGTTCTTAAACGCGGAAGTCCGAATGTGTGAATATAAAACCAACTTTACCCAAGTTTAAAACCCATAGAGGCAGTGATACATCTGGACTAAATAATTGTACATTTAAGACTTGTAGTATGTTCTTTAGTGTCAAATAATTATTTTACAACTTCTTTTAAAGCGGTGTGACCCTCCATTCAAAAGCTATTGAACCTGAAAATGTGTCTATGAGGAAACCCATATAATACAGTGATGGTAGAAATTGACCATATCGAGCAAATAATTGTCCACTTAAGACTTGTAGTATGTTCTTTAGGATCAGATAATTATTATAAGACTTGATATAAAGTGGTGTGACTCTCCTTTCAAAAGCTGTTTGAACAGGAAAGTGTGTCAATGAAGAAACCCATAGAATAGACTGATTGGTGGAAATTGAACATCTAGAGTAAATAATTATACATTTAAGACTTGTAGTATGTTCTTTAGCATCAAATAAACATTTTGCAACTAGTAGGGGAGCACTGGGATTCTCCTTTCAAAAGCTATTGAACTGGAAGGTGTGTCAAAGAACCCCATCGAAGACAGTGATGGTAGAAATTGAATATATATGTGAGGCACAAACTCTTTATAAACCACCTTGAAGAAAGTTTTGCCACTAGTTTTTGAGGTGTTCACCTAAAATAAACATCCTATTTTCTGTCATGCTTTTTTAGTACTTGTCAATATTCTGATGGATTCAGTACCATGGACAGTGATATTTCTGCAAAACTGTCAGCATCAATCAATACACATGAATTGTGATATTGTGAGAGTTTAAATGTTAAATGAAGATGACAACAGGAAAACATAAAAGATGGTTTAGCCATTCTTTTAATTCAACACCTGGAGAACACTGTTACACTGTTAAGTCTTTATCACACTTAAAAATAGAAAAACAGAGGGGAACAAGACATGGGCTGTAGTATGTTCTGTAGGGTCCAGATAAGATGTACCAAGTTGCTTTGGAGCAGTCGGCCCATGCTTTCAAAACCTATTGAAATAATATGTCATTGTTAAAACCAACACACCAACTCAGTTCTCGTTCATTTTGAGGCAAAAAAAAAAAAAACTTGATAAAATGAAGAGATTAAATATGTTCAGGGGATTATACGTGATTTTCCACTTGTCTGGATTGTTAACAAATTACAGTTAATGTACATGTTCATTCTTTTTCATTTCCTAGACATGTTTTCAAACCCCATCAATATAAAGTTTTTTTTTTTTTTTTTGCCAAAGGAAAATCTATAGCATTAGAAGACATAATGTGAGTGATATTTGGTGATACATCTGTAATTGGCTAAAATGTAGTTGTCTGTTTGGACACAATGAAAACAAATTACAACTTTTTAGACGGTCCCTATCTTGTTTACCACACTACGGTGGACATTCGCAAGTAAGTATAGCATTACAACAATATTTGCCCATTTTAATCTATTTTATAAAATAGTTGGTTGTCATAAATGTCGCTGATTAGAATTTGCAAACATTAACATTCTTGCACATATAATTAGAAAGTTATTGAACACGAAAGCCGAATGTGCGAATATAAAACCAACTTTACCGCGGTGTTGCCACTTTGGTAAATTTGGTTTTATATTCGCACATTCAGACTTCCGCATAGGCTACAATAACTTTGTACACTACATTGGACATTCAGTGGACGTTCGCAAGTAAGTATGATATTAAAATAATACTTGCCCATTTTGATCGATTGTGAAAAATGTTGTAGGGTTACAATCGTTGGTTGTAAATATCATGTCGCTGTTTAGAATTTGCAAACATTAACTTTATTGCACATTATTAGAACGTTCTTAAACGCAGAAGTCCGAGTGTGCGAATATAAAACCAACTTTACCCAAGTGGTGTTGCCAACTACTGGCCTAAGCCAGTCTTTAAATCTTGAGTCCTCCAGCCAGAGGTCCGAAAACTTGCATTTCCCCATGTTTTAATTACTGAACGGAAGCGAGCTCACATACATGTTTGGCAGCAAGCCATGAACTGTGAACTGAGAGGGATTGTTCACATAGAAATGAAAGTGCTGTCTTTATTTACTCACCGACTTACTTTGTTCTGCAGAATGTAAAAGGTGAAAGCTTTCCTGTAGCTCGGTGGTTAGAGCATGGCACTAGCAATGCCAAGGTCATGGGTTCGATCCCAGTTATTGCACATACTCAGATACAAATGTATAGTATAATGCAATGTAAGTCGCTTTGGATAAAAGCATCTGCCAAATGCATAAATGTGATTTTGTCAGTGATCATGTCAGTTATTATTGATCCATCTGCCATTTGTCGCTGTTGTCCTTGCTTGTTTACCTGCATAAAGTCTGACGATTCGGCTGTGCACAGATCCAGACGTTAATACTGGCTTGTCTAATGCCTTGAACATGGGCTGGCATATGCAAATATTGGGGGCGTACATATTAATGATCCCGACTGCTTACACACTGTAATCAGTTAATAGGTAGGCCATTTTACATGCAGTTTAGTGAATTAATAAAACTTACTTGATATGCCCATAATCTCTGACACATTTTTCCATGCATCGTTTTTTTTAATGTATTTCTTTATTCACACGGAGGCATATCATATAGTACAGGGAAATGACTGACCTGAAATGGGTGTGTCAGACAAAGGAGAAATGAAAAATGTGCAGTGTTTGGGGGGCTCCAGGAATGTGTTTGGGAACCCCTGCTTGAAACAGTAGCTTAACAGCAGCAACGCATTCTTTTCCACACATAATGAACTAATGAATGAAAATGAAGTAGATGAATTTACACCGATTTATATCAGTGTCGGCCATTTTGTAGTGCTGTCCGAATTCTGAGTGAACGACTGCATTCCGTACATTCATTCACTACTTTTACCCACAATCCTCTCTGATTTTGAGCGTACATTCGATGTACACTCGTTAAAGCGCCGTTTCCCAAAATCCAACGCGATAAGATGGTAGAGCGCGAAAGAAAATAAATATGGCGGACGGCAATACCGGAGGCGACAACTTTTACAAATGTAAGTGTAACTTTTTATTAATTAGAACATCTTTGTAAAGATATTTTGAGTTTTAGGATTTTTTTTTCTTTTCATAAATGAATACAGTTGAGGTTTTATTAATGTGTAAATCATTACGTGTACTACAGAACAGTACTGGAGGAGATGGGCCTGCTGGGTGTGGTATCCCCTTCTAGAGGGGCCAAAAAGTGGGAAAATCTAAAAAAAAAAAAAAAACATACAAGGTAAGCTATTTATATACAGATTTGCTTTACACCCTTTGCGGATTCTAAAAATATTTTTTAATAATTCATGAATTGTACATTTGTAAATGTGAACAGACACACCAGAAAAAGTTTTATCCCTGAATTTGATACATAGAAGGTATCAGAAAACATTTTTATAGATCTCAAGCTAGCACAGACCTGACCAAACATAACATTATGCATATTTAATCCACAATCCATCTCTGTATAGTGCCAACATATGGAAAACTCCACCATACAGAGATGGATTGTGGATTAAATGTGCATAATGTTATGTTTGGTCAGGTCTGTGCTAGCTTGAGATCTGTAAAATTGTTTTCTGATACCTTATATGTATCAAATCCAGGGATAAAACTTTTTTCCCCCTTGGCATCTCTGTTCACATGTGTTTGAACTGACTGCCATTATTTTGCCCCACTAATGGTCACAAATATGGCAGATGATTGTAAAAATTAATTTGACTGAAGTAGATGGATTTGTTTTGGTCTATAATCATAATAAAACTCTTACTCACCATTATACTTTAAAGGGTTAGTTCACCCAAAAATAATGTCATTAATTACTCACCCTCATGTCGTTCCACACCCATAAGCCCTTCGTTCATCTTCAGAACACAAATTAAGATAGTTTTGATAAAATCTGATGACTCAGTGAGGCCTGCATTGCCAGCAAGATAATTAACACTTTCAATGCCTAGAAAGCTACTAAAGACATATTTAAAACAGTTCATGTGACTACAGTGGTTCAAATCAGTGGTTCAGAGTGCGTATCAAACTGCCAAAGTCATGTGAACTATTGAAATTTTGAAACACTTATGACGTAACAAAGCATCATTTACTGAAATCACGTGACTTTGGCAGTTTGATACATGCTCCGAGCCAGTGATTCAAAACAAACTGGTTGTGTGATAGAACGGTGGACCGGTCACTGTATCAGCTCACAGCAGGCATATATATTTTGAGGTTGCACGCATTAAATTTAGGGAGCATATGTGACCAAAATGGTGCAATTTCGAGCCTTGTGATTTAAATTTTTAAAAAGGTGGGAAAAACTGTGGGAAGTTGTTGGACATTGCCAGAATAAAATTAGAGACAAAAAAGTGAAACAAGTAAATTATTTAATCAGAAAAATGGAAAAGATTGCCATTGCAGTTGGTATACTTTATCAAAATGCTGAAGAAGAGGCTGCCCAACTGAGGCGGTGAATTCGCTGAACAAGAGCCAAGATGCAGCAGAGGATTCAGAAGAGACGTGTCTTATTAGCATCTCACTCTTGATTTGTACGTTTGTCTAAACATTATACCTTCTTCATATGTGGACTAGACCGTTTACTTGGTATATCTAAACAAAAATTTGCATTTGATCTCAAGAAGACTGTGGACAGAATCTGCTGTAAGGTCGACTACTTTGTCAGGTGAGGCTCCTGGGTGAGGGGCATGATGGTTAATTATTAAGCCACAGGGGAACAATTTATTTCCAGTAAGTTTTTCATATTCTGCAGCAGCATCGGGTTCAAGTTGTATGCCACTTTTCATAGCTTTTGTTTGAACTGTTTGTTTTGGGGTCATGTCAGCAGCTAACTTTTCAAAGTCTTTAACTCTAGAACAGACTCGCTAAAAGATGTTGATGTGATCCTCTAACTGTTACACCAACTATGACATAATGGATAAATCTGTTTGACCTTTTCTTATTAGACCAAAACATGAGTTTGAGTGGGATGTAAGTTTTCCTATGTTTATGGTATAAAACGGACTGGGTCTTTGATAGTTTAGCTTTCCTTTGCTCTTTTTGCTTCTCACATCTCTTCTGTGTCTTCTTATTCTGGCTGCTTCTGCTTCTTCTCTTCTACCTCTCATTTCATTCTGCGAATGTCTTAATTTTGCTCCTTCTTTATTCTGATCTTCATCTGTTAGATACAATACTCTAGATTTAATTATTAACTATTAATTACTTAATTCATTTGTTTGTCTCTATAATTTTTAATTAATAAATTTGTTATTCCTTATTCAAATTTGATCTCTGACATAATCATTGCTGGACTGCCTGGATCTTTGGCTGCGTTTACACTGGCACAAAAAATCCGATCTTTTGCTCACATCTGAAACAGATCGGAATTAGTTGCACACGCAAAAAACCACACGAGATCCGATCTGAGCCACTTCCAAATGTGGTTTTAAATCTGATTCATAAAAGAGAGCGCAGTGTTGTTGTTTTTCTTATAAGCCAAAAGCTTCGCTGTAGCTTCTCTCTCTCTCTCCCTCTCTCCCTCTGGCTTGCTCGAATTCATTAAAAAAAATGGAATTCTAAAACTGATAACTGTAGATAAAATATCAAACGCAACTTACCTTTATTTTCTGGTCTATATCCGTTCAGACAGAATTTGCGCTGCAAAACATCCATGACACTGACTGTTAACTTATCCATTCTGACAGGTATTCATGGCCACTCGACATGAAATATATAAATAATTTTAATAGCACGGCCATTCAAAACCCGAGGGTCTACTATGTGCATGTAAAACTATCAATGACAATCATTTTGGGTGGGAATTAATGTAAATAGATATCAGATGCCAGTCACATCTCAAGTGAATGTAAACACACTGGCCAAAAAATCGGATATGGTCAAAAGATTGGATCTGTGCATCAAGACTTGCAGTGTAAACGCAGCCTCATTGCTTCAAGTTTTTTTTATCAGTCCCTTGTTCCACTTCCCAGGTGTAGTGAATCCTCTGGTGTAATTATCAGACCTCCATAGAAATCATGTTCTTTCTGCTTTAACACAGTTGCGTAGGAGCATGGTTGTGGAGGAAGAGGCAGTGCAGGTAGGGTTGCCAAACGTTCCTTATTAAAGGCATACGGAACACAGTTTGTTCTGTATTCTCAGGCATACAAGACATACAAACTGCATTAATTGACATATTTTTAGACAAAATTGGACCACATCTGAATAGCAGAACTACAGAAACGTGAGTTAGCCAGTTAGCAGGAGACATACAGACTAGGGTGTTCATTATACAACATAACATACAAAACTACGAATTTTGAACGATCGCTGGAAAATATAAACAATTATTAATCATACTTACAGGTTGAGATTTAGAGGAGCAAGCTGGTCCAAATAAATTGGGCATTGATCCATATTTTAAGACCAAGTGTTTTGTGAATCCTGTGTTAAACTCCCTGATGTTTGAGAAACAGTCGTCAGTAAAATGATGGGAACAACAAAAGATTGTACTGTTGTGGTGTGGCTGAAAAAATGAATTTTCCCTGGCGTCTGTTTGCGTCATAAGTGGGCGGGCAATATGCTAATGTTTTTTGTGACGTCACAATGAAACGGCATGGGATTCGTTTTACAAACGACTCGTTTAATTGACTCAGAGTCGACTCTTACTTCTGAGAGACTACAACTTTATATACAGTGCACTTTTAGATTTAAAACTTTGCAGGATGTTTTCATACACTTAGAGCTGTTACACACTACATGAAAGGCTATTTTCAAAAATCCATAATAGAGGCACTTTAAATTTAAGACAGATGCAATATTTGAGTAATATTCAGTAATGTTTTGTATTTTCTTTACTTTGTATGTCAACAGCAGATAAACAAAAATTCCACATATTTTTGATTGACTGCATTTTCTCAGTATTTGCATTTAGATAAATCAAGTCATAATAATAGTTGTTGTTTTGTTACTATGTTTTCTTACCCTCAGAATGGCCCATCCATACTCCACACCACAAAAACTGGCCTTCAAATGTGTGCAGACATGCCTCAATGAAAAAGCTGCCTCATTTGTGAGCAAAGACTAAAAAACTGAAATAGCTGCACATCATTAGTCTGTGCCCTCCCGAATTTGAGGAGGGTGCATCTTATATTCTCAAAAACTGCACCTTGTCTAACAAACATGGGCAGGATCATCTACTCTAGGTGCGCCGGAAGAGGCAGAAAGAGCTGCTCGAGTGTTCTCTGGAGTGACCAATCACGCTTTTCTGTCTGGCAATCCGATGGACGAGTCTGGGTTTGGCGGTTGCCAGGAGAACGGTACTTGCCTGACTACATTGTGCCAAGTGTAAAGTTTGGTGGAGGGGGGATTATGGTGTGGGGTTGTTTTTCAGGGGTTGGGCTTGGACCCTTAGTTCCAGTGAAAGGAACTCTTAATGCTTCAGCATACCAAGACATTTTGAACAATTTCATGCTCCCAACTTTGTGGGAACAGTTTGGGGATGGCCTCTTCCTGTTCCAACATGACTGCGCACCAGTGCACAAAGCAAGGTCCATAAAGACATGGATGAGTGAGTTTGGTATGGAGGAACTTGACTGGCCTGCACAGAGTCCTGACCTCAACCCCATTGAACACCTTTGGGATGAATTAGAGCGGAGACTGTGAGCCAGGCCTTCTCGCCAACATCACTGCCTGACCTCACAAATGCGCTTCTAGAAGAATGGTCAAAAATTCCCATAAACACACTCCTAAACCTTGTGGAAAGCCTTCCCAGAAGAGTTGTAGCCGTTATAGCTGCAAAGGGTGGGCCAACCATTGAAATCGCACTTAAACGATTTGGCTTAGTGCGATAATGAAATCGCAAAGCTGCGATTATTTTTTTTATGCGCAGCTTGTCAATAAAGTATGGCTCCAAATGCTAATCTATCTGAAAGCACTGCGAGTTTGAATCGCTTATAATGTACATTTGAAAAAGCAACAGGCGTCAGACATCTTTCCAGACATGAGAAGCATTTATTAACATCTTGTCCAACAAAAGACAACATTTAATAACTTGTTTTTACTCCAAACTCACTTCATAATGACAGTTGAGCATCCTTCTGTGAGATGATGTGGTTTCTCACACAGAATAAGGCAGTCGTGTGTTTATTAGTCATGTTTAATCAATCTAAACTTTTCAATCTTCTGTTTATTCAGCTACAGCGATATGACGCGTTCTACTTCGGCAGCAGGGCATATTTGCAGTTTCTGCGCTAGAGCGCCCTCTGGCTTTCAAATGGAGAAGCTTTTACTACTGATCACAGAGCCATATAGTTCTGATAAGCTACGCATAAAATAATCACAGCCTTTGCCAAATCGCGTGCGATAAATCGTGCAGCCCTAATGTGCACGTAAAGGCAGGCATCCCAAAATTTTTCGCAATATAGTGTATCATGTACTTGAGTTTTTCAAGCCATCTAAAGGTATTTATTGACAAAGTATATGAGTAATGCATGTAATTGACAACCTTTTTAATGTTTTTGAAAGAAGTCTCTTATGGTTGCCAAGACTGTGTTTATTTAATAGAAAATACATTAAAAACAGTAACATTGTTAAATATTATTACAAGATAAGATTTTTTTTTTTAAATGTGACTATATAGTTACTGTAATTTATTCCAGTGATCAAAGCTGAATTTTCAGCATCATTACTCCAGTCTTCAGCATCACATGATCCTTCAGAAATCATTCTAATATGATGATTTGCTGTTCAAGAAACATTTATGATTATTATCAATGTTAAAAACTGCTGCTTAAAATTGTTGTGGAAACCATGATACATTTAATTTTTCTGGATTCTTTGATGAATAGAAAGTGAATGAACAGTATTTATTTGCATTAATTTAGTAACATTTATTAAATAGAAATATTTTGTAATATTATGCATGTCTTCACTGTCACTTTTGATAAACTGATTCCATCCTTGATGAAAAAAAGTATTAATTTCTCTCTTTTTTAAAATCTTACCACAAATGTTTGAATTGCATCACAATTTTCACAAAAATCTGAATCCGTGCAACAATTTTCAACAGTGATAATAATCATAAATGTTTCTTGAGTATCAAATCATCATATCAGAATGATTTCTGAAGGATCATGTGACACTGAAGGAATAAATTACACTTTACTATATATTCACATAGAAAAGCATTCTTTTCCACAAAAAATGAACTGATGAATAAAAATAAAGTAGATGAATTTACACCAATTTATATAAGAAAAATTAATGTTTTTAAGGCACAATTACCTAACAAAATATTAAGGGGTGTGATTTTCTCTCTCTCTCTCTCTCTATACACATATGCATTGAAGCACATTCATTTTTACCAACCCATTAGGGCTGGACAATTATGACCTAAAGTCAAAACCTTGATTAATTGAACATTTTACCTCGATTAGGATTAATGAGCGATTATTTTGTTTTTTTGTTCTCATAGTTCACTGACAAGGTTTGTATACCTACTGTAAATATGATGGGATATTTTTTCCTTTTGAAAGAGTGATCTGACATGACAGCTCACTATCAGCAGTTATTTTATCTATGGTTCGTAACATTTCTTAGATTTCTGCTCGTTGTAAATCAGATAAAGATAAATTAGCACAGTACATAATGAGAGTTCCTTCAAAAGTAGAAAAATATATGCTATAATAAGTTTTGAGTTTCTAAGCTACTTTAGCGATAAATCACAGGACAGTGTTGACAACTAGTTTCTGCGTTCCTCTCTGTGCGCGCGATCTTCACGTTTTGCGCAGCTGCTGTTCGTACGAGTGAATGTTCGTGCCACAATGCGCGAGCACGGTAGCTCGATATAATAATACACATCCGATCTTCTAATCGCTTTAATGTCTAAACTGCCACACCGAAAAATACATACAACTGACAAAGTTTAGTGAAGACGCAAGGCTCACCGCTCGCGCGCCGTTGTCATGTGAAATCGAGCCTCCCCAGACATCAGGTCTCCTTCAGGACCCCGCAGTGATCCCATTGGTTTAGCGGACTTGATTTTTAGCGTCTGATTACAATTCCTGCAAAATAACGTCATGCTTTATATAGTTTAAAATGCGTTATAATGACCATTAATGTCGTTTAAATTATACTAGTATATAGCTGAAGCTATATGTTGTGAAATCAAGCATTTCTCGTTCTTATCGTTTTTTTTTAGTTAGCTTACGTATTAGCATAGCATAGTACATCTACGCGATTACCCTGCTAGCTTAGCTTTATACAGTACGCATTTAAACTTGCCCTACATATAAGTGTTAATGTCCAAATATTTCATTTTTTATATTAACTGTGTATTATGTTTATGTATTATTCAAGTCATTTTTCATATTATTATTATTAACATGTCATCTAGTTAATTAAATAATTTAATTATATTACATCATATTAGGTATGTCACGGTGAAATAAAAATTAAATTACTTTTACAGAACACATCGTGTGTTGCAACAAACATTATGTTGGTTTATGTTATGTCTTTATTATTATCTTATTTAAGAATAGAAAGGAAAATGGATAGGAAAAATAGAGGGGAAATAACACATTGTTAGGCATGGTTGTGTTTCTAATGTAATACACAGGCATTCATTTTACATTTCAAGCATGTTGTTAGTGCACTTCATGTAACAACATTATACAATAGTTTAATAGGCTTTAATTAGTCAACCACAATTATTACAGGTTATTAGGATTTTATTTATACAAAAGAACTGCAGGGTGTTGTGCCTTTATTGTCAAAAATGTCCCCACTGTTGCTTGACCCTTGAAATTCAACACTTTTGATCTGCACTGACACCATTTTATGCGAACTGAGCCGGACGATGACATCACTGTTTTTTCCAGTGTTGATATATAGATAAATTAACTAAATTAATAACTATTGATTTTTACAACGGAATGAATCAATAGTGAATTTACTTTAGCTGGACAATGACACCATTTTCTTTAAGAGCAAAATTATACACCAGTTTTCACTGTAAAGCTGCTTTGACACAATCTGTGTTGTAAAAAGTAATAAAGGTGACTTGACTTTTTTCAGCAGTTGGTTGAAAGTCACACTATAATGCTCTAGTCTTTATACACATAGTTAGTTAGAAAGTCAAATGCAACCGTGGCAAGTGAAGAAAACACCATGAGATGGAGATACTGGAGGAAGAAACCTGGGAATACTGGGAGATCAGTCCTCCTCTGGATATTCTGTCTGAACATATGAACAGTGACAAACAGAAGTTAGTTGTGTTGATTCAGCTGTGAGGTTAAAGTTTTATTATGCACTTTGTTTATATTTAGTATAACTATGAAATGATTGTTTATTAAAAACAAACAAAAAACTTACCGACAGGCATATAGGGGTCCTCTGTAAGGGAGACTGGAATTTTCAGTGCTTTTTCTAACGTTATCTGCCCCACGTTGGCACTTCTACAAATAGATTAAGTATTCTGTCAACTGTACGCTTCTGTTTGGCAACTTATCAATGGACTGTACAGGTAATTAATACGAAAATCATATCAAGTCACGAATCTCCCCCTCACACTCGCACCCAAACGGCAGCCATGTTATTGCCTGCGTGCGCGAAGCGTTTAAGCCCACGAGGCGATCGCATGTTGAACCACACACATCTACAAACCACTTTTGTAGATTTTTGGTGTATATTACGACCTGTTTTGCGTCTTTAATTTGTAGGAACTGCCTTGGTAGCGTTTTGCGGACAGGCATCGCCAAGGCCTCCCCCTTCAGGGGTCCTTTCTAGGGGAGACTGGAATTTTCCATGCTTTTTTTCTAATGTTATTTGCCCGCGGTGCCCCTACAGAAGTATTCTGTCAACTGAACGCTTCTGCTTGGTATAATATTAAAATTGAACCACTGTACTCACATGAACCAATTTAAATATGTTTTAGTACCTTTATGGATCTTGAGAGAGGAAATGTCATTGCTCCCTATGCAGGCCTCACAAAGCCATCGGATTTCAACAAAAATATCTTAATTTGTGTTCCGAAGATCAATAAAGGTCTTACGGGTGTGGAACGGCATGAGGGTGAGTAATAAATGACAGAATTTTCATTTTTGGGTGAACTAACCCTTTAAAAATATATTAGTTAAATTCAGCATAAATTGGAAAAACTCGCCATTGGCTGTTGTGTTGCTCACATTTGTGCACATGATATTGTGGGGCGGAGCTATATAATCAGAGTCTCATAGCTCGTCCTGCTGGTAAGTCGCATCATTATTTGCTCTGTCTTATTAAGTTTGGATTATTTTCAAGCCCAAGTCAGAACTTTAAACTATACAAAAGTTTACTTATTTTGTCTGTCAGCTCCTATTTGCGCCTATGGAATGTCCCCACAATTCACAAAAACAAACCTGTGTGTGTGTGTGTGTTCAATGGGGTTCTATATAGAACCCTAGGGTTCTTGAATCAATTCATATAGCCCTTTATTCCAAAAGGTTCTATACTGTATATAAAGTGCCTAACAGAACCATTTAAGGTTCTATATAGAACCATTTCTAACCAAACAATGTAGTATGATTTATGAATAATTTCTTGAGCCACCCTTAGTCTCAACCAATTCTGTTGAGAATTATTTCAATGTTTTATAATGAAGGAACAAATAAAGACTATATAGAAGTGCTGACGATCCCTGTAATCACAGGAATCTCATCATTACTATACAAAAGTCTGAGATATCTACAGTATGATAAGCAGTGAAGAATTTTGTATTAAATACAACATTAAACAGAAAAGGATTTTCATGTTTGGAGCCCACTGTAAATTCCTGTTAGTGTATCAATGTCTTGTTCCAATCAGTGAGGTATTTTGAGACACCTGCTATTTGCATCTGTCATGTTATTTCTTTATTATGTAACAATACATTTATAGAGCACACCCACTTTGTTCAGAAAATTTATTATAGTGGACAAATCATTTCTGCAGTGTTTTATGCATGTGATACACCATGGTTCTAACACTGTGTCTACATGCAGACGTGAGCGCCGTGACGCTACAAAAAACAATAGAACCCATTTTAATTAGTGAAATATGGTCTAAACTGGATGTGGCGCAATGCAACATGAAACTGATGCCCTGTTCTACTTCTGACATACTCCAAGTGCTCGCGCTTCTTCTGACATGAAGGACAAATTTAAGAAATTTTGAGTTAGTAGCTACATATGACCTAAAGTGATCAGAAAGCCGTGTCATTTTTTTTTTGTCATTTTTAATTGTATGTCTGATTGGTCCAACTCCTACACCATGAATGTGATCCACAAACATTCGACAACCCAAATCATGTCTTAAAAACAAATCATCACAGCCATTGTTTAAATGTTCATTTTGATGGGCATTTGGGCATTGTCTTATAACAATCTGAAGTAGGCTGTGTGTTGAGAAGTTTGATAGAGGGCTATAAAATGACCCAACTAATCAAAAACATTATACCAGAAAATACTAGCTGAAAGTAATAGCATGTTATCCCAACAAACAGATTTTTGTTCTCATGACATTTGGTTTTGGTTATGGAAATGTCCAGTTTTCTTGATGTTAGAAAGAAAAAAAGAAAGTTTTTTTTTTAAGGTTAGTATGATGTTCCTATTATTATAGGAACGTTGTATTTTAACATTCCAAAAACATAAAAATGTCTAGTTTCCTTAATGTTCATTGAACGACATTTAAAGGTTAGTATGATGTTCCTGAAACATTCGAACACCTGCTGTTAACAACCAGAATCACTGAAGGAAAGAGAAACAACAAGAAAAGAAAAAAGAGAAGAGATGAGCAGAAACACAAGAAAGAACTAGAACTGACTTCCAGCCACAGCCTTAAATGAAATCAGGTGAAGAATACAAATCTCTCAAGATCTCAGGAGAGGAGGATTAAACAACTCCACAAACGGCATTAGCAGCTTTAGATATTACTAACCAGTGCGGCTTTCTGTCTATTTACACCTACAGAAGTTCTTATTGAGAATTAACAGAGAGGTTTTAGACTCCTCGACTCCATTTACTGTACATTAAAACAGGGCCGTAAATAAGCCGAGATGGCAGTCCTTACACACTTAATTTATTTCCCCCCGATGCAAAGCCTTAAAATCCCCTCATTAAAACAACACACATTTAGCGAGACTGTCCAAATTATTCCAATTTAGAGATGACTTGATGAGTTGCCAATCAATGTTGCTAATTGCCCATACCTAATTTTACTGAGAGAAAAGTCACAGAAAACATCTGTGGTCGAATATTATGTCAGAAATAAATAAACGAGAAAGCAGGGATTCTTAAATGAATATATCTCATTATAATGGTCGGGGGATGGCGCTAAACACACATGATCATTGTCTTGAAATTGCTTGGACATTAGAGTTAAAGATACTAAAATTAATACAATACATAAAAATGCATACAATGTACATTTGTTATTGTGTTTATTGTTGATGTGAGTTTATTATTTTGATTTATGGTTAGTTTAATGAACACGGTTAACTATGGAAAATCAAATCTATATTTATTGCAATAAACTACCATCAATAAGCCTACTAAAGCTGACACAGAGGTATGTATAATTACAAACTCACTATGACTGTTATCTATTTCTAAAGTAAGCTACATAAAAGTTTGTGACAAAGTTTCTGCGACAGCTCTCTGACGCGATTCGTCAGTGTCCGAATTCCTCACTTCATTTCGTTCACTCCTTGCTTAGTGCACTTAGCCATAGACATTATGCACTTAACTGCCACGCATTATGTAGGCTATGGATTCGAGAATCAGTAAACAAGTGAGCGATTCCGGACACAGCAACAGAGTCGACACCGAGAGTCGATTCCTGTGCTGGAGTCGACCCCGACTCTGAGGCTATTCAGAGTCAAGGAATCGACTCTTTTGGAGTCGACTCCCCATCACTAATAATCTGTTTTAACATGCACAAAAAAATCTGGGCTTGATTTGGTTGTTCTAAAGGTGTGTAAAAAAAAAAAAATCACAGTTTTAGTCCTTTAGGGTCAGATTGACCCCACATTGAAAATGAATGGGAAAATTGAAAAATGTATATATTTTTTTTTTTCAAAGATCCAGAATAAATCTGAAATGTTCTATATCTAAATATAAAGGTCTGGTCCTAGACAATAAACACAAAGTGGAACAGACTTTCTATCTCTCTCACACACACACACACAAACACACACATGTGTGTGACTGCAACAGAGAGCATTTTTATAGAAACTGCCAAATAAAATCAACAAAACTGGCATAAATCTGAAATATATTAAAAATGGAAATAATACCTGGAATGCTACTCCACCTCCAAAGAGGCCAGGAAGAGCCTTGAAAATGACACCTGGACCGACACGGTACGCATGTTCTCACATCGAGGACATAAAGTCTGCTTTTTTATTATTTTTTCCAAAGTCAATCCTGAACATCGTGATTGAGATGACAAATTTGGAAGGCAAGAGAGTGTATGGTGACAGCTGAAATGACGTAGACTGCACAGAGATTGAAGCTTTTATTGGTTTGATCCTTCTTGCGGGTGTTTATCGCTCACGCAACAAAGCCTTGGCAAGTTTGTGGGATGCTGAAACTGGTTGCTCGATTTTTTGAGCCAAAAAATTGTTAAGAATCATCAGATTTGACCAAAAGGACACACAAGCAGATCGACGTGAGACTGACAAGCTGGCTGCAATCTGTGACGTGTGGGATCTGTGGGTAGAGAGGCTCCCTAAGATGTACAATCCTGGCCCAGACGTAACCGTAGATGAGTGCCTGATTCCATTCAGAGGACATTGTGCTCTTAAGCAGTTTATGTTAGCTAACTGCATGATCTGTATTATCTTTCACAATATGCATTGTGAAAAGCGTTATACAAATAAATGTACATTTAAAAAATTATAACTATAAAGTGACAATGCTGTAGTCTAAAGTCAATTACACTACATGACTTCTGCCCAGGTATTCGCCTAATTTTCAATCTAGAGAAGAGAGTCCAGATTTCTGAGTTTCTCATTCATAAATGAAACTCAGTCATTCATGCGACTCTACTTGAAGGGCACATAAACACAGAAGGAAAGTGAAATAAGGAAGCTGCTTTACAGACACGCCTGTTTTCCACACGTCACTCGAACACAGAAGCAGGAAACCATTTCAACTTGTCAGTTCAGGGAAACCGAAACTTAAGTTTTGTTGAGCTGTTGTGCGTTTGTGACACTCTCTGTATTCATGCAGTAAAATGGCAGAAGCCAGATTTTCTCAGGATGAGTTCACGTGTCCTGTGTGTCTGGATCTCATGAAGGATCCAGTGACCATCCACTGTGGACACAGTTACTGTAAGATCTGTATTACAGGCTGCTGGGATCAGGAGGATGAGAAGAGAGTCTACAGCTGCCCTCAGTGCAGACAGACCTTCAGTCCAAGACCTGCTTTAGGTAAAAACACCATTCTGGCTGAAATGGTGGAGAAACTGAAGAAGACTAAACTTCCTGCTGACTGTTACGCTGGAGCTGGAGATGTGCAGTGTGACGTCTGTACTGGAAGAAAACACAAAGCCGTCAAGTCCTGTCTGGTGTGTCAGGAGTCTTTCTGTCACACTCATTTTGACCGTCATGAGGAATATCACTCTCGTAAGCCACACAAAGTGATCGATGCCACTGGACGACTGCAGGACATGATCTGCCATAAACATGATAAAGAGCTAGAAATGTACTGTATCACTGATCAACAATGCATCTGTGTGCGGTGTAAGGAGTATGAACATAAAAACCACAACATTGTATCAACTGCTGCACAGAGGACAGAGAAACAGGTATGAACTGAGAGGGATTGTTCACATAGAAATGAAAGTGCTGTCTTTATTTACTCACCGACTTACTTTGTTCTGCAGAATGTAAAAGGTGATATTTTGAAGAATGCCTCATCTATTTTAGTCTATACATTAAAAAGTCAATGGATACAAAAGTTTAAAGATAAAAGCATAAAAGTAATCTAAACAACTCCAGTGGTTAAAAAAATAAGTGTGTTTAAGTGTACTGATGTGCACTTGTAGTGTACTTCAAATTAAACGTATATTTAAAAAAAAAAATTGAAATAAAAGGAAAATTGAGTGTACTGAAAGAGACTAAACTTTCATGACTGTTTCATAACTACACTTTATAAAGTACACTTTGTAATAATGTCAAATTAAAAGTTCCTTTTCGAAAGGGAACTCAACTCAGCGTTTTACCGCATATGGGGAACCGTCACTCGTGACAGGTGTCCGAAATGCCAAAGAATCACACCACACCAATCCTATTGGCCGGCGACAGCCTATGACGTCATCATGGCGCGAATCCGGAAGTATAAAGGGGGCGCCTGAGGAAGCAGTAAACATCTTCTCGTCTTTCGGGACTGTCTTGTCTTTGCCATTGTTTCCATCACCGGTAAGGAATTTTTCAATATGTCTGACAAACGTTTCAGGAAGTGTGCTGATCCTTGTCCCAGGTTTCTTACACCGGAGGATTCACACAACCTGTGCGTTTTCTGTTTGGGCGAAGAGCACGCGCGGACGGTGCTCGAGGGCGCTGTCTGCGTTAATTGTGAGCGTCTGCCTATGAGGACGCTCCGTTCTCGTCTGGCCCTCTTCTCGAGAGAAGGGGTGCCGGTGCCTATGCCCGGTGGTTCCGGCCCTGCTCGTGCTGAGGCAGAGCGGCGGCTGAAATCATGGGGCTCACAGGTGGAGCTCGCTGAGAAATTTGAGAAGGGTGTTACCCTTTCTCAAACCGAAGCGGCTGACGAGGACGCGCTTTTGGATGATGATGACGTTCTTTCTTTAATGTCATCGGATCCTGGAGTGAGTGCTCTTCTGGCGGAAAGCCCCAGAGGGCAGGAGATGGCCGAGGAGGAAGAAGCGGGCAAGCCCGCGGCTCCCTCCCGGCCACCCTGCCCGGCGTACGCGGAGTTATTAGAGGTTATGGAGCGCGCTTCGGGCAGGCTGCAGCTGCCTTGGGAGCGTGTTAAGAGAGAGCCAGTTCGTGGCAGGCTTGACGAACGGTTTCTTTCTGACCATAACCTAATAACTCCGGTGAGCCTTCCATTCCTTCCCGATCTACATGCTGAGATCGAGAAGGCATGGAAGAACCCATACTCGGCCCGAATTCATCGATATCAGCGGGCTAGTTTCGCTGATGTTGAGGGATTGGACCAGCATGGGTATGTGTCGATGCCTCCTGTTGATGAGACGTTTGCTAACTATCTCGCTACTGGGAGTGCACCGACACTGAGAGCTCCGGTCTTGCCATCCAAAGCGTTGAAAATGACGTCACGCTTGAATGGCAAGGCTTACGCCGCTGCAGGTCAGGCTGGTGCAGCTTTGCACACGATGGCAGTGTTGCAAGCGTATCAGGCTGATCTGCTTAAGGATCTGGATCAGGGGCAGGGTTTGTCCCCTGAGGCGCTAGCAGAGCTGCGCCGCACCACGGATCTTGCTCTGAGGGCCAACAAACAGACGGCCACATCGATCGGCAGGTTGATGGCGGCCATGGTGGCCACAGAGCGACATCTATGGTTGAACTGTGCGGACATCGGGGAGAAAGAAAAGAACTTTCTCCTCGATGCCCAGGTCTCGCCTGTTGAGCTTTTCGGTACCTCCGTTGAGGCGGTGGTTGAGAAGTTCAAGGAGGCGAGGGCACGCTCCGCAGCATTTAGATCTTGTATACCGCTCAGATCCGATTCTGGGCCCAAACAGCCGGGAGGTTCGGGGCCGTCTCGAGTCGAGGCTCAGAGGCAGGCCCTGAAATCCAGTGTCGCCGCTCGTGCGCCTCCTCCTCCCCGGAGTAAGTCGCAGAGACGGCGGGATGCAAGGAGAAAGAAGCAGGATTTGAGGGAGGTGATCGAGCATAGGCGCCAGCAGCGCCGGTGATCGATCTCCCCTCTTTTGTGAGGGCTACCATTTGCCTGCGCTCTTTCTTCTTCCTCCTCCTCCCAGGAGCTTTGAAACATCTATATGCTCAGGCTTTTGACGGTCAGGCTGACGGTGGGCCCATGATGAATATTTTTCTGATGGCTCGCCTTCTGGCTTGATAGTGAAAGTACTTTTAGGCTTAAAAGAACTTTGGATTTTGCCCTTCTTTATACAAGAGTAAGGAGGAGAAATCTTCGTTCTACGAGCCGCAGGAGGTAAGCTGGGTCTATTTTTATCTTTTATAAAAATGTAGACCTTGTTTTTCCTGTATAGTTTCCTGAGCATATAGTCAGTAATTTAGAAGGGGTTCTTTTGGGCAAAATAACTGAATCACTTGGTTGGCTATTTCATTCGCGGGCCGCGTTTGGCCGCTAGGTTGCTAGCCTCCGGTGTTAGAGTAGCTTCTCGGCTAAATTGTTTTAGTTTGGTTCGAGTTTGCACTCGTTACTTCAGTTATGTGTGTGCGGTCGGCCTTTTTCGGCCGCCTATCACTGTTTGCTTGCAGCGCTTCATTTTCTCCTCATAGTTTAGGATTCAAAGTGAAGCCCAAGTTTGTTAGGCCTCAGCTTGTGGCTAGGCTTGAGCTAGGTTTTTATATCACCCTTATTATTTCTATCCCTTTGAGGTTGTATAGTTCCTAGTTCTGGCCGCCTCCTGAGGGAGTTGTTGGCCGTATGCCCATTTCCCCTTTGATATTCGTAGGCGCTATGGCTAAAGTTAACAGCTAAGGTTATAGGCTGTTATGAGCCTTCCTGGTGCTGTTTTTCCAGGTGGTAGGCCCTTATCTTTGAGGAGATAATGTTATGCAGTGTTGCTTGGCCCCACTTTGTAGAACTTCGTCATGCTTATATCGTTTCCTCTTGAGCCCATTGAACATATATATTCAAGTTGAGTTTGCAATGCTAAATACTGTTTAGTTTTCGTTCTCAGGGTTCAATACAGACCTCAGGTCAGTTTTGTGGAAACTTTTATTCTTCTGGATGGCATGTATAACAAAGCATTTATTTTGCTTTGGGTTCTAAGCCTTAGCTCTACGTAACTTTTATAATGTGAGCTTACTCTTGTGCTGCCACAGGTTTCACCTGTTTCTGTGATAGTAGGCTGTGTCTAGCCTCCATCTGAGAACGTGGTGTTTTGTTGTACTCCCGGCTAGGGTTTGTGTTTCACTGAGTGCATCACCTGTTGGATTGCACACTTAGGTTGAGTGTAGAGAGTTTTATTCTGGTTAGAATAGGAATGATCTCTGCTTGCTCCCAATCGATCTTTGACCACAGCAGCTGTTTTACATGCTCTGTTAAATTGTTGGCTCTTGTGAATAGCCTGTTGGTCTATGATCGCGAGTTTGCTCACATATTTTAGCACTGCCTCAGGCTTATGCTCATGTTGTTTGAGGTGGTAGGCCTTATAGGCCTCCCTTAGACCATTTAGCATATTTTTTGTTAAAAACATTGCCTGTTGGATTGTGTAGGCTTAGCTCAGGTTGTTGTGGCTAGTTACCCACAATTATTTTGTTGGGTCTAGAGCTGGTTCCCTTTGAGCTTGGTCCCCATTTTATGACCATTGGCTGGCGCCACGTTGCAAAAGTAGTAGGCCTTGCCAGGCCTCCTTTTTCAGTTTTTCATGTTGGCACAGCTGGGTTAGTTATGACTCATTTCCATGGTTGAGTCTTGTTTGTTTGACTTTACCGCCATCGGCCACACCCACCTCTGTATGAGTGGGCCCTAGGTTAGGCCCGTCATACAGTACCGTGGCGGTGTGTGTACTCTTCTTGTCTGGTTATGTTTTCGAGTACTAGGCCTTCTGGCTGGTTTTGTCATATAGCTACCACTGGCTGATGCCATGTGTTTATGGAGGTTGTAGGCCCCACAAGGGCCTCCTTTCAGTTTACATGTTGGCACAGTTGTGTGTTGGTTCTCTTATGACTCATCTCCATGGATGGGTCATTATTGCCACTTGCTGACGCCACGTGTTTACAGGTCGTAGGCCTTTTTAGGCCTCCTATGTATCATGTTGGAGTTTCGGCTGTGTACTCCTCTCGCTTAGAGAGTAAAAGGTGCTTTTACTGAGTACTTTTCTGAGTGGCTGGCCGCTCAGGGTGAGTTCTTGTGTTAAACCGATTGTTTGGTCGGTTTTTATGCATTTACTTCCTTGAGCATGGTCTCCTTTAGCTCTAGTCGAGCTAAGTAGTTACCTTGTTTTTATCTTGGTTCTATTTTTTGCTCCTAGAACTTTAGTGGCCGCTAGCTGGCGCCGCGTGTGATAGGTAGGCCTTCGAGGCCTCCTTGGAAACGTGCAGGCTTATACCTTTTACATTCTTTATATTTCTTTACTAAGAAAGTAAAGGGGATTTTATTTCGCTGGTTGGCCAGGGCTCTGGGTGACTTACTAACCTCCTTTGTAGTTGGTTTGTTCTGCCAGGAGCTTGATAACACTGCCACGAGTTGATGCCACGTGTCTGCTGAGGTTATAGGCCCATGGGGCCTTCTTTAGCGCGTGTTGGCGTACGTTGTACTCCTCTTGCTTAAAGAGTAAAAGGTTCTTTTACCGAGTACACTGCTCGCTGGATTGTGTTAGGATGGACTGTTTGTGGGCACTCACAGTTACTTAATGGCGTGGTTGGTCATGCGCTTAGCATGTTATTTTCGGGTGAGTGGCCTTATGGGCCTCCCTGCAATACCACCATGCGATTTGAGTCTCTGGTGTTATATTTAGTTCTTCTTCTGAGCTTTAGTTATGTTGAAGGCCCCTTTTTCCGGCCTCCATGACTATGTGCCTACAGTATGGTCTATCTGTTAGGTTGAGCTTCGTACTTCCCTTTGGGTTGACTGTGTAATTGTGCTTAGCTCCCTAAGCTGGTCATTGGTTGTAGACTTCTTTCGAAGCCTCCCGTTGAGACCAGCCCCCTGTGCCAGGGGTCTTTCTAGCGCACAGCCTCCTCAGTGCTTTAATCAGTCACTGAGTAGATCCTAGGATGACCGGATTATACTCCACCCAATACGAGGGTTTATAGCGCTCAGCTGAGTTCTGCTCTCCAGGATGCCCATCTCTGCGCATGGGTTTGAGTTGCTCACTGCTCTTTCGCAGTCGCTCTTACCTGCTCTCTTCCCTGAAGAATGCGCCTTGGAGATTCTGTGTATCAGACAGGGTTGGCCAAGACTAAGTTTGTCCTTCGTCAGACCAGGTCGGCCTCCCTAGTGGCATTGAGGGTGACTTCGTTCCCCTCTAGTGACTGGCCGGGGTTCCTTTCGGTTTCCTGGCCACATTCCCTTTAAGGAACCACTTTTCCATAGAAATGTTGGTCCCAGAAGCTCTGAGCAGCCTTGGAAGGCTTTCTGCGGAAGGCCTCGTTGAGGCTCAGCTTGGGCTGGTGGCCGTAGGGAATGATGTCACTGACAGCCTTGCGTGACCCGAGGGGGAGCTGCTCCCGGCTTTTCTCTGGAACTGTCGGACGTTTGTCTTGACATTTGGCATGCACTCTCCTTTAGCATGGTGGCGTGGGTATATCCTTCCCCATATGCGGTAAAACGCAGAGTTGAGTTCCCTTTCGAAAGGGAACGTCTCAGGTTACGTATGTAACCATGGTTCCCTGAGAGCAGGGAACGAGACTCTGCGTTGCCCTGCCATGCTTCGGGCTGCCTGCTGGACAGTCCCTCAAGACGAGTAGGTGTTTACTGCTTCCTCAGGCGCCCCCTTTATACTTCCGGGTTCGAGCCATGATGACGTCATAGGCTGTCGCCGGCCAATAGGATTGGTGTGGTGTGATTCTTTGGCATTTCGGACACCTGTCACGAGTGACGGTTCCCCATATGCAGTCTCGTTCCCTGTTCTCAGGGAACCATGGTTACATACGTAACCTGAGACGTTTTATTTTAAAGTACAGTGGTGTGAAAAAAAAAATCTTCCTGATTTTTTTTTTGCATGTTTGTGTCAGGTTTGGGTGTGGAAAGGATGAAGAATCAAATGCAGGGGAAATAGTGGGCTTTATTTAATATAAAAAAACAAAAACTACCCAAGGGGGAAAACAATACTGGCAGATAGACTTGACTTGACATGGACACAAGATACAGGGAAACATGAAGCACAAACGACAACAATCCAGCCCAGGACTGAAAACACAAGGAGAATAAATAGGAGAGCAAACAAGGCAGGTAACGAGGGAGGACAGGTGGGGCAAATAAACCAATAATGAGGTAACAAGATGGGCGGGGTCAAGACAATAGACATGAGAGCACATGGCACAAAGAAACACATGACAAGCCATGTGCTCACACCAGACATAACAAAAACACAAGCAGTAAACGAGACATAAGCCACGTGTTCACACAAAACAAGACAACATGAGAGCACGCAGCCTGTTCTGCCTCTGCTGCTTCTGTTAGAGGCTGTGCATAATTTGTGATGGACTTTTACATGTATAAACATTATATTTTCATGATTGTTTAATATTCTTTATAAATTTAATTTTATCTGCCGCTATTATGCAAGTTCCTATGTGAGGACTTTTATTTTGACGTGTTTCCACGAGCACCGCACATTGGGTAACAGGAAATAGCGAGCTCATGGCGCAGCAAAGGCTTAACATATGTTTTTGTTGCATCTGATTCGATCATCCTTCTAAACCCTGTCGAAAGCGATGGCTGTAAGTTTATTTGAATCATCCATCTGTTTAATATATGTTGCAAGAGTTTAACGTGATATAATCAAAGATGTTTGTTTTTGCCGATCGGCGCTAACGTGCTGTATTGATAATGCTTCTAACCTGAGTTAGCGATGTATCTATATACATTTCACTAATTGCACTGTTAATAAGCATAATTTCATTTTGATTGTAATAAGTTTTCCTTATTTCTTTTATTTAATTTACAGTTTTACTTGGTTCAATGGCCGTTGAGTTTGCCTGTGTAAACCACAAATTGGAATATTAAAGGAGCAAGGCGCTCATATCCTGGCTCTTGAACAGAGTTTGGCTTGCTGTTTATTTATATTTCAAGCTTGGAAAGCAAAACATATGAAGAGAACAGTACACAGACTGTGAAACACAGACCGCGTGCTACACAGCACAAGACAAAAAGTGTGGGGGAGGGGAGCCAAGTCAGAGCCAGCAAAAAAAAAAAACGGTACAAAATATCTTTAAAAAGGAACCAGGGAGGGACAGGAGGTTGAGCCAGGGAGGCTCAGGCAGGTCTGGATTCCTGGCTGAGGGCCAGGGAGGAGCCGGAGGAACAAACCAGGGAGGCTCCAGCCAATCAGGATCCCCAGCAGAAAACCAGGGTGGGACCGGAGGGACAGACCAGGGAGGCTCCGGCAGGGTTGGAGTCCTGGCAGAAAACCAGGGCGGTACCGGAGGGACAGACCAAGGGGGCTCCAGCAGGTCTGGAGTCCTGGCTGAGGGCCAGGGTGGTGCTGGAGGAATGGACCAGGCAGGCTCCAGCAGGTCTGGTGTCCTGGCTGAGGGCCAGGTCGGTGCTGGAAGTATGGGTGGAGCCTGCTCGACAGGCATCAAGGGCAGCACTGGCAGGGCAAGTAGCCTGGGTAGCGCCGGCAGGGCAAGGAGCTTGGGTGGTGCAAGAACGGCCACTGGGGTGGTCTCCGGGCCTACAGCGGGCTCTGGGAAGGCCTCCGGGCCTTGAGGGATAGAGGAAGGCTTCTTCCTCCTCTTTCTCCGTTTGTGAGGGCGAGGTGGTAGCATTGAGCTTACCACCTCTGTGTGCGTGGCAACATCTTCGGCCGCCTCTAGGGGTGCTGCAACGTCTTCGGCCGCCTCATCGAAGGCTGCAGATAGGAATGAGGCGGGGCCGTTCTTCCTCCTCCGTCTCCACGAACGGGTCATCAAAGGACTGGGGCTTCCACTGACTGCAGATGGAAGTGGAAAATAGTCAGTGGAGTGGGACTCTGCTTGAGGTGGGGGTTCAGGCTCCCCACGATCAAAGACGCAAGGTCCCAGAAACCAATATTCCCCAGCTTCTCCATCTCCCACAGGCTGAGAGGCTGATCGAGGCAGATGTTGAAAACCTCCTTAATATCAGCCTCACTGTAATCCAAATGGTCTACTTCAATTAGAATATCACGGGCAAAGTCCCTCACGTCAGCTCATTGCTGACGAAAGTAGCGAGAGTTGACATGCTGGATCAACAGCTGGCAGGTGGAAAGTCTAGTGGTGGGAGATGATAAAAGGAAGATGCCCATTCTCTGCTGAGTCCTCTTATTGCTGGATCGTTCTGTCAGGTTTGGGTGTGGAAAGGATGAGGACTCAAATGCAGGAGAAATAGTGGGCTTTATTTAATATAAAAAATAAAACAAAAACAAAGAAAAACTACCCCAAGGGGGAAAACAATACTGGCAGATTGACTTGGACACAAGATGCAGGGAAACATGAAGCACAAGTGACAACGATCCAGCCCAGGACTGAAAACACAAGGAGAATAAATAGAGCAAACAAGGCAGGTAACGAGGGAGGACAGGTGGGGCAAATAAACCAATAATGAGGTAACAAGATGGGCGGGGTCAAGACAATAGACATGAGAGCACATGGCACAAAGAAACACATGACAAGCCATGTGCTCACACCAGACATAACAAAAACACAAGCACTAAACAAGACATGAACACGCAGCTAATGAGAGAACCCATAAGCCACGTGTTCACACAAAACAAAACAACATGAGAGCACGCAGCCCGTGAAACACAAACTGCTTGCTACACAGCACAAGACAAAAAGTGTGGGGGAGGGGAGCCAAGTCAGAGCCAGCAGGAAAATATGAATCTGTGGTTTGAACCTACAGAATAAACTTGGCATGCTAGATCTTTAACCCTCCACCAATTCTGGATTTATGTAACTTAGTGATAGTAGTTTCACGTGTCATTTCCTGTTATTGGTTTGTCCTCCAGAAACGGCTGAAGGTGACGCAGATAAAGATCCGTCAGAGGATCCAGCAGAGAGAGAAAGATCTTCAGCAGCTGAGAGAGGCTGTGGAGTCTCATAAGGTGAGTCTGGAGAAGAAGAGAAGTTTGAGAAGTCTCAGTCAGGACTCACTGAAGCCACTGTGTGATTGTGATGTGTGTCCTAACAGCGCTCTGCACAGACAGCAGTGGAGGACAGTGAGAGGATCTTCACTGAGCTCATCCGCTCCATTGAGAGAAGCCGCTCTGAGGCCACACAGCGGATCAGAGATCTGGAAAAGACTGCAGTGAGTCGAGCTGAAGGACGATTGGAGCGACTGGAGCAGGAGATCAATGATCTGAGGAGGAGAGACGCTGAGCTGGAGCAGCTTTCACACACACAGGATCACATCCATTTCCTGCAGGTAACAGATCTAGAAGAACAGGATCATAGTGGACTTGAGCAAGAGAAACATTTCATGAGAGCAGAATGAGCCGCTGACTGAAGTGTTGATCTGTGTGTTCGGTTATTATATAATCATCAGTCAGACTCTCATCTGATCATCTTTTGTTGAAAGAGACACACTTATAAAGACGACACTTTTTTTTTTTTTACATAAATTATTAGGCAAACACCATTAATTCATTTTTTCCTCTGGTTTCTTCTGTCATGATGAAATCAGTGAACTTGATGGTGTCAATTTCCACCCAACTAGATTTTTCATCATCTTTTTTTAATGAAATCTTTTATTTCTACTACAGTATTTTCAGTAATTTTCTCTAAAATTGGGTCAGGTGATTTCAAACCTGATAAGATTGGTTAATTTACTCATAGCCTTTGAACTGCTTTTCCTCTGGATATCTTCTCAATCCTACAATGTGATGCTTCTGATGCGCTCGACCTGTTTCACAGACATTTATGATCTTAGCAGATGTTTTATCATCCAAACCATTTCCTAGAAAGTTCACACATAGTCCAGAAAAAGAAGTGTGCTTAATTAAGTAATTAGTTAATTACTTCAAATTTTCAGAATGCTTTTAGCCTGCTGAACTGTGTTTGTAAATCTTTGGCTCCGGCCTGGCGGACACTAATAGATCACGAGACCCGTTTTATTGCTATTTCAATAAATTCCTGAACATTTCCCTCGTGACTTCAAAGGACCACGGCCACCTCGGATCGAATTACTACAAGCCAGGCGCTCAGCATACCAAACAACAATAAAAGCGAAAATACACACGCACCCACACACACAGACACGCATGAAGATTGTATGGAAAATACCACATAGATTTTTTATTATTCAATTTTTTAACTGCCTATTTTGGGGGATAATTAAATATGCGCCGATTCAGCGCGCGTCCCCTTTAAATGCTCGCGCTCCCCGCCCCCAAGCTCGTGACTCTATAATACATAAAGTTCACACAGCTAATATAACCCTCAAAATGGATCTTTACAAAGTGTTCGTCATGCTGCATATCAGATCATGTAAGTATGGTATTTATTTGGATGTTTACATTTGATTCTGAATGAGTTTGATAGTGCTCCGGGGCTAATGCTAACATTACACACTGTTGGAGAGATTTATAAAGAATGAAGATGTGTTTATGAATTATACAGACTGCAAGTGTTTAAAAATGAAAATAGTGACGGCTCTTGTCTCTGTGAATACAGTAAGAAACAATGATAACTTTAACCACATTTAACAGTACATTAGCAACATGCTAACGAAACATTTAGAAAGACAATTTACAAATATCACTAAAAATATCATGTTATCATGGATCATGTCAGTTATTATTGATCCATCTGCCATTTTTCGCTATTGTCCTTGCTTGCTTACCTGCATAAAGTCTGTTGATCCAGCAGATCCAGACGTTAATACTGGCTTGTCTAATGCCTTGAACATGGGCTGGTATATGCAAATATTGGGGGCGTACATATTAATGATCCCGACTGTTGCGTCACAGTCGGTGTTGAGATTCGCCTGTTCTTCAGAGGTCTTTTGCACAAATCAAATTTACATAAGAAGGAGGAAACAATGGTGTTTGAGACTCACTGTATGTCATTTCCATGTTCAGAACTCTAATTATTTAACTGTGCCGAGATAAATTCAATTTTCAATTCTAGGGCACCTTTAAAAGATTTTTTTTTTTTTTTTTTAAAACTGGACTTGCAGATAATATAATATTAATGAAATAAAAGGCCACTTAAAAGAGACACTTTCATGTTTCTTAAAACACTTAAGTAGACTTTTAAAAGGTGCACTTTGTAAAAATATCAAATTAATTTTTTTTTAATTTAGAGTGCATTTTAAATAATTGTTTTAATAATCAGTTATTGTGCTTTAAAGAATTTATTCACTTATTCTGATGTGTTGACTAACACTAAAGCACAAATGAAGTACTTGGTTATCATTTTAACTGTTATATATTTACCTGATATTATATATTTAATCATATTATTACTAATATATTTAAATGCATCACAAACAAGTTTCAGTAGAAATGACAAAGCATATTTTAGTTTATCATAAATGCTTGTCAGTTCATTGAGCAGTAACTTTAATCATATTTCAAAGACAACAGAATTATGAAATTACATTTAAGGATACTTAAATCCTACTTAAAACGCACTGTTAATTTTAGCTAACATCATTTAATATAAATGTAAACTATAATACATTCATTTAATTAAAATAATTATTTTAATTTTAAAAAAATCTGTCAAAAAATTACATTCAATCTGCTCTTAAGTATAATTTTAAAATTATATTATTTATGTAATAATAAAAGTATGTATGTATAGTAAAAAGTAAAAGTATGCTAAAGTGCACTTCTTTTTCACCAGGATTGTAAGTGTCAAATAGTTTTTCATCATTAAATAATGAATAAGAGATTGTGTGAAAGTACTGGATTGAGATGAGTTTCTGAAGATCAACAAGAGCCGTACAGATCTGATATAGAGCAGGTTATTGGCTGAAGTTTTGATTTGTGTTTTCTGTAGAGTTTCCAGTCTCTCTCAGCACCTCCTGAATCTAAAGACGAACCCGACGATCCCTTCAGTTCTCTCTCCTCTTTTGATGGCGTGAGAGAATCTGTCCATCAGCTGAGAGACAAACTGGAGGATTTCTGCAAAGAGGAGCTGAAGAAGATCTCTGACAGAGGTAAAGTCCTGCGCCTCCATTATACAGACGTGTGTAGAAAGATCCTAAATGTGAACGTACAACAGTTTCTAAAATGTTCCTATGATTTATAAAATGTCCATGTGCACAATTCTTAAATTACATTTTTCAAAGTTTATCTTAAATTCAAGTGTAATGTGAACAAGTGCATCAAAATCCACCTTCAGATCGGCCACAAATATCCCTTGATGGTTCAGAAGTACACCACTAATCAGCAAGAGCAAGTGTTTATATACATGATGCAGGATGAAATCCATGAAATTTAGGATCAAATCTGAAATGAGTCTTTCATCATCTACAGGTGCTGGTCATATAATTAGAATATCATCAAAAAGTTGATTTATTTCACTAATTCCATTCAAAAAGTGAAACTTGTATATTATATTCATTCATTACACACAGACTGATATATTTTAAATGTTTATTTCTTTTAATTTTCATGATTATAACTGACAACTAAGGAAAATCCCAAATTCAGTATCTCAGAAAATTAGAATATTGTGAAAAGGTTCAATATTGAAGACACCTGGTGCCACACTCTAATCAGCTAATTAACTCAAAACACCTGCAAAGGCCTTTAAATGGTCTCTCAGTCTAGTTCTGTAGGCTACACAATCATGGGGAAGACTGCTGACTTGACAGTTGTCCAAAAGACGACCATTGACACCTTGCACAAGGAGGGCAAGACACAAAAGGTCATTGCAAAAGAGGCTGGCTGTTCACAGAGCTCTGTGTCCAAGCACATTAATAGAGAGGCGAAGGGAAGGAAAAGATGTGGTAGAAAAAAAGTGTACAAGCAAGGATTGTGAAACAAAACCCATTCAAAAATGTGGGGGAGATTCACAAAGAGTGGACTGCAGCTGGAGTCAGTGCTTCAAGAACCACTACGCACAGACGTATGCAAGACATGGGTTTCAGCTGTCGCATTCCTTGTGTCAAGCCACTCTTGAACAACAGACAGCGTCAGAAGCGTCTCGCCTAAAGTTTCCACAGTCAGTGATGGTTTGGGGTGCCATGTCATCTGCTGGTGTTGGTCCACTGTGTTTTCTGAGGTCCAAGGTCAACGCAGCCGTATACCAGGAAGTTTTAGAGCACTTCATGCTTCCTGCTGCTGACCAACTTTATGGAGATGCAGATTTCATTTTCCAACAGGACTTGGCACCTGCACACAGTGCCAAAGCTACCAGTACCTGGTTTAAGGACCATGGTATCCCTGTTCTTAATTGGCCAGCAAACTCGCCTGACCTTAACCCCATAGAAAATCTATGGGGTATTGTGAAGAGGAAGATGCGATATGCCAGACCCAACAATGCAGAAGAGCTGAAGGCCACTATCAGAGCAACCTGGGCTCTTATAACACCTGAGCAGTGCCACAGACTGATCCACTCCATGCCACGCCGCATTGCTGCAGTAATTCAGGCAAAAGGAGCCCCAACTAAGTATTGAGTGCTGTACATGCTCATACTTTTCAGTTGGCCAAGATTTCTAAAAATCCTTTCTTTGTGTTGGTCTTAAGTAATATTCTAATTTTCTGAGATACTGAATTTGGGATTTTCCTTAGTTGTCAGTTATAATCATCAAAATTAAAAGAAATAAACATTTGAAATATATCAGTCTGTGTGTAATCAATGAATATAATATACAAGTTTCACTTTTTGAATGAAATTAGTGAAATAAATCAACTTTTTGATGATATTCTAATTATATGACCAGCACCTGTAATATCATATTATGCAACATCATATTAGAAATGTCTAAGAAATGAATGCATTTGATTTTGTCATTTCTCTTCACACTGTTCATGTCTATTGATTTCCACAGTCACATTCACCAACATGAATCCCAGGACCAGGAACGACTTCCTACAGTGTAAGTCACTGAGAAAACAAGCAGAGAAACTCACTGAGTGTGTTCATGTTCTTCCTGGAGAAGGTGAAAGAAATCATGATAGAAGAGTTTAATAATTGATCATGATAATGATGATTCAGGATATCTGGTCAGCTGAGACACTGATGATACACTGAACATAGAGCCATGAAGAGTTCAGATACATTAAAAGATCAGATTGATAATTCCTGATTGTGATGTGTTTTATCTCCATCAGATTCCCATCCGATCACTCTGGATCTGGACACAGTGAATGAAGCCCTCCGTCTGTCTGAGGGGAACACAGTGATTACTCACACTGACACACCGCTGTCGTATCCTGATCATCCAGACAGATTTGATTATTATCAGCAGGTGTTGTGTAGAGAGAGTGTGTGTGATCAACGCTGTTACTGGGAGATTGAGAGGAGAGGATATGATGTGGATATATCAGTGTCATATAAGAGCATCAGGAGGAAGGGAGTGGGTCATGAGTGTGTGTTTGGAAATAATGATCAGTCCTGGAGTTTGATCTGTTATTCCTCCAGTTACTCATTCAAACACAATAACATACGGACTCGTCTCCCTGTAAAGTCCATCAGACACAGGAAAATAGGAGTGTATGTGGATCACAGTGCAGGAACTCTGTCCTTCTACAGCGTCTCTGGAGACACAATGATCCTCATCCACACTGTCCAGACCACATTCACTCAACCGCTCTATCCTGGGTTTAGGATTTTATCTGGATCATCAGTGAAGCTGATTTGATGAATCAGAACAGAGAGATTCTACCCATAATGCTTTGAGCTCATGATGAATCAGTAACAGTGAGATGATATAGAGTCTCTTATTTTCTCTTCATTACATTAATACTACAGATGAACATTTGCAGTTAAAATAGACAGGAAGAACACTGTATATTGAGTAGCAGTAAAGGTAGAGAGTCTGTTTTCAGTACATACAATATAACACACACACACACAATGTTTTTGACGTTGGACATGCTGGAAGACATCATGGACTATGGGCCTCTGAAGACTTCGGTGAGAAACGAGCAAAATCAATTTCAGAATCCCCTGAATGTATGAAAACTGTGACCCTGGCAACTTAACATATACATAGCAGGATTTAACAGTATAGGTTGATTGTGTTCTCCGTTTGCACTATGAATTTGTTCCGATTTCTTTGCCACAAAATGGCATTGATCCAAATGATGAGTGTTGAATGCACTTTCCATCTGCGCATGTGCAGTAATAGCAACACCTGCTGACCCAAAAGCGGTAATGCAGAGGCAACAAAACTGCGTCATTTTTATATATATAAGCAATAAGCCCTGTGAAGCTGTGGTTTACAGTGGGTTTAGATCAGCTAAGGGGGCTTTAGGCAAGACACGGTTCATTTAAATACATTTGATACAATGTGTTATTTGCAAGTTGTACACCAATAAACATTTTGAGATCATGCAGTCCTGACAAATGTCGTTTCAGGTAAAGTGGATTCATTATTTATAAAAATGATCCTGTATCTTCATTTAAAACATGATTTATTAACACATATTGTAAAACAATCATATTACAAAACATATTTAACAACCACAAAGAGCATATAGCTCAGGCTATGAGTGAAACATAAAACATTCAAGCTCATATATATATATATATATATATATATATATATATATATACGCATACATTTTTAAAGATTTTTTTTGTCTTCTCACCAAGGCTGCATTTAATTAAAAATACAGTAAAAACAGTAATATTGTGAAATATTATTACAATTTAAAATAACTGTTTTCTGTTTGAATATATTTTATGAAGTAATTTATTCCTGTGATCAAAGCTGAATTTTCAGCATCATTACTCCAGTCTTCAGTGTCACATGATCCTTCAGAAATCATTCTAATATGATGATCTGCTGCTCAAGAAACATTTATTGTGTACAATTGTACAAAATATTTGTGTACAATTTTTTTTTTTCAGGATTCTTTGATGAATAGAAAGTTCAAAAGAACAGCATTTATTTGAAATATAATCTTTTGTAACATTATAAATGTGTTTACTGTCACTTTTGATCGATTTAATGCATCCTTGCTGAATAAAAGTTAATTATTTCTTTAATTTCTTTTCAAATAAAATAAAGTTATTTTAAATTGTAATAATATTTCACAATATTACTGTTTTTACTGTATTTTTAATCTTATAAATAAAAAAAAATCTATTTTAATATGTTATAAAATGTAATTCATTCCTGTGAAATCATTACAATTTGATTTGATGGTCAAGAAACATATCTGATTATTATCAATGTTGAAAAATAGAAAGTTCAATGAACAGCATTTATTTGAAATTATATTACATGTACTTCTCAAATATATTACATTTATTAAAGCATTTATTAAATAGAAATATTTTCGAGGTCAGGGACACAATCGCTGTTGTGGGTTGGGAATGGGCTCAAGACTCATGACACCGTCTCTGTGTTGACTCTGCGTTCACCTGCGTGTTGACTGGACTGGGCGGAGTCACGTGGCTACACAGGCGGTAGTACGTTTTTAAGGGGAAAGTATTAACAGGATTAAAAATCCAAAATAACCAACATGGGAAAATTATGTCAGTTATAGGTTCTGAATTTCAGTTTCGATTAATCGTCCAGCCCTACAACCCACTACAATATCTTACCCAGGGTAAAACCTTCTCCAGAGCAGGTTAGCAGTGTAGCTTAAGTTAGCATGGAGATGAACACTTCTGAAGACCAATCTACCTTCTTGAGCCCCGAAAAACCAGAGTTTGCTCAAATTAATATCAAACAACAGGCCTCATGGCTTCCCCTATAGCCTAAACAAGACCACCTGTTGAATGTCCACCATCAAATAGCTGGACTCCTAGAAGCATAGATTAATTAACACTGAAGATCTGGAACTGATTACTGAGCAACCAAAGGACTTTATTGGTGCGGGTGGTTTCCTGTTTATAACTGATAATAGCGCTCCCAGTGGTCACCACATGCTAGGGTACTTTACACTATAAGCACTTCTTTATGTACATTTTTTAAATGACTTCATCATAATTACAACCAACACAACTGTAAATCAGATCAACCACAGAAATCAGTCTAGATACTCACTTTATTTTTCTTAGATGAATTTGTCTTTACAACAAGATTTCTTACACATTTTATTACATATATATATCTATAACACATCATCTATAGATAGTGTGACAACATGCCCCCTTAATAGATCAACATTTGTCCGGTGGACTGTACCCTATCTGTCATTTCCACATGTTTTATAGTTTTTATAGCCTTAATAGCCAATAATTTATGGTATGTGTCTATACAGAAAATTATATAAATTAAAAAAACAACTCTGGTAAATGTTTACTGATTTAAAAACTAAGAAAATACACTGGGAATTTGTGTATTTCAATTGCAATTTATGTAGCATAATCACATAATTTACATATCATCAACTAAAATCTAATAAAGTGACATTTTTTAATTAGTCATGGAAGCTTTTTAACAGCAGATCTCAAATCTGTGCCGTAAGAAAGTAGTTCAACACACAATGACTTTATTTACATACTTGTATAAAATATTACACAGATACTCAATATATTGCTTTATTTTGTCTTATATATTACTGATTAAAATTATAGACAGTAAAAACGAAAAATATTCAGAGTGGGTGCAGGACACTATAGGTATGTAAGTCTTCATTTATGTAAGTGAGGATAGCAAAATAAAGTAAACTGACATATTATACCCAAAAATTCATAAAAAAAAATAGAACCAAAAATTATTCAGACACTTTGACCTGACCATGTTTTTCTTAAGTGTTATCTGACATAATTAAGATTATTTTTTTCTGACACAGTTTAACTCTGAGATCTTGTCATATTTTATTACCATTTTTTAAACTATAGTGAATAAACTGACTTAATGAATGAAATGTGATGTGGGGACCCAAAGGCTGGGGACATTTAGAAGACACTGGAATAGCCAGCCTATTCTTGGGAATATGCCATCTGGAAATCTGCACCTTTCTGCCTCCATGTACCTGAGTGGTGCATCTTTCATACAAATCAAAAAGGTAAATTATGTGCAACTGTACTTACTTTGACTGTGAATTACTTAAATTTAGATCAAATTACATGTATTATTTATCCCCCCACACCAACAGGTCTTCAATGAAGCTACAGTTGTTTAGGTATGAAACATTTCGACGCCATGCCAAAGCTTTCATTGAACTGGCAGTTATTCACCACTGGAAAGTCACACAGGATGTGAATCTGCAGTGGCTAAGTCAGGAGGAAAAAGTGATAGTTGGTGGTGACATGAGAGCTGACTCTCCAGGTATTGATACTTCACTTAAATAGTGTAGTTTATACAGGGGTTAGATATTGTTTGAAGTTAAAAGGAGTGACCTAAATAAAATGCTAGACATAATACCAAAGTATTGAATATTGATTACTAATGTAACTATTTGAACAAAAACAGGCCACTCTGCAAAGTATGGCAGCTATACAATGATGGATCTTCATACTAACACCGTTGTGGACATTCAGTTTGTTGAGGTGAGTTGTCAAAATTGATTTTGAAAAGGGGTAATTGGTTATCATTGTTAAAGCAAAGTCTATAATGTATTTTCTGTGAATATATTATTGTTCTGTGTTAACAGAGCAACGAGGTTGTTGGTGAAAAAAGAGGGCCTGGCAAGGAGTATAGCATTACTGGAGTCACGTGGCGTCAACCTTGATTGCATTGTCACTGATCGTCATCCACAAGTACAGAAGTTCCTCAGGGTGAGAAACAACCCAGTACTACGATGTCTGGCACTGGCATATACTGTCAGTGCCAATATGGAGCTGATTGACGTCCATAGTCCATTATACCATACAAAATCAGTTTTGTTCCAGCCTTTTCCTTTCTTTGAGTTGTTAGTGATATCCTTTTGGTGAGAATGACCTGATGTTAGATTTTTGAAGCTTGTGTAAGTATCCCATTTGGTGAAAAGACTTGTCCTTATTTTGAAATTGTGACACTATGAGTAAATGGTAACAAATGCTTTGAAATTGATTATGAAACGCTACAATAGAGTAATCACTCTAATCACTCTTTATGAGTATCTTAACTTCAGTGGAATGTATTTTGTTTTCATTTTAAGGAATTTCAAAAGAAACTCGAAGCAATCAGTAAGCAGAAAGACTGAGAAACTCAAGAAGTGGATGAAAAGTATCAACAACCACATATACTGGACTGCAGCTGGCTCAACCTCCGAGCCAGAGAGAATTACAAAGTGGACCGCGATCCTGAACCATGTTCGAGATGTCCATACACAAGAGGATCCTCGTTACCCTAAATGCGAGCATGCGATTCGCAAAACAACTGACAAGAGTAAATGGCTCCAAGCAGGTATTTAATCAATATACAGGCTAAATGTCAAAACCGTGAACAGACTAGTTATTTAGTCACTTTCAGAAATTGACCAGAGATCATTGTTGTAATAATCTGTACTGTATTGTTTTCTAATATGATATTTTCTTATTGTCTGCAGATACTCTACAGATACTCTAGCTTTCATCAAGTTGGAGAAGTTGCTGACAAACAAAAGAACGCTGAAAGATGTTGCAAAACTGAGCCCCCACCACCAAACATTGTTGGAGGCTTTCCATGCCGTCATCCTTTGTTTTGCCCCAAAGAATGTTGTCTTTCCTTTTATTAGAATGCTGTGCATTATAATGAAAATGCAAGAGCGAATAAAAGGGGAAACAGTGGGCAACGCTGTCTTGTACCCTGTTCTAAGAAAAAATAGAGTTGAAATCTCCCTATTGGTCTGAATGACTGCTGTTGGGTGGTTATATAGCATCTTAACCATATTAATAAATTTAGTACCAAAATTCATCTTTTTGGAGGACTGAAAGCAGATACGTGACGTGGCTCTGGAAGATCAGCAGTGACTTGACTTGGTGGTGTTGTTGCGGCCGCCATTTTGTGAGTGTTTTCTAGCTTGGCAGCCATTACACGAGTAGACGAGGTGACGCATTCCTCACACCCACAGTAAATGGAGAGCCAATAGTCAATAACGCAAACTCCAGAAAATGACTAAGGGAGGAACGGGGTCCCTCACGAATGAGTTGCGATTTAAGTGGCTGATTAATGCCCTCATAGAAAAAGTCTATCAGCACACAGTCCGGCAAATCTGAACAATATGCAATGTGCAAATATTCTTTAATATAATCCTCCAACGATCTTGTGCCCTGCGTGAGCCCAAATAACAGTTGTGCAATGTTTCTACCAGACCAGTGTTCTCCAGGAAAGCTGCTGGATCCTTGTTGTGGCGAGGTCTTCTTTAACGAATCGGGACACGAGGTGAGATCCATGTGCAAGCTTTTATTAAACAGCGTTCGTAGTAAGACAGGCAATGGTAGAACAGCAGACAGGTATGGCAGAGAGCAGGAAGAATCATAGTCGGAGAACAGGCAAAAGGTCAGGGCGGGCATATAACAATCATAAATCCAAGACAGAGCAAATAATCCAAAGGGCAGGCACGGGATCGTACACGGGAAACAGACAGAATCAGTAACAGGCAGACAAATACAATGACTAACGCTCAGAAATGCAACCATAGTATACAAGACCTCGCAATGAGTGTGAGGAAGTGAATGGCTTAAATAGTCCAGGTGATGTGCTGCAGCTGGGTGTGGTGATTAATGATTGGTGGAGTGAGTGCAGGTGATTAGCAGGGAGGATTCTGGGAAATGTAGTCCGGGAACAACCTGAACTGTGACAGCCTGGTTTATGTTCTTTTTCTTTTCTGTTTTGTATATCTTTTGTTTTTATTTTGAATTGTGTTGGTATTGAAGTTTTTGTTTAGTTTGTTTTCTTATACATTGAATGTAATGTTTTCTTTGTCAGTTTAAATTTCAGTTTTTCTTTGTTACAAAGTGTGATTGATTGGAATATATTTAGTTCCCTTTCGAAAGCGTTTGCAGTAAACGCTTTGGGGAACGTCACGTGACCCAGGTGTCTGAAAGCAACTATCCAATAACTCCAATCCCTATTGGCCGGCAACAGCCTATGACGTAACATGGCGCGACCCGGAAGTATAAAAGGAGCGCCTGGAGAAACAGAAGACTTCTCATTGTCTTTCGGTCCTGTTCTGTCTGATCGCGACTATATTGACTCCAGTAGGGTTTTTATATATGCCTTACAAACGTTCAAGAGAGTGTGTTTATCCGTGGTTCGACAAGCGGTTCCTTTCTGTCCATTAATGCGGCAGCTTCCATGACTTTCCATTCCTTTCTGATCTCCGCGTTTGAGATCGGGAGGGCATGTTCATTTGAACCCAGACAGACGGAAAGAGAATGGAGCGAGAGTGAGATGGGTGATCGATTGTAAACACTGTTGTGTTTTTATTGATTCCCCAGCTATTAGGGCGATTTTTATCTACCCTCTCCTCTTCTTCTTCCACCTCCTGTATATATATATATATATATATATGTGTGTGTGTGTGTGTGTGTGTATATTTATATGCATGTATATATATAAACATATATCATGCTGAGATGCTTCTTATGGTCAGACTGATGGCTGGGCCCATAGTGATTATTTATGTCAGCCCGCTGTTTCTGTTTGATAGTAAGAGGATCTTTTAGGCGTAAAAGAACCTTAGATTCCATCCTTTCATGTAAAAAAAAAAAAAAAGGAGCATTAGGAGTCTTCGGTCTTTGAGTCGCAGGAGGGTCTATATTTTATGTGTTTAAAATAAGACCTTATTTTCCTGTATAGTTTTCTGAGCATGTAGTCAAAAAATTAGGGTTTTTTTTTGGGCAAACTGAAGTTGACAGATTGGCTAGAGTATATGTTGTGCAGGCCACAAAATGGCCGCCTCTTAGCCACCTGTTGTTTAGAGTAGCTTCTCATCTGCTGTTTTCTAGAGTAGTTTGAGTTAGCACTCGTCACTTCAGTTAATATGTATGTTTAGGTCGGCCCTAATCGGCCGCCTGACATTGTTTGCTTGTGAGCTTCACTTTCTTTCTCTTATCCATGAGATTTGGAGGTGAAACCCAGGCTTCACTAGGCTTGTGGCCCTGTAAGAAGGCCCGTAGCTTAGCGGCCATGCTAAAGCTAGGTTAGGTGTGTTATGTTTCATTATATCATGTTTACGAGCCAAAAGAGAAATAATGGAATAAATTAAGACAGTTATATACCGTTATCAGCATATTATGTTGAAATTCGTCTCTGAGAGAATATGGTCCGTTAATGCAGCGTCAGACAGATCCGTCACTTTTTAATTTCACTTTGAATACTGACCGAGGTTAAGCTCGCAAAGTTTGCACGTTGCTTCTTGTGTGATATCCATTGGCTCCCCTTCTTGGTTTAAAACGGAAAGATTTAAAGGTGCCCTAGAATTGAAAATTGAATTTAACTCTGTACATGGAAATGACATACAGTGAGTCTCAAACACCATTGTTTCCTCCTTCTTATGTAAATTTGATTTGTGCAAAAGAGCTCTGAAGAACAGGCGAATCTCAACATAACACCGACTGTGACGCAACAGTCGGGATCATTAATATGTACACCCCCAAATTTTGCATATACCAGTCTATGTTCAAGGTATTAGACAAGCCAGTATTAACGTCTGGAGCACACAACTTCATTCTTCATAAATCTCTCCAAAAGTGTGTAATGTTAGCTTTAGCCCCATTAGCCGCAGCATAGGCTACTATCAAACTCATTCAGAATCAAATGTAAAGAAAGACTTTAATAGTTTGGTAAAGTCACACTGACATAGTCTGCTCAGTACAACACACAGCGAAATAATGGATTCATGATCACTCACAAATTATGATTATATATTTAGAATTGTATTTAGAGCAATAACATGAATTTATGACAGACCCAATAGTTATCATATACTAAAAAAATCTCTCTACCGCTGATACAAATCTGTCAGTTTAATTCATTAAAACATACTATATTTTATAGCAGAAAAAAACAGATGTTTACGATAAAGAATGAGAGTTATTTGATTTCTGACAGCATAAGATTCTTCAGTCTTCAGATTCCCAATGCGTTTTCAGTCACATGACCTCCCAGCAGGACGTTCCCGTCGCACACGCACTGAGACAGGCCCTCCGCTGAAACACACACAAACACCTCCAAACTTAATCAACAGTGTACAAGAACATGTACAGCACTGAATGTTTGTAAAGTACAACTGCTGTTTTCTGTCAACATCAAGCATTGAAAGGTAAATGAATGAATGTTGTCTCACGTTTCTGAGAGCGGATCCATGACACTGCCTTCATGGCCACAAACTGCCACTCAACCTGGTCTTCTGATCTACACGCATATAACCAGATCAGAGCCAGAACGGTGGCCCACACTGACCTGTCCACCTGGAACACACAACTACATGTCACACACACTGAACCAATCATGATGTACCTGAGGATATGACATCATATGCCCCACCTGTGCTGGTCTGTGATTGGTCACCTCACTCTCTGTCTTCCCAAACACAGTAGCAAGTGAGGCGTTCAGTTCCCAGCATCCCGAGGCCTTCTGAAGAGAGACCAGCTGGAGTAAAGGGTCCGTCTGGGGCTCAGGTTCTGCTGCGATACATACAGAGTTTAGGCAGAAGGAAGCTGGACACATAAAGCAGCATTTATTCTGGTACGATTATCATTAAAGCAGAAAATGAAATGAAATCCTACAACGAAGTGCAGCATAACTGCCGTAAGCCTTATTCAGATAGGATTCTTTTTCAGGACAGGTGTCAGTCAAGAACTTGTGAGTCTGACTTCATTCTTTCTGAGAAGGACAAATAAACCGCATGTATAAACATGTATCCAATTTTCCCCTCTTGTGATTTTCCTTTTATAGGCTTTATTCTATGTATTAGTTCTCTCTTTTGAACTATTTTGGTATTAATGTTTCAGAGTTGCATATTTATAGTTAAGATGGGTAGCATGTTTGGTATCTACGGATTCCAAATTTCGTTTCCTATTTGGTAATTCATGTTACATGTTACTAACTCTGTGACACATTAGTATTATAAGAATCTAGAAGGTTCTTCTCTCAAACATCCAATCCAGTGTCTTATGCTAATATCTTGCTACAGAACAAAGACTCCGAAGGGAAAATTCCTTATTGGCTCAGACACCTCAAGAGGGTGTGACACCTTCACCCTTCACCCTTTAAAATCACTGATCACAAGATCACAGTCCCCTTTTTTCCTTTATTGAAAAACGCTGATGTTAAGATGATGCTCTACTGGAAGCTTCTAAGGAACCCTAAGCTTGTGCCAGGCTTCGGCCTAGACCTTCCATTCACCAAAGATCCTCTGAATCCAACTGGTTCTCTTTCATCAAGACAATATCAGCAAAGATCAACGGAAGCCTCCACAAATTGCATCAGGACAGTTTTAATTCAAATGGGCAAGACATGCAAGTATCAAACTTAGTCGCATTATTCGATACATTAAGTATCCTTACCCATTTTAAAGAAGGGCATGTTAGAACTAAACTGATGGTTTGCTCAAGGCTGTTGATCTGCTGAATTTCAAACTATGCAGCAACTTCTTATTTTCCTATATTCTGCTTCAGAGTTAGAGTAGTTAAGTGTTTAGTCTAGTTAATAAAGTCTTGTTCATGTCACACATAAAGTTGTCCGTGTTTCATGCTCATACTGGAGTCCCTAATCATGCTGATCCTGACTACAGGCTCTGAGTAAAACTGTACAATAAGATTGTTATTTCCCATAACCTGGAAATGCACATTTCTTAGAGTTAATAAACAATTAACACTGATTGTTCATTGGCCAAATGGGTTAAATGATTGTAATATTAATTTTATTACATAATTTTATTTAACTGATCCAAATGTTTATAATTACTTACGATTGATTATGATATTTATTTTGAGCAAATTTGCTACAAATTCAAAAAATCAGCTTCAGTTGTAGCCCGAAGATGTTCAAAAGGAAGAATTTAGAAAATCTCAGTGTACCTTTGAACCACTGTTAGGGGTTAATCTTTTATCCATACCGCTAGTAAATATTTTGCTTGCCAGCTTGGCCTGTAAAAAGGATAATCCACTGTCCTTATTACTCATTCTCAGAATAAAAAACCAAGGATCTTTGACAATTGAACAGTTCAGTATATGGTCAAGCTTTGTTTTAATCTTATCTCAAGAATGACTTATCAAGGGACATAACCAAAAAATTTGGGAATATGTACCCAAATCCACTTTACATTTAAGGCAAACTGGCAAATATTTTGGGTCAATCTTAGAAAGTACATAAGGAGCACAATGTACACGTTGCAGTATTTCAATCAACCATCTCTTATCCTCCTGTACCTGCCCAAAGTCCTTCTTCCACCCTGATAACAATAATTGTGATTTTTTTGCTGAATTTGAAATTAGTATAAACCTTATAAATAGTATTTCTTTCATTGGAAGAACGCTTCAAAAATAAATCTAACGCTAACATCTTTATCTGGTGAGTTTTCTCAATAAGATGTCTAATTTGATGAAAACCAAATAAATGATGGGAAGGCAACCCAAACTTTTCTTGCAAGTGTTGAGCTTATAAGTGTTTTGTTATGTCCTGATTTATAAAGTCTTTGTCTTGCATAAAATAAAGCAGATTCTGCTGTCTTGAGTTAACAGCTGGTCAAGTGCCGATCAGCTCTCTATGCAGCATTTTACTAGGAGTTATTTTAAATTTCCCATCAAGTTCCTCTAATTTAGACTGCAAGTTCAACTGTCTCTCTAAAGCTGCATGTTGGCATTTCAGACAATGCAAAATTTCATGACTTTTCAAAAGTGAAGCATTCATTAGTGGCACTAAACTCAACATTACAGGAGCATGGTCTAATATATTAATTATCCCTATGTGCACGGGATTAGTATTATCTGGGGACCTCAAGTCATTTGTAATAACATGTCTGTGATTTGTAAAGCAAAGATAAAACAGTATTGGTAAACGATAGAAAAAATGTTCTATATAACTCTCGATATAATTTAACTTAAATGCATTAAAATGTAAACAGACGCGCTACGAGTGACGCGCAAACAAGCTGCTGTGGAGTTCAGTTGCGCAATCACCAGGTGAAATCAGAACACACAAACACATGAAAATGAGTGCTGTACCTGCAGGCGACAAGGAGATTGTGAATAAAAAACGACATATCAGCTCGTCAGTGTGGCAGTTTCATGGTTTCCTTGCGTCTTACAGTTGATCTACTTCAAAGTTCGTCTTGAGAGAGCAGTTGTCATGTCGGTATAAACAGCTGCAGTGTTTTCAACCACACAGTATCTTTATTTCTGTTGCAAATATTCAAATGATCACAGAAGTACTGAGATAAAAGTTTATAGTTCAGATATAAATTTATCGATTACATTGTTTCACCACCAGGTGGCGACAAGTGACTGTTAAAAAATGTATTTGAATCTTCATTCAACAGATTCTTTCAAATACACCGATTCATCCAGTAATGAAACAAGAGTATTTCTGGGTGTCATTGAATCATACATCCAAACAGACTTTTTTTTTAGATAATTATTTCAAATATATTTAATATTTAATACAATTATTATTATTATTATTTTTTGTCAGAACCTCTAGTAAATTACATGTTATTTCATTTAGTTGTCATTCTGAATTGTGATCTCGGTTTGAAACAAACAAAAAAGTTTCTCTATTTATCCAGAAGTGTGCAGCTTTAAGTTTCTTTAACACTTATTTATTTAATCTTCATATAAAATATAAGAAAGATTTGTTTACATTTTATTTTGCTTTGTTTTAAAATTATTTGTTGTGTGCCTTAATTAGAAATGCATTGGTTAAATTCAAACATTTTTTTTCTACTGACATTTTTTCTATAATTATCGAGACCGATCAATATGAAACATTATATCGTGATCATTTTTTTAGTTGTTTTCTGAATCTGAGCTGGATGTGTTGATTTACCCAGATGTGACACAGAATCACATTTAACCATCATTCTGCAGTCTGGAGACATGCCAAAACCAACCAAAGAGTGACATTCAGAAAATGACGATTAGATTCATATAAAAAATAAAAAGTGAAGTATATCTTGTTTCACACAATATAGAGAATTAAATGCCATTTGAGGAGCTGTCTTTGCAAAACAATCATTCAAATAGTGACATTCAGATATGGAGAAAAAGACAATTAGATGTAAAAACATATTCAAAAAAGACCAATACAAGTTGAGTGAAGTACCTGTTGGCTCTGTCCAAATACTACGCCGAACAGAACGAAACATATTGGGAGCCTCCTCTCCTAAGAATACAGAGAGAAACTGATAAGAGTGTATATACTAAAACAATCATTCAAACAGTTAAATTCAGATATGGAGAAAAAGACAGCACAAGCTGAGTGAAGTGTCTGTGGGTTGTCTGTTGTATTACTTTCAACCATTTGAGGCATCATGGGAGCCGCCATTGCTGAGAATAGAGAGAAAAGCACATGTATAAGAATAACAGACACTAAAAACACATGAAACAAAATCAAAACCCACTCGCTCCAAAAACTGTAAAGTTGGTTGTGTGACCCGTTTTTTTTTTTGTTGTTGTTGTTGTTTTTGAGCGATTACCTTTATGCATTAGTACTGAAAAAACACCTGGCTGTCTGTGTGTCACAGCACACAACACATCTTATTATATGAGCATTTACAGAAAATTCAAAGGGCCTCATCAGTGCTTAATTTGTAAATGAATAATTGCCGGATCAAAATGGCAATGAAAAGGCGCTGTGACCAACGCTGACCATGCAACTGAAGTTTTCCTGGAACATAAAGAGCATCATTCACAAGTTTATGTGTGGCCCGGACTACTTGTGTTTTCCACGCAAAACTTGGTATTTATCAATATGTACGTAAGCGGTGGCAAAGATTAAACCTCACGTCAAGTCTCAGCTCATGTACTTAAGTTTTTGAGTAAGCGTGAACAGCATTGTATGTCTGGTGGAGAATTGTTATGAGAGAATTTTGTTAATTTAGATTATTTTTCTGACTGACAATCGGTGACTAACCATTAAGAATACAATGTCAAATTAAAATAAATTAGAATAGATTAATCTCTGTGACATTTTTTTCAGGGCTTTATTTAGCTTTATGCGCAAATAACAGCATAAACTCATCACGCACCAGCAGCGCTTCTGTGACCCGAGAAAAAACAGAAATTAAGTAGCCTATAAGGGATAAAATAAATAGGACTACACAAAATTTATTTCACTTAACAAAATGAAAAAAAAAAAAAACTGTGCGTCAAGTAGCATTGTTACGGACTCAGAGAACACAGGAGATAAAGATGAATGGTGTTTATTGACAATCAGCAGGTTTAAACAGGAATGCAGGTAAGTAAACAGGATATTTAGACATATTGGATGATGATGAGTTACTGAAAGCACCTTGTCTAACAGGTGATGATATCGTGGATGGATGGAAGATGGATGGAAGCACACACACTCAACAAAGGCAAGTTCTCACACGAAGACAAGGAGTAGACGCTGGAGAATGGAGACGGGCAAGTCCATTACATGCAAACGAGACAGGACACTGGAGTGAGGTGAGGTGTGTTCTTATCTGCTGCTTGTGTGATGAGGTGATGACAATCAGATGCGGGTTATTGCTGAGTGTGAGCAGGTGAGCTGAGGGAGGGATGATGGGAAATGGAGTTCAGGGAAGGTGAGACAGATTGTGACCGTGACAGTACTCCCCCTCCCAGTAGGTACGTCCTCGTGCCGTAGATAGAACAACCAGGGAGGGGGGCGCCCTGGAGACCTTACAGGCTGGTGAGAGTGGAGGTGCAGGAAGATATGAGGCCTCCAGGGTGCAGAGCTCAGGTGGCCAGGGTGGAACTGGGGACTCAGGCAACCAGGGCAGATCTGGCCATTCAGGGCGCCATGGCGGATCAGGCAGTTTAGGGTGCCATGGCGGGGCCTTGGCCCGGACCCCAGGCTCGGCCACCACGGCCATGGGTATATGCCCCCCCCCTTCCTTGGGAGGAGCTATGGGTTTCTGGACTGGATCAGAATCAGGAGAGGGCTCGCGGGCTGGAGCTATATCTGGTCTCTGGTCGGGGGCTGGAGCCATCTCTGGACTCTGGTCGGGGGCTGGAGCCATCTCTGGACTCTGGTCGGGGGCTAAAGCCGACACTGGAGCGAACTCAGGGGCTGTAGAAGACAATGGAGCGGATTCAGGGGCTGGAGAAGACTTTGGAGTAGACCAAGAGGCTTAAACCATCTTAGCTGAGGATACAGGAGTGGCAGCCATCTTGAAATGTGAGTTCTGAATGGTGGACATCTTAGGATGAGGATCTTGTGCGGTTGGAAAGCTCTCCCAACATATGTCGACTGCCTCTCTCCAGTCCAGCCCATCCAGATTGGGGAGTAATCCTGTACAATGCCTTGATGGTCGTGTCATCCAAGGAACTGTCTTGAACAAGACAACAGAATTCTCCGGTGAAGGTAAATAGATTGTTGCTGGATTGTTGCTGCGATTTGTCCCGCAAACTCCCACAAATCCATTGCAATGCAGCTCATCTTCCTTTTTAGTAGGTCCGGTCTTCTGTTACGGACAGATACTCAGAGAACACAGGAGATAATGATGAATGGTGTTTATTGACAGACAACATGTTTGTCTGTCAACAGGAGGATGAAAATCAGGATCAAAATGGCCTTAATAATCTACACGAGCAAAGAATACAAAAGGCAGACGAGCAAACACAACACTAGCATTAACGATGGTGACCGGACAAAGAGTGACTATGAAGGTTCAACTTAAAGCAAACACAAACAAGATAATAAACACAGAACTCATAATGACAGTAACCAAGGAGACAAACGAGTGGCGGGAAACTAAACAAAGGAACACGTGACTGAAAATAAACTATAAGTCTATGAAAATGAAACTAACTGAACAGAACTGTGACCCAATGGCGTTTCAGTTTCACTTTAAATAGCTTTAATTTTTGTATGTTGTTTATAATGATTGCCACTATAGACTCATTTGTGTTTTATTTTATTTATGGCTACTTATTTTTATTTCTCGTTCTGTTCTAAATACCGTTAAATTTAAAGAATTTGTTGTGGAGTGAGAAGAAATTAGCCTAGGTGTTTATATGTTTGTAAATGTTATTGTTTTATTTACCTGTATTTAATATAAACATAAATTATTGTAAATGTTTGCAATTATGAGGTTAATGGTGTTTTTGGAGTAAGATCATTTTTTTCTTTCTTGAGATAAATGAAGCCCAATATTTGAGTTCAGGACGGTCGTTGCTGTTTGGGACCAAACCTGATCACTCAAGTAGAGGTTGACCAATTAATCGGCCGGCCGATTATATCGAGACGATTTTTGGCATTTTTTAATCGCCATCGGCCGATTGTGCTGCAAATTAGGCCGATTAATAGGCAGGCGCGATTGCCATTCCACAGGCATAAAGGACCAGTTATACTTCATTTTCCACGTTCCACTGCATCTTGCGCACAGTTGAGCACGTGAGCCTTTTAAAGTATACTTCTTTGGCTGTGAAAAATGGATTTAGTGGACTGTTTTGAAGCTCTCAAGTCACTCACTGTTGTGCACGTGGACGGGGTGTGCGAGCCTTTAACCAGCTGTAGTTTAGGCTACAGGTAGGCGCGGGTACCAAAACCTGGTAATGAGCCCCGCGGCTAAATTATTATACAAGACTGCGTTGTATAGATAAACTCTGACGTTATCAGTTCTGTTTCTGTACGTTACTGGAGAATTTCTCTCCCTTTGAGGCTGCGTGCGAGACGGAGCAACTCACACTCTGTTGTTGACACACAGCTTCAACTAACGATGGTGGGGAAAACAGACCGTTTTGAAAGAGTAATTACGTTGTAGCCTACTAGAATTGATGCCGACCATGTTTATCATAAGTGCAACAAGTCATTTGCATGTGAAAGTAGAAATGTGCAATTCAGACTAAACTTCTGGCTAAAACGTGCATATTAACTTTCCTCATTAAATGTGTCTGTGGGTCCGACACATAGCCTCCACGACGTCATCGCTCGTGGCCAGTACACTCGATGCAGTTATGAGCAGCAGGGCTGTGTAAAATGGGTGAACTCTTATTTTTGTTATTATACTCTTATTTTTGTTATCACTTAGATTTTGGCTATTTGATTTACAGTATAGAAGCATACTTCAGAATAGTTTTGAGAAGGTGCTTAAAAAGTTGAGCCATGTATTATTATTATTACTATGAATTAGGCTACTACTAAGTTAATTTGACAGTCTAGATTTTTGATTACCTGTTTTGTGTATTTAATATTTAACGTATAATTTTTAGTGCACTGATTGGAGAGGTTTGTGTTGTTCAATAAATGTTTAATTTAAGCAATTTTCTGTATAACTTCTTATTACTTAAATGTTAGATTTTATGAGATGAAGGGGGAAAAGAGCTTGACACAAATTTCACAATTTCAAATCATAAGCTTACGGTTTGATTCAGATCTTTATTCATTTGGATATTTATAAGGTCCGAATCTCTCAACTAATGCTGTAAACATACAGGGAGCCCTGTCAGCTGGTATTTTTATTAAAGCTTAAAATGAACAACTCAAATATAATGTGTTTTTTTTATAATAATAACATTATAATATTTTTAATGATATGAGTAAAAATAAAATAAATATGTAATATAGTGCATATATTCAGCAAAATATAATCAGCTCTATAATTTTTCTAGCTAACTAACATGCTTTGGTCATTAAATGGCTTTCTTGAGGTGAATGTAATGTGACAATGTGTAATTGTTCTCCAGCTGTTTTATTGGCGTCTTTCACTGGTTTATTTTTCAAAAAAGAATAAGACAAGTTGAGTAAAGTGTCTGTTTGCCGTGCATTTCTCTTACGCATTCCAGAGCAAGGCATCATGGGACTCGGCATTGCTAAGAATAGAGAGAAAAGCACATGTTTAAGAATAACAGACTCTTTGGGACAAAAACCGACCTTCACATTTCAAGGTTCATGAACATATATAAATATTCTTGATCCTTAGACTTATAATTGAAGGTCAAATGTGATGATCGGGATTGTTCAAGGTTCCACATTTAGGGTCCGTTTACAATGGGAAGGACTGGAGTCTCAGCCCTGATTTTTAGGGGTTTATGTTAAATATTGCACACATGCAGAACATTTCAGGCTTCTGTTAATATTTCTATGTGTGAGTGTGCAATTTCTTTGAAATACCCCTCACTTAGGAACTGATTATCTCTGGACCAGAAAGAAAGCTGAAGTTTTCACAGGTATAAAGCGAGAGCGAGTCTGAGACTCTGCTGCTCACAGAAATAGAGCTGCTAGAAATCTGGGGAAAAGCTTTATTCATGTGCTTGGAGAAATATACAGATGAAATAAAAGCATAACGAAAAATAAACATTAAAAATATACTACAGAACTTACATTTGTGAAAATCCTATCTGCTCCCCCACCAGGGACATTCAACCCCAAAATGAGGGGTTTTTCATTTTATTTTTATTGAACAAACAAAATGTGTGCTGTGACACAAAGACAGCCACTGTGGTTAAACCAGGAAAAAATACAAATCAATAAAAATGTAGTACCTCTATAAATAGAGGTAATTGTTCAAAAAAATAAGAAAATTAAAAATCCACTGGACCACTTGAGTTTGACTGACCCACATAAGAGGTTAAAGTACACTTTCAAATGAAAATTTGAATACGGAAGGCGGTCTGGTGGATACTAGGTATTTTTAACTTGTTAAATGTATAATTTTTTTTACACAAACGCATCGCTTCGCTTCAGTAGGCCTTTATTAACCCCCCAGAGCCATGTGGAGCACAGGTTTATGATGGATGGATGTGGATGGATGCACTTTCTTCAGCTCATACTCACTGGTATCACTCACTGCCATTATAAAGCTCGGAAGCGTCAGGATATTTATTCATATTTCTCCGATTGTGTTCATCAGAAAGAAGAAAGTCATATACACCTAGGATGGCTTGAGGGTGAGTAAAGCTTGGGCTAATTTTCATTTGAAAGTGAACTAATCCCTTAAAAAGAAAGAACAGTATGTATTATTTCTTACCGCGTGTTCTCATACCACCACCGCCACTGCGACGGCCACCACCCCCTACACACATTTGGGCCATACCTAATAAAAGAATTTAATATCACATGTTGATGATGTGAGCACACTGATATTAAACTATTATGTGATAGGAAACTGATTATGAAATCTGACTTCTAAAGAGTCCTGATCCTGGAGAGAATTTAGTTCCCACACACACATCTGGAAGTTTCTAGCAAAGCTACTTTAAGGCAAGCCTCCATGCAAAAAAGCGTAATAATTTCTAATGGATGTCAATGGAGGAGAGGCTTTACTACGCTGAATAAACTGCTTTTGTGGGAAATAGTATGATTCAGTTTACGGCACTTCTCATTCATTTCTATGGTATATATGCAAACAGTGATTGACTATCGCACAACTCTGAACGAAATTCAAAGATATCAAGGCTGTAATGTGATTGGTTCAAGGCACACATGATCCAAGGACAGTGGTTCCCTGGGATCTGGACTGTCCTGCTCTAAACACACACACAGAAACGGTGAACTCACGCCGTACTGGCACTTTCCTCTGCAGCAGCGGCCCTTTGATGGTCTGTTTGCTGTCTTTATTGACGCCGATGAAGGCTGTATGAACGCTGCTCACTCCTGCCTGAACACTGAGCTCCACGATCCTGCTCCGGACGGCCTCCGCTTCTGCTCTTCCAGCCCGCATTTCCAGCTCCAGAGAACGGATCACAGACCGGGCCGCCAGCCGGTGGATCGTCTGTCTGCAACAAACACACACCTGTCAAATATACAGCCTGGAGGCTAGTGAACGTGATGTCATATGGTAGCACTAACTAACATGCTATGGTCATTAAATGGCTTTCTTGAGGTAAATGTAACATTATGTGACATTTTACTCCAGCTGTTTTATTGACCTCCTTCCGTGGTTGAAACACTGGTTGATCAATTATATGAGACATGATGAATTTCAGTAAGTTGTACAGTAACTTTCAACATGGGACGTTCAATTGTTGTTATTTACTCGTTGTAAAGAGGAAGAAATGAGTAAAGAGAAAGTAGTAAACAGAGAACTGAGGCGCTACATATGATGTCTGTACATCTCAAGAAATGGGTGTGTAAAGCTGAAACTTGAAACACGCACGCTCTGATCTGTTTATGATCTAAATGATCGGCGTGGAGAATGTTGTCCCGCACAGAAACCGCTCTCATGCACACGCAGCATGTTTGAATTCTCCGCTGTAATGCGATCTTATGCGCAATACAGAGCGGTGATTGGGTTAAAAGAGTTCATTCTCATGAATAATTCAGCTCACGCTCAGGACCGGCTGACGTAAAATTGCGCCACAGCCAATCACACTCCGGTAGCGCGCTTCTACCTCACATTCCTTGACGTTGCTTCGACTTATTATTAAGACAGTGAGGCAGTGTTTTTAAGTCAAGCCTATTTTTCTAGTAAGAAATACTACAGAATTTGAATAGTCATCAAAAAAAACAAAACTGCACAGTTTTCACTGTATGAATTAAATATGCAACAAAAGCTACTGGGTCAAGAGCAGTGAGTTATTCTCTCTTTGTCTTTTGTTCTTTGATTACAATGACAGACTTTCAGGTTTATTAGGCTGAATCCACGGATCCATTATAATGACTGACATGCATCTGATTTTCTCCCTACTGTTCACGTTCACTTAACCCTATTAAAGTGACAAATCGTACCAGCATACTTTGAGGTCAAAATGCGTACAGGTTGGCAGGTCTTCAAGCACGTATTTGCCTTTCATTTCCTCATTCTCCCACATTTCTTTATCGCTCAAACGTGTCATGACTTTTAGCAGTCATGTATTGACTTAGGCTTAATCTCTGTCCGGGAAACCGCCCCCTATGGTACATTATTTCACTTGTTTGCTCACTTGAATTATCTTAAATTGATATTTTAGTATATTAAAGTTTAATGTTTTGATAGTGCATAAGAAGTCTGTGTGTGTGTGTATAAGTGTGTGTAATACCCTGTGTCTTCGGTTGGTTTAAGAGCAAACTGGAGCTGGTTAGTCACTGGTTGATCTTTCAGCTTGTATTTCAAAGTTACTGCTCCTTCTGCCGTTCCTGAACTCTATGATGAGGGAGAGAAACAGAAAGTAGCATGAGGATTTGATGATTTTACACAGCTCTTCAACTACTTTCTTACAAGTGCCAGTTTTGTGTCACATCTGGGTTAGGACAGGCTGTCAGGCAGCGCAGCAATTTTTCTTCACAGATCCACACAAAACTGATTGACATGTCATATTTTACCCTTGTTAAAGAAGCCCTTGGTTTAAACTGTGGCTCTGGTCTCCAAAAGCCTTTTAAATTAAACATTAAAAAGCTTTGACCTGTCCTTTCAGCTGAGCGTAGATGAGCGCCCTCTGACCCTGGAACAGGGTGTTGATGGGTGGGGACAGCATTTCCACCGTAACGCCCTCAGGAACAGACCAATCCACAGAGATACTATCCACAACCGGTTGAAGAGCAAACCTGAGCGACTGCATCACCTGACAGAGAAGGACAAGAGAGGTGGTGAATAAAAACCCTAAACCTCTTGTACTGATTCTGTCCACAGCAGATCTTACTTTGGGCTGCATGCGGTCAGTGCCTGTGATGAACTGAGCATGACCAGAACCTTCTCTGGCCATTCCTGTGATGAGAGCCGTACTCGCACCCTCACCGATCCCGAAGGAGAAACACCTGGAGACACATGACCGTCTGACATGAACTACTAAACCTGAAGTGAAGCGCAGTGATATCAGTAAATGAGGACAAGTGAGACGTGTACGCCCACCTGTGAGAGTTAACGTGACTTTTCACCAGGTCCAGCACCTCTTTAGTGTTACACACCTCTCCATCAGTGAAGATGAACAGCTGAGAGAGAATCAGTGTCAGGCTCAGAAAAACACCTCACCGATGTTACGAAGAAATAGTGTTCAGGGCTCGACAATAAAGACTGCCCGATGGCCCGGGGCCAGTATGAACGACGCTCAGGACAGTTGACTGACCTGTCACTTGCCCAATCGGGCCAGTGCTGTAGGGTGTGCGATATATATCATCTATGATATTATAATTGTTGATTTAACGATCTGACATTATCAAGTATGTCCCTCACTTTACAAAAAACAAACAAAAACACCCATCGAGTGCACGCATACACTACGTGACGTAGTCTAGAAGGTTAGACTAGTGCGTGTGCAAATTTAGAGTGCACGATTTCACTGCGTTATTTGTGTAAAAATGCCCGTTTGTCTTTTATATTTATATAATTCAATATAGTTAACCAATATTATACAAAGAGCGCCGTTTTTATCCAAATATAAGCATGATTACAAATGTGATATTGATTTTATAAAAGTATTTTAAAGTATTTTATACAAATTTAATAAACAAGCAGTTTATATTAAGTGACTTATATTTTAGACACCAAATCGCTGGTTTTGCTCGCTCTATTCCAAACAAAGTCCACAGAATTGTTTTGTGTCTCTGAGCAACACTTCCTGAATGAATCGGCCATTTGAATGAATCGGTTGAATCTCAATGACTCGCTCATTAACAGGGACGTGCTGCCACCTCCTGGCGGGTTTAATTTCACATTTAAATTATCTTTTCATTTTATAAATAATTTCAAATAACAGTATTTAACGTTTTTATATTTTCAACATTTCAAAACATTATGCATCTGTAACTACTCCTGACTGATTAACTTTAATGAAGTTTAATCTATAGTTATATATTATACATTAGATAATTTCTGTGCCTGAAAATCTCCTGTTTAGGCCTACATAAAAACCTGAAAAGCACTGTTTATTTCATTTATGTTTAATCTTTTGTATTTATTTGTGCTATTACTTGTAATTTGAATATTTGTTCCCATTTTATTACTTACTGTTTATTTGTCTAACAATGTTTAAAATTTAAGTGAGTTAATCTAGCAGCTTTTGGTGTCGTAAACTTATTTATTAAGGTTACATGTGTCATAAACAACGAAAAGAATAACTAGGCTTATTTTATAGGCCCATTTTCTTTTCTCTTACTTTATCATTTTTTTTATTGTGGGCCAGTGAAAATTTTGGAAGGGCAAGTAAAATTTTGACCGGGCCAGTAGAAAAAATCCTTAGCGTTGAGCTCTGGTGTTAAATAATTAGTAAGTTTGGCTGTACCTGTCGGGGGTGATCTGGGTTACAGGGCTGACTGTAGATGTGTTCCAGAGGCTGAAGGATCTCAGTGCCACCCATGTCTGCCTTCATGTTCCTTACTCTATTTAGAGCCTCTTCCATCGTGTCCTCGCTGTACACAACACTCTGACTGCAGTGACACACACCACAGACTCTCACAAAACCACCACTAAAATACATGAGATCATTCCTGAAGAACAACTAACATCTGATTACTGACGGGAAGAAGGACTCAAAGGCAGAGCCGAATCCATAGATGTTGAAGTAGCATCCCATGGGAAGACTTTTCAGAAGCAGCAGCAACGTGTCCTAGAGAGACATGTACAGTGAGTACAGTAGAGAGACATGTACAGTGAGTACAGTAGACATGTTCAGCGAGTACAGTAAAGACATGTTCAGTGAGTACAGTAGAGACATGTCCAGCAAGTACAGTAGACATGTTCAGCGAGTACAGTAGACATGTTCAGCGAGTACAGTAGAGACATGTTCAGTGAGTACAGTAGAGACATGTACAGTGAGTACAGTAGAGACGCATGTACAGCGAGTACAGTAGAGAGACATGTCCAGCGAGTACAGTAGAGATGTTCAGTGAGTACAGTAGAGACATGTTCAGCGAGTACAGTAGAGACATGTTCAGTGAGTACAGTAGAGACATGTTCAGCGAGTACAGTAGAGACATGTTCAGTGAGTACAGTAGAGACATGTTCAGCGAGTACAGTAGAGACATGTTCAGTGAGTACAGTAGAGACATGTTCAGCGAGTACAGTAGAGAAACATGTTCAGTGAGTACAGTAGAGATGTTCAGTGAGTACAGTAGAAAAACATGTTCAGTGAGTACAGTAGAGGCATGTTCAGTGAGTACAGTAGAAAAACATGTTCAGTGAGTACAGTAGAGGCATGTTCAGTGAGTACAGTAGAAAAACATGTTCAGTGAGTACAGTAGAGACATGTTCAGTGAGTACAGTAGAGACATGTTCAGCGAGTACAGTAGAGACATGTTCAGTGAGTACAGTAGAGACGCATGTACAGCGAGTACAGTAGAGAGACATGTCCAGCGAGTACAGTAGAGACATGTACAGCGAGTACAGTAGAGAGACATGTCCAGCGAGTACAGTAGAGACATGTTCAGCGAGTACAGTAGAGAAACATGTTCAGTGAGTACAGTAGAGATGTTCAGTGAGTACAGTAGAGACATGTTCAGTGAGTACAGTAGAGGCATGTTCAGTGAGTACAGTAGAAAAACATGTTCAGTGAGTACAGTAGAGACATGTTCAGTGAGTACAGTAGAGATGTTCAGTGAGTACAGTAGAGAAACATGTTCAGTGAGTACAGTAGAGGCATGTTCAGTGAGTACAGTAGAGACATGTACAGCGAGTACAGTAGAGAGACATGTCCAGCGAGTACAGTAGAGACATGTTCAGTGAGTACAGTAGAGACATGTTCAGTGAGTACAGTAGAGAAACATGTTCAGTGAGTACAGTAGAGATGTTCAGTGAGTACAGTAGAAAAACATGTTCAGTGAGTACAGTAGAGACATGTTCAGTGAGTACAGTAGAGATGTTCAGTGAGTACAGTAGAAAAACATGTTCAGTGAGTACAGTAGAGATGTTCAGTGAGTACAGTAGAAAAACATGTTCAGTGAGTACAGTAGAGACATGTTCAGTGAGTACAGTAGAGACATGTTCAGTGAGTACAGTAGAAAAACATGTTCAGTGAGTACAGTAGAGATGTTCAGTGAGTACAGTAGAGACATGTTCAGTGAGTACAGTAGAAAAACATGTTCAGTGAGTACAGTAGAAAAACATGTTCAGTGAGTACAGTAGAGACATGTTCAGTGAGTACAGTAGAGACATGTTCAGTGAGTACAGTAGAGAAACATGTTCAGTGAGTACAGTAGAGATGTTCAGTGAGTACAGTAGAGGCATGTTCAGTGAGTACAGTAGAGAAACATGTCCAGCGAGTACAGTAGAGAGACGCATGTGTTGTGAGTACAGTGACTCAATACATCTCAATAAATGTCAAATCTGAAATCCTAAATCTTACTCTTGCACTTTGGATGCGCATCTGTGCATCTTTCCCATGATGCATCACGCAGTCCATACTGCCGGATCTGTCAACCACAAAAACGAACTCGCCTCGAGATGCCAATGATGACATTACATCCGCAGGGAACTCTGGGTACAAACTGATCATGAGCACCGGGTCACCCATCAGAGACCCTGAAACAGAGACGGGGCAACATTTTGAGCAAAAAGCTGAGAAAAATCACGTTTTTGTCAAAGACTACATTCATATCTGATTCAGAACGATGATCAAAACACAGATGGAGTAGATGGAGTCCATCAACACCCCCAACGCTTCACAGTCCTACAGCTCATCCTGGATTAACATTTCATTCAGTAACATTAGGCAGTTTTGATTTATATGCTGTTCGATGTTGGTGGTCGCATTATTTTACATATGCATATGATTACATAAGCTATCTCTTGTTTCTGCTTCTTCCTGTTTTGATCAGGATATTCTGTACTCTTTCAGAAGATGTGTAATAGCACCCGCTACCATATATCGGTGAAAACACAGAAAGCTGGAAATTTAAAGTTAAAGAATTAAATATGACTGACACTGACTGAATGACTAAATTCAGCACTCTTATGGGAATATGATATTTCATTTAAATCTGACTAATTTTCATATTGTTGATCATAAATTAACATCTCAAGACAACTTTAGTGGGGTTTCAAATCAGAATCGACTTTCTGTTATGAGACATGCATCACTTTCATACATGTCCACTGCAGAGGACACTAGGACTTATTATGTGTCCCTTAAATGCCTGATAAGGATACAATAAGTGAATAGGGAAGAAATTATATTTTAATATTTCTATGAAATGAGATATTATGAAAATGTTGCTACTCTCATTTCTGTAGCTACTTCTTTTTTCATTACATGTTGCCCAAAGAACACATTGACAATGAATAGATACAATGTAAATAATAGGAAACCCCATTTTTTACACATATCATGTAAAGTCAAATAGTATATCAAATCATTCTCTAATATCTTTCAAACCATAGTTGGGAATTTTTGTAAAAATCTTTGTGTATAGTTTGGTCCAGGTGGAAGTTTCCTGGAAACCTGATTTACATTTCAATGCCTATTAAATGCAGGCGCTAGTATACAGTACATACAAAATGCAAAATATAAACTAATATAGAGAATGTAAAAATGTAATATAAAAAACATTGTTTTGGTTATAGAGTCTTGGTGTCCTCTAAATAAGATTTTTTTTTCTTCCACCATTTCTTATACTCCAAAAAAATCTAATGATGAAAAAAAAGAGAAATTTACAAAAAAAAAAAAAAATTGGGTCTCAGGAGGTAGAGGTATATTTACAGCATACTGAATTCATGTACAAACAGAAACCTCTACCTGGCTGAGCCGCGGCCGCTCCGGCCTCCACGACAGCAGTGGGCTGATGGGTATTCTCGTAATACAGAAGCAGCTCAACGTCCTTATCGAACCGGTGACCAGCACTCAGATTCACCTGCACACACCAATACAGGCTTCTGGAAACTGATGGTAATGCATAAAAACTGTACACACACACAGTTTCATTCACACACTCACAGTACCGTGGCGTGAGTGTGTTGTGCGTCAAGGAACACCAGAGGATCCAGAGGGCAGCTGGACTCCAGTCTGGAGATGCGGTCTGAAGATCTCACTTCGACACTCAGAGACAGTGTGTATGGAACAACACATGCTGAGGAAACTTCTGGAACACCAGCCGCTGAAGCTGAGAGAATCACACAGACAAACAGAGATACTGTATCAATATAGAGCCAAACCGCCTAACCAGAACTGACCTGTGCATCTGGTTGGTTTAGGACACAGCCAATTCGACTGCTGAACAGTAAAGCACAGCAATGTTTTCACTGACAATAATCAGAAATGTTTCTTGAACAGCAAATCATCATATTAGAATGATTTCTGAAGGATCATGTGACACGAGTAATGATGCTGAAACCCTGGCTGAAGTCGCATAATCTAATTATGAGATTAAGAGCGTCAAAGTAGTCATAGTCATAAAAATGACGAAAACAGGTAAATATTAATTTATAACAAGAGAAATGCTGAAATTAATTATTTTATTGACAATACGTTCTATTTATTTTGCACAAAAAAATACCAGATATTGGCTTCCTAAACATCGATTTCAATCATCCCTGGGTTTAATTTCGGCGCAGAAAGACCTGCTGATTATTGTATCATTCGTTTCAGAAAAATCTATTCTATAACTAGAAAGTGCAAACAGACCTTAATATCAATCCACACGAGAGACAATCAGGTCAGTGCAGGGAAAGGCAAGAAAATTGCGTCTTAAGCCGGTTTCCAATTTCTGTGTGGATTTGTTTGATTTTTTGAACTCGATAATAATTGTGTTCATTAATGTGTGTGTTTGCTGAAGTCAGGTGAACTGCACCTGCGGGTGAGTATCTGGGGTTGAGTACGGCCGGCAGACAGAAGCGCAGGGCGTGGTCGGCCTGAACGCTGAGCTCCATCACATAGACGATGGAGATGATGGCGTTCTGACCCGGAGACAAACACCCGACACTCAGTTTGAACACATCCGAACTCTCATCACTCTCTTCCAGCAGAAACGCCTGCTGACCCGAACTCACAGCGTCATCATACTGATCCCGCGCCTGCAAGACACAAACACATCCATAACCACAAACACTACTTACTTTAATTCCAATTGACATGTAATAAAAAAACAGAAAAATGTCGGCACACTAAAGCTCCAAAATGTGCAAAAAAAACTTTTATAGTGGACTCACACACGGGTTACGTTTGGACCTCACAGGCTCTTTGTTAGACAATTAAAAGTTTTTACCCAACAAGCCTTTATTTATACTCACAACATGAGTATAATGATACCCTAACATGACAAAAAAAAAAGTACTTGGATGACTTTGTTTTGATTTTTTTGCCACTTCCTATCAAAATTTTGACATTTGGGCTTTAACATTTAGTTAACCAGCTTAGGTTTCGTGTTTCCTACGCTGGTTTCGTCTCAATCGGACTAATGGTTTCGAAGATATTCGCAATTGTTTTTTAAGCGCTAAATCACCACGCCGCACAAACCGTAAGTCAAAACCTAGCATGTTTGGTATCGTTGGACTCGGCAAGGATTCAGGAGTCTAAGGATGTGACTCCCATGAAAATAAGCTAACGAGATCAAAAGTTATAAGCATATAAAAAAAACTCTCCACTAGGTGGCGCTGGTCCGAAACTTCTCAGGCTCCTTCAGGGCATTGTCCTGATGACCCATACCGAGTTTCGTAACAATACGTTAATGCGTTCGTAAAATACAGCATTTTAGCACAAAATTCAAAATGGCCAAGAGCCAAAATTGCCAATTTGGGAAAACTGGATATCATTCGACTCAGCATGATGCCCCGAATCCAACGAGACCAAATTTATGATTTTTGGACAAAACCATCAGAAGTTATAAGCAAAAATAGCCATTTTTCGTATCTCCGGACCAGTAGGTGGTGTTGCGCCGAAACGCTGCATGTTGCCTCAGGTCATGCTTGTGATGACATGTACCAACTTTGGTCTGAATACGATAAAGCGTTGCGGAGATACAGCATTATTTCTATTTTCGCAAGCGCTTCGTAAAATTCATTTGTGTGTTTTTCGAAAACGGTTTGAGAAATCAATCTGAATTCCATAACTTTTTGTTGGCATGGTCTGAAGATTTTAGTGAAAATCGGAGTAATGGCCTAGGAGGAGTTCGAAAAAGTAGGTAATTCAGAAAATTCAAAATGGCGGAAAAATTTTCATGACGGAAAATGATGTCATGGGGTCAAATCGATTCGTCATGAGCCAAGGAATCAGAGGAAAATAAATTTTGAACCCTTACGGTTCAAAAGTTATTAACATAAACATAAGTGCAAATTTGGACAGCTGGTGGCGCTAGAGGGATTGAGTTAGAGACTCCAAATTTGCTATGGACAAAGGTCAGACTGTCCTCTAACTGTGTGCCAAATTTCACAACTTTCCCGCAAGCGGTTCTATGGGCTGCCATAGACTTCCAGAGCGGAAGAAGAAGAAGAATAATAAAGAAGAAAAAGAACGCCAACAGATACAATAGGTGCCTAAGCACCTTCGGTGCTTGGCCCCTAATAATAATAATAATGAAAATCATGATACCAGTCTAAAAAAACAAAGAAAAAACCTAAAGAAAAAGTCTTCATTTAATCCCCTAGGTGTTATAATATCTAATGTAATCCAAAAGGTCTCACGTTTCAAAAGTAAATTATTAATGTCACCTCCACACCGCGGATATCGGACTAATTCTACGTAATTCCTACGTATTGTAAGTTAGAGACCAAATGTCTGAAAGTAGCAAGGTGCTGAGCTACTGGACTTTTGACATCTTGATTTCTGATCGCAGGTTCCTCTATCATTTACACAGCTACATTTACTCAAATTGTTTGCATTAAATAGGACAGTATTTCTGGGAAAATGTTTTTTAAAAAAAAAAAAAAAACAGTGATTGTTTTCACACAGAGATTGGTAAGTCTATTAGTAAAATCTGTTGACTTTAGCAGTCTTTGTCTCATTATATGCCAACGGTGACAGTTCAAAAATGGGAAAAAGCACTTCTTGTGTTTTTTGCCTCGAGTTTGCATGCCTGTAACTCAAGAAGTATTAAAGATATCTTAATATCCTTTTAGATTCTGGTTCCTAACAAACATTTCTTTCGGTATCTTCATTTTAAAGGCCCTCGATGGTTCAATCCCAGAGATATGGAGATCTTAATGTGGCTCCATGAGTAAATTTGGTAAAATGTACACATTTTCAGTGGTCAAAAACCAAATGTGAGTCACTTTGGATATAGATGATACTTTTTTCTTTTAAAGAGGAGTATCTGAAGAAAATATAATGTTAAAACTAGAAATATATCTCTTTTTTTCCTATCACCTGAAATGCATAGAACATACCTGTGTGCCATAAATATTCTTTTTCTAAAGTTGTCATGCCTGTTAAAGTATTCAAGATATCTTAATATCCTTCTAGATTCTCATTCTTAATAAACTTTTCTTTTGGAATCTTTATTTTTAAGGCCCCGTAGGGACCCCAATGTGACTCCATGTTCAAATTGTTGAATTTTACCCATTTTCAATGGTCACAAACCAAATGTAGATAACTTTGTAAACAGACTGAAATATACAGGAAAAGCAAAAGGAAAGTTTATTAAGAATGAGAATCTAGAAGGATATCAAGATATCTTGAATACTTTGCAGACATGCAGACAGTACTTTGATGTCATATGCTAATCGATTGATGCATCTCCAACAAGCCTATTGTAAGTTTGACATTGACAAAGTTCACGTGACCGAAACGTTTGCTCTCTCTTTACTTTCAGTAAAAGTTTTGTTTTTGTCTCACATTTGATGTTTTTGCTTCTTTGGTGGAGTGTGCGGACTCTTTTGGAATGATTCACTCTTTGGATATTTTTGGATACGCACCTCATTTGGACTTGTTTGAAGGTGCGGTGAGTTCCTGACTACTCTTCAAATAGATGTATGAAATAAGTTTAGGCATGTAACGGTATCAAATTTTCATGTTGCGATTAATTGCTGAAGCTTTTATCACGGTATCACATCTCATCATAACGCTTGTCAAAATGAAACTTTATGATTCGTCAGTTTCTGTTAGTCCCGTCCACAATGTTATCTTTACGACGCAAGGTTCCCAAACTTGTACGAAATTGCGCATTTGTGGAGTTGAATTTGAAAATGGTGATGCAAATTTCAATCAGCTGAAACTTTAAAAAGTCTAAAATAAAAAAATCCAAACTGTACTGCTACAGGAAACCAAGTCTAGCAATGAATCGGGGCGATTCCTTTAACTGACAGAGACACTTGATTAAGGCAAGTTCATTTTTAACCAGAAGTCCCGTCGACTCAGACTAATAGGAGGACATGTAAAGGTAAGCACAAACATTTTCTCAATCCCTATAGTTCAAAAATTCTAAACATGTATTTATATGTTTAAACTGACAAGCTTGATAAACAACCCAGACTGCAACATAGTGTGGCCCAGATCCGGCCCACATCTGGAACATGTGGATTACACACGGACCAGATGTGGGCGGATCTGGGCCGACACTATGTTGCTGTCAGGGAAAGGACAAGCCATTTTATTTTGTTTTGTTTTTCCATGCACTGTAAATAATTATATCAATAATCAATAAACATGGCAACATGTTTTTAGAAGAAAGTTGAAATTGCTTAAATTATTTTTATAAGTGATGTGAGATTCAGTTTTAACATTATTTAAGTTGAAATTACTTGTACAGCCATATACTTAATTTAAAACAGCAAGACTCACGCTCTGTTTGTCTTGCAGCTCTGCCACAATCTCCTGCTCTCCAATCTTGGCACTGAAGTGGCAGACGGCGGCATCGGCGGGCAGCGGGAAGACAAACACGGCCTCCAGCGGACACTCCTCCTCATTGACATACTTTAGATTGGAGCTGACGGAGACCACGTGATCCTTAACCTGCAGCTCCACTGAGATGCTCTTCAGAGGAACTGAGAAAAACACACAGGTTCATCTCAACACTCTCTTTAGAAGATCTGCACAACACACACACACATACACACCCCTCAACACTCTCTTCAGAAGATCTGCACAACACACACACACAAACACACACACACCCCTCAACACTCTCTTCAGAAGATCTGTAATTTATACACAATAAACAGTTACGGCTGTAATGATAAGCAGGAAGAGGAGAGTTTATACCTGGCTGGTTTTTCTCAGACACGAGACCACAGCAGTTCAGCATACTGACACTCTGTGAGAACAAATCAGCTTTACTGCACATTATATTTCATGCAAAGTGTGTCTGTTTCAACATAACCCCTATTTTATGTAGTTGTGTAACAGTAATATTGTAAATACAGTAAACACACAAGCTTAGAAGAAGAATAGTGAGGCATTACGATTGTTAAAGGTGCTAATGGGAATTAAAATATAATTCATAAGAAACTGAAGTGAAAGTAAACAGGAAACAATTCTTACTGCTTTTATAAATCCTCAGCGATAGACTCAGTAAATAAGATGAAAATGACTTTCTGACTGATCTTGTCAAAATGTTGAAGAAAGAATCCGATGACTGAATCAGCTCAGCTCAGCGCAACAGTTTTGAGTCAAACCTGTGTGTGTTACAGTTCAGTTCCTGGAGGATTTGCTTTCACTTTGTGGGCGTGTCCTTAACGCGCAAAAGAATGGAACTGAAAATATTAGTGCACGCTTCTCAAATCGCAACTGTTTAATAGATTAGTTCGAAAAGGTAATAAAGTTTAAATGTTAAGCATAACCTGCAACAGTTCATATGTTCAAAACAACGCACTGTAAATCATCTGAGCTGTTTTGCCTGATTACAGGCATTCAGATAAATAGGTAAGAACGCAGCAATAATTTTAAATATTTAAAAATAATTGACAAGAAACCAAATAAAAATCACCATTGTCATATAGTTAAAAAGTACTTTTTTTTTTTTTTTTTTTACTTTTGATAATTCTGTTATATTTCACAGGTGTTGTTTAATGTAAAAGCACCCCTGAAAGAATGCGAGACAAACAAGAGCTTCATCAAGAGGTGATTGTGAAGCACATTTTAGATTTAGTTGTTCAGCCTTTTCTGTTAGAGCAGGGTTAGTTAACCCAAAAATGAAAATTCTATCAGTAATTACACACCCTCATGTCGTCCTACACCCGTAAGACCTTCATTCATCTTCAGAACACAAATTAAGATATTTTTGATGAAATCCAATGGCTCAGTGAGGCCTGCATTCACAGCAATGGTACTTCCTCTCTCAAGATCCAAAAAGGTACTAAAACAAATCAGTTCATGTGGTTCTACTTTAATATTATAAAGCGACGAGAATAATTTTTGTGCTTCAAAAAAACAAAATAAAGATTTTTTTAACAATATCCATTATAAAACACTGCTTCATGAAGCTTTGCGAATCAAATTGGTGATTCGGATCATGTATCAAACTGCCACTGAAATCAAGTGACTTGTAGTACCCCAGAGTGCAGTCTGGACGATGGGGCGGGGCGACACGTTGGGGCGGAGCGACACATGTTGAGTGTACATTCTCAGCATCATATCCAGAGGTTGTGTTTGGGAAATAGACGTATGAGTGCTGCCAGCATTGCTGCAGAGGTTGAAGGGGTGGGGGTTCAGCCTGTCAGTGCTCAGACCATACGCCGCACACTGCATCAAATTGATCTGCATGGCTGACCAATTTGATGATGCACAAGAAAGCCTGCAAACAGTTTGCTGAAGACAAGCAGACTAAGGACATGGATTACTGGAACCATGTCCTGTGGTCTGATGAGACCAAGATAAACTTATTTGGTTCAGATGGTGTCAAGTGTGTGTGGCGGCAACCAGGTGATGAGTACAAAAGACAAGTGTGTCTTGCCTACAGTCAAGCATGGTGGTGGGAGTGTCATGGTCTGGGGCTGCATGAGTGCTGCCGGCACTGGGGAGCTACAGTTCATTGAGGGAACCATGAATCCCAACATGTACTGTGACATACTGAAGCAGAGCATGATCCCCTCCCTTCGGAGACTGGGCTGCAGGGCAGTATTCCAACATGATAACAACCCCAAACACACCTCCAAGACGACCACTGCCTTGCTAAAGAAGCTGAGGGTAAAGGAGATGGACTGCCCAAGCATGTCTTCAGACCTTAACCCTATTGAGCATCTGTGAGGCATCCTCAAATGGAAGATGGAGGAGCGCAAGGTCTCTAACATCCACCAGCTACGTGATGTCATCATGGAGGAGTGGAAGAGGACTCCAGTGGTAACCTGTGAAGCTCTGGTGAACTCCATGCCCAAGCAGATCTCGCCCACCATTGACTGCCATAGTATTTTTCCCCCCTACTATGGTAGTCAATGGTGGGGCGAGATCTGATTGGTTCCAAACATTCTTCCAAATATCTTCCTTTGAGTACAGCAGAACTAAGAAATTTATACAGGTTTGGAACAACTTGGGGAGTAAATGATGACAGAATTTTCATTTTCAACTATCACCTTAACTATATTTGGCTGCTTCGGCGAAATTTCCGGATATAAAATAAACTGGACAAAGTCGGCACTTCTTCCACTGAATGACGCAATGAGAAACACAGCACTACCCTCAGGTATACCAGTGATTCAACAATTTGGGTAGACCATGGGTAGAGCAAAGATACAAACAATACTGAAAGAAAAAAAAAAAAAACACACACACATAGGCATTACAATACAATAGGCAGTGCAAATAGACAATAGTCTCTATAGAAAGCAAGAGAGGTCCAAAAAGATGTTCAGTTTTAACTTGAAAAATCCACCGGCTTTCACATTGTAGTAATCTTTGATCAGTGTTGGAATACCTGCAAGACATGAATTCTGTCAATGCCACAAACCGATAAAGTGTGGACAGGACAATTAGCATCTTTAAAATGTCTGGCTACTGGAGATTTTAAATCCCCCCTACAAATAGAGTTGCTATGTTCATTAATTCGAGTGCGATATTTGTCTGTTTGTTTTGACGATGTACTGAAGCCCACATAGACAGGTCAAATCATAAATTACATTGGTAGAACTACAAGTAATAAAACAAGTTATTTTATGTTGTCTTTTTGTAGCAAAACTGACAAATGTATTAACCCTTTTGGAATTAGAACAATAACAGTGCCTACATGAAAAAACTCTAGGACCTTCCAGAGGCTTGACCTGTCCGTCTGCAGCCGCACCAGTCTGCACGTACCAGGCGGTCTCTAATAGTTCATCCTCTGGAGTAAACAAAAAGGTGAGTCATTGAAAATCTTTCTGTCAATGTTGTCAACCGAAAGCACCTGCCAATGTTTTAAAATTATGTGTTTTATTTCAGCACTGTTGGAACTAAATGTGGTGTAACAAATGATACGAGAAGCATCATGGTGTCTTCTTCGCTGAAGGATCAAAAGAACGCATTCTCTCCAAAACCAAAACCAACCATCTTTTTGGATATTGTCTTTGACTAAATTGATTGTATAACATCTCAGCTTGGTGATCTAAATCTTGTGTATTATTAAAAATTCTATGTAATATACAAGATTTTGATTTTTAGTTCCAACGGTGCTGAAATAAAAACATAATTTTAAAACATTGGCATGTGCTTTCGGTTAACAGTGTTGGCAGAAAGATTTTCAATGACTCACCTCTTTTTGTTTACTCTTATTTCGGACCTTTCCACCAGTTTTGATTGGGACAGTGTCTGGTTTATGGTAATGCATGCTTCTAGGAATCCAGATCATCAACGAATCCATTTTAATTTTATTCATTGGACTTATATGACTCCACGTAAACTGTATAGTATGAAGCTTAAACCTGATCCTCATTGTACACTCTGCCATACAGGGGAACTTGGTACAAATGATTTGGGAATGCCATGGGGTTGCTAACTTTTGGAATATGGTTAAAGAAAATTTGTCCACTATATTAAATGTTACGTTCCCTTTCTCTTCCCATCTGTTTTTATTTTAAATGATCTCTCTGACATCCAACTTAACAAAATTCAGAAACGAGTGTTAACAGCTGCTATGAAATTAGTAGCAATGAGATGGAAGCCTCCATATTCTCTTAATAAGCAATATTGTGTTCTCACATATATAGATGTGGTATATCTCGAATTGTCCACTGCATGCATTCACGGTGTAAGAGAGGACCTCATCAGACTCTGGGCTCAAACTTTGGAGAAGCTCAAAGGTCTACTGATTTGAATAAAGGAGATTGCAAGTCAAGTTCACAGAGAACTTTATTCAGTCTATTTTAAATTCTGATTATGGCTGCCTCTGAAATGGGTCAAACCATAGATATTACCTGAGAAGATCAATTTAATACACTAGAAAACCACGCTTTGGTAAGTTTACATTTACGTTCCACACAGTCGGGTGATCAATCCGGTAGCAGAGACGTCTTCCACTGATGATGCAGGCTGCGTGCAGTGGGAGGGTGCGGAGTTGCGATCCAGTAGTTGTGCCACGCTGGGCTGGAGGATGCTGAACTTAGGTTGCGCCAAGAGGGTCCTTTAGGATGGACTGGGCAGCTGGGTCAGATGAATCGTCACAGGTTCCTTTGCAGGCTGGCTGCGTCGCTGAGGAGCCGTGTGGTACAGGCAATGTCTGCCGATGCAGAGGTCCTTTGCGGACTGGGCTGCGCTGCTGTAGGAGCCGTAAGAGTCAGATGAAGTCCCTCAATGTTGGGGCCCTTTTTGCAGCTAGAGTGCAGCTGTAAGCAATGTAAAAGGTTTTGCTTGCGAAAGTTTCACCTTAACCGTCTTGTAGTCTCTTTCCTCGTCAGGTCAGAAACTCAAGGACGTGGAGTGTCTGTTAATGTCTCCTTCCCCGTCGAGCTGGAAATGCAGAACAAGGGTGTGTCTACCCGGGGGACATATTTATCCCTTTCTGATGAGGAGGAGATTGAAATGTGGCCCCTTGCCAATCCTGGAGTGTGACTGGCCACTGTTATCTGAAGCAGCCCCGGTGTTGCCCACCCTAGTGTGGAACTCATTTGCATAGCATAAAGTACAGTGTTAAAATAGTATCTTTAACATTTTACCCATGCATTATTTCTTTACCAAACCTCTTTCAAATTATTAAAGGCATCATAGGGAACAGATAGACACCAAACACGATATGAAATGGTTAAGGCCCAATCCCAATTCTATTTTATACCCCTTCACCTACCCCTTTGCCCTTCCCCTTGCCCCTTGAAACAGAGTGGCAAGGTGTAGGGGTGAAAATATTCCCCTAGGAAATGGGACACCACTACTACACCATTACACACGTCATCATACCTAGTTTCTTTTATTAGTGTCCTGTAACATTTAACCAGTATGAACAGCAATGAAGTGCGCATATCAACAGACATCAGGCACGAGCACGTTTAACAGATTACTAACTCCCAACATTGTTTTGCGCTGTATTTTGGACTTAAGAAAACGGCGCTCGGTTTCAGTTTGAAAACGTATGAGCCTTCGAGTTTCCCAAGGGTGGTGAAGCCGCTTTTCCATCGAGCCAAGCTGTTTGTTTAGCCGTTCCATTCCGTGCCGAGCTGGCCGGTACGGATATGGTTTCGTTTTCTACTGTGGTGCTGCGAAAACATGACCTCTTGTGTTAAAAGTCAGTAACCATTAGCATAAACTGTGCTTTGCATGAAGATGGAGTGGATGTGATGCAGTTTAGATCAAGGCCTCCAAACATAGGTATGAATGGATTATGAATGGATTTCTCTGTGGCCTCTCTTTATTTCAGTCACTGCTGCTCTATCCAGGGGGTCCTGAAGGAATTTTTATGGCATTCCTTGCCTAAACCTTAGGAATGAGTTTGGTGGTTAGAGTCATCCAATGAGAAGTCCTCTCATTGGTTTTGGTGGGTGCAGAAGGTCCCCCTTCCTGCTCTGGAAGAGGTGTCTGGTAGTTGTCCTAACATCTCATCTGATGTTGCTGAACATTTGTTCATGTTCATTCACCAAAGATCCAATCACAGTGTGGCACATCTTCCTACACACCAGCAGTTGGAGAGGGGCCCTGTCGTAAACTGGTCCTGGAATGCCATCTTAACTGTTGTTCTCAACAAGTTCAAACTAATCAATAAATATGGTTATAAAAACAGTATTTACCTTGGCAGAAATGAATAATTAGAGTTCTGTACATGGTAATCACATACCGTGTGTCTCAAACACCATTTCCTCCTTATGTAAATCTCATTTATGCAAAAGACCACGGAAAAACAGGCGAGATCATTAATATGTTCGCCCCCAATATTTGCATATACCAGCTCATGTTCAAGCCAGTATTAACATCTGGAGCTGCACAGCCGAATCATCAGAAGTTCTGCAGGTATTATGAAGCAAGCAAGGACAATAGTGAAAATGGCAGATGGATCCATAATAACTGTTCATGATCCATGATATCATGATATATTTAGTGATATTTGTAAATTGTCTTTCTAAATGTTTCGTTAGCATGTTGCTAATGTACTTATAAATGTGGTTAAAGTTACCATTGTTTCTTATTGTATTCACGTAGACCAGAGCCATGTCGTTATTTATTTTAATTTTTTAACGCTTGCAGTCTGTATAATTCATAAATAAATCTTCATTCTTTATAAATCTCTCCAACAGTGTAGCTTTAGCACCATTAGCTGTGCAGCACACTATCAGACTCATTCAGAATCGAATGTAAACAGAGACAAAATATATGCCTTACATGATCTGATATGCTGCATCATGAGTTTGTAATGGTCCATTTTGAGTTATATAAGTGTGAACTTTGCTGTGTGTATTATTTACGCAATGTTTAATGGAGTCACGAGTTTGGGGGCGGGGAGCACGAGTGTTTAAAGGTGTACACCGCCAAATCGGTCTCAAACACCATTGTTTCCTCCTTATGTAAATCTCATTCATGCAAAAGACCACGGAAAAACAGGCGAGATCATTAATATGTTCGCCCCCAATATTTGCATATACCAGCTCATGTTCAAGCCAGTATTAACGCCTGGAGCTGCACAGCCGAATCATCAGAAGTTCTGCAGGTATTATGAAGCAAGCAAGGACAATAGTGAAAATGGCAGATGGATCCATAATAACTGTTCATGATCCATGATATCATGATATATTTAGTGATATTTGTATATTGTCTTTCTAAATGTTTCGTTAGCATGTTGCTAATGTACTTATAAATGTGGTTAAAGTTACCATTGTGTCTTATTGTATTCACTTAGATCAGAGCCATGTCGTTATTTATTTTTATTTTTTAACGCTTGCAGTCTGTATAATTCATAAATAAATCTTCCTTCTTTATAAATCTCTCCAACAGTGTAGCTTTAGCACCGTTAGCTGTGCAGCACACTATCAAACTCATTCAGAATCGAATGTAAACAGAGACAAAATATATGCCTTACATGATCTGATATGCTGCATCATGAGTTTGTAATGGTCCATTTTGAGTTATATAAGTGTGAACTTTGCTGTGTGTATTATTTACGCAATGTTTAATGGAGTCACGAGTTTGGGGGCAGGGAGCACGAGTGTTTAAAGGTGTACACCGCCAAATCAGCGCATTTTTAATCCCAACGCAAAATAGGCAGTTAAACATGGTATAATAAAAAATCTATGGGGTATTTTTGAGCTGAAACTTCACAGACATTCTGGGGACACCAGAGACTTATTTTACATCTTGTAAAATGTCAATTCTATGGCACCTTTAATGCTCATGTGCTGATTATGACCCACAATAACAGTAAAATATCAGTCTCGCCTGTATAGATATTAAACTACAGTGGGGAGAAAAACAAACACAACACAATAAACATACGAGACCGGACACAGAGGTGAGGAAGGTGACTGCTTATGAAGGGAGTGATAATGATGGGGAAGATCTTCAGGTGCGGGTGATGATGATTGCGTGCAGGTGCTGAACAGAAGGGATGCTGGGAAACGTAGTGCCAGTGCTGGTGACTGTGACAGTACATCCCCCTCCGGCAAGGTGCGTCCTCGCGCCGTAATGGAATATCCAAAGGGGAGGGCCGGAGGGGGTTCAGGAGGTGGACGGAGTGGTGAAATGGAGGATGAAGCTGGAGGTGGCTCAGGAAGAGGACGTTTGAGCTGGAGGATGAGCCGGGTGGTGACCCAGTCCCCAACCAAGATGATGGACATCGGCGGTGGCGCTGGAGGGAGGAGCCATGGTGGTGATGGCCTCAGGTGTAGCTGGAGCAACCGAGGGCGGAGACAGAGCTTGAGGGAGGGCGGAGCTAACCAGAGCAGTAGGGGTGGAGGGCCGGAGAGCAACGAATGGCCCGCAAGTCCGTTGCGCAGGTGACACAACGTCCGACCCGGGTGAAGTCGACGGTCCGAGGAAGCTCCGCGAAGCCGATGGCTCGAAGGTCCCAGCAGACGTCGAGGGAGGGAGGAGCGCAGGTGAAGGAGTCAGGCCGACGGGTCGAGGTGGAGAGACAAGGACAGAAGCCGGAGGCGGAACCACGGGATCCTTACACCCAGAAGGAGGTGGCTCACAGTAGGCCCGCGATGGAACCACGTCACTGAGAGGAGATGACGGTGGTGCAGCGGGACTGATGGGGGACAGCTCGGGCAGGACAGCAGACGTGGTTGGGGTCAGGGAAGAAGGCTGAGATGATGAGTTGATTAAGACATATAGGAGAGGAGGGATCAGTGAGTCCAGTATAGAGTGGTTAGGCAGCAGGGGAGTTGAGTTTCAGTTGAAAAACTCACTCTCAGTGACGGGCGGGTGGGCGGGGCTTCTGACCTGCCCTTCGTCTCCGACACCTACTCCCTCGAAGCTGGATGGGACCGCCGACTCAAACCTCTCCTCAGATGGGAACCCCTCAGTCTCCGGGGTGATGTCATACTCTGCCACTCCTCCTGGCGCGGGCTCTGACGTTACAGCGGAGTCGTTTACTCCATCTGCGGTGGGTCTCTGACTGGGAACTGGGCTCGGCAGGGTTCCGGATCGGGGCCGTTTGCACTCCAAACACTTCAACAGGGCTTCCTTCCAGTTCAAGCCAGTGATATCTGGGAGATTGCTGGGGCCGTGGAAGTTCTCCCCGATCCGGAACAGGGTCTTCAAGGTTTCATCCTCCAGCTGGCTGGTGACGGCAAGGTGAAAAAACAAGGTTGAAAACGACAGGAGATCGTGGCTCTCCTGAGCCACGTGGATGAATCTTTCTCATTCATCCATTTTGGGTGGTTCGGTCTTCTGTAACGGGTTGCTTGCATAGGAAACACATGAAGAAGATGAACTTTCAAACAAATCTTTACTTAGTAATCTAACAGGAGAATATACAGGAACAGGTAACACACAATACAACACAAGAACATACGAGACCGGACACAGAGGTGAGGAAGGTGACTGCCTATGAAGGGAGTGCTGATGAGTGATAATGACAGTGAAGGTCTGCAGGTGCAGGTGATGATGATTGCGTGCAGGTGCTGAACAGAAGGGATGCTGGGAAACGTAGTGCCGGTGCTGGTGACTGTGACAAACTTACACACTCTCCTTAACTCTCATTACGTTTATGTGATGTCAGTTCATAATTCATAGACATTGGTAGAGTGCTGACAGTCAGCTTCACAAACAACACAATGTGTTTTCTTGTATGTTTTTACAAAGGCTATGCTAGTATTTTATTCATTGGTGTTTTTTTATTCTTCTGAAAACAGGCCATTGCTTCCGTGTTCATTTTAATTGACACTTTCTAAATTCTCAGTAAGTGTACACACATATGAAATATAGATATTTGGTGATCATTTCTTTCTCTTCCTTTTTGATTTTCTCTAAACAACAAGCCCTACAACCACATAAAAGCATAAGAGAACTAAAAGTCTCTTTTAAGAGCATCGCAGAATTTGAATCACTACATAGACAGCAACTCACACAAATCACCCTTGACACTGAAGACTTTATTTGCTATTGATGTAATTAACCGTAACCCATAATAATTTTTGTATTGAATGAACTACATTTATACTTGAAATTTTGATTGCTTCTTTTATTTATACTGATTGACAGATACATTTTTACATATTTTATACTTATGTTTAGACTCAAATTAACTTGTCCACATTTTTTTATATTGGTAAAACACACTGACTGTTTCAGTTTGGACACATGAATGAACTCTGGTTTATGAACTCATGCAACCTTTTTAATTAACTTGTGTTGTATCAAATTTATCACTGTTTTAATTTTAATAAAAAAGATTATTAAGATTATATGAAAATAGATTTCTATGCACTTCTGTGATTGTAGACAATGCAGCGTTTTTTTTTTTTATTTATTATAAATTAAAGACCTATCAACAGTGAGAAGAAAAATATTACAATAATATAAAGTAGGGGGCATATGGACAGCACAAGAGGTTATAAGAATTAAATCAACAAAATTTGTAAAAAAAAAAAAAAAAAATAATACATTTAAAGGTTCTTTACAACAGATTCAAGGATGTTAAATGTTTTACACCTTTGAGTTGAAAGGTTTTGACAATTTCTTAAAGGAAGTAAAAAGGGACTTTATTTCAGAAGAAAACATACTAAAATTGGGATTTCAGTGGATGGTTCTGGCTTTGTGAAGATGAAATTTACCCAGAAGACAAAGCAGTAAAACAGTGCAATCAAGTGTAACATCCTTAGAATGAAAATCAGACAAGAAAATGATAGATTCAGTCTTTTGTACCAGTTTGTTACAGCGGAAGAAAACTAACATGGTAACTTCTGACCAAAAGAACTTAGAGAATGGGCACTGATAATACAAATGTAGAGTTGATTCTTCTTCAGAATTACAAACGGAACATAAAAAAGATACATTCTCGGAAAACCTGCTCAAAAATAAAAAGGGTAATACCTATGAACAATTTTGAAATGGAGTTCTTTAATTTTACTAGGGATAAAAAGTTTGTGAGGAAAAGTCCATAAGTTATTTAAATCAGAGTTTGGATTACAGATACTCCATTTATATTGTGCTTTAGGAGTTCCAGGAGTTGAAGAAAAAGCATTTCTAATAAAGAAGTTTGCATTTTTTATCTAATACATGAACACCATTGATTCAAGTGAAGGAATAGGATTGTTTAAACAAATCTTTAATCAAAGTTTTTAAACTGCCAGGAATACTTTTAATCACCTTATTAAAATCTTACTGAAATTGTAGCACCTTTCAAAGACACAAAATCAGAAAAAGAGAGAAGGACTCCTTGAGCACTAAACAAATCAGAAACAAACAAAAATATATATATATATTTTGATTCACCCATTCCTTGAAAAAAAGGGATTTGTTACATTTTCATTATTATCCAAAACCAGGGTAATCATTTATTAGAAATACAACTCTAATCCAGTTAATTTTGAATGTCTGGTTGATAGTTTGAAAATCTAAAGCGTTAAGACCACCCTCCTTGTAACTTCTTACCAAGGATTTTCTTTGAACACATTCAGTTTTATTTTTCCAAATAAAACAGAACAACAGAGAGTCAATAGATTTAATAGTTCTATTATCAATATATAGTGAAAGAGTAGAGTAAACTAGGACCCTTAGTCAGCAGGACTTTCCCATAAATTGTCAAGTCTCTCTGCAGCCAGACAATGCAGCGTGTGAACAGGACTTTTATTTTGGAGTGCCGACATGGCGTCATAAGACTGCGCCGAGCTCCTGCATCTGCTGTGATTCTGCTGAGGAAAGGTTTGTTTTCAAAAATTAATCCGTTTAAATCGATAGAAACAGGTCAAGGTTTTAATAGTTTCTTACAAGCGATGTGAAATGAGTTTATTTACTATTTAATGTAACACTGTAATTCTTTATCTAACTGTAATGAAGGATATGTGTGTGAGTAAAGCTCATCCACTGATGAGAAACAGTAAACCTGCGTCTCAGTTCATAAATCAGTTTATCATGAACACGAGTTCAGAGTCTGGCGAGGAATGATGGAGAAACTGAACTTTTCAACTCCGAGTCAATTGAATCGAACACTTTGAGAAATGATTCAGTGAATCACGATACGTGCTGCTCAAACACTGAACATGAACGAGAAAAACAAACACTAACTTACAAACAAACTAACCATGTTTTCATCAGTGTAATCATTTAAATATAATCTATAACTCATTAAATACTAAAATGTAGATCATAAATGTCTAAATATGAAGTGTTTATTAATTTGCAGCGTTAGTTTTGAGGTTTTTATTTTTATTTTTTTGTCTAACCAGGTCATTGAAGACCATTAACTCTGTTAATTAGGGGTTTAACGTTACACAAAACCCACAGTTCGGTACTTACCTCGGCGAAAATAATACGACGAATGATATTTTAGGCCTATTATTTTAGCAGATTCACTCAGCATTTAAACGCGGTTGTCTCTTCTAAAGCGGTGTTTACCTGGCCGCTGGTCTTCTTTGTAGCAGCGCGAAAAATGTTCTAAAACTTTTATTCAGTTGTGAATAGACTATATTAAAAACAAAGTGAGCAAAGCGTGCTCTCTTTAATATAATCACTATAGCTTTCCATCAGAGCGAGTGGCTACAATGCTCAGTGCTGCAAATCCTGCTGTAATTAGAAGCCTTGAACGGTCTTCAGACAGAGCGTGAACTCAAATAAGCACGAGACCATTTGAAAGCAGCTGTCAAATGCACCGAATTGAGTCAGAATAGTCTTTGCTATTGGACCCACAGTCCGGCCGTGTCTACCGCGCATCCGACCCGCACCCGGCACGAAAATATTATTCCACCCGTTACATAAAATTTGGCAGGTCACCTGTCGGGTACCCGACTCTGATGTAGGGAGCCCTTACTTGAACATTATGTTACTATAATATTAAAGGTTAACAACAAGAGCCCAAACTATCAGCCTAAATTCAACTGCTTTTTATTTTTAGATCTAATAATCAACACGCAAATTGTATGCAAACATGTAAGCTGCACCTGCAGTTTTTGCATTAACTTCTAAATGTTTTTACTCCAGTTTGTTGTTGAAATAATAATTTCTACACAGTGGTTGTCATTTTCATGACAGATTTATATAAACATGCATAGGTTAAGTAAAATATAATGAATATATGAGCTAATACAGTGCATATATTAAAGCGAAATAGTTCATTTCTCTGGCGAACTAACAAGCTGTGGACACCGAATGGCTTTTCTGAGGTAAATGCTATATGACATTGTTTACAATCTGATTTACTGACATCTTTCTGCCGTTGAAACACTGATTGAGCGATTACATGAAATATGACCGTTTCAGTAAGTTGTACTGTATCTTTTCAACATGCCTTCAGATGTTCTTTCATGTTTATTCTGTAACTAGTATTGAAGAGGAAGAGATGCTTGTGCTGCTGGTTGAACTGAGGCGCCTTTAACAGTGATCTGTCACGTCACATCATAGTGTGTCAAAACGGCATTTTCTGTTTAAATTTCATGATTTTGTGGACAGAATTTGAAGAATGGCACTTCGTTTCTTGTCAAAAGTAACAAAATGCAGCGTTTATTGCGATTAATAGGAGACCTTAATGTTGCAATGTAATGGTCGGAGCATGTACCGTTACACCTCTACTGTAAATTATTCTCTTCTTAAAGATGGCGTTTATTAAAGAGGAGACTGAAGACATGAAGATTGATTTTATTAAAGAGGAGACTGAAGACATGAAGATTGATTTTATTAAAGAGGAGAGTGAAGACATGAAGATTGAAGAAACATTCAGAGTGAAACATGAACAAACAGGTTGGTTTTATTCTCAAACCTGAACTCAGGCTGCATTTACACTGCAAGTCTTAATGCACAGATCCTATCTTTTGACCATATCCGATTTTTTGCCCCGTGTGTTTACATTCACTTTAGACGCGACTGGTATCTGATATCTGTGTTTACATTAATTCCCGCCCAAAATGATTGTCATTGATGGCTTTACATGCACATGGTAGACCCTCGCGTTTTTAATGGCCATGAAATATATAAATAATTTTAATAGCATGTTGGGTGGCCATGATTACCTGCCGGGGTGCATTTCCCAAAGCGAACTATAGTCGCAAGTTCCGCCGTTACCAATAGAGTTCAATGGGACTTATGACCATATTGGCTAACGATACTTTCAGGAAACATGCCCCAGAATGAATTCTGCATGAATATAGACGAATATAGACTGGAAAATAAGGGTAATTTGTGTTTATTTTATCTACAGTTGTTAAATCTAGAATTCTGAAGGGAAATAAAGTGGCAGGCAAGATTACATTTATTTGAATGAATGATAACGAGAGAGCGCACACGAGAGAGAGAGAGTAGCAAGCTTTTGGTTTATTAAAATAAAACAAAAAACACACGGCGGTCTCTTTTAAATTAACCAGGCAGAGGTTGAAATTCAGCTGCTGAATGTGTGTGTGCACGCAAGCAATTTCTTTCAAGGAAAAAATAGATAGACATAAAAAGTTTCCACCTCAATAATACTGCTGTAAATTGTAGTGCGAGTAGATACAGACACGTCTGCTTCATAATACAACATTAAAGCTTCCTTTAAGTGAGCAAACGTTTCGCCTTCGCCTTGTGGTGGCTTGGAATTTAAATGGGAATCGGATGTGCGTGTTTAGACGTAGGTCGCATGTCCAGAGATCGGATATGTATCTGTTTAAAACCACATTTGGAAGTGGCTCAGATTGGATGCGAAAAAAATCGGATCTCGTGTGGATTTTTGTGTTTACACGTGTGCAACAAATTCCGATCTGTGTCAGATGTGAGCAAAGAAATTGGATTTTTTTGTGCCAGTATAAACACAGCCTCAGTCATTTGATCCTTATTAAAATGTCCAGCTCTACAGAAACAGAGAATATACAGAAGTAGCCAAAACAAAACAATTAGTTTCTGCAACATTAAACCTGATATCTACTTCTGAATAGAGAACAATGAAAGTTTTTTTTTTTTTTCCCTGTTTATGCTCAAAAGTCCTGTACTAACATTTTAACATACCTGAACATAAATAGCAGGAACTGAACATTACATCAAGCAATAAATAAGTTCTAATTTAAATATTTTGAACACAATCCTATATCAACCATTTCATGTGTGTATGTGTCATATGGAGGAAAGTCAGCAGGGGAAGTGTGTAAAACATTTTGAAGTGAACTGATAATATTTGATGAAACCGGTGAAAAACATTTACCTTGTCATTTGTGGTACAGGTGTAGGTTAGAAATTAATAAGCGCTGGCAGATTGAGGCTAGAGGTGAAATTGAATGAAATATCAAAATTATCATGGTTGTCATTTATAATGTTCAGTAAATGTTCAAAAAGTACTGATACAAAACTGAAATAAGTTCAAAAGGTTTTGTATTAAACTAACTAAATTAGCATGAATTTTTTGAGTGAAGGGATAGCTCACCCAAAAATTAAAATTCTGCCATCATTTACTCGCCCTCATGTCGTCCCATACCGGTATGAGTTGTTTTTTTTTTTTGCTGAACACAAAAGAAGATACACTATATTACCGAAAGTTTTGGTGGAAATTGTCCAAAATGTCTTGGTATGCTGAAGCATTAAGAGCTCTAGAGTCCAGTGGCGGTGTGCTTTACACCACTGCATCCGACGCTTTGCATTACACTTGGTGATGTAAGGCTTGGATGCAGCTGCTCAGCCATGGAAACCCATTCCATGAAGCTCTCTACGCACTGTTCTTGAGCTAATCTGAAGGCCACATGAAGTTTGGAGGTCTGTAGCTATTGACTCTGAAGAAAGTTGGCCACTTCTGCGCACTGTGTGCCTCAGCATGCGCTGACCCCGCTCTGTGATTTTACGTGGATTACCACTTCGTGGCTGAGTTGCTGTTGTTCCTAATTGCTTCCACTTTATGATACCGCTAACAGTTGACCGTGGAATATTCAGTAGTGAGGAAATTTCACGAATGGACTTATTGCACAGGTGGCAACCTATCACAGTACCACGCTTGAATTCACTGAGCTCCTGAGAGAGACCCATTCTTTCACAAATGTTTGTAGAAGCAGTCTGCATGCCTAGTGCTTGATTTGATACACCTGTGGCCATGGAAGTGATTGGAACACCTGAATTCAATGATTTGGAGGGGTGTCCCAATACTTTTGGCAATATAGTGTACTTTGAAGAATCTTGACCAAACAGTTGATGGCCCCCATTGACTTCTTCAATAGGAAGTCAATTGCAACCGTCAGCTGTTTGGTTACCAACATTCTTCAAAATTCAAAAGAAGAAAGAAACTTGTACATGTTTTGAAAAACATAATGATGAGTAGATGACAGAATTTTTATTACTAGCCCATTAATAATTCAAGCCAAAAGACAAAATGTTGATTGTAAGTGCCAAAATCAGACATAGGTAGTTTTCTGGACATGTGCTCATAAATGTGAATGTCTGTAACTCCTAAATGAAATGAGATATTTTTACCAAGCTTGACAGGCATATTGGGCTCACTGTGAGGACACATAAAAAAAGTGGTGGGACTGCGCCACTTGGTGGTGCTGTAATTGAATAAAACTTGAAATTTGCTCTTACTACAGTACCTTGGTACCAAAAACGTAGCTGCCATTTTAACTGCAAGATGACAAAAAAAAAATATGAAGCTGTAACTCTGCAATGGTTTTAATATTGACACCAAACTCTGGCTGCGTCCGAAAACCTAGTTAACTGTCTTGCTGCCTCACTGTCTTATAAGAGAATGACTTGTACGGCAGCGTTCGTGCATGAAGGCACCTCATGAAACTGATTTCAGACAAACTTCTGAGGCAGCGTAACAGTTTAATGATCTACAGAAAAATAGCACAAGGTTTGGTGAGAACTAAACAAATAATTAATTACTACAGTAGTAATTTCTCAATAGAAATGATATCAAAATCATACATTTATACACAAACTGAGCAGCAAACGCAACTTTCGGGCGCCATCTTTATTGTTCTAGCTCAACTGTCACAGAATGGAAAGCACAGGATTGTGGGATATCAAAGGCAGCAAGGGATACATCTATGCTTCCTTCAAAAATCAATCAGATGAAGGTATCACATGAGACAGGAAGTGAAGCTAACATTGGATTCGGACGTGCCTTGATGACTTCCTACCTTGAAATGTGTCCTCAGAAGGCAGCATTGTTCAGTTTTTGGATGCAGCCTCTGTGTCATTGTTATGCCACACTGACCACATAAATTAGGTGACAGTGCCACCTACTGGTCAAACACAAACCGCAATTAAATCAATTACACTTTATTTTAAGATGACAGTTACATTGCAGTTACTCAAAGTACTGAGTAATATAACTCAATTTATTTACTATAGAGTTAGGGTTTGGTTTAGAGTAATTAAGCATTATTAACATTATTATAGTAAGTACATGTAGTATTAAGTAACTGCGTCACTTTAAAATACAGTGTTCCCATTAAACAGAGCAACTGATTGCATCTATGATCTTTCAACCATTTTACCTAAAATAGCGTACAAATGTGTAAAATTGTCTCGTACAAGAGGATCTTTAGTAACAGGTGGATTTTTATACTGAGATAAGCTCATATATGATCCTCCCAGGTCATGTCTACTCTACACTGTTGGCTAAAATTTCTTCTGCATGTTGTTGGTTTTGTTGCATTAAATGTCTAAATTGTTTTGTCTATTTTTGCCCTAGACCTAATGGCACTGAAAGAGGCGAGTCATGAACTTAATGAAAAAGAAGAAGCGAAAGAACATTATGATAAACATCACGATTTCTTGACTGGGGAAAGAGCGACACAGGCTAAAAAGACTTTATCACAAAAAAGAGCTCAAAAGACAGGATATACAAGTTATTTCTCCTGCCAACAGTGTGGAATGAATTTTGATCAACATAGAAACCTTCAAGTCCACTTGAGAGTTCACACTGGAGAAAAGCCTTACACTTGTCAACAATGTGGACAGAGTTTTACCGTAAAGGGAAACCTTATAGTCCACATGAGAATTCACACTGGAGAGAAACCTTTCACCTGCCAACAATGTGGAAAGAATTTCAGACATAAAGGAAACCTTGAAGTCCACATGAGAATTCACAATCGAGAGAAGGCTTACACCTGCCAACAGTGTGGAAAGAGTTTCACACATAAAGGAAGCCTTGAAGTCCACATGAGAATTCACACTGGAGAAAAGCCTTATACCTGCAAACAGTGTGGACAGAGTTTCAGTCAGAAAGGAAACCTTATAGTCCACATGAGAATTCACACTGGAGAGAACCCATTCACCTGCCAACAGTGTGGAAAGAGCTTCAGTCAAAAAGGACACCTTACAGCCCACATGAGAACTCACACTAGAGAAAAGCCTTACACCTGCACTGTGTGTGGGAATGGCTTCACACGGGAACGAAGCCTTAGGGAACACATGAATATTCATACTGGAGAGAAGACATTCATATGTGATAAGTGTGGAAAGAGTTTCAGATTTAAAGGTGACCTTAAGTGCCACATGAGGATTCACTCGAAAGAGAGCTGTTTTAGAAATCGTCACTGTGGAAAGAGCAGAGGTGTAAAGAGTACCTGAAAACAATACTTGAGTAACAGTACAGATACCTCACATCAAAAATGACTCTTTTACAAGTTTCAACTCACCAATTCTAATACAACTTGAGTAAAAGTCTTCGAGTATCTGATTTTAACTGTACTTAGAGCTGGTCTCTGTAACTTTTTCATGTTCAAAATGTACAAAAATTATATAATGAGAATGTACAACATGAATCCATTTTCCAAACTGTGTTTTTGTCTAAACCTGAATCATTATGGTACACTTATAATAAGTGTTTATATTCTGACTATTTTAGACCGGCCTGGTAGAAACCGCTGCGGAGTAGCACAGTAACTGCGTGAACCGCCATATACATAAACAGAGAAGTAGCTCCAGCTACAATGTCCTTCCACAAGACGCATGCCTTTCTGTTTATTAACTGAGCGCCAAAAGTTATGGATTGCAGCTTTAAAAGATTAGTTTACTTTCAAGTGAAAATTAGCCCTTTAATTACCCTCAAGCCATCCTAGATGTATATGACATTCTTTCTGACTAAGACAATCGGAGAAATATTAATAAATATCCTGACCCATCCAAGCTTTATAACGGCAGTATGCGTTACCAAACCAGTATGAGCTGTCAGTCTTACGGTGCGTTCACACCAGACGCGAATGAAGCATTAAGCGCGAGTGATTTACACGTTAAGTCAATGCAAAGACGCGAATAAACATCCTGCGGCGCAAATTGAGCGTTTTGGGCATTTGACGCCTGTAACGCGTGGTTCGTGCAAGTTGAAAAATCTGAACTTTGGCAAAAATTCGCGCCGCGTTAACCAATTAGGAGCTTGCTCTAGTAGTGACGTGATTACGATGTACCGAGTGGAGGCAGAAATCTGAAACAACAATGGGGGACAAAATCATCGTCGCTGTATGTGGTTACCCGGAGCTGTATGATACATCTTCGTACTTTTATAGAAACAGGAATAAAAAGGATCTTGCTGGGAAGAAAGTGAGTGAGGAGGTCGGACTATCTGGTAAGTTGTAAAAAACGGTCTTTACTCAATGTGAACTATATATATATATATTGAGACTACAGTCTAGCTAAAGCCGGTAAATTGAGCTTTGCCGCTGACGAGTTGTGTTTATTCAGAGGAAGTGTGCAGAAAGAAGTGGAAGAGTCTGGGACACATGAGCCCCTCTCATGACGTGAATTTGTGTCTGTTGTGAAGTGAATTTCACGCGCGAATGAAGCGAGTAAACTCAAAATGTTTAAGCGTCCAACTACGTGCGAATAGCACGATTTATTCGCGCAAGTCGCGTCTGGTGTGAATGCCCCATTAGAGATTATTCACGACACTTTGAATGTGCCACAAACGGGATTTTGGATGACGACACAGGCATGGACCAATCACTGAATAGATTTCCTTATTTAAGAATATTCACAGATAAATTCACATTGAATGGTGAAATTCCTAAGAGGAGTTTACATTCAACACATTTGACAATAAAGAATTTTCAAGAGAATATATGATGATATACACATTGGAAATTAAAGATAAACACGTTTTCCACCATGTTTTAATTGCAAATTTAAACGGGTTGCTGTTAACTGACCTATCTATATATAGCCTCGATTTTATGATATAATCAGCCACCATGGATTCCAAAAGAAAACCGAACTGCCGCAAAGAAAAAGTGCTATTGCTTGCTGAATTAGTCGAACAAGTTCAGCCCAACATTAAAGGAACACTCCACTTTTTTTGAAAACAGTCTCATTTTCCAACTCCCCTAGAGTTAAACTGTTGAGTTTTACCGTTTTCGAATCCATTCAGCCGATCTCCGGGTCTGGCGGTACCACTTTTAGCATAGCTTAGCATAGTTCATTGAATCTGATTAGACTGTTAGCATCTCGCTCAAAAATGACCAAAGAGTTTCGATATTTTTCCTATTTAAAACTTGACTCTTCTGTAGTTACATCGTGTAAAAGTAGCGATTTTCTAGGCCGATATGGTTAGGAACTATACTCTCATTCCAGCATAATAATCAAGGAACTCTGCTGCCGTACCATGGGTGCAACAGGCACAAAGATATTATGCAGCGTCTCTCACAAATGTCTCCATGGTTGCAAGGCACGCTCCCTGTGCAAGCAGGGAGTCACAGGCGCTGCATAATATCATTGCGCCTGCTGCACCCATCTCTGCATCCTTCTTAGTTGCAGCCCCTCTTTTGTTACGCTGGTTATGCTTTTGCCGCCTCGTCTCAGCCACCTTTTTCTCTTTTTTCCCCTTTTTTTTAATTGAATTTCACTTATTAACAAACAAAAATAAAATCAAATATAAATACATATGCACACACAAATGGAGGCAAGCTGGCCTTAGCATAGGCAATCCCCTCCGCCTCTGCATCAGCTCTACCGCTCCGCTTATCCTCATCATCCACGAGACTGGCCTCAAAGCATCACATCCACTTGACCATTTTTGATCCATATGGTGTACACCTCCCTTCTTGGGCAGGTGCTCAGGGCGGTGATGTCCTGCCTTAGGTTGCCCCCTGTCATTATATAAAATTGCTTTTTGTGATTTTAAGATGTAAAATTGTTTAAATCTATTCTAACACACAGTAGACAGGATCATGATAACTGTAGTATGTCTGCAGAACACCTGCTCTGACCTGTGAGTGTGAGCTGCTGATGAAAACGAGATCCAAAAGAGTGCTGTTTTCTGTTGTCCCAGAGTGGATCAGTTGTGTATATCCTTTCTCTTTTAACAAATTCAGAATGGGTTTGTTTCCATGAGACATCTGATTTTCATTTAGGTCCCCACAAATTACTTTAGGTGTAATGTCTATGATCTCAAATGATGTCAACAAGGCATTCATATTTGTCAAAAACCCTGTTAGGTTGTAGTTGGGTGGTCTGTAGATGACTGCAAGAAGTGCTTATTTGGGTGCTTCTACTTTCAAAACCAAATATTCCAGGTCTGTAACATTTTGCATATACATCAGAGGACGAGCTTGTAAGCTGTTCTTTACATACATGGCCACTCCACCACCGTTCCTGTTAGCCAAATATGCAAAGTTTGTGTAGGACGCATGTCTGTTTCGGTTGTACATGGTGTATCCATCCAGCTGGAGATCCTCAGGAACAGCTGAGCCAAAAAGGTGTGTTTCAGTTAGACATAAAACATCAGCCAAGAGAAGCTCATGGTGGCATTTTAAATCATGCATATGACACTGGAGTTCTCTGTGTTATGATGAATAATTTTAAGAGCTGAATTTAGGTTTGAATTTAGGTTTGAATCCTGTACAATGTTTAGGATGGATTGTGAAAATCAGCTTTTGGCATGTTCTCCAAGGAGGCACTTACTTCTGGATCACAGAAAATGTTCTTTTCATCGAAGTCAATGATATGTAGTCCACTAAGTGATGTGGTTCTGCTGAGTGCAACGTTCACAAGCTTCATGGGAAATTGTCTACGAACCGTTCCTTTTCTTTTCAAAGGTTCCTCTGACCTCTCAATATAGACAATGTTGTCGTCTCCATCAGGTGCTTTGTTGCGATGTTTCTGTCCTGTAGTCACATTATCCAAGTGAAGACCAATTAATTGCACAAAAAGAGTGCCGTCTCGGTTCTGAGCTGTTATTTTTGCCACCTTACCAAAAGTACCATTGACCAGTCCATCTTCCACATCAATATTTCTGGTAAGCATCACTCTTGCACCAATAGCAACCTGTAGTGTGTCAATAAGGTCACTTTTGTCTCCCTTAAATGGTGCTGCTTGCCTTTTCATTTCACCTGTTCGTGGATCTTTTTTGTAATCATGGGCATCAATGTTAATAATATTTGAAAAGCGAGAGGATATGGCTTCAGTGTTGTGATTGTCTACTTCTTTATTGGTTGCATAAATGTGGAATGCATCACCTGGACACTCTTCACGGGAGGACCGTATGACAGCTTCTAACATGCACTTGTCTGCATCAGTCAGGCTCTCGTGCTTCTTTTTCAGTCTTAGTCGGTTGAGAAGCTCAGCGTATGCAAGATCATCTCTCTGTCTCATGATCTCTTTTAGAGTTATCATTTGAAAATTATCTTTCCAGAAGTCCAACGCATGGTCCTGATAAACACAGAGTGGTTTTGCTCTTCCCAGGGGTGGTAGTTGATGATAATCTCCCACAGCTAGGACTGATAAACCACCAAAAGGTCTCTTGTTTCCTTTAATCTGTTGCAGTCTCCAGTTCACATAGGCAAATAACTGTTTTGACACCATTGATATTTCATCAATGATTAAAATGTGTGCATTAGAAAAGTCTGCTCTGATTTCATCTAACCTGTTTCCCAGGGGTTGGTATGGAGGCTTCAAACTTCATGGGAGTTTCAAAAGACAGTGCAATGTTTTACCTGAGATGTTAAATGCAGCAGTGCCTGTGAATGCTGTTAAAAGAACGGTTGGCTTGGAAATGTCAGTATGCTCTTGAATGCATGGAAGCCTGCGCAGTATTTTGGATGCTTCAGCATAAATGGATTTAATAACATGGGATTTACCAACTCCAGCTCCTCCATTCAAGAAATATGAAAACTGTTGTGGGTTTTCACCAGAAACACATCTTTTGCACCAATCTCGCACAGCATAAAATATGGAAGCTTGTGTTTGATTCAAGCTCTGATACATTTTGCGAATCTGTGCAGGATTCAGCGGGGCAGATTCCATTACCGGCATAGCTGTGTCACTGACAGAGGCAGATGCTGTGTATTCTGGAATGTCCTCCTGCTCATTCACATCCTTAGGATCAGTGGGTTCACACTCTGATATGCTCTCCAATCTGATAAGTTCATTTGCTGGTGCCAGTGTAGTCCATGCATCTTCAACTGGACCATTCTGTTCAAAATCCTCAATTGCCTGTTCTATAGCCTCATTATGCTTTTCGTATTTCTCACGATTTCCACTTACAATAATGCACACACGCTGCACTTCATCAGTGCCTGGTAATTTTACTGAAGCAAATGAATAAAATGATTCATATGTCTGGAATCTGGCCGACTGCAGCTGCTCATCTGAGCGATATGGCAAGTAAAGTTTCAGAAGCGTTCCATAGAATTTTTCTGGATGTTTTCGCTCTGAAAAACGGGCAAATCTAATAACAGCAGGTTTTCCCTTTGTTATTTTCTGTATGTGTCCCATTTCATTTTGGAGTGGCAATACATTTTTACCATTTTTCTGTCTTCCATAGACAATCCGGCACTGACTTCTCTGTTCTTTGAATATGCGTTCATGCCCTGCTTCATGCTCTCACGGTCAGACAGGTTATCATTGATTGAGTCTTTTATCACTCTCTTTAGGTAATCACTCATCTCATGTTCAGCTTTTGAAATATACGAGAGAATATACATGATACAGCTGTAGGGGTTTAGAATGAACTGAATGTCCATGTTTGCATTCCAGGCTCTTAATAACAATGCATTATAGCCATTTACCCTGCAATCCTGTGGTCGTCTCGCCATGTATACTGAACTTGAAGTAGAAAGAGTGTCAATATGGTTTTCATATTGTTCATAAGTCAAACTTACTGAATGAAGTAGTTGTGTAATATTATCAAAACTCTCAGTTGAGTCATTCAGTAGATCCCACACTTTCTGTAGCTGTTCTTTTGCAACACTGGCATAATTTATTTCATTGATTCATTTGCTTCATCAGACTGATCTACAGGAGGAGGCCTGGGGCGGGATATCATGGTCCTGTTAATGGGTGGTTTAGGAAATCCAAACCTGCAGTGCTGCTTGTTCTTTCTACAGGATTTTGAGTGGTTACGACTGTGGGTCTGTACTTCACTTACAATTTTGTGTAGTTCTGGGTCTTCGTTTGGGTCTGGTAATTTGCATGAGATGTATTTATCAATGAAATCACACACATCCTGGTCTTGATCTTTTTCAAACTCTGGAGCATCTTTCACCCAAAATAAGCAGTGAATGTGTGGAGAGCCACGTAGTTGGAATTCCACTCTGTAAAAAAAGTCAATTACGTCACCGATAGGTCGAGCAGGTGAGTTAATCAAATCTCTCATTAAGGCTTCAACTCTTTTTTCAAACACCCGCATGGCTGTGACTGGGTTGCTTCTCAGTGTGATATCATGACCCAAAAAGGGGAAAATAATCAGGCAGAAGGCGGTAGTGAAGCTTCAATAAACAACATTTTATTCAAAAGAAAATATTATGAAAAAAAACATCAACATGTTAAAAGGATGCAGCAAACCTTCAATGCAATTACCCACAAAGAAAATAAAAATAAAACAAATAAACATAACAAAACCCACAGATGGCCACAGGTTACCTAGGTTGTGAAGACAGAAGTGGCATACAGACAAACGTGCTCCCACTACGATCAAGCTCACAGCAAATCACACTACAGACCTAGGAGAAAAGAAAAATAAAGTGACCAAACCACCACACCACTGCTATCCACCAGTGAAGGCAACCCCGCAGCCACCGTCAGGTCAAAAAGAAATCTACAACAAAAAAAAACAATAATGTTAACAGTGGCTAATGCAAATAGAACGAGTAAATCAGCACTGTGAAGTGACTATGATCTACTTAGTCCTTTTTTTTTTGTCTTTAGTGTGGCCTCAGTTCTCCCTTGGCCAACTCTGGTCCCACATCCAACCAAAAAAAAACACAATCTCAACAATAATTCAACCCAAAATAAACGGTAATCGTGCATCCTCTACCATCCGTTATTTTGGTTTATGACACTCGGGCAACCGTCCAGCCATAATACTCCTAAACGATGCGTCATGTGTTCAACACTCAACCATGTTCCACCAATATTTGACATGTGACTGCACATAAGCGATCCTTACATTTGCTGGTCTATTGCCACCATGCAATACGTAAACCTGCTGCAACTCAAATCTGCCGCGACTTCCATTCATGAATCGTCAGCGGAAAACCAAAATCTCATCACTTCCTTTTATAGAACTGAGGCTGATGGGATTTGTAGTTCCTGAAACACGCCCCGTTACATCAGGATTTCACATTTTTGTGACCAGTCTAAATCAGAAAAGTTCACAGTTTCACGTTGTTGTGTTTTAATAGCAGTAATCACTTCAGGCCATCTCATCTCAGCAGCACTAAATGTACAGAAGAATGTGGGAGTGCCCAGCTGTCTCAGCATAGCAAACAAATCACGGAGAGTTTTCTCCCAGTATGCGGGTGTCCCTCTTAATGGTTGCATGAAGTGTGTTGCCTCCTTATTTTTCATAAGATTTTCGAACTCCTGTTTGTCCTGAAGCAGTGAACAGTTTATTCTGCGTCCATCACGAGTCACAGGCTTCGATTTGCCATATGAACCTCTGTAAGAAACTGGGAGAAGATGTAGCTTGTGTCTCTTGCACAACGATTATCTACAGAGAATAGTCTTGTGTTGAAGTATCGGCTCAGGGAAACGTGTTTTGCTCGACCAGGCTCATCAAATGTGTTCCTGCCATCGGGAAACTGCACTGGAAAAGCCATTGACTCAAGTTTAGGAATTTTAAAAATGCTCACAGGTGTGTTTCTCTCTGCTGGGGCAATGCAAAATATTCCATCATCATAAGACAACAGCTGCTGGCCAAGATCTGGAGGCTGAAGACATGTATCCAAGACAAGACCAGGGGGCTGTTCTTCAGTAGTCTCAGGATCACCACTGCAATCGTTTTGTTTATTGTCACTGCTCTGTTGTTAAGTGTTCTCACTTGGGCCACTGCTGTCAATGTCCATTTGTTCATCATGTTCACTATGGTCATTTGTAGACTGTTCATGTTCATTAAGCATTTCATCTGCTGAGAGTTCAGTGTTAATAACAATATCTTTATATTCTGAGTGGATTTCTCTCAGTTTTCCTAAAGCAGACATGACCTTATGCATATTCATTGTTTGGAACGTATAATGACCTTGAAAGCACAGACGTCTTTTCAGTTTCACTGTAAGCAGCTGTGATTCACTGCTTGGTCTGGGTAGACTATTCACCGTTGTTTCTACTTCAGATGCAACAGAAATAACTGCTCCTTTTATAGCTTTCTGTTGGCCCTTTGGAAGTGATACAATTTTAGCAAAGGGAATGTACTTTGCAATAACATGTCTTTCTAAAATGTTTAAATCAAAGAGCTCTGGAGGAATGGGAGTGAAATTAAGCTTATTAGCAAGAGCAATATCTGGCATTACACCTCTCAAAAGCGTATTATGGCAGCAGTGACAGATCCATTCAGTGTTCCTGTCCTCCAAGACACATTGATCAGGACAGTTGGAGCAGATGTGAACATAGTTACCTGTCAAACATTGAGAAACAACTGTTGGATTCTTTTTATAGCTTTCATGACTACAACTACGCACCTGATTTGAGAAAAGTGCTCTTGCACAGCATGTGCAGACATATGTTGGTCCCTGTTTTATTACATCTCTAAAAGTATGCAATGCCTTCAATACTTCTTTATTTTGTATTTCAACAGGCTGGCTATTTCTAAATGTTCCTGTTGTCTGGCGTACACGATCAATCATTCTGTATTTGTACTGAATGTGTTCTGCACACCTTATCTTGTGAGGTACCTTGAGTGCAGATGTTTTGTTTTGAGATTTAAATAAATAGTATTCTTTGTGGCGTGCCCTAAAATGTGGATCGCAGTGATACAATTGTTTAAACATTTTCTTTTGTTTTTTCATAGAAGTTCAAGTCATTTTTACACCTACTTGTATAATATTCCTTTTGCCTTTGGATCTCTTTGATATCTATTTACAATATACTGTATATGGTACTTCTTATATTCAGCATTATTTCTGTAATTTGTGATGACATAGCTCTTTTGTCTGTCCTTAAATAGCTTACTATTCCTGTAATTTATAATTACATTTTTTTTTCTCTCTCTCTGTATTTTTCAATATTCATATAGTTGTTTTTCATGGCTTGCTTGTGTTCTTCTCTGTAAATTAAATTACTCCAATATTTATTCTTCATGGCTTGCTTACGTCTGTCCCTGTATTCTCTACTTGTTTTGTAATTAATAGATTTTTTAGCAGTTTTTTTTTTTTTTTTGTGCACTTGTTTTAGGTAAGCTTTACGTCTTTGAGTCTTATTCAGTTTTTTTTGATTGCTTTTTTAAGTTAGTTAACTGTGTTAGCCACAAACCGTTTCTTACTCTTCAGTATTCGTTTGACAGTAGTGTACATAGCATCACCTTTCTGTAAAATGTGATCTAAATCCAAGCTCTGGAGGTCATTACATTCATTGTGCACAGCGAGAAACATTAACGAGTTGCAAGTACACTGACGGCCTCTGGAGTAAAGCTTGTACCTTGGATCGCTTTGACAGCGAGATGCCGTAACAGACAGTACGTATGGGTTCACATCAGTCGCTGACACAGACCTGGTGCTGCAACGGGTGTCAACTGAAGTTTCTACTTTCCTGCGCTGCTTCTGGACTTCACTTCTCTTCCCTTTTTTTGGCATGGTGACAAAACAGGGTTTGAAAGTCAAATGTACAGCAAAGTCTTCTTATATATACGTATAATACCAGCTGTGCTGTAATTAAATGAGATATACTAGACTACAAATACAGTAAAAACAGCTGATTTAACAAATTAAATACGTTTCTTGAATTAAAAATAGCTAATTTTAATTTGACCAAAAAGTTTACAGTGCTATAAGTACTACAGTAAAGATAGATATAAGATACAAAAGACTAGACACTGTTAAACACAGATTTAACTAAAAATGTCTCATATATGAAATAAAACCAACAGCTATTATGCAATCAATATGGCAGTTAAATGTGATAAACACAACAGAAACTGAACTACTTTAATGCTAAATACAGTATTTTTCTGAAATTTCACCCAAAGATAATAATGCTTATGCTATCTATTACACTGTAAAGTTAAATATGCGATATAAAAACACTGAAGAAAAGATTAGAGACTAAATAAATTGCTTTAATTTAAACAGATGATCAATTGATAATGTACAGTCAATTATATGGTACAGTTAAACACTACAGAAACTGAACTACTTTAATGTTAAATGCAAAATCAAAATATGTAAATAAATATATGATATAAAAGACTACAGAAACTGAAACAAAACACAGATGAACATTTGATATAGTGCAATTAAAGTTATATATGTAAGAAGACAGACAAAACTAGTAAAAGAATGTAATCAAATAAGTTATTAAATTATGTAATGGTGTCGATTTGTGAAGTCCTCAAAACAGTGGTCCTTTGTGAAGGAAAGAAAGGAGACAACTGATGATGGTCTATCCAAACGTTTTTTTGTAGTGTCAAGCGTTATATAAATTCAAAGCAAATATTTTGGTCAGCTTCAGCTTATACTGTTTTGTTTTGTTTTGTCAGCTCCAGCTTTTTGGGGTCAATCTTATATATAAATGATGGGTTTGCCATTTTTACAGGTCAGCGTTTAGGAAGTGCAGTTGCATTTTTCGTGGCATGCGTTGGGCAGATTTGCATTTTTACAGGTTAGCACACACACACACACACACACACACACACACACACACACAGACAGAGAAACAAAGAGAAAAAAAGTTAGTTACATATTTAATATTAATTAAATACATAAATGTAGATATTACTGAAGTTACATAGAACTGTAATGAGAACTCAACAAACCAGTAAAAAGTGCATGTCATTGTATTAATCAGAAGAATTCTGAACACAAATTAGTTGTATCACTCTGAAGGGCTTTACTTTGCAAAACTGAACAGATGACTTTACATCAACTGCCTGGTTAAAATATATTTTTGTATTCAACAGAAGAAAGAAACTCAAACAGATTTGAAACAACTTAAAGTGAGTTACTGATGACATAATTTTCATTTTTGGGTGAATTATCCCTTTAATGGGATAGTTCACTCAGAAATTAATATTGTCATCTTTCACACACTTTAAGTTGTTCCAAATTTGCATTAATTTATTTTCTTCTGTGCAAGTTTTTTTTTTTTTAATGTTTTGTCCACACAATACAAGTCAATGAAAACTGTCAAATTGTATTGGACTCTGTTGACTTTCGTTGCATGGAACAAACACAGGAACATATATTATGTTGTGTTACACAGAAGAAATCAAGTCAAACAGGTTTGGAATGACTTTATGGCAAGTAAACGATGATGGATTTAATGTCCCCTTCATGTCTTTATTAAGAAATGATTGACACTAACTTGCAGCTTGAATACATAGCTGTAATTACTAAATGTATAAATTACAGTCAGTCAAATGTACTTACATGGCAAAAGATGCTGTGACCTGGGTCTGGATGGCTCTTAAAAGTGCCTTTGGGTATAATTCAGCTGCCGTTGACACAAGCAAAAGGAAGAAAAAGAAGTGAATATGAGTGAAATATTGCATTTTTGCATACATTTCAAAGTCTGTACAGATTAAAATGTATTCATCAGTGATTGCAGACCAATCAATGTTATTACAGTTTTTCTCGATTGCTTAAACACTATAACCAGGTTTTTGAACTAAAATTTCAAAACCATAATGTCATTTATCAAACAGCACACCCATTTCCCTAAACTATAAACACTATTCCTGTTTTGACACATGAATCAGATGAATCAGAATCTTCATTTCTCATTGCCTACACCATGTTGTCATTTAGAAAGCACTAGCATTCAGTATTGTTCACTCAAGTCAGCATAGCTTGAGCTCAGTTAGCACACAGTTACCCACGTGGAAACACTAAGAGTCAAAATTTATCACACACCAATCAGAACCTTCAACAGAGAGATATGATTGAAAAGGTCAAGGACACCAGAGAGGAGGAGGAAGAGGATGAGCAAGAGCAGTAAAGAGTGGTGGAAGAGGAGGAGGATGAGGATGAGGTGCAAGAAGACAAGGAGTCTCAGATGAAATCCTTGTCCATGCTATGACTATGAGGGAGGCTGGGCGATGAGTTCAGCCAAACTCAAGTTGCTTCACTATCGCCTCGATCATAAGAACCTTCAGAGAGGAAAACAGGCAGGTGTACCTCAGTGTATCTACTGTAACTTGAGAGCTGTACTCTGTTACAACACATGCATCAAACTGCCTTACATACAGATAGAGTTTCTGTCTGCTTCCATTTTGTAAAAATGATGTTACAGTTACAGTAATCAGTACTTCTGATTTGTAGGACACAGAGACGATGGAATAGAAGAAGCCTGACTAGACATTTCAGTTGATGTGTGCCAGGGGTGGATCAGGCATGCAAGAGGGTTTTCACCCCGCTGCCTGGGACCAGTGCAGCCTGTGATGTTGACGAGATTCTCTGGCCTGTCCCAGACCAAAGATGTGATGCTGGGGCAGAATATTTTTTGTTGTTGTTTGGTGAATTATACGGTACAGTATATTAAAGAATAAAAAATGTGCAAATGTATACATGTGTTCATCATGTGAAAAGTTCCTGGAGGGGGAGAACCAGAAGCAACACAACGTATTACTGATTTTTGTTTTTGTTTTTTGTAGTATTTTGAATTTATCTCACCAGTGTGTGTTTTTGAGGGCTTGTGTGTGATGTCTGAGGGCAAAGTTTGGTTTTTCAGCAATGGTGAATGGTTTTGAGTGTAGAGCTCCATTTTGACCTGAAAATAGGATGTTTGTGGAATTGGCTGAGACGTTATGATTTGTGTTTACGGTTTTGAGAATATGAGGCATGGTTTAAAGAAATGTGTTTAAGCAATCAAGAAAAACTAACACTACAAATCAGAGATGCAGAATGCTAGATTGATAACTTACAACAATCAAGACGGCGATCTATACTGAAAACGGAGAAAAATAATGTCATTGTATTGTCAATAAACCAACCTAATAAAGGCTCTTATGTGTAAATATGTACAATAACATCTACGAATGTACAAAGACAGCAAAGCATTTTATGAGACTTTTCAACCCACTGACGAATAAGAATCCATATTAAGTCATAATAGGATGCATTTTGACTCTAAATTAATCAGACAAAAATTATGACACTGAATGTATCTGTGGGCATACTTACAGCGCAGAACTAACAATCTGATTGGACACAAGGAAAAGGGAGAAAAGGAAACAAGTTAACATCTCAGTCACAATATATAGATATAGATGAACATGAACTTCATACAGTCAACAAATTAGCTAATGTTTATGTTTCACATCTATCAAAAGGATTTACCTATACAGGTCAAAAAAAGATCCAGGATAGGTATTATGCAACTATTATTAGTGAACAAAACTTTAACTGCACTCAAAATAAAATCGGCATAAATTTGGTGCTGAAAAATGCTACTTCTTACATCATTTTTTTCCTGGTGTATACAGGAGCGTACATGTTTTACTTTCATTTTCATTATTTATTTTATTGTTATTCCAAAGTTAAAGTTGCTTATTTGTCTGTTATCCTACAAGTATAAGCCTATTACTCTCTCTCTCTCTCTCTCTCTCTCTCAATGTGCACGCGCCAGCGCAGCGCGTGAGAATCTCGAAGCCAAGTCTGAGAAAATGCACATCCTATTTACCGTGCAAAGTCTGGATATTACTGATAACTATATAATTTGTTATCGTTTTAAGTAATGTTAACATTACAGTAATACAAGCCTGACATTTAAATGTGAATACATTCCAGTCGTTTAATAAGCTGTGTAATCGGACAGCGCATTGAGTTTACTCATGTTTATAAACGGACATCATAAGACTGTTTAGTTTAGGTATTGTATTTACACTACATAAACCCTCATTTGCATTGCTATGTAATACTCTTTAATTAAAGCAAAGTCGTTTTACTGTTCATTTAGGCTACCTAGCCCAGCCATTATGTCTAGCTTAGCCATATCCGTTTATTGTGTGAATAGTAAAGGAAAATATACTAATAAACCGAATTTACAGCTTAACAGATGTAAATTATTTCAGTTAATTAACACATATGCAGCTTACAAGTTTTAAATGATAAATTACCCATTCACTATACTCACGAGCTGAAGTAATGTTAGTCGGCCGTTAACCGTTTATCATTTAAACAGCAACAAGTAGGCTAAAACAGTAATACACTCTTAAACAAATGTCAAATAACTAACGTGTGTGTAACTTAATATGAAGTTAATTGTTTTGCCATCATTTTGAACAGTTTCACAAAAGAGAAGAAAGAAAACATAGCAATACCCCAGAAATGCAAAAAATTGCGTACCTGCCAGAGCTACACCGAGAACCGGCTGAATCACAGATCATTAGCTATAAAAAGTTCCATCAGTCTCATTGGTTCGATTTAATCACGTGCTGAAGAGCTGATGACGACCAAAATTATATTACTAAGTATTATTTTTTTCCCTCTTTTTTTTTCAGAAATATTTAAACAACAATAATAATTAATTTGTCTTCGAATCAGTCAATGTTCTGTTCATTTGCTTAGTTTTGTTGGGAGAATTAGGGGGAAACATTTTTGTTTGTTTAAATAAATAAATACTCCTTTTATTTTAATAATTACAATAATAATAAAATTATTTAATGTCACATCCATGCATTAAATGAGTTTGTGTTTTTTAATAATTTTAAGAATAATTATATTATAAATATTATTATATACAATTGTATGTTTGTCTGTGTGTGTTCATATGTAATAAATGCTTTGAGTCAATCTGTATTGTATAACAATTAGATGCTATTTACACTAACTGATAATAGCAAATTTTCTTAGCGATATTTAGCCTACACCAGGTGAAAATAACATAGATTCTATTTACACCATGTAAAAACAGTTATTTACACTTAACGTGAATTTAAACGTGTTGCGTTCATATTCTGGGCTCAACTGTATATTTAGTATATTTTATTAATATGATGTTTAGTGAGTTTGGTCTGTTAATATCACTGTCTTAGTACATTAAGCCACGTTAAGCGTTTTTCACGTTAAGTGTTAGATTATGTCCCATATGTGGGCTATATTAAATCCTGAAATGCTGATTGACATCAAAACAGGTGACAAGCATTAACCACACATCAGTAGTTTATATTAATTAGATTTTATAAACATAAGCATTCCCAGACAGCAACTTGGCCCTCAGGATCTGCAGGATTATATATGAACAAAAAGACCTGAGACTATAAATAATGTCTTATTGTTATTTTGCCAAGTAAATGCGTCATTTTTGAAAGGTCAGATTGGCTCAACGTGGTCTTTAGCTATATAAGCATGGAAAATATGCTCGTCAAGACTAATTGGAGATAATTGATACTGACACACAAATATTATGGCTAGTGTAGTCCGGGACGTAGCCTATGTTGCAAACATATTTTGCCTAAATTCATAAAAATCCAGCTAAATAATTTTTTTTTTTATCATTCAAATTTGTCTAGGTGGTTAATAACACATTTTTCTGCAGTGTGACAAACTCAGAACACATACTTTAAAATGACTTGACACGGACTTTAAACATTTTTATATTTTAATCTGGACTACAACATGCCCTAATGATTAGAAATGTTCTGATTATTTGTTATTGCTCAGTGAAATTTTGAGACATACAGCTTCATTAGTTAACATGTTAATTCATTATTACCAAACTGCCAATGAAAAATACGTAGCCTATAAAGCATTATTTATTCTTAGTTAATGTTAATTTCTTAGTTATTGTTTAATAACATTACTAAAATCAAAATAACTTATTTAATGGACCTGAGCTAAAACTAACAATGATCAGTTGTATTTCTTAACTAACATTAACAAAAAATAATACTTTCTGTAACAAATGTAGCTATCTTAGTTAATGCATTAAATAATAAGACCTTATAGTAAATTGTTACCTGTTGTTCTTTATAGCATAATTCTTTTGCACTTTAATCAGTTTGAAAATTTTACTTTATATATTTTTCATGTATTGTATTTAAACATTCAGAGTTATATTTGTTATTACAAAAAGAGTTCTTAAACCTGTTATACTATGACAACACTTTTTTTTTTTTGCAACTTATTTCAATATCGTAATAATACAGTATACTGTGATAAAAGCTTCAGCAATTAATCGCAACATGAAAATTTGATACTGTCACATGCCTAGTCACATACAACAAAAATGCCAAACCTTTACACCCACTGGAATGTATGGATGTGGTGCGAGTAAGATGTGATGGTAAATGGGGACCAAAAGCAAAGATTCTGAAAGAGATCATGCCCAGACCTTATGAAGTACTCACATTGAGATCAGTTGTAATGTGGCTCCAAAAGGACAAAGCAATGAGAGTGATGTTGGGCAAAAGAGTACCCCAAAGAAAACTACAGATAATACGCCATCATTATCTCAGAATGCAGAAAAAGCTGTGAGGCCAAGGAGATTAATTATTAAGCCCAAAAGAGGAGTGTTGAATGTGGTTATGTGTATGCAAAAAAAAGAAGAAGAAGAAGAGGGGGAACAAATAATAAAGCGTATGTGACACATTGTTAAAAGTTAAGAATGTTAAAATAAGAAGAAGAAAAAAAAGAGATGTTGAAAGAGGTTTTATTTCATTTACTAGTTGATTGTTACATGGGAACATAAAAAAAGGGAGATGTATGATGAGTGCCACTAGGGGGCATTAGTAATGCAAGTGCAACTGTTCAAGGAATAAAGCTACGCACATGGTGTGTGGAAACTATGCATGAGTGTCAGTGGTCTGTGCACAAGATAAATGAAACAACCAGCAACCAGATTAATAATTTGCTATTATTCAAATAATACACATTTAAGTGAATATTATATTTTAAAAGAACTCAGGTTAGCCTTCCCCAGAAGCTCACTAATGGGGGCGCTACACTGGGAAAAGATTTGTTGTTGCCATATGTTAATTCATGCATTCATGAGCCAACCCTGATCACAATATCTAGTAGGGTATGTTGCAATATTGATTCCCCCTCATAATCCTGTAGCAGGCCTGGTTTGAAATAGCAAGGACGTTTATAGATTTGGCACCCGAACAAGGACAATTTGCAAAAGTGTTCAAGGTCAATGGTTTTATGTTTGTTTATTACTTGTTGTATTTCAGTCATGTCAGTCACATTGCACGGTGCGGAGTATGAGTACTAACCCAATCCTGATTTCACTGCCCGGTCCCTTTTGTCATCAGAAAAGCTCCACAGCCTGTGCAAGAACTCCTTCATACTTTCAGCGAATTATGTCTCAACTCTGACGAAGATTATGATTCCAACATTCCTTTTATGTTCCACCTCCTCCTCCTGATGAAGCAGTTCCTGAAATTCATTGACCAACTGCATAACATCTCTGGAAGGTAAAGTTCAAGCCTGCACCCAAAAAGTGAGTCCGTGTTGTTCACACTGAGTTTATGGACCAGTGTTTGTTGTTGGAAGAAAAATTGAACTACAAGATTAAAAGGGAGTGTGAGAGAGTCAAAAATGTACTTGAGCTGAGTGCAGGTGATTTGGGAAAGTCTGTGGTGGATTGTTTGAAGAGGAGAGATGCACAAATCAACTCTAAGCTTTAGTCATGTCCTCATGCCTTGTCTACCCCGGTTTCTCTTCCTTTGCTCACCCCAGCCTTGCCAAAAAAACTCGAATAGGTCATGTACTGAGCAGCTTCATCACAATACTCACGACCGGAGAGAGATATGCCAAATGCTCCATATCTCTCTCCGGTAAGGGTTGAATTCCCACAATTTGGTGCAGATGAAGAATGATCCAATTTCTTTTGTTGAACATTGTGACAGCTAAGGACTGGCTAGCGGAGAGAAGACACATTTTCACTTAGGACCTGTTCAAACAAGATTTCCTGCATGCTTTCTTTACTGACGACTATGAAGCTGAATCCGCCAAACGCTTGCTGGAGAGAAAACAAGGTCCAAAAGAATCCATTCGAGACTTTGCATCCCATTATCACGCCTTGTTGGATGGAGGAAGGAAATGTCTGAGAAGGAGATTGTACAGTCAATTTTGAGAAACTGCAGTCCTCAACTTGCGAGTTTAAGGGGCACTGTAAAAGAGGTGAGTGAATTAGTAAGAGTTGGCACGCAAATTGAGAGAGATTTCGAGGAAGCCAAGAAGTATTGTAGTCAGACCAATACAGAAGCGTAAAAAACCAAACTGACAGAGATACCCATCCCAAGTCAAATCCCTCGCACACACATATTCTACAGTCTGTTCCTAATGCCAGTCTGTTCAACTTGAAGTTTCTCATCCTGCCAGTGTTGATCCATTGGAGATATTATCAAGCTATGATTGATACAGGTAGTTCATTGACTCTAATACAAGAATCCTGTTGGAGACAGTTGAGACGCAAAGAACAGCTGAGTTCTAGTTGTGGTCAGACCTTTAAACAAACTAACGGCCAAGTGTTATCAGCTTTGGGGGCGTGGAACTGTGAATGTGAAGTGAAAGGAAGACGGCATGAATTGACTTTGTATGTTATGAAGGATGAGGATCTCACTGTACCTATTATCCGGGGTATGCATTTTCTGATGTCTACGGGAATCAATTTGGATTTTCTGAAAGCTCAATATACCTTACCTGCATCAAACCACTGCCAAAAAGAAATATTCTCATTCATGCCTTTCAATTCTCCCAATGCATTGCTGAAATTGCATTGAAATACTTGGAAATTCGAAATTTCAACCCTGGAGTGTTATTGGAGGTTATTACAAGACTTTTGAACTTTTGTGGAAAAAAAAAAAAATTCTTATATTCTTAAGAACATCTAATGCTGGGTACACAATAAAAGATTTTTGAAAACTTAAAAGATTTTCAAAATGTGAGAGACCACAAACATGAGGACAAAAAAATCTCACGAAACCTCTCGAGACTTCAGAAATTGCATTGATAGTGTTTTGAATGATTTTGGTATGTTTTACAGGACATGTTGTATAAATACTTGTGCTGTTGCCACAAAATTACAAGCTGATCCTCCATCTCTGCTGTCCAAATCCATTTAACTTTGTGCTGCGCCATGAATGCATTTGTTATGCTTTTGTCTTCTGTCAGCTCGCTTTCTTTTTGGATATTGTTTTGTTTCACGTGATAATCTCCAGTGCGTGCGTTTGTCCTCAAGGTTCCCCCCACACATCAGGATTTCTGATCGTAAATATTCAACATGCACTGTAAACCCGAATAGTACTACCAACTTATAAAGATTGAGTACGCTGCAATTAAAGTCTGTTAAATCATTGATGCAACTTAAAACAATTACATTTTCTGAACAAGAAGCTTAGTTTTATTTTTGTGTAACTCAACATTTTTGAGTAAACCCTTAGACTTAAATTATTATTTTTAAGTTTACTGAGCGATATAAAGTGATGTCATCCATGTCACATTGTTGCCGATGTTACCGACGTAACCAACGTTATCAGAAGAATCCATTCAACATTAAACTGAGTTGCAGCAGATTTCCAGTTCCCAGCATGCTTTGCGTCACACTCTGTAAGGGAGAATAAATTCGTTGTTTACCTTTCGGCCTTAAAAACATCACAAAACTACATTCCAGCGACTTATGGAGTTCGTGCTGAAAGACATGAGGGGTAAAGAGTTGTTTTGTATACATCAACGTTGTAGTTTACTCCAGGTCAGAGGAAGAACATCTAGCCCATCTAAGAGAAGTCTTCTAGCATCTGAGTCGGGCAGGTCTCATCCTAAACCTCCAAAAGTGCAACCTACTGCAGAGATCCTTGAAGTTTTTAGGACATGTAATCTCAGCAAAGGGAATCAAAATTGACCCTGCTAAGGTTGTAGCTTTAGCCACATTTCCTGTCCCAAGTCTCTGAAAGAAGTACAACGTTTCTTAAGTCTAGCAAGATGGTACCACAGATTCATCCCTCAATTTTCAGAGAAAGCTGCCCCACTGCATGCCTTGAAAAAGAAGCTACTTGGACTTGGATGGAGGAATGCAAAAGTTCTTTTGAATTGATCAAGCATGAATTGACAAGTTTTATTTGCCCCAGATTTGTCAAAGCCTTCAATGACTAATGCTAGTGACATTGGTTTGGGAGCAAGATGTAGACAGTGTGGAACATGTCATTGCCTATGCCTCACGTCTATTACAAGGAGCTGAAAAATTATATTCAGTTTCAGAGAAAGAGTGCTGTGCGGTGATATGGGCAGTTGAAAAATGGAGACCTTATTTGGAGGGATGTCGTTTCAAGGTGATCACTGATCACGCTGCTCTAACCTGGGTATTCAACCATCCGAACCCATCTTCAGGTCTGATCCGTTGGCCCATTCGCCTGCAAGACTTTGACTTCTCTGTCAAGTACTGTAAAGGTCAATGCAACATCATACCTGATATCCTCTCACATAGTTTCCCAGATACCTGACCACTCACTACCCAGACAGCAGACCAACCTTGAACCAATGTTAAATCAATGTTAATGCATTAACCAAATTATCATTGAATCAATGTTGAAATTTAATGTTGATTTTTTTCATCAGGTTTGCACCCTGAAATAATGTTATTTCAATGATGAAAAATAGATCAAGATGCTGTAAAATCAGTGTTTTTTCAACCTTAATTAAATCACCTATTTAACATTGAATTAACATGGAAACAATATCAAATCGATCTTGCTTTTTTATGTACAGCAAGATTCTAAGCCAGTTAAATGTCTATTTCTACTCATTTCAATCAGAGACAACATAAGGGCTGCAGTTAATATGGTTTTAATGAAAAATTCACAACTTCCTTCTGTTTGCATACAAATATATTTATTTATAACCACACACTGTTTGAACAGGAATTAACATCACATTCAGGAAAAACAAGTGGCTGTAAAAATGGCATTTCATGGTGACAAACAAATAGATCTGGTTTCACAGACAGGGCTTAGGCTGAGCCAGGATCAGAATTTAGTTCAATTATTTAAGTAGCTTTTATAGACATGCCTTAGAAAAAAACAATCATTACTGGTGTTTGTCTTGAAATAATCAATGGCAGTGACATATTTTAAGATATGTTTTCAGTTAAAACAGCTCAGACATGCATTTTAGGTTTAAGCCTTGTAGCGAATTTACATGTATTTAATCAATTAGCTCAAATTATGGGTGAAATATATATATAATTAAGTCATAACGCGTTATGATTAATTATAATATAGATCGACCAAAGAGGGAATTATGCACATATATTGTGAATTAATTACAACGGATTATAATCAATTACATATATGATTAGGTCTAGTTCAATAGTGATTTGAGAAAGACTATCCTAGTTTGTCCAGCAAACCATCAGTTTTCTCATAAACTATTTATAAAAGGAAGTTGGTCTCTGGCCACGAGAATAACTTCCTATTATAGCATTAAAGCGTAAAGCAGTTTTGTAGAATCAAACGTAGAAGGGACCTGGTTCGTGAATGAGCAACAAAGGCAATCAAGCATGAATATAATGTATTTAATATACGAAACTACAACTACATGGGCTAACGTTATATAACTAGATATACACAAAGAAATACACATATATACAAAAGCGAAAGTAAAGACAGGAAAACAGAGGTGATCAAAGAAAGTGGTAAATTACAAACAGTTAAACCTTTGAGAGCCAGCAAGGAAACCGGAAAATAAAGAAGAGAGAGAGTCCGTCTCCGAGGTGATGGAGGATGACGGAGGCTTGACAGAAGCGAACTTGTGCCAAACAGATGGTCGTCCCGAAGATGCAGAGGAGCGCGTGATGGAAGCGCGGTCGCCGGGACGTCCGGGAGAGACGTGCGTGAGGTGGCGAGGGACAATCGAAAGATGATCGAGAGATAATCGAGAGACAAAGGAAACCTGCGTGTGAATGTCTTTTAAGGACAAACAAGCCAAACGCCTCCTCGGGTGCGTCAGCCAATGGTGTGGGTGCAACTTTGGCGGGCAAACTTTTTCTTTGTCTCCATTTATGGCCTCATTTGCATGGTTTATGAAGTGTCAGACCTGAGTACATTTTCTTCAAAATACCATTAAAATAGAACAATGCATTTTACAGTGATGTGACATACATTGTTATTTAGGGCATAAAGAGAGCTTTACAATGAGACCAAACGCATTATTGGCGTTCATCTTGAGACAAAACAATAGCACAGACAAATTTTAAGATGTCAGTGCAAGTTACTTTCAGTTAAAACAGCTCAAACATGCATTTTAGTCGAAAAAAGAGCCTGGAAAACTGTGACAACATAAATGCAACCTGCATCTGTAAAATGTAAGTAAATACACATGGAAACTCACCAATGAAGACAGAAAACGCAGTACTACAGACTGAAACACTGCCACAGTTGTAAGGCAGGGGTGCCCACACTTTTTTGCCTGATGATCTACTTTTAAAATGATCAACTAAGGCCCCGTCCACACGGAGACGCGTTTTTGTGAATACGCACAAATTTTGTATCGGATAGGCGTTTCGTCCACACGGATCCGGCGTTTTCGGAAGGTGAAACCGCTATTTTTTATTTTTTTAAACCGGGTCCCAGAGTGGATAAATCTGAAAACGCCGTCTTTTGCGTTTTCGTGTGGACAGCCTATCCGTGTATTTTGTGAAACAATGATGTCATCACCCCACGTGTCGACCCTACTCAGACGCCGCTAACAGCACAAAACAGCCACAACAACAACAATAGCAGACTCTAGATGCTTGTGTTCGTGCTGCAGAAGCTCCTGAGCCAAAATAAAGCGTTATTTCTAAGCTTTACTATAGTTTGTATACAGGGCACAAGGTTTATGCGCATGCTCCAAGTCTTATTTGCTGCTTTAAGTGTATCTCTGTGGCAGAATTACAGTGCCACATACTGGTCTAGCATGTATACTACATCGTTTTGAGTCGTTTCAGTGGTTTCGTGTGGATGCAGATATTTCTTGAGACGAGGAAAAAAAAAAGATCAGATAGGGTAAGCTCCGGCTTCGTGTGTTCGTAGCCTAAGTGAGATCTACCAACCAAAAAAAAAACAAAAAAAACACTTAATTTCAAATGCTTGTTGCTACTTGTCACAGAGACGAACTCCGTGATTCCCTCCTCTGGCCATCAGAGGGAGCCCTCGTCGGAGTACTGACACACACACACACACACTTTCACGCACTAAATTTCCCACAAGCCCTGTACCTTGGCGCTGATTGCCACACCCAGCTGCTGTGCATTACCTGGACTATTTAAGCTGCTCTCCCACTCGCTATCTTTGCGAGGTCTTGTATTGCCACGGTATACAATTCTGAGCGTTTACTATTCTGACTGTCTACCTGTTGTTGAACCTGCTGAACCCCGTTTACGATTCTCTGCCGCCTGCCCTTGGACTATTTGTTGTTTGTTGGACTGTGATTCTTATCTGCCTGCACCGATCTACTGCCTGTTTAACGACTACGAGTCTGTCTATTCTCTGCTATTCCTGTTTGCCCCTGTTGACCATTGCCTGTTTGACCACAAGTTTATCAATAAAGCTGCTTATGGATCCCACTCCGAGTGACGAGTCGTTACACTACTACTGCATGCATCTCTACATGGAATTGTTGATATTCAATTTTAACAATCTTCAATTTTAACACTAAACTCAAAACACTTACAGCACAACGGATTACAATAGCCAGGGCATTTACCTTATTCTGATGACTTGCACTGAATACAATCAGACAGATGTACATAATCTTTGACTTTGTTGACAAAACACAGCTGCCAATGTCTAAACTGGTGTCAATCAACACTGACGGAGCACATGCGATGGTGGGCTGTTCAAACGGATTCATTAAGTACAAGGAGGAGGATGCTTTATAACTGTATTATATACCAACAAGCTCTATGTGCGAAAATGCTGAACATGAAAGAGATCGTGGATGTGTTCATGAAAATCGTCTGCTCAATACATGCACACTCACTTCAGAGATGGATGTTTTGTTTTGTGCGTATTTGGAGGAAGCCGACTTCGCACTCTGTTCTCCAGTTGTCATGGCAACGGAATAAACAAATCTTGCCTGGTAAATGTATTAGTCATATGCAAGTCAGACAGAAACTAAAAGGATGAGGAAGGGCATTGTTATATTTCTTTTTATAAAAATTTAACAAAAGCATATTTATTATAATTGTGTACGATCTACCAGCATTGTCTTTGCGATCGACTGGTAGATCGCGATCGACCTATTGGGAACCCCTGTTGTAAGGCATCTAAAGAATACAAAAACAAACAGGAAGTTAGAACTGCACAATGTTCTTAAACATTTGATCGGTAGTAGTGTATGACTGACGGAAGGTGGGTCATAAATATTTGGAAATGTGACTGTTACAATGTACTACAATGCTGGAGTTTGGGTTCCTTGCCGCTGTCGCCTTTGGCTTGCTTAGTTGGGGACACTTGACATTTGATATTCAACAGTGCTTTGATCTGCCGACATTGACACTATTCTTTAAGAGCTGCTGTGCAGCCAAAATTATATACCAGTTATCAATGTAAAGCTGCTTTGACACAATCTGCATTGTAAAAAGCGCTATATAAATAAAGTGCAACTTAAAATATGATTAAAAAAAATGTTTACGTTAAAACACGCTGAATTCAAATTTATATAAACCTTTATAGGTTGATGTATATCATACCCAGAAGCAGGGCACAAGCTGATGTGACTGAAGTGAGTTGATTCAAAACTTTAACTCCCTCAATCACAATGTCAATGTCAGCAGGTGGTTCATGAAGTTCTCCCCCTCTTTCAGAATAATGAACACCACCATGAAGAGCTGCTCAAGGTCACCCTCACAATCATCTGTCTGGTTATCCTAAAGTTGTGTACATAAAACAAACCAGTTGCATTGCCTTTTGCTAGAATAACTACAAAATAAACAAATTTATACTTTTTCTGAAAAATAAATCAGAATATGCTGACGTTTAACTCACAAGATACTAGTCGATGAGGTCTTCAGGACTTTCTCTCAGGAAAAAGGGGCCTACAGGACACACTTTTCTCAGGTGAATGTTTTCAGTCTGTGATAAAGCGATTGTGATTATTTTTCTCATTAAAAAAAAACAAAAAAAACATTCAGAATAATCTGTAATAAGGAATCAGATTGTGCAGATATGTGATAGCAAAGGATAGGACGATTAATACTAGCCAGATTTGCAATTAAGAAACATCTGAATCAGGGGGGAACACAGGCAAAACAAAATTATTACAAAACAGATATTTTTCAGGAAAAACAACACAAAAATCACATGCATTTGGGATGGCATAAAGATGTGTTAATGAACATCTGGTTTGGATAAGTCCAAGTCTAAAGTTTGTTAAAGAGGATATGTCAATAAACAACATGGATTTTACTCAAACATCCAACATTAGTAATTCATTATCTATTAACAACTATATCAGTTTTCATAGAAATTACTTATCAAGTATTGCAAAGTGTCCTCAGTCATCAAAAAACATTGAAAAGCTTTAGGTCCTAAGAGGAAAAACATTTTTACAGCATTTATTAGTGGTTGAAAGTTGTTTGCTAGGTCAATTAATTAGTTGTGCAAATACTACTATTATAATCTACCATGATCATGATTTATACTAAAAAAAATCCTAACATTTTTCCCTGGAAGAAGCAAAACACCAAGTTAGGCAAATGCAATGTTAGTTCACAAAGTCTTTACTTACAGATTTGGATCATCATTTTGGGCAAACATATACATGAAATCAGAGCTAACATGTCAAAGACAAATAAAAGAACAGACAAATATTAATTTAAAAATTTAACTCAATATTATAATGCAGAAATCCTCACAGCCTCGGCCGTTTTCTCCCACACCACGCTTGTGCTGCATACACGGTAAAGGAAGAATTCATTTTAAATTCAATTAATTACGATTCTGTTAGTAAATTAACTGTAAAACACACATTCAAATGCTGCATTATCCAATATATTAAGTAAATCAAATTTCCAAGTTCAATCTACCTTTCAGTCTGAGAAAATCAATCGATTTAAGCAGAAAGTTCAAGACGCTCATGCGTCGTGACGTCAGAAAAACGTCTGATGCGGGATCCCTAAAGTGCAGGTGAGATGTTTTGAGTAGTTGTGAATTTAGTATTTAAGTAGAAAGAGTTTAACGTTATTATAATAATAATGTCCAGCTGGTTCATCTAACTGACTTCCAACTGGTTGGAGTTTATCTACACACTTCAGTAGGCAGGACTTTTATTTTTATTTTTTTATTTATTTATTTTTGTGGGACTAGAGGGAAGGGTCATGAGAAGCATGAATGCTAATGTGAATAAAGTGTTGAATGAGGGGACAGATGGATTGACATAGCTTAGTCTAAGTTCCACCAGTGGGGAAATGAAGCTGACCAAAAATCAACATTGATTCAATGTTTGTATTTTTCAACACTGAAAAGCATTGAAATATCAATGTTGATTCAATATTATTTAGCATTGAATTTTCAATCTCAACCAAAATGATGATTCTGATTGAATCAGTGATCAGTAGTGGAACCCGGACATATGCTGGGAGTTGACTTCAAGGGACCATTTTCCAAAAGTCCCAAACAGAATGAACGTCTTTTAGTAATTGTGGACTACTGCTCAAAATGGGTGGAGTTGTTTCCTTTGCAGGTTGCATGCATTCTGGTGGAAGAAATCTTCACCAGATGGGGTACCCTGATGCATCTGGTATCTGACTGAGGAACTCAAGTCACCTCACAACCACTCTGTCAAGTCTGCAAGCAATGGAGTGTCATTCAAAGACTAACTACTACTGCACACCCTCAAACAAACCTCACGGAAATGGTCAACCATACTCTAAAAACCATGATTGCCTCATATGTTCAAGACCACCACCATCATTGGGATAGATTGTTGGCAGAGTTCCGTTTTGCCATCAACTCGGCATGGCAAACGAGTACAGAATTCACTCCAGCAGAAGTCATGCTCGGTCGAAAGCTGAAAGGTCCTTTAGAGAGAGCAATTCTCAAATCACCTGACCCAGACAACCCAGCATACCAAATTCTGGATAAGTACAAAGAGCTGATCCAGACCGTGCAAAGGAATGTGGAACAAGCCCAGGAAAAACAACATCATTACTACAACCTATGAAGATGACCAGCTCACTTCCAGGTTGGAGACTTAGTTTGGGTTCGTCCTCTGTCATGGGCTAGTGATGATTTTATGGCCAAGCTTGCTGCAAAATGGAAAGGTCCTGATAAAGTGATCAAAAGTAGACTTGGAAACGTTTGGTTTTCTGCTCAACCGTGAGTTTGTTGCTTTATATTTCATCTTTTGCTATTGTGTATGCTTTTGTGAAGAGTTGTGAAGTTTATTGTTTGGGGAAGGTTACTTATTTGAATGTGTTGGGTGCTATGTTTGTTTGGTTTTTAAAAGAAAGTTAATAAATTGTTTTCTTTTGTAGAGGATTTTGTTACACATGAACTTACACTGCCCTTGAGGAGTGCCAAATGTGGAGCTTGCTTGGGTGCAGTATTGCAGCCAAGGACTCCAAAGACTCTAGGCCTACACCAAGAAGGACATATACTACCTTTCATCATTTCATTGGTTCTACCATCTACAGAATGAACTGCTCATTCTAATGACTGCTCTCTTTACCAAACAAAATCATTCATCTACATCTTTATTTGACACTGCATACTCATATACCCACACCACTATTTTTGGACTTTGACCATTTTTCCTTATGATCATTTAATGTGATTGGAGTTTGTTAATTTTGTGTTTTATGGTGAATTATATTGTTTAACTAATTCAGTATATGCTGAGAAAAGATTTTTCGTTGCCATGTTTATTCATGATCCAACCCTGAACACAATATCCAGTAGAGTATGTTGCAAGATTGATTCCCCCTCATTATCCTGTAGCAGGCCTGGTTTGAAATAGCCAGGACGGTTATAAGTGTGACCTTGGGTGTGTGATCTATAGCATGAGAGAGAGAGTGTGCAATCAAGGTCAAAATGTCAAAGAACCCTCAGATCTTCTGACTACAGACAGCGACAGCAACCCCAGGTGCCAGGTTTTACACTACAGTTATGGGTTGACCTGCCTTCAAGTTGTTGTCTTCCAGAGAACAGATAGACAGCAGAGTTTTATGGCCATGGTTTAGTCATTAATGTTGTACAAGAGCTCTGATGACACGTTTTAGTCGTCTAAACACCCTGGGCCAGACAAGTGATGAGTGGAAAGATTAGATTAGATAAGATTCAACTGTATTGTTATTGTGCAGAGTACAGGTGCAAAGCCAATGACAAACATTTAGCGTTTAACCAGTGTCCTTATTTTTTGCAAAATCATTGTTCATGTCAAGAAACAGTTGTGTCCAGAGACCTGCACATGTGTATTTAATTGTGTTTGAACTGTACATTGTGGCCTTTCTGCATCACCGTCACTGACCATGTGTATACAATGCAAAGTCTAAGTAAATTCACAATAAATACAATTGTACGTAATGTACTGCAATAAAATTAATGTAGCACATCTGGCGATTTTGTTTGGTTTGCACGAGAATAAGGAAGAATGTCCTTCATTGCTTTACTGCAGCCATTGTTTCTTTCTCTTTTTTTTTTATTTTAAAGGGTCATGAAACCCCAAAACACATTTTTTTGAGATGTGAACAGATATGTACAGACTGCCCATCGTTGAAAACACTAAAGGAACTCATTAAGTTTATTCATAAGTGGAAATTAGTTATTTTTGCATTTTTAGAGGAATTTCTACCAGAAAGACTCGGGAGCCAAAATAACGAACCAACCTCTGGCGTAGGCCCCGTCCGTAGCTCACACCCTGAAGGTTTGCGGACTTTGCGTTTCCTGCCTGAAGATGAAGGCAGGGGCGTATGGACAGGGACCATCCTGGTGGTGGTGGGGAGGATGGACGTGAAGGTTGGCGTCAGCAATTGCGAACTCAGACATGTGTAAGTACCGATCTTTTATACTCCAAGTGTTACGTCACTTATTAGTTCAGATCTAACCAATAGTTATCTAACATTTGAGTCTTCCCGGCAGAACTTACGCTAGAGCTTCATTTCTGTGCATTTATTCATGAGAATTAACTCTTTTAACACAATCACTGCAATGTATTACGCATGAGATCGCATTACAGCGGGCAACTCAACATGCGGAGCACGCATGAGAGCAGTTTCTGTGCGGAATGCGGCAACGAGTTTTATATCGCCATGTGGATTCATATAGTTCATATACAGACTGGAGCAAGTGTTTTGAGTTTTTATGGACATATTTCATTTTCTGTAGTGCTCTAAACATGGACCACAGGGTTTTTCCTGGGTCAAAAATGGTCTTCGGTGGTGACAGACATGGTCATCCACACAAACAGTAAAAAGCGCTATTCACACCCAGTGGTTATTCAGGTTATTCCGAATGCGCCACGTGAAACGGGTCTTCAGAACTTTTAGTATCGTGACAGATGATTTAGATTAATATGTGTGTGAGAGAGAGAGCAAATACAGTGCTTAGTTTGAAGACAGAGAGAGTTTGTGCGTACGAGGGAGTAGCTCTCTGCTCGTTCTCTCCGTCAGTTAACATGTGCCCTATCAGTGCAGCAATCATCTGCATTCCTCATAAACAACTCACAATAAATGATCAAAAATTCATTTTGGCGTCCGCCAAAAATTTTTCAATGTAGGAAAAACCCTGGACCAGCACCGTGTATGCGCACATATTTAATCACGTCTTTTTCAAATGAAAAATGTGCAAATAAGGACATTGATGCAGCTGTAGTGATCCTGAACACAAGGATTATTCTGATACACAGAGGTCAATGATGCAGACCGAGCTTAGGTTAGTGCTCTTAAATGTAATGAAAATACAGTAGGTACTCAACCAAAATGCCTATTACTGCTGCTTGTGTCACCACCACATAAATTCAACTGTGACGCTCATTCCCGAAATTAGGTGGCGCAATCTGTAAAAAAACAAACAAAAAAAAAAACGTTGCTGCCTTAAGTACCATCAGCTTGGCTATTTAAGTCATTTCATATTAAATTTCATTAAACTTATTTTTTCTAACACATGGATTTATATACTTTGTCAATATTCTGTGACCAGATCGTTTAAAAAAAAAAATGAAAAGAATAAATGAAACTACATTTATTAATTCACTGATGTATTTCAGCAGATCCCGCATATATCTTCTTTTTGACACATTTCCGTAGCTACAACACAAGCCCTCTGCATAATTAATTAGCCAACACAACCTAAGAATTTTGTTATATAATTATATATGTATACAACATGTCAGAAGATGTTGTGTAGGTGATCTGATGCATTTTTTTAATTACTGAACAAACCCTTATTCACAAAATTCACTTCCAAATGCAAAGATAAGGTGCAGTTTAAACATGACATTAACAGTAAAGACATAAATATTGCACTTTGGTTCATAATTCAGAACAAAATTTAAAATACGTGTACTTTAATTAAATTTAGTTTAAGTTTTTATATATATATATATATATATATATATACAGTGCTTCCCACAGGTTTGAAATATACTTGCGGTGGTAGCTGGGTGAAAAATCCTATTACCCACAGCACAAAAATGTGTGCTACATGTGACAAACAAATAATGTGTGATTTTTATTTATTGAAATTTAATTTTAATTTAATTTAATTACATAGCATACTATTACGCATTGTAAATTATGCAAAATTACAGCATTTAAATGGTTCTCCTTGCTGTCATATAGTGTCTCTCTCAGTGAATGGGACACAGATTTTACTAGTAAAATTTATATAATGTATAATATACGTGTGAAATGGTGTTTTTAGTCTTTTCTTCCTGTAGGGGAGACTACAATAATTTACTATGAATTAAATGGAAATCAAATTAAATACAATTTATTGTGTAACCAAAATACCAATAATGCCCAGAAAAAAAAAAAACTTGGCGTGTGACTTTTAATTATAAACAAGCTCGAAATACACCGGGACTCTTATTTTGAAATGTCTACACAATTGCGGACTGATCCTTCAGATTCTTACAACCGTCTAAAACATTTTATATAAAGGCCATAAAGTTGACATTGTAATAATTCATCAATTTGAGATCATTAGCAATCGCTTGGCATAAATCTGCGCTTCTGCGAGAATCACAAGCAGTCTGAAGCACTGTTACGTGAGCCTGAACGCGCAACAACGCCGCCTTGTGACTTTGCAACATGCAGCGCTCTTTATGAAATATCCACCGCATCTCTGCAGCGCACGTGGGAATGTCAGCGGGACTAAACAGTTCTGACGCACACAAAAGGAGCAGGTACGACACAAGTAGGGCGAGGGGAGATTTTCCACTAGTTAATCGATCGCGGATGGTTTCATTATCTTGGGCGGATATAAAAGTATAAGAAGATAAAAATAATAAAAGCATAAATGTGTCTCCAAATATATTTAGGCGGCCGTTAATATACCTGGGCGGCCCACCCAAGTAAAGTCTATGTGTGGGAAGCACTGATATATATACACACACACCGATCAGGCATAACATTATGACCACTGTCAGGTGAAGTGAATAACGTCTCGGTTACGTATGTAACCCTCGTTCCCTGAAGGAGGGAACGGAGATGAATTGGGACATTGGACATTGGACACTTCACCGCTCATTTAAGAAGAAAACGGCCGTCCATTCGTTGCATTGCTCCCTCTGACTTCCTACGCGTACAGTGTCAACTAAAATGAATGGGTTTTTTTCCACAAACGACGAGCGAGTAAGAGCCCCGCAACTCAGAGTTTGACTTGACACAACTTGTCTAGCTGTTAACTGTGCTGCATCTGATCTCTCAGACGACGAAGTGTTGCCGCATTTTTGACCCGTTAGAATCATGCCTATCGAATCTTGCCCCCTGTGTTACCGCATGTATGTTTGGCTCGGCCAGCATCTCACGGTTATGCGTAGCGTTAAGAACAAGGTCGAAAAGAAGTACCTGCTGGCGCTGGAGTCGGGGCGTGTGAAAGTCCGCCAGGGCGCGGCAAGGAGACGACCCGTTTGGTCCCACACGGAGCTCTCGGCGACGGCCAGGGATGACACCATCATCTCCTGCAAACAGCGCAAGATCCTGGAGATTCTGGGTGCGCTGAGGGCGTCGAACCCCGAGGTCCCCATGGTCTCCACGCTGGACCTCGAGGCGGCGCTGCCCGACATGGAAGATCCCAGCACCGCTGCCCTGCATCCCAAGGAGGAGAGGGAGGAGGAGTGCAGCAGTCGGGCCTGCAAACGGGTGGTGAAGCGCCTGCGTGCGGAGAACGCAGACCTCAACCAGCAGGTAGACCAACTGACAGAGACCCTGAGGGCCGTCACCCATCGGTACCACGTGCTTCGCCACAAGTACGAAGCCAAGGGTTCTGAGCGCATCAAGCAGGTCGCCCGAAGGCTTCTCTCCTCTCTCAGGCCTGAGGAGGAGGAGAACGAGGAAGAAGAACAGCCCACCGCCCAGCGTAAAGTCTCACTGCATCCGCTGCCGTCACCGCCGTCATCTCCCCAGGAGTGCGCGCCCTCCACCAGCCAGCCGGGCCCCAGCACCGGGAAGCCCTCGCAGCTTCATTACCCTGGCTGAGTGAGTATAATAATGATAATAATTAACATCAACAGCAATTTCTTGCTTTGTTTCTGGCTGCGTGAAATGTTTTTGCTGACTTTTGGCTTGTTTGTTTGAGCGCAGACGATCTCTTGGAGGAGTACTGCAGGCACCAGGAAGGTCCCGATCCGTCCAGCAAGTTGAGGGAGAACGTGAGTGGGTAAATGTATAGGGTTTCTTGCATTCATGTCGGAGGGGAAAAGCAACCTGGTGAATCTAGTGTTCCTGAACGAGACAGCCAAGATTCACAGGTAAGGCTGCTGTTATTATTATTATGGCGATGATGATGTGCGTTTTACTCTGTCCTTTTTGAAGTCATTTTGTTGCAAGTCCCCTGTGTAATTTTAAATAACGACGGGTGTAATAACAATGTATTTACTTGAAATTGTACCAGCAAGGCCCTAGTGTATTTTCGAGTAACGTCAGTTGTTGCTGTGGTGGTTTGTTGTGTCATAACAGCATATTTACTTGAAGTTGTAAAGCCAGTTGTTTTTGTGAAACGAGCCGCATCCCCAAACATCCTACGTGGTCCCCGTCGACTAGATAGCAGGGGGGATGCTGGCGGGTAAGGGAAGCTGCATCCCACCTTATGTTTATTTGACAGGGAGCCAGTAAGCCATCTGTGTACAAATGTTGAGATTTTTGACCATTTCTTTTCTCCTTGTGTGTAATCATGGTGTAATAAATATGCTTGCGTGCCATGGTTGCTGTGTCATAACAGTGTATTTACTTGAAGTTGTACCCACACAGCCCTAGTGTATTTCCTAGTAAAGCCAGTTGTTGCTGTGGTGGTTGCTGTGTTTTTACTTGAAGTTGTATTTTCGGGTAACGGCAGTTGTGTGTGTGTATGTATATGTGGGTGGTAGGATGATGATGCTGTTTCTGAATGAACCATTTTTGTTGATTTTATTTATTTTTTTTTATTTGTCTGTGCAGGTAGATATCTTCCCTCAGGCAGTCTCACATCAAGGAGACCACGGTCAAACACTATGCCCAGAACGTGGCCCAGTTTGTGGACTACTTGAGCGAGACCCCTCCCTCAACTTGCCGCCTGAGCCGAGCGGTGCTGATCAGGCTTCGGCGGGAGATGCACCAGATATTAAAGTCAATGCACAGGGGCGTGGTGGCGCACCAGGCGGCGGTGAAGGCATCCAAGGAGGAGCGAATGATATCGAAGGCGATCCTCTGGAAATGCCGGGAGCTTTCCAGGCAAGCCATCCTCGAGCTCCTGGGTCAAGTCACCTTTATTTATATAGCGCTTTTTACAATGCAGATTGTGTCAAAGCAGCTTTACATTGATAACTGGTATATAATTTTGGCTGCACAGCAGCTCTTAAAGAATAGTGTCAATGTCGGCAGATCAAAGCACTGTTGAATATCAAATGTCAAGTGTCCCCAACTAAGCAAGCCAAAGGCGACAGCGGCAAGGAACCCAAACTCCAACAGGTGACATCAGATGGCAAACAGGTGGCAAATAGACTTCTGTGTTAAAATGGAGAAAAAAAAAACCTTGGGAGAAACCAGGCTTAGTCGGGGGGCCAGTTCTCCTCTGGCGAACAGTGCTTTGTTACGATTCAGGTTGCTATCTTATGTCTGATAGGATCGCAACATTCAAAGTATTTATTCCAGTTCAGTCCAGTTGAGGATCGTATTCATCACACCGGTATGGACGGTTTGTTGAGGAGCTGTGGCACTGGCTGTTGTGTCGATGAGGCCTTCACAATGGATGATCTAGTTGACTCAATCTCTGCTGATACTTCAGGGCTACGTTGTGGTCGTGTCAAGGCGCCGGTCCTCGGTCTCACCTGGATACGGCCCGGATCTGGTTGACTACGGTAGACCTCGGGATAAACAGAAAGACTAATATTAGCGTAGATGCCATTCTTCTTCTGATGTAACAGTACATCTGGTGTTATAGGAAGTGTTCCCGGTTCCGGCTGACCTAATTTATGCAGCCTAATAATCCTTTAACGGATTTGAAAATATAAATTGATAATGTGTTATGTGTATGCCAGGTTAAAGAGATGCGTTTTTAGTCTAGATTTAAACTGACAGAGTGTGTCTGCTTCCCGAACAATGCTAGGAAGATTGTTCCAGAGTTTAGGTGCCAGATAGGAGAAGGATCTACCACCTGCGGTTGATTTTGATATTCTAGGTATTATCAGCTGGCCTGAATCCTGAGATCGCAATAGACGTGAAGAACTATAATGCTTTAAGAGCTCGCTCAGGTACTGGGGAGCTAAACCATTTAGTGCTTTGTAAGTGATTAGCTTTAAGATTTTAAAATCTGTACGATGTTTAACAGGAAGCCAATGCAGTGTTGACAGAACTGGGCTAATATGGTCATACTTCCTAGTTCTAGTAAGAACTCTAGCTGCTGCATTTTGTACGAGCTGTAGTTTATTTATCAGGCGAGCGGAACAACCACCCAGTAGAGCATTACAGTAATCTAGCCTTGAGGTCATGAACGCATGAACTAACTGTTCTGCATTTGTCATTGAGAGCATATGTCGTAGTTTAGATATATTTTTAAGATGGAAGAATGCGGTTTTACAGATGCTAGTAACATGGCCTTCAAATGGGTAAATATATGCACGTTCGTTCTATCCCCAGACATCCTACGGGGTCCGCATCGAATAGGTAGCAGGTGGGAGGCTGGCGAGTAAGGGCGGTGGCCTCCCATCAGTGACCTATCTGACAGGGACCCCGAAAGCAATCCGTGTACAGGCCCTTTTGTTTTTTGCTCACACGTTGCTAATGTTAATTTTGGGATTTTCTTTGTTTCAGCCACTTTGGAGAGCGCTCCCACCTCCAAGAACCTGTGGAGGTTTTACGGGTCCTTCTCCGCTTTCCTCGCCTCTCTCTATGGTCACCGAGGAGGCGTTTACCAGAATATGACGATCCAGGAGGTGGAGGGAGCGAGGAGATCGACGTCAGAGAAGTCGTGCATCATAAACGTGAGTTGTTTGTGTCTGGCATTGGTATTTTAGGTCCTTCATCGTGTCGTATTATTTTTTCTTCTCAGATCGAAAGCCACAAGACCAACCAGGCTTACGGGCCAGCCCAGGTGGCGCTCCTGGAGGAGGAGTATGAGTGGGCCAGGTGTTTCCTGGCGATGAGGAACACGCTGCCGGGGGGGAAGACGGCCAAGCATTTCTTTTTTACCTCCCTGTGAACCCCTGCAAGAACCTGAACAATTACTTCCAAGAGAAGTGGAAGGCCATGAAACTGCCTGGCTGTCCAACCTTTACCGACCTGAGGACCTCGATCGCCAGCCACGTAAGCATCTTTCTCGCAAAACAAGTACCTTTTTTTTTTTTTGTCTTAGCGTGGCTTTACGTGTCAATCTTACCCCCTTTTTGTTTTCAGGCCAAGTACACTCACGGGGACGAGGATCACCTGAAAGTCGCCAAATTCATGTGTCACGACGTAAAGACGGCGGACAAGTTCTACGCACCATGAATTTGATGACAAAACAGGTGATAGAGCACAGGAGGCTCTTTGAGCGGGCGCTGGAGGGTCTGGACCTCAGTCCTCTGAAGCCATCAATGCCGGCTTCTTCATCCAGCAGGAGGAAAACGTCGACGCCCTGCAAACAGATCCTCCTGGTGTCTACCACCTCCTCCTCCTCTTCATCTTCGGGGGAGACATCTGCGAGTGGCAAGGCTCCCGCCCAGCAAGAGAGAGAGAGAAGAAGCGTGAGAAGCGGCAGAAGGCATGGCCTTGAAAAAAATATTGAAAAAACATTATTTTCATCTTCATTTTTCTTCTGTTTGTGATTGTGTTTTAATAAAAAAACATTTGTGAGGTTTGAAACGTACACTTGTTTTCCGTTGTTTTTTCCCTACCCAAAAAGGGTAAAATTGAATATAATATTTTTAAAACACACACACACACTTACGCTGTAGTTATAAAAGTATGAGCAGCTCCAAAAATCACTTTCACCAGTAAAATGAGCTGTTTTTCAAATCATAAAACCCATAAAATGAAATCCTCTTGTCAGTGCGAAACAAGCTGCATCCCCAAACAGCCTGCGCTTCGGATAGATAGCAGGTGGGAGCCTGGCGGGTAAGGGAAGCTGCGTCCCACATGCTGTCTATCTGACAGGGACCCAGTAAGCCATCGGTGTACAAATATATGTCTATATTAGGGTTTTATTTTTTTATTTGAAAAACCTTAGCTGTCAGTGCAGAACGAGCGGCATCCCCAGACTTCCTACGGGGTGCGGGTCGGATAGATAGCAGGTGGGACCCTGCGTCCCAACTTCTGTTTATTTGACAGGGACCCTGCAAGCCATCGGTGTACAAATAAGTTAGAGCTGGGGCTCTCAGTTCAGCATATCCTCAGCTGTAACTCCTGTGGAATTCTGGATGGTCTATACAAATGCTAACGACCAAGGTTAATGGGCCATCCACACGGCCAGGTGAGGTCATTTGGAAGAAAGACCTCGCAGAGACAGCAGCAGCTCCAGAGCCCTCTGACCTTCCAAGCAAATCTCAAAGCCTATTTTTGGACAGTTGTGGAGAAAAATGTAATATAACTTGGTTTGCACGTTCACAGATGCTGCTAGAATGCCCCATGTGTTTCTGCAGAGTCACTCATTTGAGGCATCACCTGAGGTCTGTGCACGGTGTCTTAAACCTCCAGGAACGTCAGATCTTACTGAAGTAGGCCAGAGGGAGGGTGAAGCTGAGGAACATGAGCTGTCCTGTGTGTTCCAAGACATTTTCCTACATTGAAAAACACCTGGACAGGGGACACCCAGATCTAACAGTAAGTATCGCTGCTCCCAATCTACAAGCTAATTCATGAATTCAAAGAGTTGTTGGCTTTCCTCTAACATACCATTAATGGTAATGTTGTTACACTTGTATGACAAACTGTCCTGTTGTTTTCTTTTAAGGCTTAAGAGATCGCTCAACACATCAGGGACCGCCCGGGCCCAACCTTACCCATCCCGGCCCGCCCGAAACAAGCGGTGTCCCCGGACGTCCTACGGGGTCCGCGTCGGATAGGTGGTGGGTGGGAGGCTGGCTGGTAAGGAAAGCGGCCTCCCATCAGTGACTGGCACCCTGGGGTCTGCTGGGTGGAGGCTGCTGCTTTGCAGACTTCGCAGAAGTGGAGGACGACGCAGACGGGCGCCCTCGGCGACGAGCAGACGAAGGAGCTGCGGCTAGCAGTGGGGTGGGGGGCAGCAGGAGGCCGCCGGGGCAGGATATGTTTTATCGCCTCCGTCTGCTTCTTCAAGAACTGCTGGGCAAAGCTCTCGACCGCTTCGCCGAACAGACCAACCTGCGACACGGGAGACTCCAGGAACCAATATTTATCGGTCTCCAAAAACTGACCACTAAGGTGGCCATCGCTTGACCAACGGAGCGCACTGTCACCTTAGTCGCTTGGAGAGCAAGGTTGGTGGCAGTGCGCAGCTCCCCCAGAAGCTGTTGATCAAGACCACCTTGGGGCATCTCCGTGAGTGCCTTGGCCTCGTAGACCTGCAAGGCAGAGGCGGCCTGTCCGCAGGCTCTGTAAGCCTTCTCCGTTAGATTGGAGGAGAACTTACAGGCCCGGGAAGGAAGACGCGGGTCACCCCACCAGCTAGTGGCCATTGGACACAACTGCATCGTGACAGCGCACTCAACTGGGGGGATCCTGGCGTACCCCTTAGCTGCCCCGCCATCCAGGGACCGACTTCTGACACAAAAAGGTGTCTTCCATGATCTGGTCACCTCCTCATGCACCTCTGGGAAGGATGGTACCGGGGCAGGACGCTGAGAACCAGCGCGAGCCGCCCTGAGAAACCAGTCATCCAACCGAGACGGTTTAGGATGCGGTGGAGGGTTCCACATGAGCCCGACCTTCTCGGCGGCCCAGGAAAGCATAGCGGTCAGCTCTTGATCTGACTCGGGCAGTGCTACAGTCCCAGGAGGAGGCAACGCAGCCGAGTCTTCATCTCCAGAGGACTCTTGCTCACCTTCCGATGCCGGGATCGACATTTGATCCTCTGATGTTGCACCGAAGGAAACTGCTGGTCGCTCATGAGAGGAACCAGCACGATCATCCGGTAACACCTCTGACTACAGTGTGGTGGCCGCGGTGTGATTGTAGGTTCACACTGGTCACCTACAATCAGCACACACAGAGAAAACTGGCCCAAATCGCAGACCTGACTATTAACAACAATTGAGAGCTGTGTATAAGCTCGTGGCCACCGCTATAAAGTGCCATTCCACCAACACTCTCCAACAAAGAGGCTCCCAAAGACTCGACTTTACATTGTAAGGTGATCTTCTTTTAGCAACAGGAACACAAGTGCTTGGCTCTGAGGCGAAAGACAGAGTGCGAGCGCACCCGCTTCCTCATTTATACCCGCTCGCGAGGGTGGTGCACGTGACGCAAAGCTTGCACGCCCCTGTCCATTGGCTCGTTTAGTTACACTCGAAGGTGATAGGGCTCTCTTACGATTTCCCAATTCGTCAGTTCACTTCTGATGTATGTCGAACGTGACAGACTGAAAGGGAACACTGATTATCTCTTCATCACAGCACCTGTTATTGGGTAGGATATATTAGACAGCAAGTGAACATTTTGTCCTCAAAGTGATGTGTTAGAAGCAGGAAAAAGGGGGAAGCGTAAGGATTTGAGTGAGTTTGACAAGGGCCAAATTGTGATGGCTAGACGACTGGGTCAGAGCATCTCCAAAACTGCAGCTCTTGTGGGGTGTTCCTAGTCTGCAGTGGTCAGTATCTATCAAAAGTGGTCCAAGGAAGGAACAGTGGTGAACCAGCGACAGGGTCATGGGCGGCTAAGACTCATTGATGCATGTGGGAAGCAAAGGCTGGCCCGTGTGTTCCAATCCAACAGACGAGCTACTGTAGCTCAAATTGCTCAAGAAGTTAATGCTGGTTCTGATTGAAAGGTGTCAGAATACACAGTGCATTACAGTTTGTTAAGTATGGGGCTGCATAGCCACAGACCAGTCAGAGTGCCCATGCTGACCCCTGTCCACCGCCAAAAGCGCCAACAGTGGGCACGTGAGCGTCAGAACTGGACCACGGAGCAATGGAAGAATTTGGCCTGGTCTGATGAATCACGTTTTCTTTTACTTCACATGGATGGCCGGGTGCATGTCCGTTGCTTACCTGGGGAACACATTGCACTAGGATGCACTATGGGAAGAAGGCAAGCCGGAGGAGGCAGTGTGATGCATTGGGCAATGTTCTGCTGGGAAACCTTGGGTCCTGCCATCCATGTGGATGTTACTTTGACACGTACCACCCTTTGACCATGTACACCCTTTCATGGAAACGGTATTCCCTGGTAGCTGTGGCCTTTTTCAGCAGGATAATGTACCCTGCCACAAAGCAAAAATGGTTCAGGGATTGTTTGAGGAGCACAACAACAAGTTTGAGGTGTTGACTTGGCCTCCAAATTCCCCAGATCTCAATCCTATTGAGCATCTGTGGGATGTGCTGAACAAACAAGTTCCGGTCCATGGAGGCCCCACCTCGCAACTTACAGGACTTAAAGGATCACAGCACACCTTCAGGGGTCTAGTGGAGTCCATACCTTGATGGGTCAGGGCTGTTTTGGCGGCAAAAGGGGTACCAATACAATATTAGGAAGGTGGTCATAATGTTACGCCTGATCGGTGTATATATAAAAACTTTCATATAAAATTTATGTTGTGTTGGGTTTTCCTCATAAAACATTGTATTCGATGTATTCTACAAAATGCAGCGTGATCACTGGCAGTCAATGTTTTTTTTTTTTTTTAAATATAGGCTATATTTATATAGTATGGAAGTCCTAAACGGCCATTGATTATTATTATTTTTTCTATCTTGTTTACTCGAGATCACAACTTAATTTTCTTGTCATCTCAACATAAAAGTTCTTTTTACAATGATTCTGAAACGCACTGCACCCGGAGTCTACTGTTGCGATAGTAACGAAGTAAAAATCATGTGTTTGTTATTTTTATTCTTATTCGTCATGTAGGAAAGGCTGTGATATCATGTGCGTTAAACGGTCTTCCTCCTCCTAGCTCTTCCATTAAAAAAAAGGTGGAATATTCCAGATTTAAAAAAAAAAACCCTTTAATTTTAGTTGATATAGGCTAAAACAATCTTGGAATGCTGTTTGAGTAGAGTGTTTATGTAGAGTATGTGTGTGGTTTCCTACAAAGAAAAGTAGAAAATACAAATCTAAATCAAATATAAATCATAATTCTTCTCAATATACTTGAGTGACACAGTGAGGTAAACTAACACTGAAACTGCAATGATTAAAATGGCTCCTTAAAGATACATAATAAGGTGCAAACAGAATACTATACAGTGACATCAATATTAGTTTTAATAAGCAATAAGTTTAGAATCACACCCAACGCTATTGCGGTTGTGGAACTGTGATGAGTCATGCATCTAGCAGTCAGAATGTAAGGATAACAGATACACTTTCAAGCAAAATAATCATATTCAGTCATTTAACAGTTAAGGTGAAAGGAGATAATCCATCCGAGAACTTATTCCTGTAGAAATTCCAGCACAGAGCTAACAGGACAATGGACAGGGTCTGACTGACGTTGTCTACACCAAGAAGAGAACAATTTCCATTTAATAGCATACAGTTTCCTTATAGAGGGAGCTCTGGAGTATGGTCTCCACAACCTCAGTTGAGAGACCGGATTCTATGAACCTAGCCCCCTCAGAGGCCAGGCCCACAGTTTTCACAACTCCGGGCAGGGATGAAGTATCGATTGGCCAGAAAGGGGCTACTAATATGAGATGGACCTTGTCCCAGCAAACCCTCTCCAGAACTCCCGGGAGCAGAGCAATCGGGGGGAAGGCATACAGACGTAGCCTCGGCCACGCCTGTACCATAGCGTCCATGTAACATAGTTCAGAAGGAGAGCGGGAATCGCCGAATGTTAAACACAACTTTAATACAAAACGGAAGTAAAATGCTGGCAGTTGTTTGTGAGGTTCATGTTTTGTTATGTTTGCCACACAAACATAAAACATGAAATAAAGTCCAGGCCTGATCCTCTCTCGTCCTTCACTGTCGTCGCTCCCCTTTTATGCTTCCGGAGCTCCTCCGTGAGAGATTCGGGACCGGTGCAACGCGCAGCTGATGCTCGTTAATAACTTGCACTGTTCCCTCAAGGCTCTTGCCCGTCCTGCTCGTCACAGGCCAGACCCAGAGGGGCTGGATGTGACAGAGAGAACCACATTGGACAGTGTCTTGTTTCCTTTGATGCAAATAGGTCCACTTCTGTTCGGCCGAAGTTTTCCCATAGGAGCTCCACCACCTTGGGGTGAAGTCTCCATTCCCCCTGCCCCCACATTCTGATCCTCTGGGATGCAAGCCACTCTCAGAGAGAGAAGCTTCCCCTGGGCCCACAAGAGGATCTGATGGGCCCGCTTGCACAGGTGACGCGACCTCAGACCCCTGGTTGATGTAAGAGACCACTGACATGTTGTCCGTGCGGACCAACACGCGATGGCCCCTCAGGTCTGGGAGGAAGTACTTGAGAGCTCGAAATACCGCCATCATTTCCAGCCGATTTATGTGCCAGGAAAGTAGATGGTCCTCCCAAAGACCCTGAGCCAAGCGACCACTTATGATCGCCCCCCAACCTGTGAGAGATGCATCCGTCGTTAGCATTACGCGACAACAAGGAGCTCTTAACACAGGTCCTTGGGACAGGAACCAAGGTTTCTTCCACTTGCCTAAGGCACGAAGGCATCGCCGCGTGACCTTGTTCATGTGAAACGGATTTCCCCTTGAAGAAAAACCCTTGGTCCTGAGCCACCACTGTAAAGGTCTCATGTACAGCAGGCCAAAAGGTATTACATTGGACGCAGCTGCCATCAGACCTAACAGTCTTTGAAACTATTTTACACTGAGTGACTGGCCTAGTTTTACCCCATTCACGGCTGAGAGAATCGAATTTATACGAGTAGGAGATAGACGTGCCTGCATCGTAGTTGAATCCCAAACTACCCCTAGATAGGTGGTTCTTTGAGCTGGAAGAAGTACACTTGGCGTTGAGTCTCAGCCCTAACCTTTGCATGTGGGACAGAACGACAGAACGACATCTCGATGTTGAACTGCCATGAGCTCGGACTGAGCTAAAATCAACCAATCATTGATGTAATTTAATACGCGAATGCCCTGGAGTCTCAGAGGAGCCAGAGCTGCATCCACGCATTTTGTAAAGGTGCAAGGTAAAAGTGCTAGGCCGAACGGAAGTACCCAATATTGATATGCTTCGCCCCCGAAAGCAAATCTGAGGAACTCCCGTGTTGAGGATGGATGGACACATGAAAGTAAGCGTCTTTCAGATCTATTGTCTCAAACCAGTCCTTGGATCTGATCTGTTTGAGTGTAAGCATCTTGAACTTGAGCTTCTGAACTGTGAGATTTAATATGCGTAAATCTAGAATGGGACGCAACGCTCTTTTTTGGAACAATGATATAATGGCTGTAATAACCTGACAGCTTGCTGGGAGGAGGAACCATTTCTATTGCTCCTTTTCACAAGAGTGTCAAAACTTCCTGTTTCAATACCAGAGACACCGTAGGGAGGACCCCATGAACTTGGGCAGGCGAGACCCGAACTGAATTCTGTAACCCTTTTCTATTATATGCAGTACCCAATGAGAAATATTTGGTAAAAATTTCCATTCTGCCAGAAAATTTACTAAGGGAACCAGTCTCTCGAGACTGGCCTCTGGTGCTTTTTGAGCATTCGACTTGGCGCCCTGAAGTGGCGGAGGATCGGTGGAGACCGCTGCGCCCCGAAGCACACGAGGTGGCGGGGTTGGCAGAACGGCCCCCTGAGGGCACTGAAGAGGAGCGGATACCATATAATGTGAAATAGGTCCCTCTTCAAAGGTCCGGCGCTTCTGGCGTCAGGACTTCTTTGAAGCCTTCTTGTCGATAATGACAGTCCTTAGATCTGTCTTATCCCTAGAGGACTTCGATTGTGCCGACCGACCCTGTTCCCAAGCTTTTTGCGGGGGAGCATGAGTGGTGACACTCTGTTTTTGTTGCGCTCAGTGTGAGGAGCTGGCAGACGGCCAAGGCTGCTCCTGCCCAGTAGCCTTGGGGGGTTGAGAACGGCAGGGAAGAAATCTCTGGAATGCCGCGGACTGTTTTGGTTTCCTTAAACCTCTCAACGACAGAGGTAACAGATCACCAAAGAGGCCTTGAGGAGATAGCAGCGCGTCCAAGAGGATGTTTTTATCTGTCCTTGATGTCTGACAGGTTTAACCAGAGATGTCTCTCCATGGCCTCTACACCTTGGTGTGGAGTTTGGGAAAGAACGGTAATCCCAGACGCTGAGGTTGTGACCTAGAAAGCAGGAAACGCTCATCTAACTTGCTTTTCTGACGGGTTTCATGTTTCTCAGCAGGCCATTCAATATTTAGTTTTTCTAAGTCTCTAGTCACAACCTCAAGCAGCTCCTCATATGCTGGAGATTGAGATGACGAGTCCTCATCTCCAGCATCGACACCCACAACATCCAACTCCTCAGAGCTGGATTGTTGAAGCGCCGTTGCCTCTCTCCGGGGGGAAGGAAGCGCCGTTGCCTCTCTCCAGGGGGAAGAAACCGCAGTGCGTGCTTCCGCCACCAGAGGAGAGACACTGGGTCTGGCAGGTGAGGGCACAGAAAGGGCTGGGCCTGTCTCAAACCCCTCTGACAGATCCATTTGTGAACCCCACTAATGCACCCGCCGAGGCGCCCTTCTTTTTTATCAAAGAGTGCTGGCGAGAACGGAGTGTTTTTAATGACAGTTTCTCACAATGCATGCAGTCAGCTCCCTCGAGAGCTGACTGGGCATGCTCCACTCCCAGACAAACAACGCACATCTCATGTGTATCCCCACCTGTAATAAAACAAGGGCAGGGATGAACACACTTCGAAAACTGCTGTTTGGTCTTCATTTTAATCGTGTCTATATATATAATGAAGGTGTATGTAATGATACTTTTGTCCTCAAACAAAGAGATTGTTTCTGTATGTGTAACTGACAGACAACACCAAATAAGACACACGATAACACAGAGCGCTTGCTGAAGACACAGAAGCTAGTGTTCTTTGTTCTGGGTATGCTTTATAGTTTCCTGGTCTGTGACGTCACCCGCCTCTGACATTCCGTCACACCATTGGACCGATTTCACAAGTGCTTCATGACGCAATCACGCAGGAGCGTTCCCAATGCGTCTCAAAGTTCCCACGAAAGGGAACTTTTGATTACCTGATGGGACAGACTTATAGTGTTGTAAGCATTTACAGAGCTTTTTTATTATTATTATTATTATTATTTTCAGTACTTTGCATTTTAAAATACACTTCTAAATGTCTGTTCAGTGGTTGCTATGTAACTAACAGACATAATTTTAAAATTGTGGTGCTTCTAATTAAGTGATAAAAAGCAGTTGCAAATGATATACAAAATACACATAGCCCACTCATCTTTGCATCAATAAAATGTGCAACACTTTATATTTTACTACCAAATGATATGTAATATATAATTAATCAGTCGTATGTTTTCCTTGACATCTCGCGATTTCGGTGCATGCAAGTTCCCGAACATATTGCATGACGGGATACACTTAGCCTCAAATACCACTCAGAAGCGGTTTAGTGTGCATTAAGTGCACTGCACTTGGGAATTTTTGAGACATGGGACAGTCTTGCGCACTTACTTCCTGTCGCGTGCACGAGCTCTCAAGTGGCCAAGACTGCAAGTGTGGGTATTTGGACAAAGCTTATAATGATGTCAACTCAAAATGGCCACCTTTAACCTCTGAATCAGCCAATAGCGAGCCTGCAAGGGTGAAATCACAGTAGCACAACACCAGTAATTTAATGTTATTATAAAAAAATAATTAAAAAAGACACTGAAACATTTTAATATTTAAATTTATTTTTTAAAATAGCTTTGCATTGTGCAAAATTATCACAAATTAGTATTGATGGTGTGGAATCTTTTTCTATTGATATATGTCTCCTTATTTACAAATGGAGCAATGATGTGTCATGAGTTCATCAATGGCTCCAACAACTCCAGGGAAGCCCACTGTCAACATAAAAGTGGCTTGCTTTTGCCGCATGGGTTGATGGTCAGTTGGAAAATCAATGAACTGCCAAAGAGTAGTAGCCAAATGTGATGTCCAGCCATATGAAAACTGACATCTTCAACCATAATTCAAATATTTAAAAAAAAAAAAAAAAAAAAAAAAAATGTGTTAAAAGATGTAAGCATATTGTGTAGCTGTGCTTGGAGTCAATTGGTTCATGTGTGATAATGAAATGAAATTTCTAATTTTTTTTGGCCAGGCTGTCATACAAAGAAATAATGAACACATACAAAAACAAGAGGACCAATGATATAAACATAAACATAAAAATATGAGGAAAATATTTTTTTGTTTAAGCAAAATTGTAGGGTCATTAAAAAAAAAAATCTTTGCACATCAGTTTTGGCCTCTATGCTGTGGTGTATAAAGTACTTGAAAGCCATACTTGAGTAAAAGTATAGATATCTTACCAGAAAATGACTTTGGTAGAAGTTAAAGTCACTGTTTAGAATGTGACTTGAGTAAAAGTTTTAAAGTATGTGATTTTTTGTACTTAGGTATGAAAAGTATAAGTAAAAGTACAAGTAAATGTAAAATACAAAAGGAGCAAAAAAATTATTAAAAAAATTTCTTTGAATTAAAAAAAAGACAAAATGTTTATTGTAAGTTTTAAATATAAATAATACTAATATATTATACATTAATCATTTATGTTAATTCATAGTGCATTATAACTAATGTAAGAGACAACTTTAAAATGTTAAAATATAAATGTTGAAATTAACAATGAACAATACTTTTATTAACCTAATTTAATGTTACAAATGGACTCTTACTGTAAAGTGTTACCATTTCATATAAATCCAAACAGTCATGCTTAAAAATTGCCATCTTTACACACAAAGGCAAAGCATAGGTCGGGCCTACATGTATACTTTCACATGTTATTTGCCTCTATTTTAGCAAACTTGATGATTATCTAATCAAGATAATGTGTTACAGTGCCGATAAAAAAAAAAAAAGAACTGAAATCAAATTCATTTATGTTTCTGTCGCTGCATGAGAAGGATACAGTTTAAATATGCAACTTCGCTGGATAACGAACACATAACACCGAACAAATGGATATAAACTAATGAAAATGAATGGTAACAATCGTGACATTAAACAGTTGGTGTTTTTGTCACATTGTTTTAACCACTTGAGGTACTACTAATGTTAGCATCCTCTCAGCCTCGACGGCAAACATACTGCTGTTCTCCACTAATGCAGCATCTAGTCAACAAACTAATTACTTTATAATGATATGAAAACATGTACTGTACACTGTATAACATACCGTTTTGTTGTTTATGTTTTGAATCCGTTTTTGAAGTGTCCCGCTCTGTGCAGTGTACAGCCTCACATCACGTGTCAAAACAAACACCACGAAGCATCAGTGATAGTTTTTAATTCGCCTCTAGAGGCCGCTCTCGTGCTGTATAATGACAGCGCACTCTTCTCAGCCGCTCCAGCAATGGACGCAACCCGGAAAATGAAATCAACCGCGGTTGTGCGAGCCTTGTTTGCACATGCTTGCTTGCAGTCTGTGTTCTTCCGACTTTATTTTGTTGTAAGTAACAAAAATGCTTTGGGAAATGTATTGGAGTAAAAGTAAAAGTTGACAGAAATATAAAAACTCAAAAAATACTGCTAAACTTAATCTGTACTTTACTTAAGAGCCTGTTTACTGTGGACTGATGGGTCCAAGTCATCACCGGTGCACTGCTGCATTTTTACAGTTACCAAAAAAGGTAATTAATTACCATTTCATTTCTACAGTCAGAACATTGATTTGTAGAGTGGGAGAAGTTGTTACATTTAAAGTTATTAAAAGTTTAATACATTTACATAGTTACTTTCAAGATTTGTCCATTTTTGTAAATACAGATATTAAAAAATAATTTAAAATTAGGGAATTTTATGATATTCTTTATGCCGTGGAAATTTTTTACGCTAACCTTAGATACCAATTTTTTTAATACACGCCAAAGATAAAATATTTCGCTTTTTATGACAAATATTGTCATTTTAATGTGTAAATCATCTCTAGTGAAGGGTTAAAATAATTTTTGCAAACAACAGTCTGATTAACAGGACTGGGTTAAACTGATTTTCTTGTTGCAAAAACTAATGCTTTTATGAACTTATATTATAATAACAAGCTAATTTGAGGCCTTCAGTATTTTGTTTTGTCCTCTGGTTACTTTTGTTTATCCTCCTCTGTCTTCTTTTCCGATTTGTCAGTTTATCTGCTCTTTTTTTTTTAATGCTCTTTTCCCATAACTATTCATATCTGTCAGGGTCATTTCTCATTACGTCTCTGCATTTCTATCATCTTATTAGATTAATTTGGTATCATCTAGGGTTGCAAAAATGGCATGTTTATATTTAGATTACAGTTTAACTTGAATTTGAATCTACCGTAACACAAGGTCTTTACCTCAACACCTAAAAATGCTGCGGTAAAGACGTGTTGCGGAAATGATGCGGAAATGATATTTTTGCTATATTCAGCTATCAAGGTCTGATACATCAGTTTTGACTTTTAGCACCACATATACATGTATTCAACAGTAATATAAATTCATTTTTAAAATGTAGTTTTACATAATGACTAATCTGAATGGTAAGCACACATCATAAATACTTAAGAAGAAAAGATGATCTTTATCTTAGTTTTGTGGATCATGGGGGTGGCCCAGTCTGTAAGCCATGTGCTCACATGCTAATTTCTGTCTGTTTCTCAATATGCGTTCTTCAGCGATCTTGCGTCATTGTGTTCTTGCTCTACGTTGTTCAACAGCGTTCGTGAATGATGTCACGCAGGTGGTGGAGTAATAATTTTTTTAAATTAATCCGTTTGGGATTGAATTAATGCTAGATTTTTTGCTATAAATTACAGACATGGCATCTGAGGACTAATTCTCATTTCTCAGTTATTTTACTTTATTTCCAGATTAACTCATAGACTCGTTCTGACGTACCAGAGCACGTACGCACATACGCACTCTTAAAAAACGGTGCTTAAAATCTCTTGACAAACTATAATATGTAAATGACATTTGTATATATTGGAAAATAAAAGATATACACTGTCTATACTTAATGTCAGCTTGCTTATTTTGCTCAAGATAAAGATTTATTAAGTCCACGTGTCATGAAAACAAAAAACTATGCTTCTAACCACAGCTCGAGAGCTGTCGTTCCAGCCACACAAGTTTGCGATGCTGTTTGTGAATGTTCATTTGATCTATGATTTCAAGAAACACCAAATCGTTGAACTATGTTAGTAAGGACTGAACTTGAGATGTTAGCTGGCTACCGATGCATTTGAGAAGTGCACCCCAGAACGGCTTTCGAACCAGTGAGCTTTATGACGCTAAACCACAACCTGTAATGTCAGCTGCCAGTGTGGCTCTTGAGGTCAGGGAAGTGAGGTTTTACTCGAGCAGCTCTTACTATCTGGATAGTATAAATAAACAACAAATTATTATTCATAGATGCAAACTCCTCACCTTTTTGCCATCTAATCAGCCAATATTGCCTTAAATATCCTGCATAGCACTTCGTCTTGTATAACATGAGATTTTAACCAAATGTTGATTTTGGTAAAATGTTGCAACAATGTTAATTTTTTTCATGAAAAAAAGCAAATAACTTAAAAAAATCTGTGCCCCGCCCGCGCAATGTTCTTACCTGTTTGGATCCCTGATTATTATATTAAACAAAAAAAATGCTTACATAGGCTTTTGATTACTAAATTTAGTAATGTGAGTGTAACTTAAAAAAAAAAAAAATCATATTGATAGTACTTCTTTGTAATCTCCACTGGCGCTATTTAACTGCTACTCAGTCGCAACAATGAGCTGTGATACATCAACACCATAACTTCTATGAGGGTGTGGAAATCTATGGTTATACCGCCACTTAGCGGTCAAGAGCAGAAATGCATTTCCCACCGAAACCACGGCAGCGTCTGTGCCGACAAAAAACGCATTCTGGTCGAGTACCATTTGTTTTTTTATTATTCAATGTGCCCTCAACATTTTGTGTGTGTGTGTGTGTGTTTTCCTCCGTGGTCATATTTTAACATTCATGTGTCTGCTTAATGAGTGTGTTGGAGGTCCCCACACACACACTCTGCACTCCCACTTTTCCTCAGCTTTACATGCCCATTTCTTCAGACTTTTTCAAAACTGATGTGTGAACAGTCAGGCTACTGGACTCTGCACCATTTGATAAAGGTGAGGTTTGTGCAAACTGAAATGTCAGCACCATCATACAGGTTTGGGCATAGGAATCATATATATAATTACCCAGTGTGTCTAAGATGTCTGTTTGCCCTGCCCTCTGTATTAGTCCTGCGACTATGCCTCCCGGGAATTAACGCCCGAGAAAGACCCACTGGCCCACAGGTTCACCTTCTCACAAAATGACTTAGAGACATTTGTTACTTTTATACAAGGTATTCATCTTTATTAAACAATTGATCAGTTAAATAACTTGTGGCAATTGTGGTGCATTGATGACACAAACTTTGTACCCAGCATGTATGTTGAATGTGTAGGAAACTTTTTCCTCTTCGAAGCAGAGACCAGGAGACGTTGGGATATCTTTCAAGCAGAAGTTACTCTTTATTGAGAAACGCGCTGTGCGTCGCTGTAGTCATCCAAGTCCAACTAAGGCAGTGTACATTGTAGTTTATATACATTCAAGGGGGAGGGATACATACAGTAGAGGTGGAGACAATCTAAACAAAGCATGCAAATGCAGTGCAGGAATCAGCCCGTTACCGGCATTTCCCTAGCCCTGATCTAATCAGCATAACAGTGTCATTCTAATGCATAGGTGCTAATCCAATCAGTCTGACAGTATCACCCATACCTTCACATTATCATAGAGACAAAGGCAGAGCTGTGTCTTGAGCTTGTCATGCCAAATGGTCAGGAAGTACATAAAGACACCTAGGCTGCCTGACTTGATTTTCTTAGAAAGTCATCCTTTTTACCTTAAAATGCTAAATACAATGTACTTCACCATAGTATTTCATGTGATGTTATGTCAGGATGTAGGATCAGCAGATCTTAAACAGATTCTTAAATTTGTAATCCCACAAATGTTACCTGAGAGATAGGAAGTGAAGGAGAGAGAGAGAGAGAAAATGTAAAGAGAGAAACAAAGAAGAGAGGAGGCAAAGAAAGCATGCCCCAAGAAAGGGACCCAGAGGAAAAGAAGAGCAAAGACAAGAGAAAGAACGAGAAGGGGTCCTCTTCCTTCTCACTGGATTGTTCCTCATGGGTTGTGTCTTGGTCTGGGATCATAATCTTTGTTGATTTCATCTTTTGACACTTCCTCCTCTATTGCTGTTTCCTGGGCTCTCTCCTCCTTTGTTACCAGTCAGTAACAAAGATAAGATCAAAACTTTCTTTCAGTATATCGTTTTGCTGCTGTGCTGCCACAAACTGAATTGTGAGCAAGGTCTCAAAAAAGCTTTATATACCGGAGCAATGAGAAAATTCTATATATTTTTAAAACAATGTTTCAATTTTTGTGAGGATACCAACTGGTTGGGTTCCCATGGGGGAAAGATTCTATTGGGGAAAGATTCCCACAGGGGTTGCCATGGAAGCCAATAAGGAGAGGTAGGTAGGGGTGAGTGTGTGTGTGTGTGTGTGTGTGTGTGTGTGTCCAAAAATACATGCATGTGAGGGTGTGGGACAGAAACTCTGTGCATGTGAAGAATGGGCATGTGCCTCAACTCAATTTTATAAACTTATTGTAGTCTTTTCCATTCATTTCTAATGACCGGTCGATTTTGACCAGGAACACCACAGGTGTACACAAGTCAAAATAAAACACAAAAGTTATCAAACTGTTTTTTGTATGTTCAGATGCCCTGTGTGGACATGTCATGGAACCTCATGACAATCAGATTAAGTTAACTACATTTTTCAGAGACAAAAATTGCAAAATCATTTAAATTTGACCGTGACACAACAGGAGGGTTAATCTTCTTGCTCAGTAGCCAGTAGTGACGTGATAACATAGCATCCTGTTTAATATTGGTAAATGATAGTATGAATCTCATGGCAGTGAGCTAAAAGTTTTTACCAGTGCTATCACAGGTTATAGTTAGCAAAACACTAAGTTCCATTTGATATCTTCAGGTCGAGATGCAGAAAAACAATCGTAGTATTCTTTAGAAAAGAAAAAACCCAACAGAAAGCCTCAACCCTGTCTTCAGTCAGCAGATTTATAGTGCAAGATGTAGGTTATCTTGGGTGAGATAACGTAGGTGTGAAAATCTATCATTACAATATCATTGATTTTTACAAAAAAACAAAACAAAAAAAAAAAAACAGAAAAAACAGAGGCGAGTTCAAGAACTAAAGGTCAGAGTGCCAACAAACACTGCAACCAATCATAAACTAAAGTTTGAAGTTGTTTCCTTATTTGGAAGAAGGAAGGTATTAATTATTAGTTTGGGTGTCATGACAGTGACGAAAATGAATACATTACAAGAAAGTTATAAAATGCTTGGAGTCTTCTGCTCTTGGCTTCTTCTTGTTCGGGTCATTCTGAAAGGAACAAGTTTCAATTCAATTCCTTGTTTTTGCAAAAACTTGGTAATAAATCTTTTTGCTAGTGTTCAAGTGAAATGTAATTTTTTCAAATGTGAAATGTTTTTGTGGTAATTTAATTTCTCTTTACAATCAATCTAGTAACAACAGTTTTTACAGCAGCAGCATCGTGACTTCTCTTACAGTTAGATGTGAGAATTGCTCTCTCTTTCCACTCATTCACTCTCTCTCTCTGGACTTCATGTGATATTCTTTGGTGGTCTCATCATGTTTATATTTTCTCTTAAAAATCATTGTCCATTACTTTGCAGAATAGCCATGGTGATCTACACAGTAACGACGCACACAGGAAAGCGGCTCTTGGCGGGCACCACTACCCAGATCTTTATCCAACTGCGTGGTACTGAGGCTGAGAGTGAGGAACAGAATCTAAATCGCTTTCAGGGGTTTTGTCAAGGATCGGTAAGTGCAACCAGTTAAACTACCAGTAAGGAGTTTTGATCCAAAAAACATCTGTCAGAATCCTTACATTTGGAATACATTTGAAAAAAATAAATAAATAAAAAAAGTTTTGTGTAGTAATGATAAAAAAATGTGCATTTTTTAATTTATCTTAAAATATATTCCCATATGTCTGTGCAGGTGCGAGGATTTAAGATACATTGCAAGGCGTCCCTGGGAGAGCTCATATCTGTCAAGCTCTACTCTAAGCCGTTTATGGGTCTTCTTTATGACCAGTGGTTCTGTGATAAGATCTTGATCAACACGCCCGAAGGAGACGAGATTTTGTTTCCATGCTACTGCTGGCTTGGCTGTAACGAGAGGCTCGTTTTAAGACCTGCTAAAGGTAGGCGCTCCCATTTCGGGTCATGGCCAAAATTCACATTTACCAGTGTACTTTAAAGCTCAGTGGTGATGTCTTGCAAATGTAATGCGCGCGCACATACAAACGTCACATATTTCACTTGCATGTAAATCCATTTGATTAATTTGAGTAAATGTGTTTTCTTTACCAAGAAAGTGGCAAGATGAAAACCACTATTTTCTGTTTCAAACTTTCACATAGCATCTTTAGGTTATAATAACATTAAAACTTCAAATACAGATTTTGATTTTCAAAGATTTATTATAAAAACTGATTATTTTTTTCCCCAAAATGCAATAAATCCATGACACATTTTTTTCTCCCAAAATGCAATTAAAATGCATTTAATCCACTGAATCAATATAAAGGTTATGTTTAATACTGAAACTGTTGAAAATACACAACAAAGTAAACTGATCCACATATGTGACCCCTAAGGGTCAATTTTTTGAAATTGAGATTTATACATCATCTGAAAGCTGAATAACTAAGCTTTACATTGGTGTATAGTTTATATTTGGTCGAGATACAACTATTTGAAAATCTGGAATCTGAGGCTGCAAAAAAAAAACTTTAAAGGCGATTTTCTCAATATTAAGACCTGAGTGACAAACACAAAAGTAAAGACTCATAACTTAAAAAATATAGCAAGGAAAGTCAAAAGGTAGGTATCATTTGATAGAACACTTTTTACATGTTTAGAAAATATAAGTTACATTACATTTGGACATTCTCATGCTGAGAAACTGCTGATAAAAACAAACAAATATATATTATTAATGTATTCGTTGCTAGGTGGCGCCGGCGGGCGGTCCACTCCGGTTTATAGAGACTACTCAGCACTAAGATGGTTAGATGCATTAAAAAGCCGAGTTTCTAAGCTTTAAAATGATACCTATTTTGTGTTATTCCACATTGTAAAATAAGCATGGACGGTTCCGGGAACATTTGATAACACATTGCATCCCGGAAAAACATATTTTTAGCCAAATGAGTAATATCTCGTGATCGCCACAATGGATTATGTTGTTTTGGGCTCATTTTAATCTGTAAATGATGATGTGTCATGATCTATGATCTGTACAATTTTCATAAAGTTATGAGCAAATCGCCACATGAAATCGACATTTCTTTACAGTTAGCGCCTGTGCGCTGTTTTTGTTGTGAACTCAATTTGTGCAGACTCAAGTCTAATGATCATTAGATGGTGAAAATAACGTAACAGGAGCATGTTGGGGGCATGATCTGAATGTGTAAAGTCTGATTTTGTATGCAAAAAGAATTATTGTGCTATCTACCTACTTGGTTTCCGTTATTGGCTATTAAAGCGAGACACGCAAACGGGAGTCCTTAGCAACGCATTACTTACAAAAATACATTTCTGATATATTTACGGTAGAAAATATCTTCTTGGAACATGATCTTTACTTAATATCCTAATGATTTTTGGCATAAAAGAAAAATCGATCATTTTGACCCATAGGCTACAATGTATTGTTGGCTTTTGCTACAAATACCCATGCGACTTACGACTGGTTTTGTCATTACCGTTTAAAGAGTATCTGGCACCACTGCACGGTTAAAATAAAAACATTTGCCGAGTACATTGGAATTGACTGAAACTACTCAGGGGCGTCGCTAAACTGCAAACATTCAAATAGCAATCATGTTAGGTTTTTTGTTTTTTTTCTATCAGATGTTTAGAATCAAAACTAGCAAATGGCAGATTTGAGAATTAATCATTTTTGGTCAAACGGCTTTTAAAAACTGTCCATGATTCAGTTTTGTGAACCGTGACAGAAGTTTGATGCTGTCGTGGAACAAGCAACAGCTTGACCGAGTGCCTCATCTTCTTAATGTCTTCATGTAAATGATAAGATTTCGATGGCTTGCGTTTCTTCCCCACTGCAAAAACCACCACAGGTTCATCAGTGCCGTCAAAATGATTAATTTTTCTGTTTTTGTTGATCACAAAGTAGATAAGGAAAACTATGATGCCGGCTGTATTCAGAACGCTGCCATTACTGTTTACAGTGCGTGGAATGGTGCGCTGTGATTGGTTGAGCAGATGCATCGCATTCTGCAGAGAAAGGAGACTGGCGTTTGTCGCAGTTTAGAAAAATAGGGAGAAAACATGACAGAATAACATGGCAGATATCGCCATGTATTTTGTGATAGGTGCATCAGCCAAGCATGCCTAGCTATGTAAGCTATGCGCACACACACACATACATAAAACCAGGCCCAGCACCATGAGGGGGCAAAAGGGGCCATTCCCCCCTCAGTTTCAATTACTTATTTGAGATTTCAGAATTTTCTATAGATATATAAAAAAAGTAATTGATAGTTTGTTAAATGAAAATTCTATACACTGATATGGAAGCTGCAATAATCCTTTCAATTATAAGACAAAGGGTGTGTTCACACTTGTAATGTTTGGTTCTATTAAAACGAACCCTGGTGCGATTGCTCTGTTAGTGCGGTTCATCTGAACATGTGTAACATTTTATAAGCTCTTCACGAGTTCCCAGCTGGCCAAAATACCATCATATGCAGACGACGCACACACAACGAGCACATTTATCTCAACACACAGCATTGTTTTGGATGTTCAGTAAGTTCCGTCTCAAAATAGGCAATACATCATAAAATCCGACCAATCAGGTTGTGAATGTATCCCTGTGCCTTTAGGTTCGGTATCTTTTGGTTCGGTGATAAAATTGCCAATCTGAACGCTAATCGGACAAGGACTAAATGTTTTTTTTTTCTTTTTTGGTCCGGACCAAATGAGCCAAACTAACCGAACTACAAGTGTGAACGCACCCTAAGTGTTTTATTCATATCACATACATTGTGTATGAAACAAAGTTTACTCTCTTCTCCCAGTTCCCCAAGCCACTTACGTTTATGTATTTCTGGAAAAAATGGATAAATTTAGCCTATGTGATGTACTGTAAATCCGACAGATCCTCTGAATTGCAGTGGAGTTGTGTGTTAAAACAACTAACATGATCGACAAAACGACAAACATTCACTTCCACATATTTGACAATCGGAATATATCATATAATTCATGATATAGTTAACAAGTTTGTGAATATTTTGAACAAAAAAAAAAAAAAAGGAAAAACGAAACAAACGTGATACCTGTCAAGGAATTAATAGCCGTTATAAAATAATGTCGCCTTAAAAAAATAAACTGACACTGGGGGCTCAGCTATAATATAAAGCTCCAAGAATACATACACCAACACACCCCCAACCACCCAAAAAAAAATCACATGCATGACAAGTCATCATCCTATGTTTGTAATAATATATACGAAATACTGTACATTTTTTTTCTAAAATGTTTTTGTTTGCAACATAAACAAAGCATTTAGACTGTGAATTAATGTTTCCATTTCAGCTTCATTTGTGTTCCAGGACACCAACCCAATAGCCCAAAGACAAAGGACAAGGCAGCGAGAAGAGCAACAAAAGTTATTTAGGTTTGTGGGCAGCACACCAATACAAGTCGAGTGTGACAGCAAAGTGTCTGCGTTATATTAAAATAAATTCTGTGAAATTAAATTCCTTCCGGTTGAATATTCTACCACCAGGTGGCGTGTGTATGCTGAGGGCACACCCCAAGTTATCGATTACGACAATACCCTTGCTCTGCCAGCTGAAGTCCAATTCTCTTTCACAAAGGAAACCGAGTTTTACTCCAGTGCTGGAACGCAGTAAGTGACCAAGTCATTTTTAACCCTCCTGTAGTGTTCATCTCTTTGTTACACACTTTTCAGTGTTCATGGGTTTGTTGGACCAAAAATATTGGGTTTTTAGAACAACACAACCATACGAATTTAGGGAAACAACTGAACAGGTGTTGACTCTATTGTTACCTCAATTCTAAGCAATATGGACAATAGGCCTATTCTTGATTAATCTTTGCCATATAGGCTTCCTCTCCCAGATCACAATTATCGGTAGCAGCAGCATTGAGGCTCCTATCTTTGTAGCAGAAAATGAGAGAGAAGACAGATTCTCATGCTTAAGATATACTGTATCACTGTTGCAACTGTGTCTGAGTGTTGATGTAGTTTCACCCACTGCACAGCATCTGTTTTTCATTGGATTAACTGTTTTTTTTTACCACCTATGATTTACATAGCACCACAAGAGAACCTGCTAAGGGTGGACTACTTTCTTTTAAAGTCTGACACCACCTGTAATACACAAGGGGGTTATACACTTAGGGTTAACCCAAACTCTTGGTTAGTTGGACTTTTAGTGCATTGGTGTGCATTTCTGACTTGTTAGCAGTTGTTAGCAAGATCTATCAATTTGCTGAATTTCATTTAAATTTAAGTTTAATTGAAAAACATCTATAGGCATACTGTCACGGACACACCAGGTTCCACTGTCACTCACAACAATCCGTCCCCTGAGTACTGATCACCTGCACCTGTCACCCATCAGTGCACCAATCAAAGCACTTGATTGACATCAAAGCAAATTTAAAAGTGCTGGCTAATGCTAATCGTAAATTCTCTAAGATTATTATTCACATTGGCACTAATGATGTCCGCCAGTCGGAGATCACTAAAATTAACATTAAAGAGGTGTGTGAACTTGCAAGAATGATTTCAGTTGCTGGAGTGATGAGATACTTAGCAGACTGTCCTCACTCATTGGCTGGCTAAGTGGTGTCTGCAGAATAATATAGGGTTCATAGACAATTGGACAGGGAGACCTGACCTGTTGAAGAGAGATGGTATTCATCCCTCCTGCCCTCCAAGTACATTAAGCCCTATCAAACCCTCCACATCAAAATAACTGTGATGCCTGTGGAAACTCTGTTCATGTATACCTGTCCTGATCACTTCATGTATTGTCTCTGATTGGATAGCTATCCGATCGTAAACCAACCGAGAGAGAGGGCTTTTCTTCTCATGTTACAGATGAAACTGGACATAATGAATCTGGTTGTTTAAACCACAAATGCAAATTTTACTCCTCCTAAAATGGTAAAAATGAAACGTTTGAGAGCATGTTATAAAGGCTCCCGGAACCAAGATATGACAGCACTACTGCATGGTCACAGAGGAGAGCATCTCTTCAGCAAGTCAACACTCAAACTGCCACAAATGAAACTGAAAGTTCAGCATCACAACCTGGAGCTCAACACACAGTCTTAATTAAAAGTAGTGACACTAAATGATCTTACCAGTGCTGATGCTGCTCTCTCTCCAATTGCGGTCTTTGATCTTGAAATTTGCTGATGAAAAATAAAATGCAGCTCATATCTTGCTTTCGTTGACGTAAACTCTGTTTTGCATATCTATTTGCATATAACGTGGGAATTGAAGATTAGATTTATATTAATTTTGCAGAGACACATTTATGTTGCCAAGTGTAAATGTAACAGTTTCAACAAAATGGGTATCCGTTTTGTTAAAATGCATGAGGGGGGCTGTGGCACCGTGATTAGCTCAGAAACATAAAAATGGCATCTCATGACAAAAAGGTTGCTGACCCCTGGGCTAGACTGACTGTCTGCTAGCTGTCTCACATCACAGAAGTCAGATAAATCCCAAAACATGGAGACTCTTTTACCTAGATATCATCACATAGAGACTGTGCCTGTACCCCGAATTAGTAAATACAACAACAACAACAAAAAAACCCATTTAAGGGAAAATTTTTGATTGATGGTCAACAAATGAAAACAGATATAACACAGATAAACAAATGATACAGCTCAGGTTGAATATTAGATCCCTTTCTTCAAAAGCACTTATTGTAAATGATATGATCACAGATTATAAACTAGATTTGCTGTGTTTGACAGAAACCTGGCTAAAACCAGATGATTACATTACTTTAAATGAGTCTAGCCCTCAAGGTTACTCTTATAAACACGAGCCTTGTCTGAAAGGCAAAGGAAGGAGGTGTTGCTGTAATTTATAGTAATATCTTCAGTATTACTCTGAGGTCTAGTTTTAAATATAATTATTTTCAAGTGATGGTGCTTTTTTTGTAACAATATCTAGTGTAAGTGATGCTTGACATTTGTGCTGGCTACTGTATACAGGCCACCAGGGCACCATACAGACTTTATCAAAGAATTTGCTGATTTTCTTTCAGAGTTAGTACTAGCTGCAGATAAAGTCCTTGTTATTAGTGGTTTTAATATCCATGTAGATAATAAAAAAGACTCATTGGGATTGGCATTTACAGACATTCTAAACTCTATTGGTGTTAGACAACACGTGTCAGGACCCACTCATTGTCGTAATCATACTTTAGATCTAATATTGTCACATGGAATTGATATTGATGCCATTGAAATTCTGCAGATCTCAGATCATTATCTAGTCTCGTGTATACTACATTTAGTCATGGCTGCAAAACTGACTCCCTGTTACAAATATGGTAGAACTTTCACTTCTACCACTAAAGATTGCTTTATAAATAATCTTCCAGCTTAGAAAAACTCGATGTTGCAACAGAAACTATTGACTCTCTCTTTTCCAGCACTTTAGACACAGTTGCTCCTTTGCGCTTCAAGAAGATTAAAGAAAAAAATCCAATGCCATGGTACAATGAGCACACTCGAGCCCTTAAGAGAGCAGCCAGAAAAATGCAGCTGGAAGAAAAGAAAACTAGAGGGCTCAATATTGTATTCAGAAATGCCTTAAAACTGTTAGATCTGTTTATTTTTTGACTCTCTTAAAAACACAACCCTAGGCATTTATTTAATACAGTGGCTAAATTAAACAGCACAACAGTAATGACTTAATGAACTTCTTTTCTTGCAAGATTGATAATATTAGAGAGAAAATTATAACCATGCAACCGTATAATACAGCATCGCATCAGACAGTGCATTGTAGTGTCAGTGCAATGAGCAAAGGTCTGGATTATCCTCTTTCATCCGAGTCACTGCACCTTTTTACTTTTCCTATCATAAAGGGTGCTCCATCAGTAGTGATGGACACAACATGTTTAAGGCTGATCTCTCTTTGCGTTAACATCTCTTTTATGGCCATGTAAATGTCTTCTCCTCTGCTGTGTGTTGTCAGTGCTGTGACATCTAAGATGTCCTCAATTAAATCTTTCTTCTCTGCATGGTAAAATCTGATGTACACCACAAGCCACATCACATTTGGCACATCAACTGCCAAAGCTATGCAAGGTGCAGTCTGAATAGCAGCATCAAGTTGTGACTGCACATCCTGTGTTAACATTCAGATCTTGCAGCAGAAATGGGGATTTGTTTAATTTTTTTCCCTCAGTTCATGTCTTTCTTTTCCATCTAAAAATGTTTCACATGCAGCTGTAAAGGGCATGTTATGCTTTCCTAAAATCCACTGTATTTTCACACTCATATGCTCGTTGTTGGGCAGTGAATGAGTGAGAGAGGACCCGTGTGGATCGCTCATACTGGGCTTTTAGTTCATTTATTTTCCGCACCCTTACCTCGGACTGCTGAGGGTAAGTTTCTTCAAAGTCTCTATGGTTAGTTTTGTAATGGTGTTTAATGTTCCCACTTTTGACAACCGCAACAGACTCCGAGCAAATGAGGCACACAGGCCTCGTACATCTTAATGCAGGAAGAATAAATGCGTATTTTTCCACCCATTCATCTCAGAAAACTCGGTTTTCAGCGTCAACTTTCCTAATTTTTGAGAAAGGCATTGTTTTTCAGTCATCAAAAGTTTTATCGGTGCGCACCGCTCTCTGCTATCTTCACTCCACGTCTGTCTGTGACTCTGTGTGCCACTCTCTCCTCTCTTCACTGCATGCACTGCACGTCTAAATGTAGCAACAGTGAGCATAGTAACTGTAGTAGAAACTTGAGGTGATGTTGGGCCCAAACAGCGCTACTGAGCTGATCTTGATGTGCCTGATATAAATTTGATTTTATTAGAAAATAGCGTTTGGCATTTATTTATTTCATTATGTCAAAAGGCTTTGCGGTCCGGATTCGGACATTAATGACTTGAGACATTTCTACCTGATTTGAAATCAAAAAAGATCAAACTAAAGCAACTTTAGTTAGCCTGGACGCAGAGAAGGCATTTGATTGTGTGAACTGGGTATATTTATTTCAGGTTCTATCAAGGTTTGGTTTTTCAGAAAATTCCAATCCCTCTATTTCAGACCAGAAGCTAGGAAAAAAATTAATTAGAAAGGGGAACTCGACAGGGATGCCCTCTTTCTCCCTTATTATTTGCATTTTATATTGAGCCTCTGGCCCAGGCAATAAGGGAAAACAATACAATTGGATGGATTACTGTTAATAAAGTAGAACATAAAATGGCATTATATGATGATGATGTGTTAATTTATCTTTCTAATCCAGACATATCACTTAAGATATTTGATTTTCTTGAAGAGTATGGATGGTGCTCAGCATATAAATTAAATATAACTCAAATGTTGTCATTTGGTTTTAAATCCAATAAAATAACTTAAAATTAAACATTAATTGGAATCAAAATTAAGTATCTGGGTGTATGGTTACCACAAGACTTAACAAAGTTATATAAGAAGAACTATAATATAATCAATGGAAAAATTAAATAAGATTTTAAGCATTGGTCTTCTCTACCACACCTGGATTTTAGATCAATAATTGAAAGTATAAAAATTAATGTATTCCAGAAACTGTTATACCTCTTCTAATCACTTCCTGTGGAAATATCACCTAAACAGTTTGTGATAAATGGGATAAACAAATCTCTAGATTCATTTGGAATGGAAGCAAACCAAGAATTAGATATAAAACATTGCAATTGGATAAAAGTAAGGGTGGCATGTCACTCCCTAATTTGAAAGATTATTATTATGCCGCTCAGCTGAGACCATTGTGATTTAGAGATTTAGACTGAGAATTTGTGATTTAGAGGTGGAGACAAAGTGGAAGGAAATAGAAAGCGAGTTTCAAGGGATACCAGTTCAAGCTCTGAATCTCATTTTCAAAAGCCAAATCCCAATATGTTAATCCAATAACACAATTTACTTAAAAAATTTGGTTTACTATGGTAAAGGAACTTCACTTGGAAAAACAAATCCAGATTTTGAATTGGGTAGCGTACAATCCAGATTTTAAACCAGGGACAATGGATCATAGGTTTACGCAATGGATTTATTTAGGAATTTCTGCACTCTGTACAATAATAAACAATGGTTATATGGAGAGCTTTCAGACTTTAAAAGACAAGTTTGGTCTTGCAAAGCAAGATCTATTTAGATATCTACAGGTTCATCAATATTATTTGAAAGAAATAAAGGACAATGCTGAGATTAATCATAAGAAAGGCATGAGTAAGACTGTATCCAAATTATATAATAGGATAAATAATTCAAGGAATTATTTAATAGAATATATAAGATTAAAATGGGAAAAAGAGGTTGGCATTTCCTCATTACCTGATCAATGAAATAAAATACGTACTATCCGACATACCTCAACAAGCTCAAGAATATGGCGTAAGTTTTGTTGGAAAAATCTGACTCGATTTTTTTTTAATCACACCCATGTTGGAGGAACTGTGGGGTAGAAAAAGCCAATCATACACATATTTTTTTGGCAAAATGGTCCAAAGGTGAATGGTTTTTGGGAAATTGTATGGTCTACTATTAATAGTGTTTTCACTCTTTGTAATACTTTTTTGTTTTTTTTTGTTTGTTTTTTAATGTGAGGTGTTCTTCTGTTCTCAACAAAAAAAGCAATAAAAAAAACATGATCCATGTATATTCAGTGTATTTTTTATGGAAGTAGATGGCATTCACAAAATAGCTTTGTCTTATAAAATACTATTATATTAGATATTAAATTATTACTGTAACTACAAAGATGATGTTACCAACTACAGCTAGGATGGATCATAGGTAGTATATCAAGGTTAGTTCCACTATTAATGTTTGCACTGTCTCCCTATGTATTCTGTGTGTGTAGGTTAGCTGCTCTGAAGCTAACTGGATTGGCTGACAGCAGAAGATCGTGGGAATGCATCAGCCAACTGAACGGAATCCTTTGTGCAAACAGAAACAAAACCCTTGGTATTCATCTTGAAAGAATGAAATGTTCAAAATGACTGTATTACAAATAAAGTACTGTCTGTACTGCAGCATGTTCTGATATATCATGCTTTGCAGAATACATTCAGGAGCACTGGGATGAGGACGAGTTCTTTGGCTACCAGTTTCTGAATGGCCTCAACCCCATGATGATCCAGAGCTGCTCAAAGCTGCCTGAGAATTTCCCCGTCACAGACGACATGGTCAAAGACTCCCTAAGAGGGAGCAGCTTGGAGCAGGAGATGAAGGTACGTTTTTTGCTACTGGCAATGATTTGGAATGAATTTCCTGTGTTTCTTAATTATTTTTGTGATCTACCCCCCACACTCAGAAAGGGAACATCTTCCTGTCTGACTACAAGATGTTGGATGAGCTGGTGGGAAATGTAGTCAGTGGCAGGCAGCAGTATCTCACGGCTCCACTGGTCCTGCTGTACTGCGACCCTCATGGCATGATGCTGCCCATCGCCATTCAGGTGTGTATCTTGCATCTGAAGTGCAGCAATCTACGCAAGTTTATTTTTTTTAAAGTGTCAATGTCTTCATGGAGTACCTTGGAAATCCTTTTTCTTGAAAGAGAGAAAAATCATAACCCAGATTCCCTCAGAAATCGTTTGCACCATTTTCATGCATGTTCAAATTTAATCTGCATAGTTAAGGCAAAAACCCAGCAAAGAGAATCCCATCTTCCTCCCAACGGATTCGAAGGCCGACTGGAAACTGGCCAAGATCTTCGTCCGAAATGCAGAGTTTGGCGTTCACGAGGTTGACTTTCACCTGCTGAGAACTCACCTGCTGGCAGAGGTGTTCACAGTGGCGACGTTGCGCAATCTTCCCTCTCCACACCCTCTCTACAAGGTATTGAAACTGTCGCACATGAGTTGGTTTGAGGTGTGAACGGTGAGGGCTTTTAGCAAAACAGGGGCATATTCCAGATATGCGGCATCCACACAGAGAGAAAGAGAGAGAGAATGATAACGAGTTAAATAATGTTACTTCTATACTATATGACGGCAGGGGAGTTTTTCAGTTGTAGTCTGTGGTCGCAGCTGTCTATTTTACCTCAGAGATGTTGCTCCCCTTCAGTATTTGCCTTTTGGAGAGCGGGTCTGACTCATCTATAGCCTGGGGACACAGACTACACAGAACATTAGGTACACGAGGGGTCACTAATGTCTTACTCAAACCCATTCACCACTCTGTAATATTTCTCAAAAAATGGAATCATTCTGTAAAATTCATGTAAAAATAACTTGAAGGAATGGAATGTAGGGAGTCGCCTACAAAAGAAGGCTTGGAGGTACAGGTACACACACACACACACACACACACACACATGCAATAACGCAAGCACTAACATACAAGAAATTAAAATTCATAATTCATTCATATATTTTTATCTTGAAAGAATGTGGTGAATGAAGATCTCTTACTTACTTTTCCTTCTGTAGCTCCTCTTTCCCCATATCCGATACACGCTCCAGATCAACATCATGGCCCGGAATCAGCTGATATCCAAGAATGGGGCCATTACCATGGTATGCATATGGCACAGTTAGAGAGGTTCAATTTTTAATTAAAATCCAATACACTTTTTTTTTTTTTTTCCCCTCATGATCCTATGTACCTGCAAACATGTCTTGTAAGGTTGGTTATAAAAAAAAAAAAAAAAAATGTAATGACTGACTTCCTAAAATGATCGTTTTATTAAAATTTTGGGTAAATTATTATGGATTTTGTGGTGCCTTTGTTTACAGCCTTCAACCTAACTTTATGTCATGTGTCTTCTCTCCATTAATGATATTACTCCTAGTATGCAGGAATAGGTGGAGAGTCATTGGTAAAGTTGCTGAAGCGTGCTACTGCCTCCCTGACCTACAGCGCCCTCTGCCTTCCCGATAACATCTCTGAGAGAGGCCTGGAGAATGTACCCCACTACTACTACAGAGATGATGGGAAGAAACTGTGGAACATCATCAACAAGTATGATTACCAGTGGAGTTTAGTCTAGTGTTTTTTTAATAGGCTTTATGCTTTCTACTCTCTAACTATGTGTGAGTTACATAATACATCTCGTTTTTAGGGCTGATGCACTTTCTGATTCATATTTCAACAAAATATATATTGTCAGGTATACAGGTTTATGGATTTAATAGTCAGTAAGCACATGCTCTACATGTCCTGTGTTGCAGGTCACTTTGAATAAATTCCTGCTTAATAAATAGTGCAAAGCAAATCTACAAAAAGTCAAGCTGTAAATATGTAAACCTGTAAAACATCTGATTGTGAGGTTGCTTACAGGTTTGTTGCGGCTTTCTTGTCACACTACTATCAATGTGATGCACATGTGCAGAAGGACACAGAGCTGCAGCGCTGGATCAGTGAGATATTCACCAATGGCTTCCTGGGAAGAGATGGCTCAGGTCTGTTACCAGTACATTATCAGGGCTGTTGCAGTTGAAGATGCAGCAAGTGTGATTTCCAGTGGAATAAAAATGTGTCTAGACAAGGGGTGGCGAACTTTTTCAGCATGATGAGCCAAAAAAAAAAAAAAAAACTTCACTGCGAAGAGCCACACAACAGATGTGTCTCACAATGACTTATTACTATTACAATTTACTACTTATTACAATTAGTAATTACATAACACACAATAGTTTTCATGGATTTGAATGTTTGTATCAGCCTACCTCTTTGGGACACCTGGCACTCCTTGGTTTCCACAATCTTTGTTAAGTCTGGCTTGTATTCAGTTGTGGCTACTCGTAGTAACTCTTTCACATGTGTGTCAGTCAGGACAGAGCGATGGTTTGATTTCACTTGTTTCAGTGTTGAAAAAAGTAATTCACAAATGTATGTTGACCCAAACATTGACAATATTTTGAGTGCAGCCTGTTTGACACTGGGATATCTCTCAATTGGCACAATCTTCCAAAACTCCATGGTTCCTTCCTTCAGAACACTTTTAAGCCTGTCATCCTCAGAAAGTTCAATCATTTCAAGTTGAGATGCTGCTTCATCTTCCACAAAAGGGGCTTTAAACAGTCTGATTCAGCAGTGAATGGGTTAATGAGAAATGCAATCTGTGGTCTTTTCTGGCGTAGGCTGGAGAATCTGTCCTCAAAACTCTGTTCAAGATTTTCAAGCAGTGTTGCATACCGTGCAGTACTCCCATTTACAATCTCTGCTGCTTGTCCACTTGCCTTCAACAAGGATGGAAAATGTATCAACTCTCTCTTTTGTAGATGCATCTTGAACAGCTTGAGTTTGTTGATAAATGTGAAAACACTCTGCGCCAGGTCAGGCACCATCTTTAACTTCCCTTGCAGATCCACATTCAGGCCATTCAGATAATGCAGTATGTCGACCAAAAAAGCCAAATCTGAAATCCACTGGGGATCACATAGCTCAGGATAGTCCTTATGTTTCTCTGCGAGAAAGAGCTTCACTGGATTTAAAAATGGAAGATCTTCATCAAGCTCAGCAATGAGATTTTTAAACTGCCTGTGATTGAGAGCATGTATGCGTATAAAATTGACAATTTCCAGCACAGGTTTCATGATGTGATCCAAGTTCAGCTTTTTAGACACTAAGTGCTCTTGGTGAATGATACAGTGAAATGTCCAAAATTCAGGAAAACAGTCATCAGCTTTACACAACCCTACAAGGCCTTTCCCAGACCCCAACATGGCTGGAGCTCCGTCAGTGGCTATTGCTGATAGTTTTGATAACTGCAGATCTGCTTTCTCAACAACAGCCATCACTGTCTCTTTCAAGTCGTGCACGGGTTCTGTCTTTCAGTGGCACAATGTCAAGCAGCTCTTCCTTAATTGTGCAGTCTTCTGACACAAATCATACAAATATTGCCAACTGTGGCTTATCTTGAATATCGCAAGACTCCTCCAAAGCAATGCTGAAGTACCGGCACTTCTGAAGATCTGAATATAAATGTGTTTCAACCGAGTTGTTAATGTCCGATATTCTCTCTTCAACGGTGTGCCGTGACAGCTGAAGGTCCTTTAATGAATGTTTCAAGTGTTCATTTTCGGGACAAAGAATAGCAACAACATCACTGAGGCACTTTTTAACAAACTCCCCCTCAAGGTATGTTTTTTTTTGCACAAGCAATTTTCCATGCTAGCTGATATGACACTAATGTCACTGTCTCTGAATGCTTGGTAAATTTCCGAAAAAGCTGACTTTGCTTCTCTGACTGACGTTTCAAAGTGTTTACCTTGTGCTTGTGAAGTTCACTGCCTTTGGGAAATTCCCGGGCCACCGTAGGATGGAGTGATGTGAAATGGCGCTCAAGATTTGAAGCTTTAAAATGCGACAACGTAGTCTGGCATATCAAGCAGAATGGTCTTCCATTTCGTCCAACAAAAAAATATAAATCCTCCCATTCAGATAGAAATGTTCTGTGCTCATCTTCATACCTGCACTTAGCTGTTCGCTTTTTTGATTCTGCTATGATGATTCCTACTAACGTAACGTTTCTTCACGTCAATCAGGCAGCGTAAGCAGCTTCTGTCAGTCAATAGGCTAGACATGTTAAATTGCGCGAGAAGTTCTGTTAAAAATAAGTTAAAAAAATATATATATTTTAAAACATTAAATTAATTTAATTGTGATTGTAAACACAGAACATGTGGAGACTGAAGAGCCGCACACGGCTCGTGAGTTGGCCCGCCACCCCTGGTCTAGACCAAAGAGTTTGCATTTCCAAAGGAATTGTTGCCATATCAGGAATTTAATCCAACAAAGGTTTCCTCTTTTTTTTTATTTTTTTTTTTTTTTATTCAGCTCAGTATTTGCACTGCATAGGATGGACATATTTGCTTTGAGGCACAACCTCTTTTGTAAACCCCCACTGTAATTCACTGTTTTATGGAAAAGAACTGAACCAGGCCAATGGCCAAAGGTAGTTTATAGTTCATAGCTCCACTCTCCATAAACTATATGGAGAGTCTCTATCTCGTGTGTATGTGGACTGAGTGTGTGTGTGTGTGTGTGTGTGTGTGTGCGCCCCACATCACACATCCACTCATATCATGAATGAATGAGCCAGGAGAAGAACCGGGCGTAAGGCAACACTTTTGTGTGTATATGTGCTTGTTTTCATGATTTATGAGGACACAAATTTGTATAATGACATGGGTATTACACTGATATTATGACATAAACATGTTTTATGAGGACATTTCATGAGTCCTCATATTTAAAATAGCTTTAAAAACATACTAAACAGTTTTCTGTGATGGGTAGGTTTAGGGATGGGGTGGTGTAGGGGGATAGAATATACAGTTTGTACAGTATAAAAACCATTACGTCTATGGAATGTCCTCACTTTGATAGCAAAATAAACCAATGTGTGTGTGTAAAACATCCTAAAGGGAGTTCCTCACAGAAGCAGCCTTTCATTCTTCTTCCCAGGAATACCATCATCTTTTCAGACCGTGACAGAGGTCGTCAAGTTTGTCACCATGGTGATCTTCACTGCATCAGCCCAACATTCTGCTGTAAACAATGGACAGGTCAGTTAGTACAAGTCAATTCACTTCCAGTCACACAGAGCCATTAAAGCTGCAATCTGTGATCCTAATCCCATACGTTTTTTCTCAAACCCTCTGTTGTCCTGGCTCTGTGAATGAGAAACAAACATAACCAGAAACAACCCCAGCCAATCAAGCTTCGGGAGCATGGAGAGGAGTTTCATTTGATTGGCTGTTGAGTTTAAATATCAACAACCTTTCAGGAAACCGAATTACAGACTCTGCTTTTAAGCGTTGTCTGTTATTAACATCACCTCAAGATGCTTTAACCCCCTAGAGCAAGTAGCCCATGACAACAAGAAAAACCTTTATATATCCACTTTCCAAGGCCCAAGTGATGTTAATTATGTGCTCTTATTATTCTTTGTGAATATTTGGCTTACATGTTAAATTTTTCACCAATTCTTTCCCCCCAGTTTGACTTTGGCGGCTGGATGCCTAACTACCCCACTGCCCTCAGAAAGCCCCCTCCCAAGGAGAAAGGCCAGACCACTGAGGACACGATCCTGGAGACCCTGCCTGATGTGAGCACGACGGTGAATGGGATGGCTGTCCTGAAACTGTTGAGCAAGGATTCTACAGACCATGTGAGTTTGTACATCATCAGGGCAGAGGTTAAAAGACTGCCATTCAATTTTTGCTGTGAAAAAGAGAAATATCTAAATGCCGTTCTTGTGTATGTCATCATATTACTCTATATGACGATGGCTTACTTACACTGCTTTCATTTCTCTGGTTTGCATTACCTGTTACATTTCAAAGGGCATCCAGCAAACTGTAAGTATAGTGTTGCTGTGGGCTCTTACAGAATATTAGAGTGCTGTCATGCGTAGTGTGTTAAACATTGTTATAATTATAAACATGTTTATTATCAACATGTTATTTATGATTACAATCTTGATACCCTTTCTGTAGTACCCTCTGGGACATTTCCCAGAAAATCTGCATGATGAAGACGTCCCCTGCAAGCTCATTGAAGAGTTTCAAAAGGATCTGAGGGAGTTGTCAGATCTCATCGAGGAGCGGAACAAGAAGTTGGAGCTTCCCTACACCTATCTGAACCCCAAAAATATGGACAACAGTGTAGCCATTTGAAAGGAGACAGTAGTCCTTCTTAATACATTTGTCTTTCTATTAATAGCTTTGTCAATAAAAAAAAGACCAAAGCAAAAATAACTCAAAGTGAGATCATGGATATTGCCTTTTCAGGGAAAATAATATGCGTGGTGATTTTTTGAGTAACCCCAGAGTGCAGTCTGGACGATGGGGCGGGGTGACACATTGGGGCGGAGTGACACGTGTCGCCCCGCCTAGACCCAATTTCATTGGTTTATAATACAGCAGAGCATATTGGCGTAGGCGCTTGGGGCATGAGCATTCCTTTATGTACGACTTTATGAATGATCTACGCTGTTTGACTGTACTATTTAAATATTAAGTGCTAACCATGGCGATTTCAGTTACAATCAATTGGCTAATGTTTTGATAAAATTAAGATGTTAGATGAAGTTACTGTAGGCTGTAAGCACCGCTTGGTACGGCATCTCCAGGTTCTTCAGGCAGAAAAATCGCTGTGTAATAGGCTGCTAAATCTCGAATTCTTTCGTGGTCACCATGATATATAGAGCCAGGACAACATCAAGTGAAGTCAAATTTATTTATATAACGTTCAATACACATCGTTTCAAAGCAGCTTTACAAAAAGTTATTGTCAATAAGCTTTAATACTGAGCAGTTTTAGGGCTGGGTGATATCACGAGATATGTTGCTGATGATACACTGATTTAGCTATATTGTATTTATTATTTTATCCAACAGAAGTCAGTGCCACTTTTAGGACTGCATGAAATTATGGTATTGCAAAGGAGAGATATTTTCTATAGGACAATATATTTTCTAGACTATATTTTTTGCATGTCATGCAGGGCCCTGTATTTTTACATCATTTAGGCTTCATATTTATATTAGGATCTGTGGATAAGCACAAACTCGGGATTTTTTATACAAATGCTGATAATTCACTGTATTTCAGTAAAACATTGCATAAATCCAAAAGTGTGTTTGATTTTACATTGTAAAGCAAAACCACGGGGTAACAAATCAGACAATAATAGGCTACCAACAGCCCACACGCCCTGGCCATATTTTATTGGATATATGTTCTTATAACTGTTCTATATAAATAGTGACATAAATCAGTACAATCCTGCAATATTAAACATTGCATAAAAAATGTATAATTCTTTTTCAAAATCAAACAACTTTTCACATGGTTGCTATAAACTGTCATATATTACAAACTAGTGTGATAAAACTAAAACAGTCCTATCTTGGTTGCTTGTGCCTTTGTGTTACAGTGCAAAACACAGTATGATGCAATTAGTTTTTGTTTATTCCAAAAACAACGACTTGCTCAGTTTAGAAACCAGCAAACAAGAAGGGGTCCACTCCAGACAGGGTACAATTCCAAGTGCACTTATAGCATATGAATTATCTAGACATTTACATGATTTTTATTTAAACATAAAACGTCTTAAAACCGTTGCAAGAATATCACAGATATCATGAGCTGATGTCAAATACATGGTGTTCCATTGTTACAATCTACCTAGTCTTGCGTAACCAGAGCTTCAGACTGATGGCAGAAGGTCTGGACTCTATCGCAGCTTTCATTGGCCAAAAGACTGCCCAAAAGGACGTTTGACTGACATGTAACGCAACCAATCACAGTTTGTTTTGTTCCGCATCATGTTTAGGGGCTTGAAAATTAAAGTCGATATCCCAATAACAGACCGGCGTGCATCTAAAAAAATATTCATTCAGGAAAGTTGTGCAACAATGGAAAACTATTTTTGAAAATCCAATGTTTAGTTGATCCTGGTAAGCACTCAGTCTCACAGTTGTAAACACAATGGTGTTCTTCTTCCATGAGGGAGTTTTGCCTCACGGCATTTGTTTCCAGGCAGACCGTTAAAGAACGCAACTCGCACATCTCGCGGACATCCTGTAGAATTCAACCAACCAGATGACGACTTCGAAACTCCCGAAGTGTTTCCAGATAAGTATACCATATGCATCAGACGTTCAGCCAACGGTCCGTGGGCATGACGTCTGAGGCTGAGACTACAACCTACCGCATTAGCGGGGTAGGTTGTAACAATTACACAAAATAAGCAAAATTAGAGGCCCCACCACGTGATGTACTTCAATGAAATAAAAGAACAACGCAGAATAATATCTCTCTCTCTCTCTGTTACTGACCATAACTCAAATCCACGTTTTGTTTGACTCGGGGATGTGTATGTGTAAAGTAGTCCACTACAACAAACCTCTTTAACAATATGTATGCTTAATGAACACTCTACTACAATATACAATTGGTAGTCAACCAGAATAATACTTTTACCACCACCTTTCCACGCGGTGCCAACATTATGGATGTGTATTTGCTGCTTTTTACCACTAAGTGGTGCTATAATCACAGACTATGAAAAGTTAGAAAGTGAATGTGTCAGTTCATTCTCTTAAATATTAATCAGCCGCGGCTCATTGAGAGCTGTGGTAGGAGATTAAACGAATTCATAATCACAGTACTGAAATAACAGTACAAATTTAGTACTGAAAATAAATGTAGTTGTTTATTATTTGCATCCAATTTAAGCAAAGTAAATGTTAACTCTGTGAGCCCAGTTTTTTATATAAGCCTATAATTAGAAAGGCTATCCATAATAGGTTATGTCTTCTGTAGCGTCTGTGGTGGATTAAAATTATCAATACAACTATAAATTAAAGAAAGCTTTTAACGTTTGACCTCCTTCGGATAACTCATAGACCATGGCTCCGGCAGGTCTGGATGAAATGACCCTGTTGGCATCTTTGTTACCTCCAGTGAGGAGAAGCAGGAGGCTTTCTCAGCAGCCAAGACGCTGTGAAAACCCAATACACATCACACACACACATTTGGAGACTGTATGTACATTTAGCCTCAAAATATGACTATACCAAAGTGTACCCGTTGCTGTATTCAAGTGAACGTGCATGTATCCCTAGTATATAAGATTAGTTATGATTGTAGCGGTGTTAGTTGTACTCTAAACGGTATATTCTAGTATAAACTGTATCTCACTTTTATGTCTTTGACATCTGACAAGTTTGGTCTCATTGTAAAGCTGTCACGAACCTGGCCTCTGTGGCTCCCTCCGATCACCACCAGAGGGCTCCCTCACCCGAGTATTAACCCCCATGGACTACATTTCCCATGACCCCGTGCCTGGACTGATTACGCACACACCTGATTCCCAATACCCGGACTATTTAAGCAGACGCACACATTCACCCTTTGCGAAGTCTTGTTTTGCCCCGGCTGACATTTCTGAGCGTTTTTCCCTGTTTTTGCTATTCTGTGTATGACCTTGGACTGCCTTGAACGTTGTGATTGTTTACTGCCTGCCTTGTGATTCCCCTGACTGTTACTGGATTTCTCTGCCACGCCTGCCGCCTGCCCTGACCATTTGCCCTCCCTGGTTTCTGTTTACGTTTTGCCTTGGACATTGTTTTTGCTGGTGCTTGACCCTTGCCTGTACGACTACAATTATCTCTAATAAAGCTGCACATGGATCCCACTGAGTCTGCCGCCTCGTTACAGAAGACTTCGCCCAACCAAGATCCAGCGGCTATCTATCGCCTGACAACAGAAGTCTCCACCCAAGCCAGCGTTCTAGCTGTCCACCAACAGCAGCTTACCCGTCTCACCGCTGTAACTGAGGAGCTGGTTAAGACACTGCAGAGCATGCGACTCACTCCTGCTGATGTAAGTCCGCCATTAACCACGCCGCCCGCGGCAGCGGCATCACCATTACCATCTTTCACCACAGCTAACCCGCGTCTAGCTTTTCCCGAGAAATATGACGGCTCGCCGGCAAGATGCAAGGGGTTTCTGTTACAGTGCTCATTGTTTCTATCCCAGCAACCCGCTCTGTATACTAATGACGAGAGTCGCATCGCCTTCGTGTGCTCCCTGCTGACGGGCAAGGCATTAGAATGGGCAACTACTGTGTGGATTAACGGGCATCCGACCTTCACCTCACTTGACGAATTCCTGCAACGTTTCCGGGAGATCTTTGAGCACGTTGAGGGGGGAAAGGAGGCTGGTGAGTTACTGCTGGCGCTGCGCCAAGGGAAGCAAACGGCGGCAGAGTACGCCCTCACTTTCCGCACACTGGCTGCACAGACTTCTTGGGTGGATGATACGTTAAAGTTACTGTTCCGCAAGGGTTTGAACTCGGATCTTCAATCTGAATTCAAGTTTTTCAAGTCAAAAAACACATAAATTAAAAACCCACTGTTGTTGTGATATGAGCAGCTTCCCCAAACATCCTACAGGCTCTGCGTTGAATAGATAGCAGGTGGGAGAGTGTTGGGTAAGGGAATCTTCCTCCCAGCTTTGACCTATTTGACACAGACCCCGTAAGCCATTTGTGTACAAAAAATGAGTAAATTCAAGATTTTCAAATCATAAAATTCAAAAATGAAAAACCCACTGTCACTGTGATATGAGCAGCATCCCCAAACGTCCTAGGGGGTCTGCGTTGAATAGATAGCAGGTGGGAGAGAGTTGGGTAAGGGAATCTTCCTCCCAGCTGCAACCTATTTGACACAGACCCCGTAAGCCATTTGTGTACAAAAAATGAGTCAATTCAAGTTTTTCAAGTCAAAAAACGCATAAATGAAAAACCCACTGTTGTTGTGATGCGAGCAGCATCCCCAAACGTCCTAGGGGGTCCGCGTCGAATAGGTAGCAGGTGGGAGAGTGTTAGGTAAGGGAATCTTCCTCCCAGCTGCAAACTATTTGACAGGGACCCCGTAAGCCATCAGTGAACAAATCAGTTGGGGCTCTCAGTTCAGCATAACTCCTCAGCTGTAACTCCTGTGGAATTCTGGATGGTCTCTATAGAAATGCTAACGACCAAGGTTAATGGGCCGTCCACTCGCAGAGACAGCAGCAGCTCCAGAGCCCTCTGACCTTTCAAAGAAAATCTCCAACCCTTTGTTTTTCCAATGTAAGTAGTCTTTCTTTGGACAGTTGTTGTGATTCTTGTGGAGAAATGTAAAAAAAAAAAAAAAATCTGAGGCATCACCTGAGGTCTGTGCACGGCATCTTGAACCTCCAGGAACGTCAGATCTTGCTGAAGTTGGCCAGAGGTAGGGTGAAGCTGAGGAACCTGAGCTGTCCTGTGTGTTCCAAGGAATTTGCCTACATTGAAAAACACCTGGACAGGGGACACCCAGATCTAACAGTAAGTATCACAAAAGCTGGTTCATGAATTCTAATAGTTGTTGGTTGGATTTCCTCTAACATACCATTAATGGTAATATTATGACAAACTGTCCCCTGTTGTTTTTCCTTTTCTTTTAGGCTTCAGAGGTCGCTCGACACATCAGAGACCTCCTGTGGAAGGTGACGCAGGAGGAACTGATGAGTCTGAGGGCAACAAACCCCCCGATTCCGATGGTGAGCACTTTTGACATCACCTCAGACTTGGTGGAGGCAGAAGCGACCGCTCCCCAACAACAACTTCAGCCTGAAGAGGACTTTTTTCAAGTGCTGGGTAAGCGATGTCAGGGTGCAATATTATTGGTGTAACGTGACTGTATTTTAAAGAATGGAAACTCAAACTATGATGTTTATTGCAGATGAGATCCTAGACCTTCCAGAAGCATCCGAGCCAGACACGGAAGGCCTGCAGGACGGGGCTATTGTGATGCAAGGTAAGTGTTAATGGCTGGACACATTAGTGATTAGTCTCTATGGAATTAGCTAAATGGGTTGTTAACAGACAATGTGTTGTTTTTACAGAGCCAGAAAGTGGCCAGCATTCAGACCTGGTCATGCTGAACCTTTAAGATCTCCTGGACCTGGACCTGGAGTGAACGATCAACATAAAAGCACCTATTTATTTTTTTAATTATGTGTGAGCTTTAAAAATTTTTTAACATTTACATTTTTTTATCTCTGTGTGTTGTTATTTATAAAGGATTATTTATATGTGAGTTACTACTGACCCAATGTCATAAAAATAAAATTTTTTTAAACACACAAATTTGTCTCTTTCTGTGTGGTAAAAATTGAAATTGCTGTCAGATGAACAAAAACGCAGCATCCCCAAACGTCCTACGGGGTCTGTGTCGAATAGATAGCAGGTGGGAGAGTGTTGGGTAAGGGAATCTTCCTCCCAGCTTTGACCTATTTGACACAGACCCCGTAAGCCATTTGTGTACAAAAAAATAGTAAATTCAAGATTTTCAAATCATAAAATCCAAAAATGAAAAACCCACTGTCGCTGTGATGCGAGCAGCATCCCCAAACGTCCTACAGGCTCTGCGTCGAATAGATAGCAGGTGGGAGGGTGCTGGGTAAGGGAATCTTCCTCCCAGCTTTGACCTATTTGACACAGACCCCGTAAGCCATTTGTGTACAAAAAAATAGTAAATTCAAGATTTTCAAATCATAAAATCCAAAAATGAAAAACCCACTGTCGCTGTGATGCGAGCTGCATCCCCAAACATCCTACGGGGTCCGCGTCGAATAGATAGCAGGTGGGAGGGTGCTGGGTAAGGGAATCTGCCTCCCAGCTGCGACCTATTTGACAGGGACCCCGTAAGCCATCTGTGTACAACTGCACGGGTAAATTCAAACCTAACCGTCTCAGCCGCCCTGCACCTAAACCTAACCGTCTCAGCCGCCCTGCACCTAAACCTAACCGTCTCAGCCGCCCTGCACCTAAACCTAACCATCTCCCACTGGACCTGCACCCTAACCCTAACCGTCACAGCCCTCCTGCACCCTAACCGTCACAGCCCTCCTGCACCCTAACCCTAACCCTAACCATCACAGCCCGCCTGCACCCTAACCCTAACCCTAACCATCACAGCCCGCCTGCACCCTAACCCTAACCGTCACAGCCCGCCTGCACCCTAACCCTAACCCTAACCGTCACAGCCTGCCTGCAACCTAACCCTAAACCCAACCCTAACCGTCACAGCCCTCCCGCGCCCGGGCCCGGCCCCGAGCGCCCCCGGGCCGCCTGGGCCCGTCCCCGCCGGTCCCGGCCGTTTGGGGGCGTTTTAGGCGGTCAGTGGGGGGCAAGGGATAAAGTCCCGCGCGCTTGCTAGGTAGCTGGGCCGGGGCCGTCCACGGCGCGCGTCGCTCCCACCGAGCGCGTAGGCGTCCCGCGCCAGTCAGAGCCTATGGCAGTTTCGGCGCGGACGGCCTAGATTCCCTTATCTGCCTAAGGGAAGCGCCCTGACCCGGGGGTGTCCGGACAGCCTATTTTGCACGCCGTGGACGGCCGTTCGTGGACACCCTGCGTCGCCCCCTAGCGGTCGCGCCCCGCCCAGGAACGTCCTATCTGTCCAACTTAGGCCTATTTTGCACGGCGTGGACGGCCGTTCGTGGACAACGCGTCGTCGCCCCCTAGCGTTCGCTCCCTCTGTCCAGGAACTTCGTATCCGTCCCCTTTCGGCCTAAGACAGGGGTAAGGGGAAAAGCGTACACTTCGCCACTCATTTAAGAAGGAAACGGGCGTCCATTCGTTGCAGCGCTCCCACCGACTTCCTAGGCGTACAGTGGCAACTCGAGTGAATGGGGTTTTTCCCACGAACGACCTATTTTCCCTTCCCAACGATATGACCAAAAGAGTCGTGGCATATGCCAACAAAACACTTCTGTCACCAGAGTGCAAATACTCACTGTGAAAAAGCTTTGCTCTGCACTGTATGGGCCATCCAAAGATTCTCCAACTACATCGGAGTGCAAAAGGTTATCATAGAGACCTATCACCAACCTGTCACTTTTCTCAACAGCCAACGTATCCGAGATGGCGTAGTCACCAACTCACGCATTGCCACGTGGCTGATGGCCCTCCAGGGGCGCAACATTGAGGCACAATATTGAGGCACAATATGCCCAAAATCACAAATCTGCACTGGGTGACGGCTTGGCTGCCTGCCGAAACTGCTCTGATGACACAGCAGCTTCGACACTGGAGATAGAGGTACCCCAACAACAACAACCAACCTGTCACAGGTACTTTGAAGAGAATGCGTGCCAAGGTATGCCCACCGCCTACGTCGATGGATGTTCCTACAACCATGAGGGCATCCTAAAGGCAGGCGCAGGGGTGTTATGGTTAAACGACCAACCCTGTCCGCCACAACACTTCAGGTTGGGTCCCCAGTTATCGCAGTATGCTGAAGTAGCAGCGATTCTCATAACCCTTCAAATCGCATCGGTCCATAACATCAGAGAACTCCTCATTTGCACAGATTCAAACTATGCCAGACTCAGTTTCACATGCCACCTTCCAGGCTGGAAACAAAATGGCTTCAAGACCGCAAACAACAAGCCGGTCAAACACCAACACCTGTTCCAAGCTTGTGATGACATCACTCAAACAAACAACATGATCGTTTACTGGAAAAAGGTGAAAGGACACTTGAAGCAACCAGGCCTTGACAAAGACTTGAATGACCAAACTGATGCCCTTGCCAAGACTGCCGCACTACATGGTAATCTATGGTCACCCCCAGCCCAATCACCCACCCTTAGCATAACAGCAATAACCCGCAGCCAACAAACTATGCCTGCAACAATTCCCACCTCACAACCACTTTCACTAGCTCCACAAATTTCCAGCAATGACATAGCCGACCTTCAAGACTCTGATCCCTCCATACAGGCTGTAAAATACCACCTCTCAGACCCCTCCAACCACCCAATCACCCAATCTGATTACACAGCCTACCCCGGTCTCAAACGACTGCATGACGTCAAACACATGCTGCGTGTGAAAGAAAACATTCTGTGGTATGCCCCTGACGACCTCACTGCACCAAGGCTTGTGGTGCCACAGGACCAGAGGGGGGTCACGCTAATGTACGCTCACGACGCACCATGTGCTGGACACCACGGTACCAGAGCCACTTACGAGATACTGAAACAAGTGGCATACTGGCCCGGCATGCAGCAAGATGTGGCAGAGTATGTCAGAGGGTGTCTGGTTTGCTGTCAATTCCAACTGGCAAACCCAAACCACAGAGCTCCCCTGCAACGCAGAGGAATCACATTTTCATGGTCGGACCTCCAGATAGACTGGGTGGGACCCCTGCCCAGATCAACAAGAGGTAACAAGTACTTCCTCACGGTCGTGTGCCAAACGACACTGCCCAGACCACAGCATACCTCCTGATGAACCACATTTACAGCAGATTCAGACTGCCACTGAGAGTCAACTCTGACAGACGTACTCACTTTACGGCCGAGATCATTGTAGTGATTTTACTTTCGCACATCCAAGGACGCACAGTAAAATAGGGATTGGTACTCACGTCACCGCTGACGTTGTGATTTTTGGATCACACGTCTCTTAAGGTGTGGTTATGAGTACATCAGATGACCACCTCTCCCCCTTTTCTTAGTTCAGGGCACCAGTTAAGGTCTATTACCTTTGCAGTATGAGAACACTCTCAACAGGGGCTTTTCATTCATTTAGAATTAATGTAAAGTGGTCAGCTGATTTATTTGAAAGATTGGTGAGATTGCTAACTTGTAGAACCTTTTCTGTATTATCAGCACAAGGAAGACACAAGTGTAATAAAATAAATTTTATTAACAAAAGATAAACAAGAATAACTAACACAACTACTAAATGAATACCATGAATGATAAAGGAATAAAGTGCATAAGATACATAGAAAACAAGTGATTAAGTTGAGTGTGGCTATGGAAGAGTTACGTTATCTTATGGAAAGATAAACTGTTTCTCTGAAAATAATAAGGTGGAGAACCTTATTATGCACTAAACAAATAAACGAAAGATTATTTGTTATTAACTAACATCAGCTATATTACATCTAATGGGAATTAGGAAATTATATACTGATAATATACAACAATGCCAAGGTCTCTGGAATGAGGTTTGGTTAAGTGATATTTACGTTCCACGTGGTTGAGTCCGACGACGGTGACGTCTTCCACTGGTTGTGCTGGGTGACAATGCAGTGGGGAGAGGAGCCAGAATCTGTTTCAACAGTCTTGAACACGAAGCTCTGTGGGATGCTGATCTCCTGGAGCACCAGAGGGGTCCTAAAATCTGGAACACGCAGATGAGGCCCTGGCGTAGGTGCAGAAGGTCCTTAACAATCTGGAACACGCAGACGAAGGTACCTTGGAGTGTAGGTTTGCTCTCCTGAGCTTAACCTTGTTGCAAATGTCGTTACTGTCTCGCTGGACGGAAACAACGTGAGTGTTTGTCAATGTCTCTTTCCTCACAGGCTGGAGGCTCAGAACGTGGTCGTATCGGTTGCTGCCTCACTAGCTGTAGACTCAGATCATGGGATCTGTTGTTGTCTCTCTGGACGAACCAGAGGCTCAGAACGGTGTTGTATCTGTTAATGTCTATCCCCGTACAGGACAGACTCAGAACCGTATATCTGTTAATGTCTATCCCTGCTAAAGGACAGACTCAGAACGGTATATCTGTTGTGTCTCACCCAATGGGAGACTCAGAACCTGGTATATCTGTTATGTCTCAGCTTCGCAAGCCGGGACTCAGAACGAGGAGTGTCTGTTGAAAGGGTACCTTTATCCCTTTCCGATGAGGAGGAGATTGCAATTTGGCGCTTCTCCATTCAAGTGCTGTGATTGGCTGCTGGCATCGGAGGGGACACACACAGTGTGGCCCACCCTTCTTTCCCCTGTGGAACTCATTTGCATAAAGCACAAAGTTGGAAGTCTTTAAAGTGTCTTTAAAGTTTACCAATGCATTTCTCACTTCCCAAACCACCACCAGAATACCTTTGGCAATATTCTAAACAAATAGAGACTAAACATGATGGAAAAAGATTGAATTGTCATGCATTCATTCAATTGTTCATTAACAGCTGAATTTGTGTCTGATGTTGCATTACAAATAGCTGTCACTGAGAATACTTATTTCTGTGAATAAGTATGAAATGGATGTGTAGTTTGCATCAGTTCTAAGGTTTTCAAACATAGTTTTGAATGGATTTGGATGGATCTTTGTGATCTCTCTTTGTTTCACCCATTGCTGCTGAGGTCCCGAGGAATTTTTATGGCAGTCTCTGGCCAACCTTAGGAAGTAGTGTCTAGATGGGTGAAGGGCAGAAACTGCATGTGGACCAATGAGAAGTCCTGTCCTTCCCAGGCTTGGTACAAGAGGTCTTCTTCTTGCCCTCTAAGAGGTGTCTGGATCTTGTCCTTACATCTTTATCTGATGGCATTGGACAGTTTGTTTGTGTTAGTCCACCAAGATCCAATCAAAATGTAGCAAACCTTTGTCTGCTGTTACGGACAGAGAGGGGCCCGGCCATAAACTGGGCCCTGGAATGTGCTGTTCACTACATCATGCAGCAGATTTGGAGACTTCTGGGCATACAAGCCCAATTGCACATCAGCCACCACCCAATCGCCTCGGGTCAAGTGGAATGGTCCAATTGGACTGTGGTTAGCATGCTGAGAAAGTATGTGTCGACCAACCAGAAAGACTGGGATGTGAAACTTCCTCTGGTGCTCATGGCCATCAGAGCCACTCCACAGGAGTCAACTCGGGTGTCTCCCTTTGAACTAATGACTGGGCGACAGATGACTCTGCTGCTACACCTGCTGTATCAACCGGGAGACTCCAGCCTCGTCACCGCCTACACCACTCACCAGTACCTTGACGAGCTACACCTTCACTTGAGAACAACATTTGCTTTTGCCCAACAGCAACTTCAAAAAAGTGCGGAAGGCCAAAAAGCATATTACAATCTTAAGGCATCACACCAGGAACTGGATGTGGGTGACAGGGTCTGGTACTATCATTTCACCCAGCCACCCAAGACAACCTCCAAGCGGCTGTCAAAGAAATTTCTTCCCTACTGGACGGGACCTCATGAGATTGTGGACAAGCTCTCCCCGGTCGCGTATCGAATCAAACTGAGCCGGGGACAGAAAGAACCAAGTTTCAACTGGGTCCACCGTAACCAAATTAAGAAACATGTGGCTGTTGACAGAGAAAGGCAGGGAGGGGACAATGCAAGCTAAACTCAGTTGCAAGCCTCAGAGGAAAAATTTGTCCTTGCCAACCAAAGACATCCCTCGCTGACCAACCATGTGTCTCTCTCTCTCTCCCTCTCTCCCAAACTCAGCTGGTCACAGCTCTGATGACAGACATGCTGCGGGAAGTGAGCTCCTCCATGGACAGCTTGGCCATGGGTAGGATTCCCCCGTACCTTGTGCCCCTGAGCCTCATACAAACTGTGCTGGCATCTGCTACCGCCAGACCTACGGACCCTCTTCAAACCCACCTCGCCTACTCTCTGGGCAGTGCCATCCTACTACACGTCGACCCCGAACAGAGTGAGGTGGCCTTTCTCCTGAACCTACCCATCATTGAATCAGACAACATCTACCGACTCAAAGACATAGTCAATGTCGGATTTTGGCAAGGTAACACCCATATCAAGATACACACACCAAATGTGGTAGCCTACCACGACAGCAACCCACAGCTGTACCTGGCTCCCAATCTGCACATGTGTATTTTGACCAAAGACATTCACTACCTCTGCCCCAGCAAACCTTTCCTCAGAGACAACACTGAAGGAATCTGCAGGTTGCAACTCTTGATCAGCGACACACGCTGCCCTGCTGAGGCCAAGCCTTGCACCCAAGTCATCGGAACACGAGCCGAGATTGTGGCCAATCGATTGGCTCGTCAACACCCCCATTCGCACTGCCACCCTGACCTACGATCAGCACGACACTGCCACTCGTGCCAGCCTGCCCAACTAAAGTATGTGGGTTCAGGTACCCACAGACGCCATCCTCCACCTTGACGATCTGGCATTGTACCATCTCTCAAGTGAAGAATACCAGTCGGAACTGGAAATCCCAACCTTCTGCAAGGATCACAACCTCACCTTAGATCTAGAACTGGAACTTAGGATTGAGAAAGGGGGGTCCCAGTTAATCGACATTACTCCCATTGACACATCCCTCCAAGCACTGTCCCGACTGCCCATCCTGACCAGCTCACCTATAGCCCAGGCTTGGACGGCTGCCGACACGGCCCTTTCTCTCTCCATGGCACATACTGACACTGGGCCTGGCCTTCATCCTGTTCAAGAGGATCAAAGGGATGCGAGAATCCATGGACAAGTGCCTGCCTGCCCTTCCTAGAGGTTTCAAAAGGAAACCAAGGAGAGGAAGTACCAAGACGGAAAATATGCCAAATCTCATCGAGATGGACTCTCCATCTGAGGAACCAAAGGCCGAGGACACATGAACCTCGTCGGCCGAAAGGGGGATTGTAGCGTCCCTGATGGATCAAAATCATCAATACAACTATAAATTAAAGAAAGCTTTTAATGTTCAACCTCCTTCAGATAACTCATAGACCATGGCTCCGGCAGGTCTGGATGAAATGACCCTGTTGGCATCTTTGTTACCTCCAGTGAGGAGAAGCAGGAGGCTTTCTCACCAGCTCTGGGGACTTCAGAGAGTCACCCGTGCTCCCCACATGGCACTAAGGCCCATGTGGCATACCGAGACGCTGTGCAAACCCAATATACATCACGCACACACATACAGAGACACAAACACACATTTGGAGACTATCTACATTTAGCCTCAAAATATGACTATACCAAAGTGTACCCGTTGCTGTATTCAAGTGAACATGCATGTATCCATAGTATATAAGATTAGTTATGATTGTAGCGGTGTTAGTTGTACTCTAAACGGTATATTCTAGTATAAACTGTATCTCTCACTTTTATGTCTTTGACATCTGACAAGTTTGGTGTCATTGTAAAGCTCTCTTTATGCCCTAATTGACAATGTATGTCACGTTACTGTAAAATGCATTGTTCTATTTTTAATGGTACTTCGAAGAAAATGTACTCAGACCTGACACTTCATAAACCATGCAAATGAGGTCGTAAATGGAGACAAAGAAAAAGTTTGCCCGCCAAACTTTCATCCTTGCCATTGGCCGGCGCTTCCAAGGAGGCGTTTTGGCTTGTTTGTCCTTAAAAAGACAACCACACGCATGTTTCCTTTGTCTTTCGATTGTCCCTCGCCACCTCACGCACGTCTCTCCCGGACGTCTCGGCGACCGCGCTTCCATCACGCGCTCCTCTGCATCTTCGTGACGACCATCTGTTTGGCACAAGTTTTTCTTTTGTCAAGCCTCTTCATCCTCCATCACCTCGGAGACGGACTCTCTCTCTTCTTTATTTTCCGGTTATCTTACTCTTAAGTTAAAACCTTGTTTGAAAATCCCGCCGAGAACCCTGCCTCGGAAAAGGACCAATCCCTCCAGCCGCACGCATTGAAACTCCTGCAGAAAGACGAGCAACCACAGCACCTGAACCTATGCAAGTATAGAACCACTCTTTTCGAAGCGTTTTAAGCATTTAAATTCTTTGTGCATATCTAGTCATGTAACATAGCCCATGTATTCGTAGTTTCGTATATTAAATGCATTATATTCATGCTCGATTGCCTCTGTTGCTCATTCAACAAACCAAATCACTTCTACGTTTGATTCTGCAAAACTGCTTTACACTTTAATGCTATAATAGGAAGTTATTCTCGTGGCCAGAGACCAACTTCCTTTTATAATAGTTTATGAGAAAACTGATGGTTTGCTGGATAAACTAGGATAGTCTTTCTCAAACCACTTTTGAACTAGACCTAATCATATATGTAATTAATTATAATCTGTTGTAATTAATTCACAATATATGTGCATAATTCCCTCTTTGGTCGATCTATATTATAATTAATTATATATATATATATATATATTTTCACAGGTATTTAATCAATTAGCTCAAATTATGGGTGAAAAATATATATATATATATATATATATTTTTTTTTTTTTCACCCATAATTTGAGCTAATTGATTAAATACCTGTGAATTCGTTACAGTGTGTACTTTTATTTGTGTAAACGAACATGATGTGCGATCTGATGTCTCCCTCTCAGTGAAGTCAATTCTGAAATGCATTTAAAAATGAACTGAAACTCAGCAAATACTTGCCACACAGACATGAGAGACATGTCTACATAATGCCTAGAATGTCTACTTTTAAACGAAGTACTATTCTCAGTTTATGTAATTTGTTAGAAACCAAGGAGAGGTTCCTTCTTTTCCTTTTCACTTCATTATCTGTAATAAGCGGAGACCACCACAACCCCCACGCCGTCCACATGGTAAATAGCTTGTATGCATCGCACACGCCCCTCAGTCAGTGCCACAAAACATCAGATTCACTGAACGTTACTGAAGCGCTACTCCGGTAAAGAGGCCCTTCAGATGATTCTGGACAGCAAGGAAGAATTCACCTTTTTCTCTGAGGAAGACTGAGATGATGAACGGTTGTATACAAATGACATGTTTCTATTACAACAGCCTGCAAACGATTCACTATTCATGGTACTAAAGTCATCAGAGAACATGACATCATAGAGGAGGTTTATTTGGACAATAAATAGAAATATTTAAAATTTATTTAAATTTATTTAACAAATACTTTTCTAAAAAATATTTTCAACAATAATAAATGTAAATGTATTTTGTAATTCTCTAATTGTCATTTTTCAGCTATTAATTCTAACTGTAGTGGTGTGTCAGGAGTGTTTATTTTTTTAAATTTGCTTTGTCAGACACAACTGTTGTAACAACACTGTACTTAAGTCAAAACACCCCATAAGGTGGCAGGTGTTTTCCAGGAAAGGCGATCTTCGCTTCTATCACATTCATATACAGCCAGCTCTAACCAGCTTTAGGTAGTAGATACAGACTGTCACCATTCCACCAGTGGAACACTTATGTTTACTTCAATATATCACAATTAAATTGTAATGTAATCATAACAAAATATATATCATTGGGATTTTTTATTATGAGAAATATTAAATAACAATGTATCACAGTGAATTTATTGAATATTTTTCATAATAAAAAGTCACCAAAATTATGCAAAAAGACATTTGTCCAAAAATAAGTGTTGTAGTATAACCATCAGGACAGCAGTGATGTGTGAACTGAATTTGGTGACACTACAGTGTGTTACAGTGAAGTTATTGAATATATTTTTAATAATTGTGAAGTTATTGAATATTTTAAATAATATAAAAAAATCAAAAAAATTATGCAATGCAAAATAATCCTGCTGCACTAGGCCAAACCGGAGATATACAAAACAAACTTTCAGAGAAAAAGGCTAAGCCAGCAACAAACCTAAAAAGAGGAAAAATAGCATGGACCCAGTCAGTATTTTTACAGCACACTTCAATCAACACCAAATGAGCAACTCCTGGCTAGGAACATGACTTAATGTCTCAAAAAAAATATTGAAAGTAATAGGCTCAGGAGTAAGGAAAAAGGAATCCAGTCACTCCATCATGATGGAAATATACTTAATGCAGACAATGCTCAAAGAATGTGACACAAAATTTTCAGCAGAAAGAGGTGAAGGAGCAGGCAACCTCACTGTCCTCTTTGATAATTTGCCATTTTTCCTCTTTGGAATGGCTTGCTGTTGGGAGACCTGACTAGGTATGAATCTCATGAACAGGACTTGGTGACAGCTGGTATCTCTTGTTTTTGGTAGTTTCTTTGTTGTCATATAGAAAAATGGTTTGGAATTGTTGAACATTCCATAATGCATAACGAAACAAAAGTCAAACCAGGAAACTTCATAAGAAAAATGCATCAGTCTCTGCAAGCAAGATATACAGAGAATATCAGCATAACCTTCCTCAAAAGCTATTGCTCCAACCTGAGACACCTATGAACCTTGATCAGTCTCAAAAATGTTTCCCATCCACCAAATCCAAATTCTTACCAAAAAACAAAAACAAAAAAAGGTTCCACAAGGATGTCCCACAAAGCAAGGAAAGTCCTAGTTTTGCAAGTTTCAGCTTCCTGCAAAGGTACTCCATGTAGAGGAAGAGGTAATGAAGTCATTAGTACAAAACTGAAAACCAGTAATTGCATATATTAAGGTACTCTATTATTTACTGTATGAACTTCATATCATTACAGGTGCACATGCTATGGATGAAGCCATTACAGAGCTGCTTGTAGCCATTGTAAAGTCTCCAAGCCAGAATCTGGAGTACCTGTTACATCACAAAGATGTATGAATGGTTATTTGGAGAGATACACATATACTATATCTAAATGCATAAATTTACAATTGTACTTGTATTTAACAGTGTGATACTGCAAGTAAATGCTGTCCTCATTCTATGTGTGACCATATGAATGAGGTAAGTGGTGGTGATTGACACTCGTGATCACCAATTAGCAGTGAGCGGGTGGAGAGTTGTGGACGAAGGGGACTCGTTTGGCGGTATGAATCCAATACAGCTACCGAAATCTCTTAATAGGGAAATTGGTGAAATAAAGAGTACTAAAGTATTAAGAAATGGAGCACTGATGGTTATGTGTAAGGACGAAAGACAACAAGGGTAAGCAATCAAAATGAACATAAATAAAAAGAAAATAGAATGTTCTATGACTTATAGGAACTTCGTAAAAGGAGTCATTACAGGGATTCCGGTAAATGTATCAGATGAAGATGTGAAAAGAAACAAACGCAAGAGTAAATTAAATCAGACATCTTAAAAAAAAAAAAAAAACAGGAACGGAAATATGCAAGATAGTCTCTCAGAAAAATTGTATATTGGATTCATGTGTTATGACGTGAGGTTATATATACCCCCTCCACTTAGGTGCTTTAAACGTCAGAGATTTGGACATGTGGCGGCGGTGTGCAGGGGGAAGCAAAGATGTGGTAAATGTGGTGGTGAACATGAGTATGGAAAATGCCAAGAGGGTACAAAGCTGAAGTGTTGTAATTGTGTTGGGGACACAGTTCTGCTTACAGAGGATGTGAGGTTAGTAAGAGGCAGGCCGAAGTGCAACGAATCAAGGTTGTACAGGGAATCAGTTATGCAGAAGCAGCAAAGAAGGTTCCAGGGAATGTGACAATGGTTAGACAATCTGGAGTTAGGAGCAAAGAAATTTATAAGTGTCAAGGATGTGATAAGTTGAAAGAGGAAACTCCGATAGTGAAGAAGAATGATTTTGTACTGTTCATGGCAGAGATAATAAACTGTTCTGCTCAAACAAAAAGCTGAAATGAAAGAATCAAAATAATTGTCAAATCTGCAGAGAAGTATCTAGATGTAAAAGGGCTGCTATGGGAGACAGTTAGAGACTCCCTTAATGAAGAGACACAATCTTCTCAGGGATGAAATATAAGGTAGTACAAATAAATAAAGATTATGAATCAATTATAAGTAAGATATGGACTGAAAGAGGGTGTTTAGGTATTATTAATTACTATAATCCATGTGAAAAATTAAGTCAAATCATTTTAGAAGCTGCTAGGCAATATAAACTTTTTTTATATGCAGACGATATTCTTTTGATATTGTCAAATCCAAATACTTCTATACCTGGCGTGATGGATATTATTGAAAACTTTTCTCAGATATCAGGTTATAAAGTTAATTGGCAAAAATTAGAAGTAATGCCAATTTTGGTAGGATGTTCGCAGGCTGATGTGGGAGCTTTTCCCTTAAAAATGGTATTGTTCAGATAAATATAACCCCTGTACTTCAGAGTATTAAGACAAATTTTGCCAGATGGAAAATGTTAAATCTATCATTGTGGGGGAAGGTTAATACAATTAAAATGATGGTATCATCCAAGATTAATTATATTTTTATGATGATCCCCTTAGAGTTTCCATCATCTATATTTAAACAATATGATCAGTTAGTTCGGGAATTTTTGTGGGAGGGGAAGAAACCCAGAACAGGTATGAAAAAGATGTTTGCCACTAGAATTAAGGGCGGTTTAGTGCTACCAGATATAGAACTTAATCATACTGCATTTGAAAATATGTAAGCACTGGCCAGACAAGAATGCAGATGGCATAGGCTGGCTGGAGAAAACTTTAACTTACCCATTTGGTGTTATTGAAGCTTTATCTCAGTGACCACCAGCTTTGATGGTGGATTTGGAGATTGGAGAAAAGCTCATAAGACGTTTTTGAGTGCCAGTGATGTGCCAGTGAGGACATTTTCCCACTGATTAATTAACTAATGACAACACCATCTTTAATGTTTGACAACATCATCTTCCACTCTTTGAACCAAAAATTACTAACATGATTCATTATTAACAAAACAAATAAGACGGATGACATGATATACCAGCGTTGTAACACAATAAATGAAAGACCTAGCCTATGGATTTCCCCTTACTTACTTTCAAACAAATGCTTGATTGATTTTTTTTTTTTTTTAAATGAAAACATAAAATAGTACAATAAAAAAACTTGCATACACTAAACTATTACCAAACTAGTAAGACGGATGACATAAAATACCGCATTATAACAAATAAATAACAGATATTTGGAAATTCTCCTTTAAAACAAATACTCTGTTTGTGGTTCACTATTATTTGATTGAAAACAACAACAATAAAACAAAGATAAACTCACTTATATTAAACAAATATATTTTTTTTGTTAACAAAAGTTACATTGTGCTTTTGCCTCCGCTATCGTCCTGTCAATCATCTGTCTCACTCTTGCGGCTATGATTACAGTTTTAGTCAAATTTAATTTCACATCATTGTTACCCACCCTCAGCAGATTTACATTACAGTATTTGCAATGACCACCCCTCGTCCAAAACTGAGCATATTGTCTAAAAGATAAGTTATGACTGCTGCGTATTTACACTTAACTGAACACTGGTCTGTGCTTCACCCACCCGCTGCACACAGCTAAATAAAACAGGCTGAGTGCAGATTAATATTTAATATTTCTGATATAAATATTTCTGTGAAATGTGTTAAGTTGCACAGAAGAAAGCCCAATCTAGGACCTGCCCTGTACAGTTTAAGAAGCGGTATCGTTACTGCTGTAACAACAGAGCCAGAGGACTATTATTTTGTTGTACAGACCTGAGCAATGACTGATGTCACATGACCATATTTGTTTGACCAATTGGCTTTTGTTTTCTCATTTCTGCTTATTTCATTTCAAATTGGAAAACAAACTATTAAAACATACATGGACCCTTGACAGTGGGGGTAAGTGGTACAGGTAGTAATGGGGCACTGGCTGGTTGATGGTGACGGTGGTTTCACAAAACAGGTTTAAGGTTACAGGCGACCTACTGGAGGTAGTGGGACATGGAGTAGAAGGTCGGAGGAGCTTTGCAGCACAAGCTGGGCCACTAATGAGAGCTGTTTGGAGAGAAAGCTGTAGATGTGGTCATTGTCACATAAGAAACATGTTTCCAGTATGTGCTTGTTCATCAAGTAAATGTGTACCTTGTTTTGTTTCAACAGCTGATACTTTCTCCATCACAGAGGAAAGGAACTTTTGATCAGCAGAAATAAATAATCAAAATTAACTTTTTTACTTGGTAGCACTGGTGCTCCCAACTTCAAAAAGTTAGGAGCACCACAACTAAAAAGCCTTGTCATTCACTTGTCAGAGTAAAAAGGTTGCTTGTCTGGAAAAAAAAAAAAAAAAAAAAATTTGTGTTGTAAATATAATTTATATCTGCATATTTGTGATATTTACCCAGAGGGCATTTTTTTATCTTTATAAAGGGCTTTTTTCCCCTAATCTTATTAAATGTATGCTTCTTCGTTCATTTTGAATTCTTAAATTTGATCAATATATTCAATTAGAATAAGACAGAATAGGGCTGTTACCAGTCAAATGAAATAATTTACACTGAAAAATTATGAGGTTTCATTTTTTTTTTAAATATACAAATAAGAAATGTTGGAAAGAATGATGCTTTTAAACATGAAACTAAACCGCCAGTAGGTGGCGGGAGGTTACCGTCTTAATATGTGAGTCACTGAGTCATTCATTCAAATGATTCATTAAAACGGACGATTCATTCAAGAATGAGGCAGGCTGTGTCCGAAATCACCCCCATACCCTTAAATAGGGCACTATTTGAGGGGACAGCCATTTGTAGTGGTGTCCGAAACCATAGTTGACGATGTTGAGTACATTCATTCAATCCCACAATGCACTGCAATAACGAGTATACAACTGATGCATGCTCAACAGCTAGAGAATACCCACAATGCACTGTGAGAGTCGTGCGCTAAATGAATTCCCGCGTCTCGCCAGGAGATGGCGCCCGCAGCTGAATCAATCATCCATTCATTTTCCGAACTGTGCTGGTCCAGAATACTGTCATACAGGTATAAATTCCTTTTTAATTGATAATTTAATCATTTAATTAATGTTTATACATGCTAGTTTGCATGGCAGAGTTCAACAGAAATATTCATTACTACTGGAGCTGGCAGTTCGCTATGTTTCAAATGATTATTAAACAGCAGCACAAACTATGAAATCAGCAGCTCAGTGTCTGAATTCACTCACTCGTTTCGTTCACTCCTTCAAGTGGACTATATTAGTGGAGTAATGAGGGGAACAGTGAATGAGGGCGTAGGGGGCGATTTCAAACACAGCAGCAGTTATTTATGAATGGGTCATTGAATCTTTGACTCAACCGATTCGTTCAAAGTGATGAATCGTTCAGTAATGAAAACACAATTGTGTTGTCATGAAATGCATGATGGTTCTGCTGTAATCTTTGTTTGGAACTATTCAGCTCATTACATTTTGCGCTTTCGTTGGCTCCCTGTCACGAGACTTCCGACCAGATTCAGTCACTCTTAACACACCTCACACCACAGGAAAATCTGATAAGATAATCTGTAGAACCATCAAGATAATCAGGACATTACCTAGGATTGTCGGAAGGGGAGAAATCGGCCCAAAATCAGCCTGATTATCTTGTGATGTGTACCCAGCATAAGCCCTGTCATGTTTTCCATGTCCCTTGTCAAGTATTATCCCTGTACCACTGTGGGTAAGGTTTATTCATGTTCTTGTTTTGTTTACCAAGTCATGCCATGCTTGTTAGTTTGATGTTTGGATTCATGTATGTTTGATGGAAATAAACTGCTCTTGGGTTCTCTGCAACTTTCCTCAGTAGACATCCATTACAACATCGCTCTCAGCAGTGTGGGCGGCGTGGGGATGTTCGCTAACAGTATATCGCTGCACACGTATTTAGAACTTCTTCTTACCCTTAAGCAAAAAACTAAAAAGAACTTCGCAGTGAGTATATCGGGTCCTCAAATCTGATTCTACTGAGGTGGTCTTGCTATATTCTATAGCCCAGTACACACCACACCTACGGTTGGCAATGGTCTCTCACACCAAAGTTAGAAATAAAAGATGATGCTTCAAATTGAACACTAAACAGGTTAACTTTCAAATGCTTTCTGGACCCTGTGGACAATCTGAAACATTAAGATGTCATGTACAAGAAGGTCATGATCTTCGATGTTGTTCAGAGGCCTGAGACATCCAGCAATCAGCAAATAATCCAACAATGGCTCTGTTGCCTCTAACAGCTCCCTTAAATTGGCATCTTTAAAGTGGCATCCTGAACCTAAAGACAAAACAAAAATAATAACAAAAATATTAATAACAACAATAACCTTCTGAAATTATGACAAAGCTCAAAATATAATTTTGACCTTCTCATATAAACCAGAGTCTGCGGTGTCATCCAATGTGGGTTTTGCTGACTTCCAGGCCATTGACCAAACAGGAGAACAGCGTTTGAGATCCTGGAGCAGGCCGCCCATGGACTGAACTTATGGAAATTGCTCGCCCCACAATGAAATAGCAGTTCTTAGAACAAGAAAGAAAATTCACAGTTCAACAACAAACATGCAGTGTGAATTGTAGTTTATGTTGGAGGCCAGGTCCAAAAGACTATTCTTAATGGGGACTTCCTCCAACTATCTATCTACATAATTTGAAAGAAAAAAAAAACTTTTTTTTTTAGTCACGTTCAACCACAATGGTTTAATCACCATTCTATATTAATAAGCTGATTTCACTGAAGTACACAGATGCATACGTCGCACACACACACAAACATTCAGGAGCATAGAAACTTATCAATAAAATAGCCTCTTTACTGAATTGCTACATTATATTTCTCAGCAACAAGGGGTTACATCGCTATTTTGAAGTAATTAAACTCATACAAACAAACACAGGTACGAATCTCTTTCTCGATAATTAAAAATAAATGCTATAATTCATTAATTAAAATAAATGTAATCTTACGCATTGCTTTATCTCTGTGTCTGTTTCAAACCGGGCAGAATGCTAGATCTAATGAGGCGTAACTGATGAAAATGACCGTCATTTTTACCCTTCTGGTCAAATATTGCACTGCAAACATCAGTAACAGCTTTAACTTGGCAATGTTGGCATGGCTAGCTGTGCATTAAACAATTTGAATGCACTTTGCGTAGGAACCGCCCTCCTCTTCGCATGGTTCTTTGCCTCAATGTTTAATGTTTAATGCACTGCTAGCCGTGGATTACCTCTAACTCACAACAGTATCGTTAATTAATACTCTCATTGTACTTACAGATGCGTTTTAATGCTGGGAAGAATTTCCTGATTAAGCTCTTCGTCATCTGATGTCATAACTGACAGATAGGCACTGTAATCATGGCTTGTGGTCTCATAACTCGTTGTATTTAGGAGAATGCCCTGGAAAAGTGGATGGTGTAGTTGCCCATGAAGTGCAGGGCACTGCTGAGCATGAGTGGGATGTAGAAGGTAACTCTAAAGATTGTGTAGGAACAGGTTCAGCGAGAGGTGGAGAACACAATTCAGTGGTCCTATGGCAAGGTACTGGAGGTGTTATCTCACGAGTCTGTACTGTCATCTTTCTTATCCTCACCACAAAAGGACTGTCAAACAGTCCTCAAACACAATACACTCATACTCAGACAGCACATTATAAAGTAAAAGAACTGATCAAGTAGTCATTTAAAAGTCATACCTCAATTTTCTTTGATGGCCTGGGGTACAAGGTCTTAAAATCAGTTGTCCACTCAGCTCCTGGCCTTCACACACACACCTTCGGGGCAAATAATTTGCGATTGACATAGTGGAGGAAGTTTTAAATCACGATGACAAAATGAAGAAAATGGTTGTGAAGCTATTACAGAAGGTGCTATTATCCGATTGCACGGCAACAAGAAGAGTAGAGGCATTGGTGGGTGAGTGCCCAATCTTTTATTCTACATAAAGAAAGCTGAAGTCATGTGACTTGCAATAGACTCGTCTTGCGACCGAATAGCTGTCATTGTTTGTAAGATTTTTTATGGGAAAGTTTTCCGTAAAGAGCTGCCTTGTTTGCTGCCAATACAGGGCCGTGCAACCGGAGAAATCGTTTTTAATGAACTGGTGCAATTCATTGATTATTGGATCATTGACAAATCATAACAGTGTAGGCCTATAAACCAGATCCACACTTAAAGCATTTTCAGATCGTTATCTATACGTAGCTTTTTAATAGCCTATACAGGTCCAGGGCGGGAAAAACTCTGGAAAACAGTTCTCAACTGGAAGCTTATTCCACTTTATCATACCACTGTATTCAATTCGATTCAATTTCATTATATAGCACCAAATCATAAAAATGTTCTCATGTACTTTTCATATAAAGCAGGTCTTACTATTTGTAAAATTATTTACAGAGACCCAACAATTCCCACCATGAGCAAGCACTTCCCATTAAAATGTGTTTCTGACCCAGAACTAAATTTGACCTGAGGACGTTTTTCTTTTCTTTCTTTTTTTATGTTGATGATATATTTTGTTTTTCATTTGTGTAGCTCATATCCTATTGTGATGATGTCCGTATGCCCCGTTATGAATAACATATAAATAAGCACCTATCAGTGTGCAGGTCAGACTGCATCATTGGACCGTTGGAGTCGTCATCTTTCAGAGAGAGAAAGAAGCAAATATTTTTCTGAGGTAGGCCTAAGTGTCATAGCTCCAACTGGCACAGAAATAGGCTGTTAACGTTGAGTTACTTGTCAGGGGGAATTTCCATTGGTATTTTCAAACGTTGTACCGTGTAATGCTAAGGTTATAGTAACATTAACCAGCTGCGGAGCTTGACCAACTGTGTTGGCTAATAGTTAACGCTGACTTGCAGGTTGATTTTTGCTCAATGAACAAAGTGGATATCATCCCATTGACGCTCAAAAAAAAAAAAAAATTAACAATTTAAGTTGAGCCAGTTACAGCAGCGACATTATAGTAAATATATAGTATTAAAGCTGCAGTCCATCCATAACTTTTGTCACTCTAGCGGTTAATAAATAGAACTGCATGTGTCTTGTGGAAGAACATTGTAGCCGGAGCTACTTCTCTCTGTTTATGTCTATGACGAGTCACACAGTTACTGTGATAGCGGTTCCTACAAGACCCGTCTAAAATAGTCAGAATATAAACACCTATTATAAATGTACCATAATGATTCAGGCTAAGACAAAAACACGGTTTGGAAAATGGATTCAGGATGTACATTCTCATTATATCATTTTTGTAAATTTTGAACACAAAAAAGTTACGGACATCATATTTAACCAAAGACATTGAAACGCCTTGGGTCTAAGCAACAAAGCTCGAGAGACAGAGAACGTGGTTTAAGTTAACGTTAAGGAGATACGGTTAGGGATATTTGTTGGTTTACAAACACTGAAGCGTAAGTAAGGATAACAGGGATCGTTCTTTTCTCTATATATAACGTTATAGTTTATAACACTCTCGTTTAATCTCTTATATCATTGATAGTGGGGACAGTCAAGTTAATGTAACTCCAACAAAGAGATGTCTGACTTGCTTTATAGCTGCATCGTTATAAAAGAGAACAACATAAACTATAAATGTACAAGAATGTACCTTTAAAATGATGTAGTAACTCTTGAGTTATTACTATACCAATACTTTACAAAACCTTAAAAGTTTACAATGACACAAATAATCAGTAATTCCTTCTGAAGGATTTGATAATACTTCAGTCATTACTAGTGTGTTACCATAATCTTCACTTTAAAATTAATTATACATTATGCATTATTCACATTAATTATGAACCTGTATATAGTAGTTCTTAGTAGTTCTCTGGGAGGAATGAAAAAACAGTACTTACTGATAAGCTAATAGTGAACTACCACCTTCAACTGAGCACTATTACTTACTAAATCATTAGGTAAGGAATAATTGACCACTGGCCATTAAATTCTTAGAAAATAATGCACAAGGCATTCCAAAACGCACAAGGCTACTTTTGCTAAGGTAGATTTTGGCAATTTAGCCCAATTTAGCAGATCCAGCAGTCTATAAAAACCATCGATGCTGGCAGTAATGTGAACATCATGATGACTTTGACCAAGTTTGGTCAAAAAGATTTTGACATTCTGGATTTTAGTGAAGTAGTTAAAATGTTGTACGTGAAAGCAATTTCGCTGCATACGGCATGCAATATCTCTGCGCATGACCCCAGAGTGCACCTGCTGTGGGCACGACAGAGATTAGAAGACATAGTAGATGTTTGGTGTTTTCTGCCCTCTCCATGTATGAGGCTGCCAATTTTTCCAACTTGGATGGCAAGAAATTGGATATTTCTCATTCTTTGAGGGCCCTTTTGTGCGAAGAATACCTGGGCTACAGTCTCAATTTTGTTCAGATGTATGCGAGCTCACCTCATATAAAACAATTTGTTCTCACCCTGTGAGTGGTTGTGTTGTTAATTGTGGTTTGTCTCAACCGAGACATGCTAGGGCCATGTTTCAAAAAGGGAGACAAAATATCAGTTACATGGAGGATCTGATCAAAAAGTTTGGGTCAACTTTGAGTTGTAGACTGGAGCAGGTGGTGCTGTTTGATGGTGGTTTTACCATGTTATGGATGCTGAGTCTACCTTCAAGGAGAAGGCACTGTCGGCTCTGTTATCCACTCGCCCATGGTTGTGCCGTTATTAGATTATAAACACGAACCTGGTCTCTTGTCAGTTGTCATCCAGGTTGTCAACCATTTGACAGTTAAGCTGAGGGGACTGCTAGATTAGAATGATGGCATGGGTGGGTATGATGCTGGTTGGTGCTCATATAAGTACGAAATGACTTTGGAGGAGCTCTTTTTTGGTCACCCACTGTCTCATTTTGATCAGCAGTTATCCGTTAGCCTGGGGACCTGCTCCGAAAATATAAAATGGTGTGACATTCAGGCGTGGATTTGCTGGTTTGGCTTTTGCCAACAGTGCCCAGGCTGGCATGACAACTCCTCCATTATCCAACTGGACAAACAATGATGTACAGAGGATGAGGATCTGTTGCTTGTTTCTGTTGTCTGACAGTGTCCATGCTGGGCCATCGGTCATTGAAGAGCAGCTGAATTTTGTAGGGTGATTTGTATAATCAAAACAGCTTTATAAATTATGAATTAAAATATAAATTATACTTAATGATGGTTTTTAAAATATTAAATTTCAGAAGGTTTACTGCGATAGGTGTGTTTAGAAATAGAGGATAGAACATACAGCATAAAAATCCTCATGTCTATGGAAAGCCTGCATAAAACTTGGAAATTTGACATGTCCGAACATGTCGAGGGCCACAATATCTCTTATGATTTGATCTGTTAAAATGTTGATTCCTTTACTTATTTTGACATCACTGGTTCCTCATTATAATTGTCCGATAACTTTTTCTTATATAATCAGTGGTTCGGAGCGTGAATCAAACTGCCAAAGTCACGTGAAACATTGAAATTTTGAATCAAAATCACGTGACTTTGACTCTGAACCCCTGATTCAAAACAAACGATTCATAAAGATTCGAAGCTTCATGAAGCAGTGTTTTGAGATCGCCCATCACTAGATATTGTTGAATAAAGTCATTATTTTTGGTACACAAAAGTATTCTCGTCGCTTTATAATATTAAGTTTGAGCCACCATAGTCACATGAACTGTTTTAAATATGTCTTTAGTAGCTTTCTGGGCAATGTAAATGTTATTGGTCTTGCTGGAGGCCTCACTGAGCCATCAGATTTTATGAAAAAAGAGTAATTAATGACATTATTTTCATTTTTGGGTGAACTAACCCTTTAAATATCTGAAACCTTACAAAAAAAAAGACATTATGTGGCTGAAAACACTGCATGGTTGTGATATATGACCAGCATGTCCGTCTCACAGCCAAAGCGTGAAAGCACAGTTTGAATCTGGCAGTTATGTGACGTCGCTGAGCGTTCTAAATCCCTTAAATGTGGGACCGTAACGCTCAAAGGGTTAATTCGATTAACGGCTGCTTTCTCGTTTGCATGACATTTCAAATCACCAGAATTAACCCTATGAAATTAACTCCAGAAAATGCTAAAACTGCAACATTATTTAACAAAATGATTAAAATTAGCACAAAGAAAATGAACAAGTCACTTACGCCCATGGGTGGATTGGCCATCTGGCAATTCTGGCAAATGCCAGAGGGGTCGGATCATTTTTAATATATATAAATCAATTGTTTTTACAGGCCGACAGCATGGGCAGTCCCAAGATGGGCCGACTGACCCGTCCCCCTTAGTTACCGTTGCTATGCATGTCTGACAAGCCATGCCGCTCTCACACCACACGTTCTCTCAGAGTGAAAAATACACTGGAGCAAAGAGGACACTGACAATGCATCGACAGACAAGAAAAACAGTTGAATGAAAGTGGAAAGCGTGATACAGTGCCTGTTTTCAGGATTCACAGAACAGAAAGTTTGAATTACAATATTGAAATAGAAATCTTTTGTAATTTTAGAAATGTCTTTAAAAAAATCTATTTAATTAATCCTTGTTGAATAAAATTTATGCTTGTGAAATTCATTTCTTAAAAAAAAAAAAACCACTACAGTGCTTCCAGACATTTGAGTATTTTAATGGAAATGCATTTGTGCAAATATTTTGGGGGCCACTTTTTGTAAAAAGATGTTTTGTTGTTGTTATAAAAAATAGTTTTAAATAAATAAAAAAGACAAAAAAAAAGTCATTAAAATTCAAAGAGTGGTAAAAATGTCTAAATATTTAAGACAAAAATGTCTTTTTTTTTATCTCAGAATAGCTTCATATTTTAATACATTAAGGGACTGCTAGTGTTTGTTGTTGGCAAGTCCATGGCCCATCTTTTTCTAAAAAAAACCCCCGAAATGTCATTACTGTCTCACACAATATCATACGTTATTGTACCGCAGAGTCAGCGGAGTGAGGATCCATCTGCAGCTTTATTTTGGTGGAGTGGCAGTGGAGAAGGCAAAACAGAACCGTAAACCGGGACAGGCTTGGGTCGAGGCAGGCGGCAAACATACACAGTCTGAAAATCAGGCAAAAGGTCAGAACAGGCAGCTTACAATCACAATCCAATAAAGAGGCAATAGTCGGGGTGGGCAGCAGAGAATCAAACGACAGAAAACAGTCCACGATCAAACTCAGAATAATCATCCGCAATAAAAACACTCAGAAATGACCGTAGCAAATCAAGACTTCGCAAGGTGGTGGTTCTTCTTCTTCCTTCTTTTTATGGCAGGTGGCACCAACGTTAAGGTGCATTACACTCTGGAGTGTGGACCAGAGTTTACCCATTTCATAATTTAAAAAACAAACAAACAAACAAACAAAAACTAAATTCTCTTAATCAGCTCCGTTCTCTTGAGATAAAGAAAAACTCTCTAATCCATAAATAAATATATTTTTAAGCTGTAGTTCATCCACTCCCACCTCTCTAAGTTCGTTCTTCATTGTTTCTCGTTCATTAGTATACTTTTGACAGACACAAATAACATGTTCTACTGACTCCTCTATTCCACAGTGCTCACATAATCCTGTTGGATGTTTATTTATTCATTTTAAGGTTTTATTCAGCATGGTATGTCCAACCCTTAATCTTGATGGAATAGTTTCCTCTTTAGTACTACTTCTTGTCTTCCTCACCCCTCCTACTTCCCGTTGTGTTTCATAAAGCTGACGTCCTGTATCTCCTGTATACTATTTTTGTTGCCACTCCTTAGTGGTATATGCTTTAATTACTGCTTTTGTTCTCATTTTCCAAAGCCTGCTTTGCTAATCCATCAACCTTTTCATTGCCCTTTATCCCCCTATGAGCTGGTATCCACATAAATATTATGATGATGTTCATATTCTGATTTTCATATATCTCATTTACTATATCCTGTCTACTGTGAGATGTGAATGATTGCAATGACTGTAATGCTGAACATGAATCTGAACAAAGTATAATCTTTTTGATTCGAGTCTCTTGTTGCTATTGCCATCATTTCTACAGTATATACTGATAAATTATCTGATGTTCTCCTATTAATAAAAATGTTTAAGGATGGACAACTAAAAGCAAAACCTGTTCTCCCTGTATTAGTTCGCAAGGTGTGGTGTGTGTGTGTGTGTGTGTGTGTGGCGTGCTTAAATAGTGTGTGTGATGAACTGCAGGTGTGTGTGCAATCAGCCCTGGGTATGAGGGCCTATGGGAAATGGAGTCCGAAATGGCAACAGTCAATATTCAGGTGAGGCTCCCTCTGATGATCCGGAGGAAGCGGAGAGAAAGCCTCACCTGTAACAGTTATACCCAACATCCAGTAATTAAAAGCAAACCAAGGCCATATTCCCATCTTTATTCCAGGATTTGTAATATATGTTTTGACATAGATCCATTAGTTTATTTATTTATTTTATTTCATGAGGTCAAAGGTGCTCCTAATTAAAGCCCCATAAAGAACATGCATGTTTATGAACATTATTGACCAGTGAATAGAGGTTGACTGGGACACTTTTTGCCATTGAGATGACTGGGAAAAAGTTTCCCTATAAACCTGAATTCACACCAAATAATGAAAGTTTGTTGTGTATCAAAATACATTTTTCATTTATATCGGTGTACAATCCTGAGCTGGAGCTAGTTGCCTTGGACCAGCACTTAACCAGCTTCCATGCTTCAAAACATACCTAACCAGCATATGCTGTTTTTTCAACAGAGTAGCTGCCCAACACTAGGTTTTTAATCACTCATTTAATTTGCTGTGTTGTTGCTTTTATTTCTGCTGTGTGATAGGCTGTTAGATTAATCCGTATCGAGTAAAAATGTACAGAGCTTATCATCAATATCAACGTAAATTTTATCGCAATCTTTTATCACCCAGCCCTAAGTAAAAGTAATATCATAATCATCTGCACTTCACACATAATTGAATCAACAGTATATTACTGTAGGAAGTCTGGATGTGAGAGAATGTTGGTGTTATTAATTCTGTTTACTTTACCTTGGTAGCTTTCTAACCATGATTACACTGGATTACATGTGTTGTTTTGTTCCGTGTGCATGTACAATGTTGAATCTTTTGCAGGAAAAGGCAGGCTATGCTGGTGATAACAGAATTGATCAAAGAATATATTGAATGAAGGAAAATGTCAAAAGGAATGTTTCAAACATTGTGTCTTATGGATTATCTTTTCAAATATGTAACAATTTATGCAACAATTTCTTCCTCAGATGATTTTACTTGTTAAATTTATGGAAACAAAGACTATCAACATTATATCGAGTCATGGTTTGAGGATGGTGTCACTTGGTGGCCAGACTATAGAAGTGATGAACGTGTAAACCGAACTATCCAGGAAAGTGAAGAGCCAGGAGCAGACAGAAAAAGTGTGATGTTCCAGTCCTCTTAAGAACTGGTAAGGGTCCGCTTTAGAAACAAAATTCAAGTGTTAAAGGGTCATGAAACCCCAGAACACATTTTTTGAGCTGTGAACAGATATGTATAGGCTGCACATCATTGAAAACACTAAAGGTACTCAAGGTTTATAAGTTGAAATGAGTTATTTTTGCATTTTTCAGAGCGATTTCTGTCTTCCGGTTTGAAAAGCAAAGCCGGAGTGCTGATTGGCTCCAGTATGCTCTGGTCGAACATGCTGACATCAACCGTTTCTGCATTTATTCATGACTTAAAGCTCATTCAATCCAATCACTGTGCTGCAGTATGCATAAGATTATAATTGCAGTATTATGCATGAGGAAGTATCAATTCTCTTGCCTCTGTCTCTATTGTTGTCATTCAGAGACACGGGTTGTAGGTGTTTATTTGCGTATTTATATGTCACTAAAATATACATCAATTTACATTATTTAACAGTCAGTACTTAATAGTAAGTTTGGAACACCAGCCAAACATTTTGTCACATGTTTGCCAATAGTTGTTGTCATAAGGTGATAGTAGTGTAGCACTGTAAACCTCCTCTATGACAGACTATCACTAAAATATTCTATACACTAGTACAGTAATTACTCAAGTGGTTGGATAATACTGCAAATTGGATTTGATAGTGTACTTTGTGTAAAGTGATGCATTTTTGACACAGTCATCATTTCTTGCATGTGAGTAATTTTTCCTCTTTTTTCCTTTTGATTACCTTAAAGCAAGAGAGAAACTGAGGGCCTCACTGACCTGTAACAGACAGATGACGAGGAAGAAGTCATTAGGAAGAGAAAAATTAAGCCAAGGTTTCATATTCTGAGACTGGCATATGCATAATTTGAAAATACTTTCGGAAGTATATTTGTTAAAGCTGCAGTCCGTAACTTTTGTCACTCTAGCAGTTAATAAACAGAACTGAATGAGTCTTGTGGAAGAACGTTGTAGGCGGAGCTTCTTCTCTCTGTTTATGTCTATGACGAGTCACACAGATACTGTGATACTCTGCAGACCTGAACCAGACTAAACCAGTCCGAATATAAACACTTATTATAGGTGGACCATAGTGATTCAGGATAATAATAAAAAATTAAAAAAACACGGTTTGGAAAATGGATTTATGTTCTACATTCTCATTATAGAATTTTTGTAAATTTTGAACACTTAAAAGTTACGGACAGCAGATTTATTAATAGAGTTGTGTTGTCAAAAGTACAGACTTCAGGACCAAGTCTGTACTGAAATTTAAAAAATGTGACAATATCAGCATTCCCCCCAAGTGTTGTTGAGTGGATTCTTAAACACCTCTGATTGGCCATTGTGTTGATGCGCTCATCAGAGATGTCTGTGATTGGCTACAAGGAACGTTTGAAAACAGTCGTCTAGCAGCAGATCCCTAATATATACGCTCCTGTGTGTATCTGTGCAAGCGCTCAGTGAAGACCTTCAAAGATGTCTATTTACACCATGATTTTGAAGCATTGATCATTGTAGCCAATCACAGACATATCTGATGAGCGCATCAACACAATGGCCAATCAGAGGTGTTTAAGATTTGGCTCAACAGTGCTCAAAATGCTAGGGGGAAATGCTGGTATCGTCACATTTTTAACATTTCAGTACAGACTCTGTACTTCTGACAACACTACTGAAGAGCTCACATATTAGGTAGTGCAAACATCTTTTTTATATGGTGTAATGTGCTCTAATTATCAAAGCAAGCAATGGATTCTTTGTAGAGTGAACATAGGTGTCATTTGCAGGTGGGACATGTCCCCACCACTTTTTGCCAGGGTCAATACTGTCCCCACCACTTTTTGGAAACATCTCTTGTTGATTAGCAATTTGTTCGTTTGTGTAAATAATAGGCGATCTGGCACTGGGATGTGTTGTTTTTGAAATCACGTTGAGTGCTCATTGTCAGTGTTCTCTTGGCGCTCGTGCACACTGTCACTGAGCAGTCTTCACACGGACGAGCGCTTTGATCTATCACTTAATCTAGTGCTGTTGAGGCCGGAGACTCTATTTGTTCTGGTGAAATCACGAAACAAAATACACATAAACGTGTTCCTACTCTTGATACATAATCACTGATGAACATCTCGGTTTAACGAGAAAAAATAAAATAAATTACATGAGGGCGGATTAGAAACCAGAACCTCTGGCATGCTGAACAAAACTTCTACCTCAAGTCTGTCAGTACAGCACTAAATGGTTTAGCTCCCCAGTACCTGAGCGAGCTCTTAAAGCATTATAGTCCTTCACGTCTATTGCGATCTCAGAACTCAGGCCAGCTGATAATACCTAGAATATCAAAATCAACCGCAGGCGGTAGATCCTTCTCCTATCTGGCATCTAAACTCTGGAACAATCTTCCTAGCATTGTTCGGGAAGCAGACACACTCTGTCAGTTTAAATCTAGACTAAAAACGCATCTCTTATGATTAGAATAAGAGGCAATTCCAGCGTTATGGACGTGACATTTGGAGTCAAAACTTGAAATATAAACGCTCAAAGAATGCATTTAATAGCAACATATTGAACCGTCTATTTATATATATATATATATATAATCCCTTACTAAAGGAGTCCAGACATTAGAAAAATGTCAGTCTATACAATCGTTTTATATTTTAGATGAGGGAAATATACAGCGTTACGGACGTGACAAAAAAGTCACTAAGTTTTGGGTGACAACACATTTTTCAAGAATTCTGTGAATTACACTGCGCAAACCAAAAATAATACTGCCCACCGAATGAAGAAGGGTTGGCTCTCCACAGAGCATAAAATAATAATTTTATTTCATTTTTCGTGTTCGCATTAATGAGGAAAAACAACATTACGGATGTGACAGTTTTCCGTTACGGATGTGACCGGTCTGAAAGCGGCACAGAAGACTGTTTAAAACTTTCACAGAGACCTCAAGCAGGAATTTAAACCACCAAATATTGTAATCTGTGATACCAGTATGGTAAGACTGCAAAATTTATCAACTTTTTACTAAACTTTATACTCTGTATTGCAAAAGGTTATGGATGTTGACAAAGCGTGTGCGTTGTTCAGGAATCAATTTAGAGACCATGATTTTCCTTCTTACAGAACTGCTTGCTAAAATACATTAACAAATATTAATGTTTATCATAAAGCAGTTTAATGATCACACGGATTTCGGCTAGTTTTCAGTTTAAAGTGGAGTCTTGAGTCAGAATGATTAAACTTTATTTCAAGTCAAAATTATTTCAATTTTATTATTTTTTATTTTATCAGCGCGGATTGTGATCAATAGGCTATTCATTTTTTAACCAACAGGTAAAAACGCGACATCGGAAAGTGTCCTATGAGACACAATGATCTTCTATAAGTTGTACTGTATCATATAGGCCTACCTTCTGATGTTCATATTTCGTTCTGTAACTGGTAAAGAGGAAGAGAAGATCGGTTCATGTGCGCCTGATCTGCCGCTTACAGGCGCTGCCGTAGCTAATCTGTCACGTGCCGTAGGCTATTAAAGAGCGACATATATTGTTTAAATTTTGTTATAAAATCTACTGAATTTGAAATTTGAACCTTTTTCATATTAAAACTAACAAAGCACAAAGAGTGTTGCGATTATTGGATATGTTCTGATATATACGGTAAGCCTGAAACAGATCACAGCAATATAAAGAAGCAAAGTCATATGCATAGGATTTAATATGAAGCGTCCGTAACGGTCACGTCCGTAACGCTTATTATGGTTGTTCAGAGTAAAGTAGCGAAATTAATTGCTGATCCTAATAAGCATAAACATAATTTAGCTTTACATATAAAGTTTCAAGTTATTTGCATTTATAATTGTTATATGACATAAACTTAATCGTTAAAACGTTACAGACGTGACAGAGCACTGAAGCGTCCTGACCTCTTTATTCCCGCCCTTATAAATTCATCAGGCAGTGCTGTTATGACAAAATGAGTGTATTTATTTCTCAGGCATGCCTCTGTCTTTCTACACAATGCTTACTGTTAAAATAAAGTTTAAAAAAGGGGGGTCTTTGATCCCTTTTTTGAAAGCATGAAATATGGTTGGTTGAAAATCTAATTTAAGCATTGTTGCTTACCTCATATATTGTGGATAAACTTTCCGTTAAAATTTCTGTTAGAGCACATTAATACAGTACATTACAGACCTAAATGGACAATTTAAAAAGGGTTTTGTTCTTTTGGTAAAAACTTTTTTCATGGTAAAGATGACCTTTGCGTGGAATTGCCCTAAGTTAGATCAGAACTATGCACATTATTGTTGCTGCACAGGCATCACTGCATGTCTACTTAATATTGGCATTTAGCCTATGCATCAAACAAACACGCTGCGATAAAAAATGCAACAAGCATGTTGCAATAAAAATCACAATTCATCAGCTGTTTGTAATTGTTGTAAATTATTTTAATGGATTTGCAGAGTCGTACATTTTAATCTTACAATCAGATGAAGAATTTGGACAATGGATGTTTACCTGAACTTTAGCTTCAAGTTTATTAGAAATTCACATTTGAATTTTTCTGTGATATGGACAATTAAACATTTACTTGAGCTTTAGTTTTAAGGCTACGTCCACACAAAGCCGGAGCTTACCCTATCCGATCTTTTTTTTTTTTCCTCGTCTCAAGAAATATCTGCGTCCACACGAAACCACTGAAACTACTCAAAACGATGTAGTATACATGCCAGACCAGTATGTGGCGCTGTAATTCTGCCACAGAGATACACTTAAAACAGCGAATAAGACTTGGAGCATGTGCATAAACCTTGTGCGCTGTATAAAAACTATAGTAAAGCTTAGAAATAATGCTTTATTTTGGCTCAGTAGCTTCTGCAGCACGAACACAAGCATCTAGAGTCTGCTGTTGTTGTTGTTGTGGCTGTTTTGTGCTGTTAGCGGCGTCTGACTAGGGTCGACACGTGGGGTGATGACATCATCGTTTCACAAAATATACAGATAGGCTGTCCACACAAAAACGCAAAAGACGGCGTTTTCAGATTTATCCACTCTGGGACCCGGTTTAAAAAAAATAGCGGTTTCACCTTCCGAAAATGGTGGATCTGTGTGGACGAAACGCCTATCCGATACAAAATTTGTGCGTATTCACAAAAACGCGTCTCCATGTGGACGGGGCCTAAATTTAGTAAAAGATCACATTTTAATTTTACTGTGAGATGGACATTTAAAAATCAGATCATTGCGTATTGGAAATTAGTGCAGGTTCTCTAATAAAGTGCAGATGTAATGTGTAAGCAGCGGCTCCACCGTAACAAGAATAATGTACAGCGGGACATTTAGGATTATTTAAAAGTCATTACCTTCACAAATAACTGGAATGGAATTTAAAAATTATATTGATACAAATATTTTTTAGTACAATAGTCTGCATTTAAATTGCGCGCATCAATTTTGACATGTCATATTTTTGTCCTGTGCTAGTTTGAACTAGGCCTGTGCAATAGACTATATGCACGGTTACTTCCTGGTTGTCGTTAAGCCAGCTCGGGCATTTCCGGTGAACTGTTAGCTGTTCATTCTGTACTCACTGTACAACGACACAAAACCATCAGTGGTTGACTTTTTAATGTTGTATTCATATTTTAATGCAGTTATCACATTTACCTAATTTGCCAATAAACCAGTTTTATTGACTGCAATAAAGACGAAGCTGTTGGGACCGTTTAAAAACGCATTGTCTGTACTAATTAGACACATACATTTTTCCCCCAGCACTTCAAATGTTATTTTTAATGTGATGACCACAAACATTACTTGTTCATCCTTCTGAGATTGTCCCCATTGTAAAACCGAATGTTTAAAAATGTAAGAAATTCAACATTTGATAGAAAACACTTATTTAAAAATAAAAAAGACAATAATTACCACTTTAACCAGCAGGTGGCGGCAAAGTAGCATTTATTTGCGCATATATCAGCCATTTCCTCTAATCATTTTTCACCTCGTTTTTGACTAAATATTAAACTTTATAAAATAACTAGGTTTAAAAATACATTTTGTCAATGTGAAGTATGAAGTACTCAAAGAATCTTAAGAAAAACAATAACTTTTCTTGTGAATGAGTGACACAAAAAGCTCTTTCCCTTTGTAATCACAGCAGCTGTCAGTCAGAGCAGCGCAAGATCAATGATTTCAGCACACTTTTAAAAACACACATTTTATTCAATGAATCTAACTTAAGCTTTTTTTTCACATAAGTGTGAAAACTGATGGTCGAATTGAATTTAGCCGAGGAGGAACAATGAGGTACGTCTTTATTCAAACGTAAGACAGCATAAAAAATAAATAAACTAAATTAATGCTATGCCTGACTATTTAAATGATTATATTCTCATTACAATCTAAATTTTACACTACTGATGCTCAACACACCAGCAAATGACACTGGAAGTTTTCGAGCTGGCTTATATTAATGCGTTTTTATTATGCATTTTGATAGTGAATCACGCATTTATATGTACTTTGCAGCGTCTAACTGGTTATCTGTCACAGAAAGCACCAAAGACCGCTCCCTCTCACAACTGAAAACTGTCACTCATCATCTCACAACGTTACCTTTATATCGATAAAGATATCTACACTGCATAATCTTACTCGTGTCTTTGTTTGTTAATGAGAGGATTCAGTGAGCTGAACTCAGCAAACTCCAGTGTTTTGAGCGGTGAGTGGAACTTAAACACTCCTGATTGGCCAACATTGCGTTCAAAGCGTCAACAAACTTGTCTGTGATTGGCTACATTTCTCCGCGCTGCAAAAATATGCTGTAAATCGGACCATTTCACGTTCTCGAGAGCGCAAACTCAAAATGCAATGGAGGGTTTGCCAAATCTGTTTTGCCAATCATATGACATTATTACAGTATCAGCTGAGGGTGTTCTTGCTTGTTTCAGGGTGCTTATATTGAAATTAGACTTTGTGATTTTTTTTTACCCATGTTTTAATTTTTTTAACAAAAATGATTTGTGATCAAACATTAATTGACGGACCCCCGGTTGAAGACCCTAGTATTCACTGCTCTCATCTATATTTCGAGATAATAAAATTGTATATGTATTTTTGTCTTCTGGGTGCTGTTGGAGGACAAAACAAATCACATGAACATCCCTCTCAGGTTCTTCTCAGAAGAAGTGCTATTGTCACATCCACCAGCTGCGACTGCCCTTGCACACCAGCAGAGGGCACTGTTTCCACTGACATCACACACATCATGGACTCAGTTTCCCACAATGCATTGTATGTCACCTGTGTAATCACGTGCAGCTGTTTCCCATTACCTCGTTATCCCTGTGTCTCTCTCCCTTTATAACCCTGTTCTATTGTTTGTGTCTTTGTGAAGGATTGTCTCGTGGTTCATAGCTGAGTGTTTCCCTTGTTTCTATGTTCCTGGTCTTTGATATCTGTCCATATCCTGGTTTTCCTGTTCTGCCCTCTGGTCTTGTTTGTTTGGACTGATTTACTGTGCTCTGACCTTCTGCCTTTTAATAGACTACGACTTTGGGTTGTGTCTCTTGTTGTTGCTCAGTACTTGCTACAACAACCAACACCACCAGTTCATGACAGCTATCTTGAGACTCCAGCAGCTTCAAATACCTGTTTGCTGTTCAACAGTGGCTTTTTTTATTTTTATAACTGCCTTAATACAATTAATGTGTTTGACAGAAACTCCTTAATTAGCCTTTATCTGACCGAGTTCTTCTGTGCTTCAAGTCAGTCACAAATCTTTTGAAAATCTCTGTTCAGTTTTCACAAAGTAGCTGTTGTCATTCCTTCTGCAAGACATTGCATTATTTCATGCTTTTCATCTTTAGAAAAATCTTTCTTCCTCCCCATATTGCCTGAGAAATGTGACTAACAAACATTGACTTTATTTAAAAAACTAAAATCTGAAGTTTTATTGTAATGAAATCCTACTAATATGTCATTTGCAGTATATTTTAGAACACAGTGTATATATAGATGTCATGGATATAGATAAAAGAAAATAACCAGTCAGGTATTATTAAAGAAAAGCAAAAAATGTTGTAACAAAATCAATTATTTACAAAAATTGCAAGCCCAGTTATTATATTTTGCCTTCTCAAAAAGTCAGGAGGTTTCATGTTAAGGCATTTCACATGACACCAGCGTTTGCATATATACCAGTCAGCCTTTCTGAACTCTAAACAGTGTATAGATATCAAAATAGTAACAGGCTTACAGAAGACAATAACAGTTTCATAATGTCATTTTGTTCCCATTCATGTCAATCACCTGAGGCTGTCAGGATTTCCTCCAGAGTTCCTCCATATTGGTTATAGAGAAATTGATGTCAGGTGGGAGTGAACTTAAGGGAAACTAGTGACAATCTTCCTTGCCATCTTTGAACAACAGTTGTAGTGAAGTGTAAGAATGAATTGTATTTAGTGTCTCAACTATGAGGTTTTACTTACCATTTGAGAAAAAAAAATACCTGCAAAACAAATACAGCACAATTACGCTTAATTATGGTCACTCTCCACACAATCTCCACACACTCTTTTCAGCCAAACCTCATTTTGAAGTATTCACTTTGATAAATATGTGACACAGTTAGGGGTAATACAGTTAAAGTAAATGAAAGTAATGAGTAATTTAAGCACTGTATTTTTACCTAAATCTGATAGCAGCTTGTTTAGAGTCCTTCTCCTCATCAGTTCTTTGTGGATTAATGAGAAAAACCTGACTGGAAGATGCATGTAGATACTGGAAAAAAGAGAGAAACCATTTCAAATTACAGTTCAGACCACATATCCATGAAGAAGGACTTACTGGTGTTTTGAAAGCTTTCACCAAAAACCTCCAGTGGTTATCATTCACAGTCGGAAACTGATCATTGCTTGATACTTTTATACTCAAGTCCACCTGAAATGTTTGATAAGTTCACATTAGTAAATCTTTTTAAATGTGTGTTTTCATATCTTCAGTGTATAAGAGTACAATGATACCTTCCGTCTGCATACTGCATCTGTGTCTCTGGTCATGATCACTTGAGCAGTAAAGAGATCGAGGAGGGAAATGCTGCTGTCTTTTCCCATTTTGTTGAGTAAGGTTTGGAAGAGGTATTCAATGACCTTGATGAAAAGAGTAAATATATGAAGCATGCATATTAGACAGAAAGGGAACTGACAGCTTTTCAGATGTGTTCAATATTTATGGTGCACTTTGGTAATTTTTAATCATGCCAATTTTAAATAATAGCAGCTCATGTAGAGTTTTGAACTCTGAGTGACGGACGGTGGACCTGCTCTTCTTTTCTGCCGACGACACAACAACAACCTCACTGTCTTTTTTGGACTATTATTTAATTATTTATTTTGTTGTAAGAAATATGTTAAATGTGTTCAAGTTATTTTACAAAATATAATAATATGAAGTAACAGGGTTTTTTTCATCAGTTATGTCCTCAGATGTTTTATGGGGCTCAGTATTGTATTTTGGCTCATGTTTGGTGTAGTTGACAGCTCCATTGGTGTGTGTGAATCAGTGTGGTGTTTTCAGTCTGGCTGGTATTGTTGCTGATGTCTTTGATTTCTGGACTTGATGGCTGTGGCAGTACGTAAGGTGGGTCAAAGTATTTTGTCCTACGTTTGTGATGTTTTCTAGAATTTCTTTTTTTTTTTTTTTTTTTTGCCCATTCTTCCTTCTGGCTAAAGAAGTTTTCTTTTGGTTGTGGATCACAGCAAGGCAGTAACATCTGCCTTGTAGGGATCCATACATTTTGTGGATGAAGTCAGCAGGACGCAGAAACTTCTTAATTTGAAGGATGCTGTGTTTAACAATCCAGAACCACTCCTCCACATGGCAGTTAATTTCCCTTGTTTTGGATTGTTGGCTGGCTGTAGCTGTGCTGATTTCAGAAAACCGGCTAAGATCCCCAAGAAGCACTCCACTCCAGAAGGGGAAAATCTTCATGTTGCTGTTCATGAGGATGTCGATAAGTTCTGGACAAAAAAAGTTTTTTTTTTTTTTTTCCCCTGTGCTGCTACAGAGGTTTAGGCTCTTGGCCTTTTCCTAAACTGCACTAAACACTGCCGTGACACAGAGTTTGCAGTTTGTGGTGTTTCTGTGGCCTCTGGGATTGTTTCTGACTCACTGATGTTTATGGAGGTCTTCATTATTTTTAGGTCCAGGGAAGCTTTGGCTGCATTCAGCACATCTGTTTCCTCTGGCGATGTTAACAGCACACATATCTTCCAATACAGCCGTTGCCTCCTCTAGATGTGTGCTGTTCAACAGCAAGGTGAAGCAGTAGGTGGCACACTCTTTTAAAGCCTTGTTGTCTGTCTTTCTGGAAGATGCCTGGCACACTGCCTTTATAATGTGTGAAGAGCAAAGATGCAGGACTGTGAATGGACGATCACCACTGTTTGCTGTGTTTGAAACAATGTGCTGTGCTCTTTGTAGATAGATGTAGAAAGCTGCTCTCTTTATTAAATGCCAGAAGAACACTTGACATTAGTCCCCAGCTGAAGTCAGTCTCCACTTGATGTTCCTATCATGTTGTTATTTGACCAAGGGCCCTTAATATGTGTACAGCAAATGGGTCCACCTGCAGATGTTGCAGGTAACCAGCAGTCTCAGCACAATCAGATGTAGCACATTCTTGTATTATTTTTCATGCAAGCATCAGCTCCATGATTATGTCGTCATGTAGCCTGGTGCCTTTTTTCAGTTCACTAGAAATCACCCTTAACACATCTTTAGTTAAGCATCGTGAGATATTGCCTGCCACAATCTCTTCTGATGGTGGTTTTCTGAGGGCTTGATAACAGTAATTGCTCTCACCATGTCTAAGGGTTTTAGCGATTTTGACCCTTCGTAAATATTTGGCCTGTCTGAATTTTGTCACTTTTTTCTGTGTTACGTCTTTTTTGTAATTTTGTTGGTTTTTTTTATTGTAAATATATAGACTGCTGCACAGCCTTTAAAGGTGCAGGTGGCACACGCTCTAAAGAAAGACGGTTCGTTTCCAACTGTTTTTGCATTCAACATGTTAGTACAAGGACTGATCTCAGTAAATTCTTTGTAAAGGACATCTGTCCATGGTCTCTGGAGTTGGTTTGAACCATGATGTGGCTTTATTTTTTCCCAGCTCTCTAATTTTATTTCTGTACTGAAATTTTTTGGGCCTAGTGTTTCAACAGTTGGTCAAAAGTCACGCTATAATGCTTTAGTCTTTATACAGCGGAAGCTTCAAGTATTAGCGTGAGTAAACTTCCGCTGCAGCCTTTATCATTGGCTGTGCCCTTAGCACTGGAATGTTGTGATTTATTTTTGTAAAATTTAGTATAGATCGCGCCTCAGGTCTCGTACAATTAGGCATCAGATGAAACATACTTAAGGAAGCGAATTGCCCCGCCTCAATGTGATGTCACATGCAGAGTTTCCTAACTGGTAAATTTTACACTAAATTGTATAAAACATATCCCACTGAGATGTTATTTTGTAAATTTGTATTATTCACTAGTTTTATTTGCATGTATAAAAAGTTGCAACTAGCTTGCATTGCAAACTATCGTGAACACTTATGAAAATTAACCACGGTTTTATTATATTAAAAGTGTGGTAACTGATTTTTTTGTCAGATTCATACCATTTCTATAACAATAGTTTTACTACAAATATCATGAACTATAGTGTAGCAAAACCATGGTTAATTTTTATAAGAGAGGTAAAAAAAAAATCTTTCAAGCTATTTAAATGCGTTGTTAAAAGCACAATTTTTTAATTATATTGTCTTAGACATAAAAGCTACAGAAATTCTGATGTTCATTTACCATTGTTCGTGGTTTATGGCAGGACTGCTCAGTTTCAGTGCAGCTGAGCACAGGGGGTACAACGGACATATTGAGTTGGGAATAATGAGAGTCTGATAAAGTAAGGCAACAGTATGATTGCACAAAGCAGTGCCTGCACACATGAGCATTTGCTGTGTGTTAGCACCACAGGTGAAGCATCCCTAAGTCCAACCTAAAAAATACAATCACAATCATTAACCAACGAAATGTATACTTTCTGACAATAAAGTCAAAGTTAGTAGCATGTTAATGTTTGAGTGATAGCATTATGCTGTAGACAATAATGGGTGGTTATACAGTATATTGCAAAAATAAACAAAAATAACATTACAAATAAAATGAAATCACTCCAATTCCTCTGGCAGTAACTTGAGCTGCTTGTTAAGTGCTGATGATCGCCTCGCTCAGATAATGTTACACATTAAAATGAAAGATGACGTACATGGTAGGATATCAAGTCTAAATAAACAGTTTTAAATATTTAAGTTTATTGTTAAGTGAAACTAAACAAGTATAATTTTCTTCTCAAAACTGGTGCCTGTCCAATGACAATAATGCAGGTGGAAATTCCTTTACGCTACTAATTAAAGCTGGATGTGACGACACGCGTGCTGTGATAAAGGCCTATGGAGCATGGCTGTCACCAGTGTTGCTAAGTCTGCGTTTTTTTCCGCGGAATTGGGCTACTTTTATGCTGTTGCCACGAGTTGTTTTTCATGTCCACGAGTTGAATCGACCCAAAATAACGAGATATTTACCCCCTGGAATGTGAATTTTACCAGGGGAGCCCCGCCAAAAACGCGAATTTTACTCCCTGGAACGCGATTTTTACCGTGGGACCCCCCTAAAATGCGATTGGGCGGGTTTTGAGAAGCAAGTGGGCAGGTTTTGTTGTGAAAACCTGGCAACCCTGGCTGTCACCCGGTGGCCTTTTTTGGTGTAACGCCTAATAAAAAATGTCACTCGTATTTAACCCTTATTTTTACATTGAACTCACATTTTGGAACTTGTTTAGCGTTTTGTTTTGCTATGTCACTACAGCTATCAGCTAATACTTGAGTCTTTGATCTTTCAAATGATTTAAAATAAATAATAATGTGTTACTGAGGCACTTACATGTAATCTCAGTAGTCCTAATGAACCCGTGTACATGTAAGAATCATACTAGATTTTATTTTCCTTTAAAAATAAAAGTGATGCAACTTTCAAGTATTTGTTTGTCATTATTATTATCATTAACAAATAGTTTTTAAAAGTTACATTATGATAAGTTGTTCTTATCATATCTAATTTTATTATGCACTTTATCTGTACTAGTAAAGCTATGAAATGATTGTTGATCATTTCAAAAAAAAAAAGCTTATTGACAGGCATATAAGGTTTTTTGCCCCGCGGTGGCACTTATAGACTTAGATTAAGGCTTCTGTTTGGCAACATATGATTGGATTGTACAGGTAATTAATTGGAAATACCTAAAATAGCACTATAACAGTTATAATGGAGCATGGGTGCCAACCAGTGGATTTTTTTAGTATAACACCTCGTAGGGTCCACGGTAGGTGGAGACCCTATTCTTTTCTTTTTTACATATTTGATTTAATATAATAAACACAATAAATTGTAGTAAATACATAATAAATCAAGGCAGGATATATTGAAATAGGAAATCAAAGAATATAAAGAATCCCAGCAGGTTTGCATGCTTGTTTACTCATTTATTTCAAAGATGGAAAATAACTAGCAAGATTTAAATTACTGATCAATGTGCATTTTGTAATGATGAACAAGAAATATAATATTGTATAATATAGTATAGAATACATACATCTATACAATATATATAAATCATGTCACATGAAGTTTTTGTTTGAACAAGATTGCCTGGTGTGTCCTAGCTGACCTGGACCAAAGCATGAACCAGACCTTGTTACAGTAAACTCTTGTGTCTAAATGGACATTCGTCTAATCTACTGATTCATTATTGTTTCTTAGGTTCATGCCTTCACTTTTCACACCACTTTCGCAAGACGGACGAAAGCGAATGCATTTGCCAAGAATGTTTTCATTAATCAAGAACGAAAGTGGGAGGTTCGAAGACGATCAGATACCGTCGTAGTTCTGACCGTAAACGATGCTGCCCCGCGATCCGGCGGCATTATTCCCATGACCCGACACAACTTCTTCTAAAAATAACAATGTTTAACGGAGACTCATCTCACTTAAAGCCTCTATCATTATACTCCCATATGGAGTGCAATGACAAAAGCCCAGTTTATAACATAAAAGTTCATTTCTCTAATAGTGGATCGAGAGGACTGAAGACACGCATTGATTCGTGTCTTGATGCGAGACCACCCTGCTCCAAGTCTGAGAACATTGGATATTGCTACTTGCACTTCTTGTCCACACCTCTACAGCCACTACTAGTAACAAAGGACTTAACTTTTTGTGAAAACCGGATAAGGATCGGCTCATAGGGCAGACATTTCTGAAACGCTGAAGACCATTATCTTATCCATATTTCCTAGGGTGAGTTTTCATTTGAACAAGATTGTGAAAAATCATCTTAATCAAAAAATAAATATGACATACTAAATTTCTTCTGTCTGTAACGAGCTCTAATGAGGAGCGCTCCTACCTGGATATATCCCACACACAAGAGCTGACTATAACCAGGTTATCAAAGTTGGGTCAGATGAATAACGGCACTGCGTACAGAGAAGTGAGACAGAACCGCACGGATCTCCACTATTTTGTTACTCAAGTATTCTCTAGATTTATGAACAGGGCATGAAAGCAGACCTGGTTATAGTCAGCTCTTGTGTGTGGGATATATCCAGGTAAGAGTGCTCCTCATTAGAGCTTGTTACAGACAGAAGATATTAATATGTCATATTTATTTTGATATTTTTACTGAGGCAGAAATGGACCTCTCTCAACAACGAGGTCTTACTGACAGATGATCTGTTCTCCAATTCTGCCATCTATGCAACAAAACAAAACAAAAACAGCTATTTCAGTAAAATATGTTTAATACACACAATAAAAATAAACAAAAATAAATGTTTAACTTCCTGTACAAACCCAAACCCCACAGTTGTTGTTGAAGGCTGTGCTGGATACTCAGTGCTCCACTTCTTTAGGTCCCACATGTGTCTGAATGCATTGCTTTTGTGTAAAAAAAAAAAAAAAAAAAAAAAAATTAAACAAATAATTAACCAACCTATTATAATTTGGTTGCAGTACACAGGGTTCTCACTCTTTCATGAACACCAGATTCAAGGACTTTTTAAAGCACCAAAAATGCCTCTGAAAATTTGTCAGCTGTAGAAGTATTTATAAAACGAGTATAATGGCCAGACCTATTCCTTACTGCATTTAACAAAGGAAATGCAGCATCTACAGCAACATTTGTAATAGAGAGTCCAGAAGCCATTACAAGATCAAGGGTATGGCCACCCCATGACTAAATCCTGACACAAACTGAGTCAAATTAAAAGAATCAATCAACTGCAAAAATACACCAATGGCTTAGAAGGACAGCACACATGTATCAGAATCACCAAGAATAAGAAGATTATCACAGGTAGAAACTGTGACAGACAAGAACTCTGAAAATTCATTAATAAAATCCATATTATACCTTGGAGGCCTATAAATAAGTGCACATGATGTAATTGCATTTCAAAGCTGGTATTGTCACGAACCTGGCCTCTGTGGCTCCCTCCGATCACCACCAGAGGGCTCCCTCACCCGAGTATTAACCTCCATGGACTACATTTCCCATGACCCCGTGCCTGGACTGATTATGCACACACCTGATTCCCATAACCCGGACTATTTAAGCAGACGCACACATTCACCCTTTGTGAAGTCTTGTTTTGCCCCGGCTGACATTTCTGAGCGGTTTTCCCTGTTTTTGCTATTCTGTGTATGACCTTGGACTGCCTTGAACCTTGTGATTGTTTACTGCCTGCCTTGTGATTCCCCTGACTGTTACTGGATTTCTCTGCCTCGCCTGCCGCCTGCCCTGACCATTTGCCCTCCCTGGTTTCTGTTTACGTTTTGCCTTGGACATTGTTTTTGCTGGTGTTTGACCCTTGCCTGTACGACTACGATTATCTCTAATAAAGCTGCACATGGATCCCACTGAGTCTGCCGCCTCGTCACAGGTATATTTATTCCGTAATAATCTAAAATACTGGCTGCTAGTACTGATATTTTAATCTAAAAATCTTACATATTGTGCCTTTAAGCATTTCTATGATAAATCATTAACCAACATGCAATGTTATAATGCTGTTTTATTATTGAAGTACATTTAGCCTACCATTCCAGCCTTACTCACTGTAAAAAAAAAAAAAAAGTATATGATCAGCAAGTTCTGACAACAAATGCTTTTACATTAACTGATCAAAATAAGCTAAGCTTTTTTTTTTTTTTTAGTTTTACATCAGTTTAATGTAATTTAAGTTGAAATGACTTTAAGGCAGCAAAAGTGGCATCTTACACTGCAGTGTTGCAAACCGCCCCTTTCCACTACCTGGTTGTGATTTCGCGAATGAGCGTTACATGTGACTGGGTTGTGTTAACATGCACCAATAAAATTGTTTCAAAACAAGACAAAAAAGAAATAAGGATGAAAGGCGTCAAAGTGTGCCCTGGAAGGTAAGTTTTGAGGAGTATTTCTGGTTTAGCCTAAATATGCCAAATGGTATCTGAATCATAGGCGCCAATCCCTTGGGTGCTCGGGGGTTTGAAATAAAAAATAAAATAAAAAATCGGCGCCTATGCTCTGAATATTTTCGTCTAAATGACGAATGTTTAATACATTTGTGGATGTATACTTTATTTTATAGATGGACCACTGTACAACTTGAAAGGTCCTGGTAAGGCCATCAAAGCCGAAGTGCTCAGAGGCACAATGGAGGCTAACACCATTTTTAGGGATTTCCATGCCAGCTCCACAGGTGCTCACACTGGACAAAAAAAGACCTGAGATGCCATATCGAAAAGGTTTTTTTTGGCCTGGGATGGCTGCAGACAGAAAAATGGGTAAGTAAACACTGCTTAGATTATTTTATTAGGCATAATATTAATTTTTACAGTGTGACAGCCTGCATACCTGCCTGCTGTGTTGGCTTTGTTATTTTTGTGTTTTAATACAAGGGGGGGTTGCAGTCCGAGTGCGGATGGAGGACACATGGGCCTGGAGTCTTCCCTCATTCCCTCACTATAAACCTCACTATAAAGCTTCCTACCTTTGCCCTGGGGCAGAGAGTTTTTCTTCCTTATGTTTTGCTCCTGCCGGCATTTGTGTCCAATTATTGTTTTGTTTGTTAAATAAATTTGTTATATTTTGGTTAAATTCCTGCCACTTTTTTTGTCACAACCTTTGAGCTGGGTCATGACAACAGAAATGAGACTGTGTATAATGACAAGAAAAGAGCAAAATGCATTGTGTAAGGTGTGTAAAAAAACAAGATGAAAGTTTGCTGCATTTGACAGAGCTCATTTAGGCCACGCCCACACCAGGGGGGAAAACAATCCAACCATCTCAGTTGTCTTTGTATAGCGTGAAGCTGCCTCGTCATTTCAAACTTAACATAAAAAACGGAACAATGTCTAAACACTGCTATGTGACGGTGTACAGCAAACAAGCTAAAAAACCCAGAACTAATGTTTTATTAGCTACAAAACTGTAAAAGCCAGCCTTTAAGGAGACGAAAAGGCGCTGCACTGTGGCAACCTGTAGAAGCAGTAACACTGTTTGTTCGTTTGAGTTTGTATAAGTTAAAGTTTTCTTTACTTTAAAAGGATAGTTCACCCAAAAATGAAAACTACCCCATGATTTACTCACCCTCAAGCCATCCTAGATGTATATGACTTTCTTTTTTCAGACGAATACATTTGGAGTTATATTAAATAATGTCCAGGCAAATCCATGCTTTATAATAAGAGTGGATGGTGGCCCAAAATTTGAAGTCCAAAAAACTGCACCCATCCATGATAAAAGAAGTCCACAGAGCTCCAGGGGGTTAATAAAGGCCTTCTGAAGTGAAGCAATGCGTTTGAGTAAGAAAAAAATCCATATTTAAAACTTAATAACCTGTAATCTCTAGCTTCCACTAACCATCATACGCGTGTTCACAAGAGAGTGGTGTCCCAGCGTATGATGTAGGACGCAAGCGCAGTGTGAGCTCCGCTGACGAACATGGAAGTGCAGAGGAGAGAGCAAAACAAAATACTGGTCACAAATTAAAGTACACAACTTGGATGATGTCGGAGGATTTCGATATAAGACAAGAGGACACTGAGTTTTTTGCCCAGCCATATTTGTTTGAACCGGAATACCAACCAGGAACTCCAGGAGATGGAGGAGGCTGCAGCAGCAGCGGCACAAACAACAGAACTGAGGAGACGGAGAGCTCATGACCCCTTATTTACACTGCATATGCTAGTCTCACGAGGACCAAGTTGTGTACAGCAAAGGAAATCAACGCGAATTGTTTGAGCTATACTCTACATTTTATTAGTGTTAAAATGGTGATTTCTTGTGAATATCCAGATTGCTTCAAAAAATCTAAAGTCTTGTGATTATGATGATTTTAACTCATTTTATACGTTTTGATACGATTTTACTTCTGAATTGTCAATTTATTGTGGGAATTCGATGACACTCCTGATAAATTTCAGATTAAAAAGGCTGATGTAAGTAGTCGTTTTGGTCAGGTTAAGGTTAGGAAGAGTCCAGGCCCTGATCACATTGGTGGCAGACGGCTGAGGAACTGTGCAGAGCAGCTTTCTGGGATTTATTAATTTATTTTTAATAAATCGATTCATCTTTCTAAGGTCCCTTGTCTTTGGAAAGATTCTATAATAGTGCCAATTGTGAAAAAAAGAAATCCTATTGCTCCTAATGATTAGAGGCCTGTTGCACTTACATCTTTGGTAATGAAATCCTTTGAAAAAATAGCCAGAAAGGAGATTTTAGCCTCAACACAGTCAGTACTTGATCCTATGCAGTTTGCATATAGACCAGGTAAAGGAGTGGAAGATGCCACTTGTACCTTATTAAACATTGATTTTAAGACATTTAGAAGGTGCAAAAAAAATCATGTTTGTTTGCTTTTTTGACATTTCCTCTGCTTGTAATTGTTCAGCCCCATATTTTGGCAAGGAAACTTACTGACATTTTTCAGACTTAAAGATGTGTGTTGGTTGGTGGATTTTTTAACTAATAGATCTCAAAGAGTGCGTGTTAATGGTGTGTTGTCCAATGCATTGTCATCTACTGGTACCCCACAGGGTTTTGTTTTGTCCCCTCTTTTGTTTTCATTCAATAATCACGCATAAATGTTATTCCTTCAAAAATACAAACGTACATACATGTTGCTCACATATTATGGTAGCCTAGTTCGTGCTGAATACAGTGTAATGACACTTTTGCCATTAATATGTTGATGAACAACTAAAACAAGCACAAATGTCAGGGCATGTCAAAACTTCTCCAGGGCCCCAAAAATCCTCAGACCCCAGAGGGTTAAGTTAAGTTTTGCCGCAAAGTTTAATCAACGACGCTCTAGTCTTTGCCCGACTCAAAACTTCAAACTTCAGCCACAAGGGAGACTCCACTCCTCCACCAGCACACCAGAACATCAATCCAGACCCAAGAAGACCTGCAGCAAATCAAAAGAACCTCGGAAACCAAGCCAAGGAGGCCAACAAAGGAATCCCTATTTAAAGACACAAATGACAAGCGATTCTAGCCAGAATGGTGCAGGTTTAGACCCTACTTTGAAGTAGGAGCTAATTTAGTTCCCCCAAAGGGAGTTCCTAGAACTAAAATCATTCCTAGTTCCTGCAGTGCGAACATGGCAAAATCCAGATACTTCAGCCAATAGTTCTAGGAACTATGAAAAGGTTCCTCCGCTCTTGGAGTAAGGTCGTATGTGCCAAAATGGCCAGATGCTTCAGGAAAAATGGCCACATTTGCATCATCAGTCATCATATATAGTCTGAGTTGAGAACTGTCAAGAAATTCATAAGACAAATAACCAATGGTGTTTATTTCAAAACCTTTCTCAATTCATAATTTTTAGTGACTACTGAGAGGGAAACTTCTCCAAATGCTAAATCTCTAAATTATGTTAGTTACAAATATGCAGTCTTTAAGGGATAATCCACAATGAGGTGGACTTCTACCAGACAACATCTCCACTAACTTTAGTGGGGTTAAGCTAACGTAACAGGCTAGCCTCACTAACATCTTTGTGTCTTTTAACCTCATGGCTGCAGCATGGGTGAATGCCTAAACCAAATTTTCCACTTTGTTGGACAATAATAGCTAGCTGGTAGCAATTTTACCTGAAATATGCGGCTACGTTTTTCTGCAGTCATGTCTTCTCTGAGAGACACTCTTTTATTGTTTCGGAAAATGACGTACTGCTCCACGTCCATGTATCTGTAACAAAGCGGATCCAAATGCAAAGCTTTATTAAAAGTGAGCATGGTCGTACAGGCAGGGTCAAACGGGAACAAACAGGAACAGGCAGAGACGTGGTCAGGATACAGGCAGTAGATCAGGGCAGGCAGCAGGAATCGTAACACGGGGAACAGACAGGATCAGTAACAGGCGGACAGACAGGGTAAATGTCTGGTTCTACACCTTCATTTGAGTCCAGCTGTGTCTGATTATACTGATTGGACTTAATTAGGAAAGCCACACACCTGTCTATATAAGACCTTACAGCTCACAGTGCATGTCAGAGCAAATGAGAATCATGAGGTCAAAGGAACTGCCTGAAGAGCTCAGAGACAGAATTGTGGCAAGGCACAGATCTGGCCAAGGTTACAAAAAAAATTCTGCTGCATTTAAGGTTCCTAAGAGCACAGTGGCCTCCATAATCCTTAAATGGAAGATGTTTGGGACAACCAGAACCCTTCCTAGAGCTGGCCGTCCGGCCAAACTGAGCTATCGGGGGAGAAGAGCCTTGGTGAGAGAGGTAAAGAAGAACCCAAAGATCACTGTGGCTGAGCTCCAGAGATGCAGTCGGGAGATGGGAGAAAGTTGTAGAAAGACAACCATCACTGCAGCCCTCCACCAGTCGGGGCTTTATGGCAGAGTGGCCCGACGGAAGCCTCTCCTCAGTGCAAGACACATGAAAAAACACCTGAAGGACTCCAAGATGGTGAGAAATAAGATTCTCTGGTCTAATGAGACCAAGATAGAATTTTTTGGCCTTAATTCTAAGCGGTATGTGTGGAGAAAACCAGGCACTGCTCATCACCTGTCCAATACAGTCCCAACAGTGAAGCATGGTGGTGGCAGCATCATGCTGTGGGGGTGTTTTTCAGCTGCAGGGACAGGACGACTGGTTGCAATCGAGGGAAAGATGAATGCGGCCAAGTACAGGGATATCCTGGACGAAAACCTTCTCCAGAGTGCTCAGGACCTCAAACTGGGCCGAAGGTTTACCTTCCAACAAGACAATGACCCTAAGCACACAGCTAAAATAACGAAGGAATGGCTTCACAACAACTCCGTGACTGTTCTTGGATGGCCCAGCCAGAACCCTGACTTAAACCCAATTGAGCATCTCTGGAGAGACCTAAAAATGGCTGTCCACCAACGTTTACCATCCAACCTGACAGAACTGGAGAGGATCTGCAAGGAGGAATGGCAGAGGATCCCCAAATCCAGGTGTGAAAAACTTGTTGCATCTTTCCCAAAAAGACTCATGGCTGTATTAGATCAAAAGGGTGCTTCTACTAAATACTTAGGACCATGTGATATTTCAGTTTTTCTTTTTTAATAAATCTGCAAAAATGTCAACAATTCTGTGTTTTTCTGTCAATATGGGGTGCTGTGTGCACATTAATGAGGAAAAAAAATGAACTGATTTTACCAAATGGCGAAAAATTTAAGGTGGTCTGAATACTTTCCGTACCCACTGTATATAGGCTGTAGCCTATTGTATTTAATAATTAGGCTGATAATAAAAGAAGCTAAATAAATAAAACACTTGGGTCCTTATGCATACATAACTCATGCAATGCAATAACAATATGATTTGCAGCTGTCACACTTTTTGTTATGTCATTATAGCATTTTATTTTAAAAAGGAGCACTTCCTTGTACTAAATAGGCCTGCCCCGACTAAAGATTTTCCTGGTCAACTTGTCGCACGTTATGGTAAATTGATTAATATAATAACATACTAAACCATCCTTTAACAAATAGACAGGCGTATTAGCCTATTCCACGCTCAATTTCACATAAAGCAATTGCCTCAAAGCACCGGCAAAGTGATTAAGAATGTGGCGAAATTTTAATTCATTAGTAAACTAGTGCTTTCTGAGTCAGTGTCAGCTGCAAAGATGAAGTTGCCGAATGCCGACGCTGATTCGCCATCTCCACATGGACACCTTTTCATAAGGACTACATAATTAGAGGATATAAATAAATAAATAATAATTACATTTACTATTAATTGCCTAGCTCAATGATCCATCACCCGCGTTCAAAATTGTCTGGCGCTGCCGCTCGTCATGTAAATGACCACATCCGGTCTCGGAATTTAATTTCTGTTTACTTGTGATTTTATTTTTTGTTATTCGAAATATAAAATGAAAATTAAACCATTTTTAAAATTTTGCTCATATGTTTTTGACTACGAAAACGAAAAACACCTTGTATTTCAATTTTAATTTGTCAGAAAGCTTCACAAACAACAAAAATGTATTTTCTTGTATGGATTTACAAAGGCTACGCTAGTGTTTTATTCGGTTATGTTTTTTTCTTTTATTCTTCTGAAAACAGGCCATTGCTTTTGTATTAATTTTAACTGACACTTTCCAAATTCTAAAGTAAATATACACACCTATGAAATATAGATATTTGGTGATTTATTTCTTTTTCTTCCTTATTTTCTCTAAACAACAAACCTGACAACCACATAAAAGCATATAAGAGAACCGAAAGTCTCTTTTAAGAGTGTTCACATCACAGAATTAGAACACTACATAAACAGCAACACAAATGACCCTTAACACTGAAAACTTTACATTTTTAATTTGACTCAAACCTTTAGCTATAATTCTTTGGTTCTGCAAACCGATTGTTGCAGCAGCTGTCCGGGTGTCTGGCCTTGGAGGTGAAGATGCTGGATGTGGAGGTCCTGGGCTGGTGCGGTTACACGTGGTCTGCGGTTGTGAGGCTGGTTGGATGTACTGCCAAATTCTCTGAAACGCCTTTGGAGACGGCTTATGGTAGAGAAATGAACATTCAGTTCATGGGCAACAGCTCTGGTGGACATTCCTGCAGTCAGCATGCCAATTGCATGCTCCCTCAAAACTTGCGATATCTGTGGCATTGTGCTGTGTGATAAAACTGAGTGGCCTTTTATTGTGGCCAGCCTAAGGCACACCTGTGCAATAATCATACTGTCTAATCAGCATCTTGATATGCCACACCTGTGAGGTGGATGGATTATCTCGGCAAAGGAGAAGTGCTCACTAACACAGATTTGTGAACAATATTTGAGAGAAATAGGCCTTTTGTGTACATAGAAAAAGTCTTAGATTTTTTTAGTTCAGCTCATGAAAAATGGGGGCAAAAACAAAAGTGTTGCACTTATAATTTTGTTCAGTATATATATACACATACACACATATGGCAGTAAAACCACATATCGCGCTATTGAGCCACTCAAAAATACCGCAAGGGAAATTCCTTAACCGCGACAGCCCTAGTCCTGGACCATCTCATCATTGTCCTTGAACACCTCCTGCTGGAAAGATAACTTGCTTACCCTGTCCCGAAGCTGATAGACCTCTGCCCTCGCTCTGTTACACTCTTCTGTCAGTTTATTCACAGATTCTTAGCAGGCTTCATTGCTCTCAGTGTGGAAAGGGTCTTCTTTACAGTAGCTGTGTTCCCCACTTTGATTCTATAGTTTCCTCTCACATAGCCAACCTGACTGAAAGAGCTCATTATGCGGGTTTTAATCTCCTCAGATGTGAATCACAGCATTATTCATGAAGATTCACGCCTTCCCGCATACTGTCTTTCTTGACAAAAAAGTGTCTTACAAAATTTATATCAATATATTGTCTTATATGAACGAGTAGACAGGATATTGTTTACATCATTTTGAAGCAAAAACTCTAATATTTGTTTTGTGGCTTTATTTCTGTGACTTAAGTGTTTTTGTTTTTTCAATAATCACGCATAAACGCTATTCCTTCAAAAATACAAACGTACATACATGTTCCTCACATATTATGGTAGCCTAGTTCATGCTGAATACAGTGTAATGACACTTTTGTCATTAATATGTTTATGATCATGTGCCACGATCTCCGCTTTGGAGAGCGCTCCCTCCGCCAAGAACCTATGGAAGTTTTATGGCTACTTCTCTGCTTTCCTCTCCTCTATCTACGGTCACCAAGGAGGAGTGTATCAAAACATGACGATCCAGGAGGTGGAGGGTGCTAAGCAGGGAAGACGGCTAAGCAGTTTTTTTTTTTTTTTACCCCAAAAACCTCAACAATTATTTCCAGGAGGCGTGGAAGTCTATGAAACTGACCGGCTGTCCGACCTTTACAGACCTCAGGACCTCGATCGCCAGTCACGTAAGTGTCTTTCTCGCAACGAGTGGCGGTACGTGTCAATCTTACCGATTTTCCCCCTTTTTTCATTTTCAGGCCAAGTACACTCACGGGGATGAGGACCGGCTCAAAGTCACCAAATTCATGTGCCACGATGTCAAGACGGCAGACAAATTCTACGCCATGAATTTGACAGCTAAGCAGGCGATGGAGCACAGGAGGCTGTTTGAGGCTGTCAGGACCTCAGTAATATGAAGCCGCCAACGCCGGCTTCTTCCTCCAGCAGGCGGAAAACGTTGACACCCCGCAGATGAATTCTCCAGGTGTCCTCCTCCTCTTCTTCTTTGGGGGCGACCTTTAACAGCACCACCTCCCCTGAGGCTCCCACCAAGCAACAGGCATTGTCATCAGAGTCAAGCCAGGTAAACTGATGTATCTTGTAACAAAAAAACCCCCAAACAAAACACCCTCGAAAAACAGCGTTTTATCGATTGTCAAACTAACGATCCGCTCCTCCTTGACAGGATGCCACCGCCACGGCCTCCGGAGAAGAGACAGCCATCGCTGCCTCCGCCACTGCTGACGAGCACAACCCAGCTGATGCAGCGTGCCAGGAGAGGGAACCCCACAGTTCGGCTGACTCCACTCAAGTCATGCCTGAAGAGAAAATTTACAGCGCAGCAAGTTTCCCCCTTGAAAGTGAGGAAGGTGGTCCTGACAAAAGGCACCACGCTGTTGGGACTACAGAAAAGCAAAAAGGATGACTGGCGGATCAAAAAGGCCATCTGCAAGCGGCGGAAGGAGAGGAGGGTCTGCGAGAAGTGTCCAAAGGCACACGCGTGAAACGAATGTTGTTCGTTTCGATAAGAACATTCTTTTCATATACTTCTTAATATTTTCTTGATTTTTTTCTATTGTGTTCTTCTTTACAATGAGATTAACTGGATTGTCAGTAAAAGATGGCAGGATTCTCCTAAAAACAACAACTTCATAGTGTCCAAAATGTCACTGGTGGTTCATATTATTTTGGTATACTTAAAGCTCTTTCCAAAACCTTGAGAAAAATCTTTTTAAGGTAAGTATGATTCAAAATTCTACTAGTGTGGGAGATAACTGTGTCAAAATCAGATCTTCGGTGTCAGTAGAATCTGACGTGTGATCTACAGAGAATATGAACACATGAACCTTTCTTTCACTGTCCCATAAACTCCATTTAGTAGATCACCTCTCAGCTAGGCTGAAATACATTGAGCTGAATGGACATGTAATGAAGGATGTGAGGTCATGATGATGTCACTGAGAATAACAGCACTGCAGCATACAGATCGTCCATTTCATTCATTATTGAAGTTTAGCTTCATGTTCATAGTGGTGGAGTTGTTAAAAACCAAAGAAGTGGAGTTGGTAGTGAGTGTGTGGAGACAGAATAGAGAAGATGCTTTTGGCCTCATCTTAAGGATATCTCCCTGCAGGAGGAGACACAGAGGCAGGACTGAAATCAGAGAGCTGTTTACCACTAGTGTGCTGCATATCTCTCATTCATGTGTTCTCAATAGTGTTTACAGTGACTTAATTCATTCATTCTTATTAAAAATATACATAACACACAGTTTCTGCTGATGTTAAACTTTTGCATCCTTCATATCTCCGAAAAGTTTATTTTTATCATATTTATTAAAGATAGATACGCTGTACCGAGTCTATCCGAAAAAAGCAGAGCTCCTGAAGGCGTGCCTGCCGTGGGCAGAGCTAAAGAGTCACAAGTGCGTGCAGCTTTTGCGTAGAGATTGTCTGCTAGCTGTGATATCATTATAAATAAAAGGGAACAAAAACATTCACGTTGTTTTCATTATATGCACCAGATATGCCAGATATGACAGCGCTACTGCATCAAACGTCACCACAGATGAGCAGCTGAGTCTCTTCAGCAAGCTGACGTGCAAACTGCCACAAATGAAACTGAAAGCAAGTCGCAGATGCTCAAAACACAATCATCTTCAAAAAGTAATGAGACTAAATGATCTTATCAGTGCTGTTGCCGCGTTCTCTCCTATTGCAGTTTTTGATTTTGAAATTAGCTGATGATCAATTAAATGCAGCTCATATTTCTTACTTTCGGTGACGTGAACTCTTTTAAATCTGCATATAGCACGGGAATTGAAGATCAGATTTACATCCGTTTTGCCGAGATGCATTAATGTGGCCAAGTGTAAATGAAATAATTTTGATAAATCAGATAGCTATCGTATCTGTAAAAATGCATGAAGTGATCAGGTGTAAACAGGCCCTGTGAAGCTGGCTGAAAGAGCAATGCTGGCAAAATGCTGAAATAACGAGTTATGTCGAAATAATGACTTAAAAGATTAGTTCAATTTCAAATAAAAATTCTGATAATTTACTCACCACCATGTCATCCAAGATGTTCATGTCTTTCTCTCTTCAGTCGAAAAGAAATTAATGTTTTTGATGAAAACATTCCAGGATTGTTCTCCTTATAGTGGACTTCAATGGACCCCAAATGGCTGAAGGTCAAAATGACAGTTTCAGTGCAGCTTTAAAGAGCTTTAAACGATACCAGACGAGGAATAAGGATCTTATCTAGAGAAACGATCGGTCATTTTCTTTAAAAAAAAAAAAAAAAAATGAAAATGTATATGCTTTATAAACACAAATGATCGCCTTGCTTCCGCCAGACCGCCTTCTGTATTCTTCAAAAAGCTTCATGCTGTATGTCCTACACCTTCCCTATTCAACTTACGGAAATAACGTGGCGCCACTTCTGTTTTTTCGTAATTTGAATAGGGAAGATGTTAGACATACACCATAAGCTTTTTAAAGAATACAGAAATAGGTAATGGAGTACAACAGGGAGGTCTACTCTCACCAGCCCTCTTTAATGTCTAGTGACTAAGACTGGATGTATGCTTGTTAATATTTTAATTAATCATCGTGTGTATGCTGATGATTTGGTTATCTTTTCTCCAAGTAGTGCTGGTTTTCAACAGCTGCTAAATATATGTTCTGATGACTGGATCAAATTATGTACAATATAATAAAGAGTGCTGTCATGATATGTAGAACAAAAGGAGATAAGGATCTTAATTTTCAGATTTTTATCTGGCAGGACAAATTCTAAATGTATGTACTAAAATGAAATATTTGGGACATATCATTAATGATAAAATGGGTGATGTACAGGCAGCACCGTATGCTATATGCCTAAGCCAATATGTTAGTAAGAAAATGTTATGTGTTCGGATCATGAACCTTTTTAGAAAATATTGTACCTCTTTTTATACTGCTGTTTTATGGGTTAAGTTTAAAAAAGTGAGCTTATGTAAGCTTCAGATTGCCTACAATGATTGTATGAGAATTCTTTTGAAAAAACCGAGCAGTGAAAGTGATCTGTTTTTTGTGTCAAGAGTAAGAACTTTCATGGCTTTAATGAGAAATCTGATGTATAAATGTATTTGTCGGCTGGATAATTCACAGAATGCTATTATCAAGCTGTTGTCAAATCCTAGGCAAAGGGTGAGAAAACATTGGTATAACTGTCTTTTTTAAATGTTGTGTATTGTATGTTTTTTTTGTTTGTTGTATGTTGCTTTTCTAATGGACCTTGAGTCTGGAAATAGAAGTTGAATGAACTGAATGAATGAATTGCATTAAAGAGAGTGAGGGGTATTACAATAAAGTACTTTTATTTAACCTTGAATATGTGTCAAAGAACAAAGAAAATTTAATTTTGATACAAATACCAACATTTTTTTTTTTTTTAAATCAACAAAATGCGGCACTTTGATGACAAAACTATGACAAATAATTACAAACTCCTATGAAATTAAAGGATTAGGCTTTGCCTTTTGTACCAAGCTTATTAAAACTTATTTTGTTTCTCCATTCTCCAGTCTTTCCATTTTTCTTCATAGCAGCTGTTTGCGTGTCGTTGGTTGCTTGGAAAGAGACCTGAGAGTTGAATACCAAACTCGATGGAGGGGTTTCTGTAATACGTCCCCTGATGTATGAGTTTTGCTGACACTGTAGGAGCTGGTAGATGGTTTTGAAATTGTATGTAATTGCCGGAGATCAAAAAAGGAAATCAGTTAGTTGGATGTGATACGTTTGGTTAATATTAGATGTAAGGAAATTTTGGCATGTGTAGTTTATTTGTAAGGCGTGATGTTTGATGTTTATATATTTTCACCACTAGGGGAAGTGTGACGTTCGGAGAGATCATTGTCGTGGTAGGACGCCATTTTGTAAAAGACATCTTATGCCTGGTTCAGACTACACGTTATTAGCCCGATTTTGGCACGATCTGTTTGACGTAGGGTTTTGTAAACGACAATGTGCGTCGGGACGCAAGATTCGATCGTTTTAGCTCGTGTAGTGTGTCATAGTGGACGACAACCGATGCCGTGTCTGCGATGCTTCACGACAAGTTCCGTCACGTGTGACACTGGCCAATAGAAGCACAGAAGCGCCTTCCTACATGCTTTCAAATATGCCAAAACGAAAGAGAGACAATGGCAATGGAGGAAATGTTTGTGGAGCTATGGCTAAAATACTTCTGCGTTTATGATGTTACCTTGAGGGAATATTCAAAGGCTTATTTGGTCCAACATTGAGAAAAGAAATGTGCATCCAGTAGCTTCTTTGACTGAAAAGCTTCAGCCTACGGCTTACCGCAACAGAGTGAAAAAGGTAAATAAAACATGTTCCCTCAGTACTCTTTGGAGGAAATCCAAAAAAGACCAAAACACGCTGCTAGCCATTGTTTTGTTTACGCTTGCGGCACCTTCTGTCAGTCGATAGTCCCGCCTTCTCTGACAGCACACACGTGGTTACAAACAGCACGCGATGAATGGTCGCGTAGCAACGTGTAGTCTGACATGTTTCTTGTCCACAACACGACAAGATTTTAGGAGTCAAAAATCTGACATAATAAATCCGCATAATCTGACAGTGACTATCGTGACCATCAAAAATATTGTGTAGTCTGAATCAGGCATTATGTAAGAATTTTTTTTTTTTTTTTTTTTTGTGTCGTCTAATTTTTCAAATGACTCTGTATTAATCACTGGTTATTTAAAATATCTAATGTAGGATGAAACATTTTCATGTTATTTGATTTGTTTGTTAACTGTGGTTGGGTACGTGACACGGTTGCTGGTTGCAGCACAAATGAATATAATCAGGATCTTGATGCAGCAACTTTCTTTATTTAAACAAACTCAAAACTCCATAAAACACTTAGAAATGGGAACAGAATAACCAACTAAACAATGACGAGGACAGACAGAGAACTGAGGTTGTGTGGTTGAAGCAAGTGTTTTTCGCAGATATGTAAGCTATCTAAAATATTGTCGATATGCTTTATTGATAAAGTTTATATTTACATTTAATGTAACATCAATGAAGTGCTAGAATTTGTAATAGGAAATGTTGATGTGGAATGTGGAATCTTTTGTTTGTTATTTATATAGAAATGTTGTACAAGTGTACAGTGAAGATATAGTACATTTCTTAAAATAGGCTGTATATGTGCAATCAGGGTATGCAAACTAAGACGTTGTAGCTAATTTTGTAAATTTGTTGTGATTGTTAATTAAAATAATATATATTTTTTGACAATATTTACAACAGTGATGAGCAATATGGCAAATGAAGGGAAAGTTGAGGTAGAAGGATTTCTACATGATGTTTCGGACATGTGCCAGAGTGGAGACCGCTACAAATATCTCACAGCTTTGCTGCAGGAGGCACAAAGAAACTCGAGTGGTCATCTTTGATATACAGAAGCATAATACATTTCGCAGTGCTGAAAAAGACAGGTATGTATTAACAACATTTAATAAAGGTGGGAGATAAGGGAATGTTGTTGTAAATGTTGGCATTTAATGTTAATGTTAAAGTTCATAATATATCTTGGAAATTGTTAATTTGAATAATTAAACAAAAAGTCTTTTGGACTGCTTGCCTGTTTATCAACTTACTGATGTTGGTGTGAATCAATTGGCCAGATGTGGCACCTGTTACCTTGCAGGTTCAATGCTGGTGGCAATCTGTAATTTGCTTGTCAGTAATTCACATAGGGGCAGTTTCCCAGACAGGGTTTAAATTAAGACAGGATAGGCCTTAATCTAGAATAGTTAATCATGGCTTAAAAAATGGCTTTCTGAAACACAGATTAAGTACAAATTACTAAAATGTGGACTATGGAGTCCTGAATTAAAATAAACTAGATTAATTTGTGCTAATCTGAATTAGCATGAGAGAGGTTGCCTAGAAAACATGGAATGAACCAAGAAAAGCTTAAAATTGCTTGGAACTGAGAAGCAAATCCAAGGAAAACAATGGCAGCAAAAAAAGACTGCAGTCCAAATAATCCAATGATTATAAATGCTTTTGTTTTTTTCTTTTAGCAGCAAACTAAAATCACAACTATTTACACACGTGATAATCAATGTTGGCAGTCTAGAAATGATACTGGTTTGATCCAAAGCTCTATCATAATGGTTGCTTCATTATATATATATATATAAAAAAAAAGGCAAATCTTGTCAGCAGGTGCTCAACCCAAGCACAAGCTCTACACTTCACCACAACGGTAATCTTCAAAAAACACTAACATAACAAAAACTTTTACATAATAGAACATTAAACAGTAAGAAGTCTCTCCATATTATCTTTCTAAAAAATGCATAAAATAACACTTTTTCAACATTTACTCTCCCAATTCAGCCCGGTGCAAAGCATGATGGGAAGTGAAAGTCCTGTTTGATTGGGTTACTTGACTGAAACATGTTATTTCAAAATGAAAACATTAAGTGAGTTAATTTAATTAAGTCAATTTAACATGAAGTAATCACATTTGAACCAGAAACAATGGTGTTAAATCAAAATAAATTGTTTTAATGAAGTGTAACAGCATCAAAAAAAAAAAATTAAAAAAAAAAAAATCGATATATCCAAAACTATGGGGCGGTTTCCCGGACTGAGATTAAGCCTAGTCCTGGAGTAGCTCTAGTCTTCCTCCAGGAAATCAGCTTATTAAACTCTGGACTAGACTAAGTCTAGGACTATTTTGAACCATGACAGAGAAAGCAGATTTCTGTTAATCTGGTTTAAAGGGCCATTTTATTCTAGGACTAGGTTTAATCTCTGTCCGGGAAACTGCCCCATAGTGTGCCAGATATGGCCTAGTTTCATTTATATATCTATTGTGTTCTTCATTAATCTTGTATTAAAATTTGACATTGAACTAATATTATTAGGTACATAAATAGTATTATTTAAATCTATATATATTTCTAATTATTGTGAAATAATTTAAAATAATTTGTGAAGAACTTGTTTGAAGTTGGCATGAATACATTTTAATTACGAAAAAATGTATTAACTAAAGTGTGATATAATAATAGCAGTTATTTAATTGTATATGAACTGTTTAAGTCAATTGTTTATACTTAATAACTTAAAGTATTTTAAATAATATATTAAATATTTATAAAATAATATAATATATAAAATATTTTAAATATTTTAACCTTTTCCATTTACCAAAGGAAATTATTTTTGATATTAAATGCATTTTGTTCAAAATTATTAGCTGATTTATTGACTGATTTATTTACAGGTAGGTGGATCTTCAGGGACAGGATTGGGACAGGATAACTTTCAGTAATACTTAAATTTTAGGAGAAACTATTTTAATTTAATTATGTATGGGTGTTTTTAAGTTAATTATTTTATGTTATTTAATAATTCAGGCTAATCATAATGTTGTCCCAGCAGTTTTGGCATATTCAGAAACACTTGTAAACAAATACATGGTTTTATATTATAAGACTACTGCTAAACATATATTTTTTAAAAAATGTATTGTATTATGCTGCATAATACAATACATTCTTAAAAAAAATATGTTTAGCAGTAGTCTTATAATATAAAACCATGTATTTGTTTACAAGTGTTTCTGAATATGCCAAAACTGTTGGGAGATCATCTTTTAACACAACTGCAGTGTTTAAAGGACCTGTGCTTCCTTTGTTTACAATGACCAAGTCAACAGCAGTTTTAGGTTGCCATAACAATTTTTTTTAAAAATGTATAGCTATATTGTATAAATGTTATGAGTGTATGAGTGAAGGTAATGCGAGAAGTTTCGTAACTTATTATTTGTATGCCAGATGTATTTTTAATAGAAATTGTCTGATTGTGATTGAATGTACAGGTGTACATTCATGAAAAAGTTATCATGAAAAAGTTTTTTTTTTTTTTCTGTTGTTTAATTCAAAAAGTAAAACTTAAATATATTCTAGATTTATTAGACATAAAGTAAAATATTTCCAGACTTTTTTGTTTTCATTTTGATGATTACAGCTTGCTGCTCAAAAATCAGTATCTCAAATTATTAGAATATTTAATTTCAAGTTCTATTAAATTACCGTTCTCAGGGTATAAATACTGAGTTTAGGTCAGTAATCCCAACAGCAGTCATGGGGAAATCTACTGACTTGACAGTTGTCCAGAAGACGATCATCAAGACCCTCTACAATGAGGGTAAGCCACAGAGGGTCATTGCTGAAAGAGCTGGCTGTTCGCAGAGTGCTGTGCCAAAGCATAATCATGGAAAGTTGACTGGAAGGAAAAAGTGTGGTAGGAAAAGGTGTACAAGTGAAAGGAATAACCGCAGGCTTGAGAAGATTGTCAGGCGAAGCCGATTTAAGATCTTAGGAGAGCTTCAAAAGGAGTGGGCTGAAGCTGGAGTCAGTGCATCAAGAGCCACCGCACACAGACGTCTTCAGGAAATGGGCTACAACTGTCACATTCCACGTACCAAGACACTTCTGAACCAAAGACAACGTCAGAAGCTTCTTACCTGGGCTAAGGAGAAAAAGAACTGGACTGTTGCTCAGTGGTCCAAAGTCCTCTTTTCAGATGAAAGTAAATGTTGCATTTCATTTGGAAATCAAGGTTCCAGAGTCTGGAGGAAGAGTGGAGAGGCACAGAAACCATGTTGCTTGAAGTCCAGTGTGAAGTTTCCACAGTCAGTGATGATTTGGGCTGCCATGTCATCTGCTGGTGTTGGTCCACTGTGTTTTCTGAAGTCCACAGTCAACGCAGCCATCTACCAGGAAATTTAAGAGCACTTCATGCTTCCTTCTGCTGACAAGCTTTATGGAGATGCTGATTTCATTTTCCAGCAGGATTTGGCACCTGCACACACTGCCAAAGGTACCAAAAGCTGGTTCAATGACCATGGTGTTACTGTGCTTGATTGGCCAGCAAACTCACCTGACCTGAACCTAGGGCTGGACGATTATGACCTAAAATCAAAACCTTGATTAATTGAACATTTTACCTCGATTACAAATAATGAAAGATTATTTTGTTTGTTTGTTTGTTCGTTTGTTTCCCCTCATAGTTCACGTACAAGGTTTGTACTGTAAATATGCTTGACTATTAAAGGTGGGATTTTTTTTTTTTTCTTTTGGAAGAGTGATCTGACATGACAGCTCACTTTCAGCAGTTATTTTATCTGTAGTTCATAACATTTCTTAGAGATTTCTGCTCGTTGTAAATCCGATAAAGATAAATTGGCACAGTACCAGTACGTAATGAGAGCGACTGCGTGTGTGAATTAGTCATACCGTCTCTCTATTAATTGTGAAGCCTGTAAATAGTTACTTCAAAAGCAGAAAAATATATGCTTTTTAAGTTTTCAGTTTCTAAGCTACTTTAATGATAAATCACAGGACAGTGCTGACAACTAGTTTCTGCTCCTCAGTGCGCGCGATCTTTACGTGATGCGCAGCTACTGTTTGTATGAGTGTTCGTGCCACAGTGCAGCTGCATGAGCACGGTAGCTCGATATAATAATACACATCTGATCGTGAAATCGCTTGAATGTCTAAACTGGCAAACCGTAATACACATAAATCTGGCAAAGTTTAGTGAAGACGCAAGGCTCACCGCTCGCATGCTGTCTCTGTGTTGACTCTGTGTTCACCTGCGTGTTGACTGGACGGAGTCACGTGGCAACCTGCGCTTGTACGGAAGTATTAACAGGATTAAAAAGCCGAAATAAACGACATGGGCAAATTACGTCAGAACTTTTATTATGACACAGTCGTCGGCGCTGCTTCTGCTTTTCCGGTCATGAGTATGAGGTAACGCAGCTCTGTTTATTATATTACATACATTTGAGAGTGTTGAAAATGATGTTATAACGTTACTCTGTGCATTCGCTCGGTGGCTGCTGTGAGACACTTGATCGATTTTAGAATATCATATTAAATGTTGGATGGCTTGTGTTGATAAATGACATGCAATTAATTTTTAAACGTATTGTATGATGGAGAAAATTCTGTATTACTGTTACTAAAAATAAAGCTGCATCTGATTATGCTATGTTAGCTACTTCACAGAATAGTGTTTTTCTCTGAGGCATGGTAAAGCATGGTACTCGCAAAAAAATCAAGAAAATTAGTTTTAAACAATAAGACTAAACGTGTTGAGCTATATAACAACAATTAGTTTTCTGTCTATAATTATATCAAAACAGTTGTTCCATTGTCTATTAAAACATGTAAATATTAAACGCGTCTTTGGTGTTTCCACTGCTTAAGAAACCCACTCTGAATCCAGCACTTTTAGAAAACTACAGACCAGTATCCCTTCTTCCTTTCATTGCAAAGACACTTGAGAGAGTTGTGTTTGACCAACTGTCTACTTATCTCACACAGAACAACCTCCTTGACAACCACCAGTCTGGCTTCAAGAGTGGCCACTCAACTGAGACTGCCCTGCTTACTGAGGTTACTGAGGCCCTGAGACTGGCACAAGCAACTTCAAAATCATCAGCACTCATCTTGCTGGATCTGTCTGCTGCTTTTGACACGGTTAACCACCAGATCCTCCTGTCAACCCTCATGTCAAAGGGCATCTCAGGAACCGCACTCCAGTGGTACCTCTCAAGCAGGTCCTTGAGGGTATCTTGGAGAAGTGAGGTGTCCAAGTCGCATCATCTTGCTACTAGGGGTACCTCAGGGCTCAGTGCTTGGGCCACTTCTCTTCTCCATCTACATGTCATCACTAGGATCAGTCATTCAGGATCACGTTTTTTTCTTATCACTGTTATGCTGATGACACACAACTCTACCTCTCATTCCAACCAGATGACCCGACGGTTGCTGGTCGCATCGCATCGCAGCCTGCCTGACAGCCATTTCTGCCTGGATGAAGGACCATCACCTTCAACTCAACCTTGCAAAAACGGAACTGCTTGTAGTCGGTTCCAACCCAACACTTCATCATAACCTTTCAATTCAACTTGGGTCATCAACCATAACTCCTTCCAGGACAGCCAGGAACCTTGGAATGGTGATGGATGATTGTTTAAGCTTCACAGATCATGTTGCTACAATGGCCCGGTCCTGCAGATTTGCCTTGTACAACATTAGGAAGATTAGACCCTTCCTATCGGAGCATTCCACACAAATTCTTGTCCAAGCGCTTGTTCTATCCAGACTGGACTATTGTAATTCTCTCTTGGCTGGCCTTCCAGCATGCACTGTCAAGCCTCTACAACTGATCCAGAATGCTGCGGCAAGACAGGTCTTTAACGAACCGAGGAGAGCGCATGTCACACCTCTCTTCATCAATCTGCATTGGCTGCCAATAGCTCCTCGCATCCATGTTTGCCTACAGAACAACCACTGGCTCTGCACCACTTTACCTAAACTCACTACTTCAGATTTATGCGCCCTCCAGAAGCTTGCATTGTGCAAGTGAACGGCGCCTTGTGGTGCCATCCCAAAGGGGCACAAAATCACTTCCACGGACCTTCTCCTGGTCTGTTCCCTGCTGGTGGAATGACCTACCACGCTCTATTCAAGCATTTTCAAAAAACTGCTAAAGACATATCTTTTTCGTCAACACTTGACCCAGTAATATTAGCACTTACTCTTTATTAATATTTTACTTTTCTTTTTTTTTTTTTCGATTTCTATTCTCTTTCTCCATCTATTTGTATTTAAAAAAAAAAACCTTACGATACGGCACTTATGCTACATACTGTTGTACTCATGTTGATTTGATTGCTTCTACAATTCTCATTTGTAAGTCACTTTGGAGAAAAGCGTCTGCTAAATGACTAAAGTGGTGTCCCATTTCTTAGGGGAATATTTTCACCCCTACACCTTACCACTCTGTTTCAAGGGGCAAGGGGAAGGGCGAAGGGGTATAAAATAGAATTGGGATTGGGCCTAAATGTAAATGTTATTTCATTAGATAAATACTGACAGAAGAGTTAAAAAATTAACAGACATATGACATTGCAGTTACATTACCAGTAAGTCATGAAATTACCAAATAGTGCATAACTCAAACGTTGTTGGTTATCTTGTAACCTTAGGAAACCATACTGATGACGTTTTCAGTTAGTAATTTGATGGTAATGAAATAACAGCCATGCAACGTCGAGACTATGTTGTCAGATTGTAAGTCATGAAATGACCAAAAGTATGAATAAATTACGTAACTGTTACGGCGTGTGTTAGCTGGGAAATTTAATATAAATATTTTTAATTCTTAATTTTCTTTTCTGACATATTCCAACTCTTGTTAAAACACACTAGACATGCTTATTCTGTGCATTTTGAGCACATTTTGTGTGAAGTCATATTTATATTGTCTATCAGAAGTGTGCTTTCACTTTGATTGAGTGACTCGAAAAATAGACTCGAAACCCCCGCTTCACTGCTGCTCGCTTGACACTCACATGCTGCTCCTGCTGCCGGTGTGAATGCATCCATTGATTAACATGCACATGCACAATACATAATCAATGTTTAATATATTTATCCTTGAAACATTCTGATCTGGCTATGTTTTCATGTTTTAATTATCTATATTTGACTCTTAACATCTGAAGGAAACCTCTGATCCATACCACATCATTTTCATAGTTCCACAAGGCTTTCTAGTGCAACATCTCAGAAAAATAGAGACCATTTCTAAAAAATTAAATTCTCTGTTGACAATGCACATTGCTGTCGTGACTGGTTAGGTGGAAAACTCAAGAAAAGACAAGAAAATAATATTTTGAGGCAGCATTGCAATTCCTTTTAGAAGAAACTGTTTGACACAAAGTTAACCAAGTACAATTTAACTTTTCTTAATTGCAGTTGATGTATTTTCACCATGTGGTTGTAAAAATGTAAACTACATACTACATTATATAACTGTAACTGTTTGTATTAAATTGTCCATTTATTCATCCAATTTGTAATTGAAAAATGTGGAAAATTGAAAGTACTTTACAAGTCCCTTGCTTATAATTAAAGGGGTGGTTCAATGCGATTTCACTTTTTTAACTTTAGGTAGTGTGTAATGTTGCTGCTTGACCAGTATCTGCAAAGTTACAGCACTGAAAGTTCAATGCAAACGGAGTTATTGTCTTTTAAAGTTAAGGCAGTTTAATGCCTACAAAAACGATAGGTTTGGAATACAACGAGCTTCTTCCCAGTTTGGTGACATCATAAACCCTTGCAATTAACATAAACTCTGCCCCCGGAAACATACAACAAAGTGGGCGAGGCCATGTCGCGCATCCTTACGAAAGAGAGAGTTGTCGCAGTAGACTAGAGTGTTGTAAACATGCCATCGAAACGATGTTATTTTCACCCCGAGTGCAAGACTTCTGTGTTTGGCCTTCCTCGGGACGCTGGCAGCAATGGTTACAATTTGTGTTTAATTCTGTTCCTGCTGATTACAATGCAAATTTAGCTATCTGTGCTGCATATTTCACAGAAGACCGCTTCAAGAATCTTCACGAGTTCAATGCTGGATTTGTTCAAAGGCTCTTCCTTAAAGATGAAGCAGTTCCCACTTTAAAGGCAGAAGCTGCTGTTTATGGGCCCAAACCTGTTTCTTCAAACATAGTTTCTGTTTGTGTTTTGGTTGCATCAAGACCAATGCGGTTTGGCTACGCTACTTCTCCAACAAATGGCTCCACACACCAACAAACTTTTATGTAATCACACCCGCGAACTTTTCTGTTATTAGTGTACAGCATTGTTTAATTACTTTTTTTTTGTTGTGTTTACCCACATGCTAGTTCAGCTACAGTCATGCAAAACACGGCTGTGTTTGATTTGGCCAGTGCAGTAGAGGCATGGTTAGGTTTTGTAACGGGCTCATAATTTTTTGCGAAACATATTTGGCTACATTCATTCTACAATGACAAAAGTAACTGTAATACAGTCAGAAGAGATCCTTGCAGATCTGGACTCTGTATTAATTTTTCTTTGGCAGACAGTAGATATCATTTGTTAAAATGATTACATGAAATCTCTTGATAAAAATGTACATATTTTCTTCATAGTTTAATGTCTGTGCTGTTACAGGATCAGTGGCACTAGACAAAGTGGGAAAGGTGCTATACAACAAGAGAGTTCTGAAGGACTCCACTTCCAAACATCTTCACTGGAGTCATATCACAGCCTAATTCTGCGTTTTGCCCCAAAGAACGTGATTTTCCCTTTCATAGGGATGTTGTGCAGGTAACAGTCATTATGGCATATTTAGCAATATTATTAAACACTATTTCTTACAGTCTGTTATTGTTTCCATGCTTTATAAATTGTTCACCATTTACAGGTTGTACCTCTCAGCTATGCACTACAACGAAAACACTGAGCGTGACCAGGCAACAGCCAGTCAAGAACAGCCTGTGTTCAAATTACTTTTTCCAAAATCCAAAAAGAGGGAATGCACAGCAAAGCCAGTGAAAACAGAACCAACACACAGTAAGTTTAAACAAAAACATTATTTTATTCATAAAGTTTATTATCATTATTTTATTCATAAAATAAAACAAATAACTATAAGAAAATAAAAAAAATATATGATTGATAAATATAACGTACATGAAATGTGCACGGTCAAGGTAGATTATTTAACATTACCTATATAAAACAATGCAGTTACTTCTCTTTTTTTCATCTTTGATTGAGATGACCTTATCAATCTTCTGATCAATGAAGTCTTTTTGGACCCCACACCATACACTGAAGAGCTGCATTCAATCCCCATTCCACCACCTCTGTCTGCACTGTTTGACAAACCATCAAAAGATTGCACGCCATGTTTCAAGGTTCAGTCAAGGTGGGGACGGAACCCAACATACTGGCCAGTTGGATCAGGAAACTGCTGGCGGATCCGGAGAACAACACAGGACGTGATGACAACCCTCATATCCCGTCCTAGGTAGCCCCAGCACCAGCTGACAAAGCTGCGGAAGGCCAAATAACGAAAACGCCTATGGCAGGAAAGGACAATCTGTATACAGTGTATATAAAACATTTCTTATAATAGAAAAATCTATGTGAGCTGTTAATTTTTTTTATTATAAATACATTTGTTGATCATTTTTTACTTTTGATAAAGAAAGAGCAATATTTAAAAATGTAAATTGTTATTTTTGTTTTTTTTATCTCTTGGTTATGTAACTATATCTTACAAATCTTACAAAAGTTATATTGCACATCAATATTAATTGTCTTAACAATTAATAAAATCTTACTCTTCTTCAGTTCTGCGTCTCACTGGTCCATAGTCAGCTCTATAAATATTATTTATATTTTGTAAAGTGAAATGATTTAAGCAGTTTGGTTCGAAACCTGGATGCAGAACCATACATGACGGAGGGTCCGGAACCTCCATCATACGTTTTACAACCTAAAAAAAGTGATGTAAGTCAATGAGTAATTCCTGTGCAGTGACCTGCCATTCATCGTTTGAAAAAAATTCTATTATTACTATAATTTGACAGAAGGATTATACATAACTATATACTCTTTTGACATTATTTTGGATGTAGGTTTTTAAAATACCTTCTGTATTTCTTTGCAGCAGATGTTTTCAATTTCTTTTGGCATTTTTGCACAGTTGCTACATAAACACCTAAACAAAAAAAAGTTAATAAAAAAATTATAGGAGTACACTAACTTTTGTTCATAATGTCCAAAATGCTACTACTCAGTCATGTATTCGGCTACAGTAAAGCTTTAATCAGGATAAAACTGTATATGAAAAGCTAACTAACAGCAGTAGCAGTGACAGCATATCTAACCACTTTGACACAAATACAAAAATACTTACCATTCACAAACGTCCATTTAAAGCTGTGCTTGCAGAGGTTCTGCTTGACCTTCATCCCCGCTATCTGGGTCTGATTCGGGCTCAAATTGGTACGGCAATATTGACGCCATTACTTACATTTCCACCGCAGATGTGACTTATGGCCGTAATGGTAAACGGCGTGGCGTTTCCGGACAACCTGTGCTTGGCACTTCAGCCAGTCAAAATACATGAAAATACACTCGGCCATCTAACCAATCTAAGACCATTGTGTGTCTCAGAGGGAGGGGCTTCATAGAAGCAGAAAGCAAATGAGCCGTTCAAAGGACAGTGGAGACAGCGGTGTGGAATAAAGGTAAAATATAAGAAAAATACGGCATTTTTTTTAAAAACGAAGCATTAAGATATGTTATCCTGCGCCCCATAAACACAATCAAGCCTAGAAAAAAACCACTGAACCACCCCTTTAAGCTGAAACTGTTGTCCATGTGTTCATAGCCTCCAGATTACTGTAACCAGAAAGATTGCATGTATAGGGTCCCAACTGCTAAAGTGATTAAAAAGTTAGTTCAGCCAAAAACCTGGCTCTCTCCGACATGTTCCCTGTGTTGGCCTGTTGACATCCTTGCTGTAAATGCGTCATCAAGTTCTGTACTCCTATTGGTTCTTGATTTGACGTCGTCTTGAAAGTCATCACGCTGCAGGACAGTGGCTCAAAATTTCTGACACTGCCAGAATTTTATCGTTTGACAAATTTGATTGTAATGATCATTAATCGGCTGTTGGTGAACTTGTCAAAGTAGCGGGTAAAGACTACAAATTTTGGCCTAGGATTTCAGAAATTGTTTAGGTTTCCAGGTTGAATGACATGTTTCCTGGACACGGTGTGCAACGGGGTTTGATACGTTTTCTCTTGTTTGGTGGGTGTGTCAGAAATGTCAGCCCAATCAGCAGCAACATGTATATAAATCACGCAATATATAAGACAGCTCGAACAATGGGTCCAAGTAAAGTCATTTACAAATGTGTCCGCTGCAGCTCAGTATACACAACAATTGAAGATATTAGAAGACATGTTTGTCGTAAGAGTTTTATAGTAAAAATATATCATATGAATTCTTCAAAAAGAACACAAAGAATAGCCTTCTCAGCTGCCATAGTTGCAACACTTGCGTCATCAGAACAGGGTGTTTTCGTTTAAAAAATGTTTTGCAATGTTTTGTCGTGGCTGAACGCAGCCCAGGTGGTGAAAGTGAACTGAACAGGTTTGAGCTGCTGCTGGAGTTTAAAAACAAGACAGAATTATACAGTGATTCGGAGTGCTTTGCTGGCTGCATTGTCAAAGAGTGCTTGGATTATCGTTGTTACTATGAAAGACACTCGTTCATCAGCCGTGTTTAGTGTACACTGAATATTCCTGAGTTTCCAGGTTTGCTGCGTTTCTGGTCATTTCACTAGCTGCACTGTGAAAGAGCGCTTGGATTACTGTTGTTACTATGAAAGACACTCTTTAACAGATGTACATTGGGCTGTGCAGGATCGGAACACTGATTGCAGCACCGTAAGTGGGTTTCCCCCTTTTCTTGTGCGGATACTGAGAGACAAACCCAGATACTGTGCGTCTGACTCCAGGTAGGACTGGAACAGATCACCTCGTTCACTTCACTTTTCTTCCTCCAACAAACTGCCACCTGCAAGGAGTTAAGTAATTAAATAAAACATTAATTTTGTGGTAGTAATTTTGTGTTAACTGTGTACAGTTCTGTAACGGGTGATAGCTTCATTTTATGATCACCACCGTCACAACTTCATATCTGAAGTCTTTGGGTAAGGGGTCAAAATCAAAATAATTTATAAATAATTTGAGTTGAACTATTTACATTATCCCCATTTTACTAATGCAGGCTGTCCAAGAATGAAAAATGTAATTAAATTATGATTATATGACTATTATTTTGCTCTTTCTTAGGTGGCAAGTCTAAAAAAGCAAGCCCTGGGGAAACAAAAGAGGCCTTGGGCAGAACAAAAATTGATACAATAATGAGCATGTATATTACCTGGTTAATTGGGCTTATTTTTTAAAATTGTGTTACACCAAGTGTGACCGTAAAACCATCAGAATTTATCGGTTTCATCTTGGTGTATCAGTGTGATGACACTTACAGCTGGTTCTGAATAATGCCTAAATTTCAGTAACATTTAGTTTATCTACCTAACAAAGTATGTCCTGTGTTAATTTAGTGTGTTTTAGATGATTATAATTTGGATGTCCTTTGGATTTCCTCAGTGAAATAGCTATTAATCAAAAGGTCACTGAGCTGCAGACATTCAAAAAGAGTCTACAAACTTAAAAAATGAACAGGCTGTATCATATACCTGTCCGTGGATTTTTGGTGGTTGTTTTGTTGTGATATTCAGTTTCTATAGTTGTATGTTCAGTAATTTTCTAATTTTGCACAGCTTAATTTTTCTCTTTAAATTAAAACTGTTATAATAAAGTTTCAATGTTTTAACTGTTTTATGTATTACTTCTTTTTTGCTAACTGCACCGTTTAACATGTAAGGCTTAGGCATGCCATGTGCATTGCATTTCAAGTGTGTAAGTACACATACATAACCTTTATTTGAAAATATGTAAGAAATTAATGAAAGCATGTTTATAAAATGTTAGTTTACATCATACATTAATGCAAAATATTTTGCAATTCATATACCTAATATAAGATCATAACATGTTCAAAATATATGTGCACACAATTATTTTATATATGCCATTTATATATTCCATATACATTTATAAAAATATATTTTGCATATATACATTTCACTTTAAATGTAAAAAATATACTAAGACTATATAAAAACATTTATTAGGGACATATGTGTCAGGTATGTAAGCAATATGCTATGCATATGTGTAATTTGTATATTGAACATTTATACAAATATGTCATGTATATTAATAATTACATATGTGACATATATATATATATGTTTTATACATACATAAACATATATATTTATATGGGCTAGTCTTTTATGTCAATATACACTATATTGCCAAAAGTATTGGGACACCCCTCCAAATCATTGAATTCAGGTGTTCCAATCACTTCCATGGCCACAGGTGTATAAAATCAAGCACTAGGCATGCAGACTGCTTCTACAAACATTTGTGAAAGAATGGGTCGCTCTCAGGAGCTCAGTGAATTCAAGCGTGGTACCTTGATAGGTTGCACCTGTGCAATAAGTCCATTCGTGAAATTTCCTCACTACTAAATATTCTACAGTCAACTGTTAGTGGAATCATAACAAAGTGGAAGCAACTGGGAACAACAGCAACTCAGCCACGAAGTGGTAATCCACGTAAAATCACAGAGCGGGGTCAGCGCATGCTGAGGCTCACAGTGCGCAGAAGTGGCCAACTTTCTGCAGAGTCAATAGCTACAGACCTCCAAACTTCATGTGGCCTTCAGATTAGCTCAAGAACAGTGTGTAGAGAGCTTCATGGAATGGGTTTCCATGGCCGAGCAGCTGCATCCAAGTGCAATGCAAAGCATCGGATGCACTGGTGTAAAGCACACCGCCACTGGACTCTAGAGCAGTGGAGACGTGTTCTCTGGAGTGACCAATCACGCTTCTCTGTCTGGCAATCCGATGGACGAGTCTGGGTTTGATGTTTGCCAGGAGAACAGTACTTGCCTGACTGCATTGTGCCAAGTGAAAAGTTTGGTGGAGGGGGATTATGGTGTGGGGTTGTTTTTGGCCCCTTAGTTCCAGTGAAAGGAACTCTTAATGCTTCAGCATACTAAGACATTTTGGACAATTTCATGCTCCCAACTTTGTGGGAACAGTTTGGGGATGGCCCCTTCCCGTTCCAACATGACTGCGCACCAGTGCACAAAGCAAGGTCCATAAAGACATGAATGAGTGAGTTTGGTGTGGAGGAACTTGATTGGCCTGCACAGAGTCCTGAGCTCAACCCGATAGAAGACCTTTGGGATGAATTAGAGCGGAGACTGTGAGCCAGGCCTTCTCACCAACATCACTGCCTGACCTCACAAATGCGCTTCTAGAAGAATGGTCAAAAATTCCCATAAACACACTTCTAAACCTTGTGGAAATCCTTCCCAAAAGAGTTGAAGCTGTAATAGCTGCAAAGGGTGGGCCAACTCCATATTAAACCCCACAGATTAAGAATGGGATGTCATTAAAGTTCATGTGCACGTAAAGGCAGGTGTCCCAAAACTTTTGGCAATATAGTATATGAAACTGTTCCATTTTTGAAAAGGTTTTATACATGGGCAGATATATATGTACATATATTACATTTCCGTATCAGTGTCAATGATTCATCATGAGCTCAAAGCATTATGGGTAGAGTCTCTCTACAGTCTGTTCTGATTCATCAACACAGTTTCGCTGATGATCCAGCATAATCAACCCTAAACCCAGGACAGAGCGGTTGAGTGAATGTGGTCTGGACTGTGTGGATGAGGATCATTGTGTCTCCAGAAACGCTGTAGAAGGACAGAGTTCCTGCACTGTGATCCACATACACTCCTACTCTACTGCTGATGGGCTTTACAGGGAGATGAATCTGTTTGTTATTGTGTCTGAATGAGTAACTGTAGGAAAAGCAGTTTAAACTCCAGGACTGATCATTCCATCCTAACAAACACTCAGCACCCGTTCCCTTTCTGCTGATGCTCTTATATGACACTGATATAGACACATCACGTCCACTCCACTCAATCTCCCAGTAACAGCGTCCACTCACACTCTCTCTACACAACACCTGAGGCCACCCATCAAATCTGTCTGGATGATCAGGATACGACTGTGGTGGGAAAGTGTCAGTAATTACTCTGTTGTTCTCAGACAGACGGAGGCGTTCATTCACTGTGTTCAGATCCAGAGTGAGCTGATGGGAATCTGATGGAGATAAAACACATCACAATCAGGAATTATCAATCTGTCTCATCTTTTAATCTACACTGTAAAAATATTTTTTGCTGCTTGTTAAATATACTTAAAGTTAGTTAAAACCACACAATTACTGAACATTCTGTCCTAATTTAATTGTGTAAAATCCACTTAAATATGTAAAACTGAAGAAACTACAACAGTTTCTTTGGAAATTTCTCCACTGCTGTAGCAGTGATGTTCCTTCACACTCATGCAGGAGCTCAGTTCCCTTTCGATACTACACTTGTACTGCGTCGAATGGCTTATTATACATAAGACGAGACACATATGGGGAAAACTCCTTTTTTGTCAGATTTCTGAAGCCTTTTTCAATCACGCAGTGAAACTGCACGGCCATTGGTTCATGAAGTTAAAGTAAATGAACCAACGATGGCGCAGCAGAGCCTTCAACTGCAAGCAGCTGGAATTCGCCGCTCTCATCTCCTCTACTCGCCGCTCTCTAGTAGCCACGGCCCACAAGCAGCCTGCAGCTCTCTCGCCGCTCTGCCAGCTCGCCGCTTTCGTGCAGCGCTGATCAACCCGCTGCTTCACAGCAGCCAGACCAGCTCACCGCTCTCAAGGAGCCCTGTTCCCACGCCACTCCCAAACAGCCTGGTCAGCGCTTCGCTCCCGAGCCGCCTGCAGCATCGAGTGAGTGCACTTAGGTGTATCCTTCTGCAATGCAGTTGCATTATAAATAAAAGAGCTATTCTAAAGAGCAAATTTCTGCGATGTTGTTGCAAATGTCGCGCCACGGCTGTGGCACGTGCAGAGCCCCTCTGCACGGTGATGATGGGCACAGTGAGTTTGTCTCTCAGTGAGTCCCACGCAGAAGCCGCACTTACTGAAATTACCTGCTCTGGCCTCTTTGCGCTCGTGTAAATTTCTACAAATGCCAATTTTAGGCTATTAAAATAAAGTTAAGTAGCATCATTAAAGGGGACTGTCACTTTAATAAGGTTGTGTAGCCATTAACACTATCCTGCACTATAGTTAACATGAACTAGGCCTAACAACACTTTTAAAGCCTTTTAAAATTCTGGCTTATGTACATTTCTACAAATGCCATTTTTTAGGCTATTAAAGGGGACCTATTATGCAAAATTTACTTTTGTTTGGACATAAATGTGTGTTGGCAGTGTGTGTACACAACCACCCTATAGTAATAAAAATCCACCCCCTCCTTTTTTTTTTAATTCCCATAAATCATAAGCAGTGTCTCAGAACAAGCCGTTACCAGATCCCTGGCAGTGTGACGTCACAAAAGCCACAGGCCACGCACAAATGTTGACAGACACTGCCGTTTGAACGTAAGCTGTGTCTCATTTCATTTAATTTCGAACGCTGCATCCTCAAGAGGACGAATCCTGTGAAGGATGCGGTATACGGAGTGTCCTTAACCAGAATTAAACGAGACGTCCTTTGTAGGACAAACAGGCAGGAAAAAAAACGGGAAGTATCACGTTGTTATGCCAACACGTTCATGGCCGTCATTGTGCTCTCACAACAGTTAAATGAATTAAAATTATTTATAAATTTGGAAAGTAATTTGAAAAGAAAATGCATTCACTTGTTTTATTTTGGTTAATGCTTGAGGAGCTGTGGTGTCTGTTCAACAGCCTATCTGTTGCAGAGACAAAGAAGGAGGATATTAAGAAGAACAAAGTTTAAAACAAAAACAAGCTTGAAACTACTTAGATTTAAACACCACATCTTCACTTGTACATCTGCCGTGGCAGCTATTTTTTTTCTTTTTTCTTTTTTTTTTCAAATAAATGACAGTTGTTAACAGTGACGCAAAGAATTGTGGGCTCTCTGCAGCAGCGAAGGATACACCTCATGCATCCTCCGAATTCCTGTGAAAGAAGGACGCATTCGAAGGTCGCATTTGGAGAGTCCTACTTACTTTTCTGAAATGATACAGCCTCAATGACGTATGCGACCTCCGGTGGACGCAGCCCTGAGCACGTTCACAGCGAGTCCGCCATTGCTGCACTGACGAGAATGGCTATGTCCGAAAACCTAGTAGCTAGGTAGCTGACTTGCTGCCTCGCTGCCTTGTCAAGCAATGACTTGTAAGGCAGCGTTTGTGCATGAAGTCACCTCATGAAACAGATTTCGGACAGACTTCTGAGGCAGCGTAACAATTTAATGATCTAGTGCAATATAGTGCAAGCTTTGGTGAGAACTAAACAAATATTTAATTACTACAGTAGTAATTTCTTGCTAGAAATGACATCAAAAGTGGAAAATGTTGGTCATTTACTCGCAAACTGAGCAGCAAATGCAACTTTCGGACGCCATCTTTATTTTTCTAGTTCAACTGTCACAGAATGGAAAGCACAGGATTGTGGGATATCAAAGGCAGCAAAGGACACATCTATACTGTGTAGGGCCTTGCTGAACAGGGATCACCAAACAACTTTAACCGAACACTAATTGTGAACAATGAACAAGGAATTGTCCTCCCTGACTTAATTCTTAAACCCTCAGGCAACAAACACACAACGAACTATGCAACAGTTGTTCATTTGTTTCCCAACTCAATCAGTGTTAAGAGAAGTGATAACGTGACTCAAGAACAGAGAACATCTGTCCTGAGCCTTTCCTGCCCATCAGAAATAAATTAATCAGCGCCTATCACGTGGAGTCTTGTGAGAGGATCGATAAAATTTATTGTGATCAGGACAACAAGACCTTTTGTATCACGGAAATGGAAACAGGAATCCCCATACAGCACAAACCTACAGGAAACATTAATTAACAGACCTAAAGCACAACGGGTCCAATACAAATACTTCCTGTGTACTGAGTGATTGCATCTGACCCGATTTTAAACTTTTCTATTCTTACAGACTCAATCTCCAATCTCAAAAGGACAATCATTGAGAGATCATGTAAAAGGGTTAACTATATTCAGAATAATGATGCCTTATATGTGCGTGATGTGCTTATTAGAACTTATGATATCTTAATCTATGCATTATTGTGATTATTGTTTTATTAGGTCAGGTTAGTAATATGTGTGCAAGAGACGTGTCATGTTAGAGTTCGAATTAAAGCTCATGTTATTCACAATAACACCGTGTGCATGAAACATTGAAATTCTGTATCAGGGAGATATTAGGAAACTTTATAAAGTTACTAATCAAAACAGGAAAATGTTCCACGAACGTCACATGATGCCATCAATGAACAAAGAAGAAACAGTACGGGGCGTGTCTCAGCTCCGTAACAGCATCTCATTGGAGAACTGCGGTGTAGGACGTGACCAAACCTTCTCCTTAAAACGACACCGTCAAGACAGCTCATTGCTTGTTGTTTGACCAGGGGCTCGTTTCACATCAAACAGCCATCGCTGGTTTTCCACCCAACAGCCGTCACATCCAGAACTCTGAAACACTCCGTTGAACTTCGTGACCAACATTCTCCAAAGCCGAGAGCCGCTCAAGCAACAGACTCTCAGAAGAGCTTTCAGCGCGTCACCAGCCGGCGACCTCCTTCCAAAGCTCCCGCGCAACCCAACGCAGGGCTTCCTCAGAGAGACGTCACTTCAAAGATAGCCAATCCTAGTCGGGATTCCCCTTCCAGCTTGATACGAGCCACGGGACAATCCGATTACCTCAGCTGTCAAATCGAACGCAGGTACAAGCAAAATTCTCTCTCTCTTGCTGGAAACTGGTGAAAATCCTTTAAACAAAGAATCAAGCCAAAGCTCTGCTTTTGTGAATTTCCTCAGGTTGCGATTTTAATTATTAGGACTGAAGTTGGGACTTTCTTCATAACTCACTCTATCAACTCCGCGAATGTGTATGAATGTGTGTTTAGCCTTAGTTTCTTGTAATCATAGAAGTAGTTCAATAAAGTCTTGTTTGATTTTTCACTTATACAAGTGTCTTGTGCTGTGTTTGCTAAATTGTTGCCCTTAAACTTAAAGATTCAGCTATCTTGCTTATATCAGTAATCATAATAAAATATTGTTACCGTTGGCCACGGGATAATATTTTATCCAGAATTGGTAAAATGCTTTAACCTCAATTATTCGCTGGACGAATAATTGATGAAGTGTTCAATATTAATTCTGATTAATTTACAGTTGATTTGGTTCTTATTCACTGTAATTTAATTACCCCTTTAGTTATAATTAATTGAGTTAATGCTTACAACTGCCTTGAAAAATCGATCAGATGAAGGTATCTCATGAGATAGGAAGTGAAGCTAACATTGGATTCGGACGTGCCTTGATGCCTTAGTACCTTGAAATGTGTCCTCCGAAGGCAGCATTTTCCAGTTTTCGGACGCAGCCAATGTCTCCCAAGCATTTTAGGCGTTCTGTAGCTGGACGGATTAATCCACATAGCTCTCTCCATTTACTCCCTAAATCTGATCTGCTGAAAACGAGGTGGATTAACTTGGTTTTCCAGGAAAATGCTCCCTCAGTTCTGCGCAAATCATTTCACACCAGACTTCTTAGTGAACGAATATCAATACAAAGGGACAATACAAAACAGAGACTGTGCTAAAAATGTGCTACACAAGGATATACAAGTAAAAACTGTTCGTGATCCAGCTTACAGTCTCCAGAGTGATACTGGATACGGCAGTAATGAAGGTGAGAGCACTTTATTACAGTTCATCGGAGTTGATTTACGGATATAAAATGTACCAGTTTATTAAGCACCACCCGAAAAGGCATAAGGTCTTTATATATTTGTTTACTGTTAGTTGTAACGTAGTTGTTCTGTGTTCTTTGCTGTGTATGTTGGTGATAACACAAGGGAAAGAGAGAGAGTTTATGGATAATATTTTAATGCACACTTGCACTGTTTCATTAAGATCTTACAGTGATTTTCTAGAGTGAAAACAGACGCTTCATCTTTTGTGTTAAGTACAATAAATGTCATAAAACTCATCTGTATAGTTTTCAATTCAATTCTTCGAAAGCAGACGGCAAAGACGTCCTCGAGTCCAAGCTGACAGCAAAGTTTTCAATTCAATTCAATTCTTCGAAAGTTTTGGCCATCATTCAGACGGTACAACAGGCTTGTAGTAATATAGTGGATAAAAACAAGAAGAAAATATAAATTATAACCGTAATTTAACTAAACTATACCTGTTCTATCTCCATGCAGCATATATTCGCAGTTTCTGACATTATAGTACGTCCTGACTGAATCCTGACAGGGGAGAACGAGCTCTTGAGCTTCACCCTCTTAGGCAGAGAGCAGCAGAGATGTTCACAAGTCTTTTATCTGGAGTCCGAGTCAAGTCTGAAGTCTTTTGTCACGAGTCGAGTCTTGAATCATTAAAGAAAAAAAAAAAATTCTCATAATCAAATCCTATTTTTTATCCTAGTTGTATTATATAGACAAAATAATATGATTTTTCTATCATCTGTTTTATTTGAAATTAAGGTCCTATGATGTAAGGGATAATGTACATCCAGCTTGTTACTTTATAATCCATTACAATGTATAAAACAATCGTCCTGGCAACACGAGTATTCATTTTCAATACAGTCGCTAAGTGGACGCAAGATGGCGCCAGTGAGTCACGGTTTGTTATACAGCAGTTTGTTATACAGCTTTGTTGTTAGTGACGACAGTCATTATCAGAAAATATCAAACCTCGGAATGTTTAAGAATGTCAACTGAAAACTGTACACATGCTGATTGTGATACGTTAAAATATGAGCTTTAAGTAATAAATGGATTAACATCTCTATCTCTCTCTTATGGACACACATTAAGAAATAGAAAAGCTGCATATAATATGAAAAGATTGATAAAACGTAGTGCTAGGTTTAAAGTCTAGATTTTTTTTTTCTTTATATTTTAATAGGCTGGCAATTCAAATGAGCCATGCAGCTACACCACAGTATGATAGCTAGTTGCGCGAGTTAATGTGACTAACCTTTGTGGATACGATGTCTCATAAAATTTGATGATGTTGTTCCGGTGTCTTTAATTGTTTTCCCACATTCTGTGCATCTAGCTGATGCAGAACATATGGCACGGTGGCTCCCGTCATGTTTCATGGGACTCTTATTATGACATTTCGGAGTTTACGCGCACGGACATACGTAATCAAATTCTATGACAAGAGTCTACCACGACGTATATATATGTGATGCAGATATTATAAAATCATTCAAACACAACACAAATTCTTTATTTATTATATCAGTAGTTAAGGGTAAAAGACTTGAGTCGTTTTTAAAATATTCAGTCTTTTGTGCCGAGTCGAGTCAAGTCCTGAAGTCTGTTAAAATGCGACTCAAGTCCGAGTCTCTAACTCCAGTGCCCATCTCTGGAGAGCAGCAGCTCATTTGAATTAAAGGGACCACAGTGAAACAGCGTTTGTTTTATGGACAAAAACTAACACATCAAAAATTGCTGTTTTCCACAAAATGCAGCATTATAATAATAATAAAAATACACCACAAGACCATCTTATCTCAGACAGTGCCAGAAAAGTCACATGAGAGGAATGAAGAGCGTTTCTCTCTCGCATGTGTGGACACACTGAGCACTGCTGGAAAAGAACTTCTGGGCATTTCTTGGGAAGTCCCTTCATAGTCGAGTGGTAGAGCGTTGACCAACAATGCCAATGACACGGGTTCAAAGGCCTTATGATAGTGACTCTTTTTTTTTTTTTAAAACCATGCATATATGTAATTCTCTCAAAAATGTAAACATGTACAAACTTGTTGTGCACATATTATTGTAGCCTAGATTCTGCTGAATGGGTTAAAAGAACCAAAAAAAACGATTCGTTCATGAACCGGATGCAACTATTATTCATGCAAAAAGCATTTGCATGAATATAAACGTGATTGTGTGTGTGTGTGTGTTTGTAGACGTACATTTGCGCAGTCCTGCTGTAATCCTGGTCTCTCCTCCATGATCCACACTAAAAAACACACAGTAAATACACATTTAATTAGTAAGCACACACACACGCACACACTCACATTCACAAACTATACACACACGCACTTAAACACTCACTACAAACACACTAAGACACACACACACACACATTTACTCACTACACAAACACGTCTACACACACACTTACTAACACACAAACACACACCCGTCATTTATACATACACATCAGTGCAGGGTGATTAATCAATTTGATTGTAATTTTGAATTACAATTTTGGCTTCCAATGATTATGGAAACAAGATAATCAAAATAAAATGACATGGTAAAACATGCTTTAAACATGCTAGCAATATTCTATGGGGTTTATACAGTCATGAAAAACCTGGAAAAGTCATGGAATTTATATTTATAGCAATTTCAAGGCCTGGGAAAGTTTTGGAAAAGACATTGAAATTTGTTTCAAAATATTTATATAATAGATCATATGTTTAACACTTGCTGGATTTTTTTTCACATTGCAGCAAAACAGACTTAAAATAGTCCATCGTTTTTGTTCATATATATAAAAGTAAAGAGATATACCGTTTCTCCTGTCTGACCTAGGCAATGTCTTAAAAAGCATCAAGTTTCATCAGATTTATTAACTTTCCTACACGTTTTGAAGATGGCCTGCTACACAGGTGAGCAAGCTCTTCAGATGGTCCTGGACAGTGAGGAAGAGTTCACTTTTTCCTCGGAAGAGCGTGACTCCGACAATGAACGCCTGCATTTTGAAGAGCGACTTGATCCAGCCGAAGATACAGTTTCTGATGAGTAAGTGATTTAGTTTGCCCATCAAACATTGCCCATCACTATATTAGTATTAGTTATTGATAATGCAAATAGTACAGCTCTTTGTCTAATAACCATCTCACTGTTGTTTTTTTCAGCTATAGGCCTAATAATGAGAGTGCTCAGAAACCCATTACAAAAAGGGCAAAGACAAACATTTAGGCAAGCAACAGGCAGTTTGCTCTGTCATGGAAAACAGATAATGATATTGACATGGTTCCACAGACTCTGAGATTCCTACCTGCATGGGAACCTGGACCACAGCTGAGTCCTGCTGATGAACACGCTCCCCAGAGTCTCTTCAAAATGTTTTTTTTTTCTGAGGATGCAGTTTTAACTCTATGCCAGAACACCAATGCTCAGGCTGCCAGGACAATTGCAAAGGGATGCAAATATAAATGGATATACCGCTATATTGGGCTGCTGTTTTACATGGCCATGGTGAATGTAAGCTCCATCAGCCACTACTGGCAACAGGACAGTCTTTTCTCTGTGCCTTTTCCTGCCACAATCATGTCAAGAGACAGATACCGCACCATTTCATGAAATGTGCACATGAGCCACCCAGATGAAGACAAGGAGAATGACAGAAAGAGGGGCACAGCTGATCATGACAGTCTTTTCAGGGTCAAATCTCTCATGGACACAATCTATCATGCTTGTAAAACCATCTATCATCCTAAATGGAACTTGGCTGTGGATGAAAGAATGGTGGCATGCAAAGCAAACACTGGAATGAGACAGTACAGCCATGCCAACCAAGTGGGGCTTCAAGTTGTTTGTCCTTGCTGATTCATCAAATGGATACACTGTGGACTTTTCTGTGTACACAGGAAAGAACAACTTTTCCACAGGTCATGGACTATCATATGATGCCGTGACATCTCTTCTGGACTGTAAAGTTTTAGGCTCTGGGTACCATCTCTACATGGACAATTTCTACACAAGTCCTAAGCTCCTGACAGACTTGTTTGCCATGAAGTTTGGTGCCTGGGGGACATACAGAGACAAAAGGAAGGACTGCCCTCGGAATACTCTCTAAAATATCTGCCAGGAGACCCATCAGGTGGATTCGGGATGGACCTCTTGTATTTGTGAAGTGGATGGACACATTAGAGGTATCTGTCTGTACTACCATCCAAATACAAACATGTACATTCTTGTTGCTCACATATTATTGTAGCCTAGTTTCTGCTGAATACAGTGTAATTAGACTTTTGTCATTTTATAAGCAACTGGAAAAAAAGCACAAATGTCAGGGCATGTCAAAACTACTCCAGGACCCCAAATCAGCCTCAGACTCCAAAGGGTTAAGTGATAATATGTTTAAGTGATAATATTATATTGATAATAAGATCTTCGTTTATCTTTGGAGCACAAATTAAGATATTGTTGATGAAATCCGAGAGCTCAGTGAGGCCTTTATTGAGAGCAAAGCCATTATAACTCTCAAGATCCATAAAGGTACTAAAACATATTTGAAACAGTTCATGTGAGTTCAGTGGTTCTATCTCAATTGTATAAAGCGACAAAAATACTTTTTGTGCGCAAAAAAAAACTACTTTTCAACAATATCTATATTTGCCGATTTCAAAACACTGTTTCATGAAGCTTCTGAGCTTTATGAATCTTTTGTTTCGAATTAGTGATTCAGATCTCCTATCAAACGGCTGAACTGCTGAAATCATGTGACTTTGGTGTTCCGATTCACTGATTCGATTTGTAAAGCTCTGAAGCAGTGTTTTGAAATCGGCCAATATAGATATTGTTGAAAAGTATTTATTTTGGTTTTTTTTTGGCGCACAAAGAATTTAAGTAAAACTTAAGCCTACCACTTGTTTTTGATGACTGTAATATTTTAAACCTTATTCTTGGCCGTTTTCCTTGCCAAATAAATTTAGAAAGCATTTTATTTAGCAAATCAAAGGTAGATTTTGGCACTTCAATAGGTAACATCTGAAACAAATAGAGTAATCTTGGCAGGACATTCATATGAACAAATTCAAAGCGCCAATCAGAGAAAGAGGAAGAGCTGAGCAGCGATTAATAACTTCACTAATATTTTTAATCACTTTTTTTATAGTTTGTGTTGTATAATTGGTCCAAAGAAGAGGGCCATTTAAACCTACTTTTAATTTTGATTTGACCATTAACATCAATGGCCTCAGTTTTACCCATATTCACTTTATATCCAGAGTAGTAGCCATATTTTAAAATGAGCGTATAACGACAACTTATGTTCCTCTCCTCCAATTACAATTCCAGTACTTGCGCTGTCGTCCCGAATGAGTTGAGCAAGGGGTTCAATGCTGATATCAAACAGCAAGGGTGACAATGGACACCCTTGTCTACATCCACGTTCTAGAGTAAAGCGTTCGGATTAACAACCATTAACTCTCACTGAGGCATGTGGATTTGTGTAGAGTGTTTGAACCCACTTTATGAAATTCGGGAATCCAAACTCTTGAGAGAGATGCTGGAAATGGTTAGAGAAGTGAAGATTGACCGTTCACATCGTAGCCTCACTCTAAGGAAACCGGGAGACAAACCCCACACCATCATTGCAAAGTTACATTATGACAGAGATTGTATGGAAACCTTGAGAAAAGCCAGAGAACGTGCACCGCTTAACTATAATGGAAATCAAGTTACCATTTTCCCTGACTACACAGCCAGCGTTGCTAGGGCAAGAGCGGCCTTTAGTGATGTCAGGAGAGCTCCCCGGGAGTGACAAGGCATGCTGTATGGTCTGGTTTTTCTGGCCAGACTTTGAATTTCACATGACGGAGAAGAAAAAGAGTTCCGAAATGCGACTGAGGCAATGGATTACGTGAAGAGGAAAATTATTTCAGAGACTCAATCTGATGTTTGACATGCTGACTTAACCTCATGGAAAGGGTTAAGTCAGCACGTAAGCACGTAAGAATACTTACGCTGTACACGTAAGTATTCAACCCTTATTCACAATAATAACCAAATTTGCACTATGACCTTTGTTCTGACTATTATTATTATTCCTGACGTAAATGTTTGATGAACATCCCATTGGTCAAGCTATTTGCACAGTTAGATACATGTAACATTACTATTATTTATAATGCTGTCGTAATAATACTTTTGTTTGAGCATTACTGGTTCTGTAGGAGCCTGCGTAATGGCATATTCGCGACCCCTTGTTCTTATCTTGATTTGGCCCCCCAAAAATACCTGGACTCATTTATGTTCTGGAGTTCTAAGAACATTCTCTTTAGTTCTATCTATGCAGGTCTCATTGTTTCCCTGAGATCTCTCATTAAATTTAAATTTAAACGGTTCAGATACTGCCAAGATACACAATCAAATGCCTTATGTGCCTCAAGTGATAAGAACTATGCCTTTGCGCCAGTAGATTTTTTTGTATAGCTCATAATATTTAACGCTCTGCGAAAGGCTATCTCTCTGGGATAAATCCAGTTTGGTCCAGATGTATAATTTGACTAATACATTTATTTACCCTTTTTTCAAGAATGGCAGTTAATATACGTAGATCACTATTTAACAATGAAATAGGCCGATATAATTGACATGTGGCAGGAGGGCGCCAGCATATTAGATTGCAGCGCATAATGATATGCTCTTAATAAGAGAGGAGAAACAAGTTCTTTAAATATTTTATAGAATTCATTTATATATCCATCAGGTCCTAGGCTTTTATTATTCTTCAACGTAGAGATTGTGTCAATTATTTCACTTTCCTCAATAGGTTAATCCAGATTCTTTGCCATTGACTCAGTCAATTTTATATTCTATAGGAATGATGCCATAATATTATCATCAGAGCAGGTATCTGAGCTTTTGTAGAGGTATTTGTAAAAATCTGCAAAGAATTCTGCAATTTCATCAGGTTTGGTATGAGGGTTATAGAGCTGTGAGATTTTAGTTTTTGTACAATATTTGAAGATCTTTGTTTTCTTAACCTAACTGCTAACAATCTGCTAGTTCTATTGCCATGTTCATAATATTTTTGGTTAATAAATCTTAGATTACCTTCAATCTTATCAGCGATTAAGCTATTGTTTTCTCTATTGTAGCTATTGTATAGTAATTGTGGGTTTGAGGTTTGTTTATGTTGTTTCTCTAAATTTTTAATAGTGTGTTCTAATTTTTGTTGTTTAGCTACTCTCTCTTCTTGGCACTTGCGAATGAAATTATCTGACCTCTAAGAAATGCTTTTGCACAATCCCATACTATAGTGGTGATACCTCTGTAGAGTCATTTATACTTAAATATGATTTAAGTTGTGACGTGACAAAAGAGATTCTTTATCATTGAGAAGCGAGGCATTTAATCTCCATTGTTTGGAAGTTTGTCCATGTCCTATGCTCCTTATTAGTTCCATAGGTGAATGGTCTGAGATTGTCATTGGTAATATCCTCATATCTTCTATTCTTTAAACTCATCTTTGGGAGTAAAAAAAAAAAAAAGTCTATCCTAGAATAAGACGCATATCTATGAGAGTAAAATGTAAAATGTCTACAATTTGTAAATTTGCTTCTCCACGCATCTACAAGTCCAAATTCAGAAGACTGATATTTTAACATCTTACTCATTCTGGAAAGTTTGTGGTAGAAATGGGCTGTCTATCCAACTGTTGTGACATAATACAATTGAAATCTCCTCCCATTAATAATAATCCAATGCTATACTTTGTAATTGCATTGAAAACTTTTTTAATAAAAGCAGGCCTGTCATCATTTGGTGCATACACATTCATGAGTGAAACATAAATGCCATCTATAGAGCCATTTACTAAAATGAATCTTCTCTCTGTGTCCTTATGAGTTGTTGTTAAGGTAAAATTTACCTGCCTGTGTATTAGGATAGACACTCCTTTCTTCCCTGAGGGATGAAAGGAAAAGTACACTTTATCTGCCCATGATCTCATTAATTTCTCATGTTCTGCATCAGAAAGCTGAGTTTCTTGCAAAGAACCTAGATCCCAGTATTAATTATATTAAGGAGAGAAATCAGTAATATCCAGTAATGGCAGAAAGGCAGCAAGTAAATGGGGATGTCTAATACTAGTATGTTCAAATACATAGACATAAAATAAGGATATACGTGCAATGAGTTGAACGAACAAGAAGAGGAGAGGGGAAAGAAAAGGGAAGAAAATAAAAAAACAACTCGGGCCATAAAGTACATATAGGTGTTACAGATAAATCATGTTTGCTGATATATATCACAAGGAAGCATTTTTCCGGCTTGACCATTGGGACGTTCATCAAACATTTACGTCAGGAATAATAATAATAGTCAGCTGAACAAAGGTCATAGTGCAAATTTGGTTATTATTGTGAATAAGGGTTGAATACTTACTTGTACAGCGTCCCTTTCCACGAGGTTAAGTCAGCATGTCAAACATCAGATTGAGTCTCTGAAATAATTTTCCTCTTCACGTAATCCACTGCCTCAGTCGCATTTTGGAACTCTTTTTCTTCTCCGTCATGTGAAATTTGAAGTCTGGCCAGAAAAAGCAGACCATACCGCATGCCTTGTCACTCCCGGAGAGCTTTCCTGACATCACTAAAGGCCGCTCTTGCCCTAGCAACGCTGGCTGTGTAGTCAGGGAAGATGGTAACTTGATTTCCATTATAGTTAAGCGGTGCACGTTCTCTGGCTTTTCTCAAGGTTTCCATACAATCTCCGTCATAATGTAACTTTGCAATGATGGTGTGGGGTTTGTCTCCCAGTTTCCTTAGAGCGAGGCTACGATGTGAACGGTCAATCTTCACTTCTCTAACCATTTCCAGCATCTCTCTCAAGAGTTTGGATACTGCTGTGGGCGAACTCGAACCAGGTTGCTCAGGAACTCCCGTGATGCAAATATTCCCTCTCCGCATCCGCCCTTCCATATCTTCACACTTTTCTTTCAAATCATCGACTTGGCTGGTAAGTTTGGTTACAGTGGCCTGAAGAGTAACCATCTCATCTGACCATGTTGAGAGCCCCTCCTTGACGTCCTTAATGTTCTCTTTCATTTGGTTGATTTCGGAGCGCGTGTAGGCAGCAGTGCTTGAGATTTCGGCCCGTATCGCCTGTAGTTCACTTTTTATTGTGTCGAAATCTTCAGCCAGTGCGTTCTTCAAGTCTTGCTTTATTACAGATGATATATCTGACCTCAAAGAAGAAAGAATGTCCGCTTTTACTGCCTGGAAGTCCATATTCATGTCTTCGGGCCGTCCTAAAATAGCAGATCGACCGGAGGCACTTTTTCTTAATAAAAGAAAAATATCAATATTTGTAATTTTATAAACTATAATAACCAGCTTCTGGCAAACATCCATACACAAGTCAACTTAGTTGACAAGTCGCGGAAGCGTAACCTCCGATGCAACGCATTATGTATTGATGAACGTGGAAGTGCAGAGAATAGAACCAAACGAAACACCGGTCACACATTAAAAGTCTAAAACGATATTTTTAAATATATCGATATAAGAGTAGAGGAGCCTAGCCTTATTTGTTTGAAATGCGAGAGGCATCTAAGCTTATGCTACTCTAACGTTGCATCAGAGGTTACGCTTCCACCGCAAGTCGACTTGGAAGCTGGTTATTATAGTTTCACAGACAGGGCTTAGCTAGAATTAGATTGGCCTAAACTAGGATTAGGCCTTAGTTCAATTAGGGCATCTAAGTAGCTTTTATAAACGTTTACTAGAAAAAAAAGGAAAAAACATTACTGGTGTGCATCTCAAGACAAAATAATGGCACTGACATATTTTTTTACATATAATTTAAAACGGCTCAAACATGCATTTTAGTCAATAGGACTAGCTTAAGCCTTGTCTGTGAAACTGGGGGATAAAGTTTTAAATATGGATTTGATTATCTTTTTTTTTTTACAAAAATCATTGCTTCACTTCAGAAGGACTTTATTCATGTGTAAATAAACATTTATGCTATTTCAGATTCTGTTCCATCTTTGCAGTGTAAAAGATGGCTTCTGTCAATTAAAATATTTTATTGGTAACAGTCTATAGTATTCTGACTGATCTAAGTAATTGGTTACATGTTATTATTCGACATAAAAGAAAACACAGGTAATCATAAAAATTGCAAATCATAAAATCATAAAAATCCCTGGAAAACAACTGCAAGGGGCCCCTTAATGGAAAAGTTAATTTCTGACCCTGGCATGGGGTAACGTCTGGCAGTTGCAGGCAATGTGTTCCAGGAGCGCTGCATCTGCAGCAGTGCAGCGATTGTTCACGCACCAAGTCTATTTTTTCCATGCTACATATGCTAAATTAAAGTGACCATGCATTGTTCGTGGTCAAAATGATCACAGATTGACATGAAAATGTAGTAATCTCACCATAAATGCATTTAATTAAATTATACTACTGTTTTTCACGGTCATCTTTTTACTTTAAGCCTGAGGTAAAGCAAAGAAAAGCAAAACACTTGCCATGAGTAGTAAAAATAAAAACACTGGATTTGCACAAAAGATTAACATGACGACACATGCTAGTGGATGAGTTGAATCAACTCCACAGCAACAACATAAATTTATCTACTAACTGTTCAGAAACGTCCAGTTGCATTCTAAAAGTTCTAATTTCTTTCGGACAGTTTCAATGAACTGGTTAAAAAAAAACGGTTCACCGAGTCTTTTACGTCCTCACATAATGAGGTCAATTCTATCATCCCAGTGGATGAAAATACATTCAAACACATTCAAAAAATTATTTTGCAAAATCATCATCTTGGATTAAAAGTTTCTTACATTTATGTTTTCCAAAAGCACCCAATATAGGCACTGATGTGCAAACACAGATGTTTACATGTCTTAAAGATATAAAGTGAATAAACTAGTCTTCAACTTTTTACAGAAACCAGGATAGAGCCCATAAACTTTAAAAAAAAAATATAACGTGCATACACAATAGTAAATAGTAAAATGCATTTATAGATTTTGACTGACTTGTTGCATGTTCATCATAATCCTGTTTAATATAACTAGTTTCATTATTCAGTACGTTTTATTGGTTATTACATAAGCTTATATTTCGCCAAATTCTGCCCCTCATTCAAATCCTCGTTCACCCGCGCTCATAGTATCAGCACATCATCAGTTGTCTGAGAGAAACAGTTTGGTTCAGATGGTGCTATCATGCATGCTCAGTAACTCCAGCTCATCGGTTCTCAGTATCGAACATGTCCGAAAGAAACCGTTCTTGGTTCCGTATTGGTGATGATTCGAGAACTGCTGTATCAGTATGTGTAAGTGTGCTGAGATAAGAACTGCTGCAACCTGAATACAGTCGACAAAACTAAAAAGTCAAAGCATGTCTCCAGTATGTTTAATACATTTCTACTGTTTTGATTAATGCGTGTATAATGTATTATAAACATTTATTTTGTAGAAAGATCCATTTCAACTTAGAAATTAAACAAGCTATTCCTAAAAAAAACATCATGCATTATTAAAACAAATAAATGTTTAGTCTGACAGTTTTATAATCTGTTCATTGTATCAAATTTTTGAAATAATAAATAGGACAGTAATTATGTGATAAACAAGTTTCCAATGTGTTTTATTTTGTTACAATTTTTGATGTTCAACCAGAATACTTAAGAAACATGCCTTTTATCTCTCTGCACATGTCTGAAAGAAACAGTTCTCAGTTTGTGTACTGATTCGAGAACTGTTGACTCGAGAACCGCTGTAGCACACATTCTCACTATCTGCTGCTTGTGCTCATCAGTTCTCTCAGCACAGCATGTCTCAGTTCAGTGAACTGTTAGAATAACTGGAGTAACATATACTCCGGGATATTGGTTAATTTCGAGTTGGAGGGACTGTCAGGCATGTCCGAAAGTGAGTAACTTAAGTAACTTGTGGATCAGCGCTGAATTGAGACGCAAACTGTTTTAAACGATTCAGTCTGATTGGGTGAACTGGTTTGACCGTTTCACTAAAAAGTACCGGTTCAAAAGAACAATTTGTTCACAAACCGGACAACACTACTTATTTGCATTTAAAGGGACACACACAAAAAAAGACATGTTTTTCTCACACCCAAATAGGGACACATTTAACAAGTTACAATAAATAATCTGTGGGGTATTTTCAGATGAAACTTCACCGACACACTAGAGAGACCAGAGACTTTTCTCCTCATAAAAAGGGGAATAATAGGTCCCCTTTAAATTGACAACTTTAACACCATAAACACTATATAGCTATATCCAAAAGTTAGTTGTGGTCCTGGGATATGATTGGCTGAGAGTCTTTCAGGAGTGTGATATTTCACCAGTATTAGCATTGGGTCCGTTCACCATTTATATCACTCCATTTGTCTCTGTGTGTTCTAGACAGGCAGCATTTCTCACAGAGGAGGAGAAAACCCATTACAATTTTACAAACACTACTGTTGTTGTGTCACAGAATCTAGTTAAGACTCTTTCAAGTGAGAATGTTGTTTAAACCTCAAATCTGCAGTTTATTTATAAAGATAGCATATATTTGCACATTTGATCTGATGTTTTTGGATATGTGAGCTCCAGTGGCCATTCAGCACTCATTACCCTGCCGAGAACAGCCTGATCTCAGCCAGCTCTTCTGACATTACCGCTGGCTCTACAGTGGATAAACATGAAATATCAAGCCAAATGTTGATTCAGCATGACTTTGACTACGTTCACACTGTCAGTCTAATCTGATTATTTGTGTATCCAATTGGAATCTGAATAGGATTTCAAACCACATATGAATGTAGCTCGAAACAGATTTGCAAAAATTGCATTTCATGTGATCTTTTGCCGTTCACACTGTCTGATCAGATTTCAATCGGACATGCAAAAAAATTTGATTTGGACTGACAGTTTGAACGTAGCCTTTGATGAGCAAAAAGATGTTGGATCGATGTTGGTCAGACATCAACATGTTTCGATGTCACGTGAAACACTGAATATACATTGAACAGCACGAGTTCATCACTAATGCTCAGTCATCACTTATTCATTTAATTATCTTATTAGCTTCAACACTGTTTGTGTTACTTTTTTACTCTTTGTAGATTGGAATCATTTAGACAAAACAATTGATAATTTAACACTGAGGATTTTAACATGCTACTTTACAGCTATGCACTTCTCTAATTTATTTTTTATGTATTATATTACTTACTATTATGTATTACTTATTACAACTACGTTAATTAGATTTTAGTAAGTTGGAGAAGTGCACTAAAATATATATATAGTTATTCACTCTTCCTGTTTAACATACTTGAGTTTGAGCTGTCTGTGGATTGGATGGTTAAGTGTATCCGAGAGAAGATTCACTCCTGAGTCTCCTGGATGATTGTAGCTCAGATCCAGCTCTCTCAGGTTTGTGGGGTTTGAACTCAAAGCTGAAGACACATAACGAAAGCCTTCCTCTGTCACCATACAGCCAGACAACCTACAAACACACAGCAACAGTCCACATCACATTAGTTTGGCAGTCAGACATCAGTAACACACAGTCATTTGGGAGCAGACCATCTACAGGACAAGCCGAATTCCACCAAAGCATTTTTATCTTTATGCACACTTTAATAATCTTTTACATTGTAATCTTTTTATTTTTAGTATTTGACATGTTTGTGTGCTGCTGTGTGTCCTTGTGTGTACACATGTTGTGCACCTGCATATAGGCGTATGTTACTAACGCACTCTTTAAATAACAAAAACAATACTGCACCATTGACTTTAGACCAGGTTTCAGTTGGTCAATGGTGCAGTCGTTTTCAGTTCCTCAAAATAGTAACGTGACAACAGTGCGCCTGAACACACCTCGTTTTCAGACCAGGACACCCATGTGCGCACAAATGGGCACAAATGCTTTTGCTATTTAAACAACATGGCGCAGGACGTAAAAAATAACTGCGTCGGGCTGAAACTAGAAAAAAAAACACTTGTGTCTTGCCTTGAGTGTATAATAGGGCCCATAATGTTTACAAAGTAGTGAAAGAAAAAATATAAAAATTAAATTTGAAAACAAAATTTCTAACTTTGTTACTAAAATAAAAAAAGGAAGCCACTTTCATATTCTCTCTCACACACACACACTTAAACACAACAGTGAAATCTTCACTTTCAGGTCAATTAAAATCTCAATCAAAACCCTGTCCACACAAGGGATTTGTTCAGAGTTTTTTCATTAATTTTTTTAATTCATATTTTTATTCGGAGATCTTCAACCCTGCTCCTGGGGACCCACTGTCCTGCAAAATTTATTTCCAATCTGCTTCATCACACCTGTGATTTTCAAGCGATCCTGATTAGCTTGATTAGCTGGTTCAGGTGTGTTTGATTAGGGTTGGAGCTAAACTCTGCAAGACAGTGGGTCCCCAGGAGCAGGGTTGAAGACCTCTGTATTAGTTTATTGAAAAGTTACGTTCAAAACATTTGGCACAAATCTAATTCCATTAGTCCATTAGTCAGGTATTGCCAAACTGAGTGCAGCAGAAAAGCAGCAACTTTACAGTGCCAGAGATATTAAGACAAAACAGAAAACAAATGAAAGACAGAAGAGAGCTCAATGCAAGGCACAGAAAGACTGTCAGCAAAGATGCAACCAAAGACTCAGAACAGTAATAATAATAATCAAGTGTATAGCTGATGTAAATGTGTGGATCATCAGCGTAGCAGTGACTGACAGAACGGGAACTGTCATTTATAGATCATTATGAAATTGTTTATTTGCGGTTTGTGATGCAGCTGCCATCAGACCCAATACTGTTTGCTGCTTCATTTTTTAATAAAACAATCTACAGTGAAATGCATGAAAAAAACATAATAATCTAACACAATCTGCGACGCCATTAAAAATAAACCATCCACTTGTTTCTGACGCTGGGATCCTTGTGAAATCTGTACAAAAAAAAACACAGATGAGCTGTTTCCATTACTCTTTCATTTGTCCTGTTGTCAGCAGGCTCAAATGTGTGGAGTATATCAGAAACTGAATAGGCATCTGTATAACGTGTCCAGTGTAGTTAATAGTGATTATAATTAGGGGCGCATTAAGATAACCAAAGGACCCTGGGCTACAGCATTACGCATTCGTTTTATAAAACAAATATGTCGAAATATAGAGACTCAAGTTTTCGGTCCGACAGTGTTTTTTGGAATTTAATCATTTTCCACAGCACGCCTGACAACCACGGCACTGTGGAAACACTGCACAACATTATCATAGGCATTATACAGAGATAAAATGAAAAGAAAATACCATCAAAACTTTTCTGGCCAAAATGCAAGTTTACAGGTAGGCTACAGCTCCATGATACAAACAACATGTTTTATTCATCAGTAGTAGATCATAATAATCACTTGGCATAAATGTGGGCTATTTGTCATTGCAACCTGATCTTGTCACAAATTCAGCTTCTGTGGCTCCCTCCTATCGCCACCTGAGGGCTCCCTTGCCGGAGTACTAACTCTTTTAGGACTTCATTTCCCATCACCCACTACCTGGCACTGATTACTCGCTCACCTGATCCTCATCCGGTGGACTATAAAACACACACACACACACACACACACACACACACACTCACACTCACACTCACACACTCATACACTCACACACACTCCCTCCCTCCCTCCCTCCCTCCCATACTGCAAAGTCTTGTTTTGCCACGGCTGACATTTCTGAGTGTTCTTCCATATTTATTGTTTCTTCGTGTATGACCTTGGATTGTTTATACTGCTATTGTTTATACTGCTATTGTTTATACTGCTGTTTTGCTGCCTGCCCAATTGACCTTCTGCCTGTTTACCTGGATATTGTCTGTTCTGTTTGTTGCCTGCCCCGACCCTGAGCCCGTCTCTTCGTTACGATTCTGCCTTGCCTGTGATACTGCTGTTGCCAGTGATTTACCCTTGTCTGATGTACTACGATTATCTACAATAAAGCTGCACATGGATCCCATGGCTTCTAACTCCTCGTTACACATCTAAAAGTGGAACAGCACTGCATGTTTCAAAGTAAAGAATGTATAATTTATGTTATTTGTATTTGTCAGGCATTTAATTAATTAAATCAAAAATTTAATTTTTACATTTTTATTGTACATTTGAACACTAAACTGCGATTTAGTACTAATTTGTGAACCACCTTTGTTAGTAATAAAGGTGCTTTATTACTGAGAAAACTTATGGTCTTTTCCAGTTTTTGACTTTTTCCAATAGCTCCATTTCCTGTCCCACTTCTGGTTCAACTCTATCATTGCTCATTTTTACCTATGTATGTGTGTGACCTGATTGTATGTTATGTGTTTGTTAGTTTAGTTATGTGTTTGTGATTTAGTTTATAAAACTTGTGCACAAAACATATTTGATTCTGACTCTGTCTGCAATAAATTGCCTCTTAGATGATCAGATCTTATTACCTGCTCTGTAAATGCTTATCATAAAGCACTGTAAATGCTAAGAAAGAATTATTTTTCTGTGGCCATGAAAAATACCATTCTCTTAGAATTAATTCATAATCAATACTGTTCACAGGATGAACTGATTTATTGATTGTAAATTTAATGTAGCTATATCAAGTTAATCTGATTAAAGGCGCAATATGTAATATTTTTGCAGTAAAATATCCAAAAACCACTAGGCCAGTGTTATATATTTTGTTCAGTTGATTTATTACAATATCCCAAATGTTTCCAACTATTTGTAAATCGTGAGAAAATTGCAATTTTAAGGCTCCAGGATGTGTGAGGAGTCACCTGTCAATTGTGTCATACCCACGTTAACCCTCGGCCTGCCTCGGTTTCCGGTTTTATTTTGTAGTAACCATAGAAACACCAAAGACGCTTTAAAATATTACACGTTTTAATAGACAGCTTCTGTTTTGATATATTTATAGACAGAAAACGAATTGTTGTTATATAGCTCAACACATTTAGTCTTATTGTTTACATCAATTTTCTTGATTTTTTTTTGAGTACCATGCTTTACCATGCCTCAGAGAAAAACACTATTTTGTCAAATAGCTAACATAACATAATCAGATGCAGCTTTATTTTTAGTAACAGTAATACAGATTTTTCTCCATCATACAATACGTTTTAAAATGAATTGCATTTATCGATACAAGCCATCTAGCAATATATTCTAAAATCGATCTAGCTTACTGCAGTGTGCAACAGTGTCTCACAGCAGCCACAGAGCGAACGCACAGAGTAACGTTATAACATTTTACATACACTCACTTTAAATGTATCTAATATGATAAAAAGCGCTGTTACCTCATACTCTTGACCGGAAAAGCGGAAGTGGCGCCAGCGACTGTGTCATAATAAAAGTTCTGCTGCTCAAGAAGCGTGTGTTGTGCAATCGCTCCAGCAGCTCCCAAAACACTCGGTCCTGCTCTGTTTCATACTACAGTAACATTAATAATCGCATCCATGAACATGATTACTTCCCGACTCCAATCCCTATTCTTTTGCACCGTCCATTGAGATGGAGACCACATGTCCCAATATTCCACTCTAAAACTTGGCGTCATCAAACTAAACCTAGCGATCTCTAGTGGACAAAATTATTACATATTGTGCCTTTAACTGATTCAAATATTCATAATTGACCATAATCAATAATCATAATGAGTTATGGATAATTATTAATATCCCCCCTTTGAGTTAATTCGCTACATTCTCTACATATTTCATAAAATGATTTGCTTTGCATGTGCTTTTAACATTATAGATACAAATGACCAAGCCAGAGCACAACAAATTGAGCATATAATTCTGTTATTCTTCATTGTTGTTTGTTGTATTTTTTTGTTGTAAACGGTGTCCCTTCTTTGTGTTTCATTCTACAGCACAGGGCTGTCGTAATAACCACATCATAACTACTGACAAGACAACTGCAGAAGAATGCAAGAACCGCAGCAACAGATACTCAACTCAAATTTATTTCTAGAGCACTTTACTTTCCAAAACCACAATGGGTACCAAATTGTTGTTGCAATGCATTGCTGGTCAGCTGAGCCTTGTAAAGTGGCACTCAAAGTAAAAATGATTTTGAACAGCTTGTTTCATAACATCTTTCTTTGAGTGAATCAGCATTTTTGTAGTTGAATGAACGGTTTAAATACTCACTCACCTTCCCTTTGCGGCCTAACAGTGTAACTGTACTGACTGACTGACGGCCTGTCTAGAATGTGCATAACTGGTGAAATATCAGTAGAAAGCCTATCGTCTAGTCAGATTCGAGGATCGGAGCAAACTGCTATACATATAACAATAGTCTAACAAGCTTATTGTCAGGTTTATTTATTCTGTTTACTTCACTTCCTGTTTCAACGCTGTTTAGTGTCAGTTTAATTACTGAATATGACCACGTTACATCTTAAGACATGGTGATAATACTGCATATTGCACTATTGAGGCACTCAAAATTACTGAAAGGGAAATTCCTTCACTGCGACAGCCCTAATGCAGCATCATAACGTTCACAATAATGACAGAAATACTCAATGTATCTGCATCTTCAGGTTATAAAACCAAGTTTTTTTTTTTGTTTTTTTATTGTAGTGGGCTACAAAAGGGTTTTCATGTCACAAGGGCTTTGTAACTCCATAACATGCAAGGTCATAATAATAATAATAATAATAAATATAACTGCAAGCAGCAATTACTGGGCCAAGCACAAAAGCAGCACAAGAAGCCAGCCAACATGGCTGTGAGCATCAGACCAACTGCAACAGTGAGCAATTAAAGACCTATTAAGATCATTTTAGGCAAAAGAGCTGAAAAATGATATATACTGTCAATAGTGAAGATTTACTAGTTTATCACTTACGACCAATAGGTGGTGTTGTGACCAAATTAATGTGGTATGGTCAGAGTGAGGTGACAATGACACTCGCAAAGTTTGGTGTCAATATGTCAAAGCATTGCAGAGATACAGACTCAACAGTGCATCATGCCTCTAATTCGTTGCTGCAGTATAGGAAAATGGTTTTGTCTATCAACATGAAATCCATATTTTGATTTTGATTTTTGGTGAAAATTGGACCAATGGTCTAGGAGGAGATTGAAAAAGTGTGATTTTAAAGAAAATCAAAGTGGTGGAGACTAAATTATGCTGACCATGGCAAAATTGGCATCAATGTTCTCAGCATGACCCATGGAATCTAATAAGACCAGTCTCATTACAATAGGCCACATTTATATAAAGCTATTAGCATTTTTAAAAAATGTTCATTATAAAATTTGACCACAAGGAGGCGCTATCTCAAAACCTATTGTGTACCTTCAGAGCATGGTGCTGATGCCTGAGTTTCGTAATGGTACATAAATGCATTCATATAATATAGCATTTTATATCATAATACTGTATTTTAGTTAATGGCAATTTCATGTTTGTTCAATTATAGCGCCACCAAGAGGCACAATCGCACCAATGTGTGTGTCAAATTTGGTGAAAATATCTCATTTAGTTTTGGAGTTATAGACATTTATATGTATGAGATCAAAAAAATAATCATAAAATGATCATAAAAAAATTAAGCGCTGAATCACCACTTCGCACAAACCATAAGGCGAAACCTAGCATGTTTGGTATTGTTGGACTCAGCAGGGATTCAGGAGTCTAAGGAGATGACTGAAAATATTTCAACCACATCCAAAGTTATAAGCATATAAATTTTTTTTTTTTCTCCACTAAGTGGTGCTGGTTCGAAAGTTCTCAGGCTCCTTCAGGGCATCGTGCTGATGGCCCAAACCGAGTTTCGTAATGATACGCTAATGTGTTCATAAAATACAGCATTTTTGTACAAAATTCAAAATGGCTGATATGAGAAAACTGGATATCATTCGACTCGGCATGACGCCCCGAATCTAACGCGACCAGATTAATGATTTTTGGACAAACCTAACAAATGTTATAACCAAAAATAGCCATTTTTTGTATCTCCGGACCAGTAGGTGGTGCTGCACTGAAACGTTGCATGTTGCCTCTGGTCATGTTTGTGATGACATGTACTAAGTTTGGTCTGAATTAGATAAATCGTTGCAGAGATACAGCCTTACTCTACTTTTTACAAGCAGCATGTAAAATTTGTGCACACGTTTTTTGGAAACAACTTGAGAAATCGACTTGAATTCCATAACTTTTTGTCGGCATGGTCTGAAGATGATCTGGTTCTATTTTCGTGAAAATCGGAGTAACAGCCTAGGAGGACTTCGAAAAAGTAGGTTTTTCGGATAATTCAAAATGGCGGGAAATTTTTCATGAAAATGATGTCATGGGGTGCAATCGAATCATCTTGAGCCAGCCAAGAAATCAAAAGAAAAAAATTTAGATTCTAGCCCTTACGGTTCAAAAGTTATTAACATAAACATGAGTGCAACTTTGGACAGCTGATGATGCTAGAGGGATTGAGTTAGAGACTCCACATTTGCTATGGACACATGTCAGAATGCCCTCTATCTGTATTTTTTTCTTGCATACGGTTCTATGAGCTGCCATAGACTTCCAGAGCGGAAACGGAAGAATAATAAGAACACTAACAATTACAATAGGTGTCTACGCACCTTCAGTGCTTAGCTTATTGGTGGAGAAGAGACAGAGGAGGTTGTAAGGTTTTCTTGCACTCATTCATGCTTTCTCTATAGAAGTATCAGTGTGAAACATCTATTCAAAGAGAAGTACCTTTACAGATTTGAAATTTCTAATCTTATCAGTTTTGCAATCGCATCTTTTCTTAACCCTCTTATGGTGTTTGGGGTTAATATTACCCCCAATCAACTTTTCCTTAGTTAAAAAACATGGTTCCCTTCATCTCAGTTGCATAAAAAAAAGAAAAGAAACAAAAGTCACTCATCCTGTTTGGGGGTTAAAATGACCCCACATTGAAAATGAATAGTAAAAGCAAAAAAAATTGTTTATTTTTATTTTTCATGTGTCAAAAAATAAATAAAATAAGTAAAATCAACAAAAGCATAAATCTGAAAGTTTCCACAGATAAATGAAGGACTGGTACTAAAGCACAAATTCAGTGTGGAACGAACATGATCAATCTCTCTCTCTCTCTCTAGTGCATGCTGGGAGTGAGTGGGCGGAGCGTGGTGAGTGTAGGCACGAGTGGTAGCCGTTTGTGGCTGGTAAGAGTACTTTTTCCAACTTTTTTCTTTGTGTTTTGTGTTTTTCTTAAGGTGTTTAGTTAGTTTCTCTTTTTTTGTTTTACATTTGTGAGGATAGTCTACTTCCAGCAGAAAAATTGTTTCCCCCATCAAAACATTTCTGCTTGGATGTAAGTCGCATTTAGTGAAACATCTCATGTCTTTTAGGAGACAGGATTCTGGAGACAGGAGACAGGAGACAGGAGTTTATGATTTTGAAGAATGGCGAAGATGAACTTGACTTGGTTTTTAAATTCAAAATAGATGACTTTGATTATGCTATTTTTGCATCATCTGATACGACAATCAAATGTTTTGGTTGTGGAAAAATCTAATTCGTAGCTACTCTGATAAAGTAAATAAGAACACAGAGCACAGAGCCACATCCATGGCTGCTTCGCTAGAGGTCGAAACTAGCGCTGCTGCGAATGTATTGTTAGACGAGCCTATAGCTGATTCTCCTTGTGTTGATGGAAGTGCTGCGGTGGAGTCCGTAGCAGCAGAGACCGTGATTGAGAGTGTGATCAAAATAAATGGTGGTTTGTGTACCCCTTTTAAAGTGCAGAGAGGGATTAAATAAGGTTGTGCCATGTCTGGGTTATTGTATGTTCTGGCTATAGAACCCCTGCTTTGTATGTTATGAAAAGTTAAATGTTTTAACATTGCCACAGTGTAATGCTACTTTTCAGTTATCTGCATATGCTGATGATGTGATTGTTTTTATAAATGACAATGATGTTAAAATGTTACAACAAATTGTTAATGATTTTAAAGATATTTCCTCAGCAACTGTAAATTGGGGAAAAAGTTGATTGGGAAATCCCATTTTACCTGGAGGCTTATTATGGCAAAGAGATGGGTTAAAATATCTTGGTGTTTTCTTAGGCAATGAATCTTTCTTGCAGAAGAACGGGAAGGAATGGCAGATAAAATAGGACATCTGAAAAAATAGAAATGGCTGCTTTCTCAATTGTATGTATTCTATCAAGAAAAGATTCAAATATCAATTGCTCAATTTTATTGTTGATATTACAAAATTAGCCATTTATATAACTAGGAGAAATAAAATTGAGCAGAAAAGAGGTCAAGAACTTATTTAAAAAATTTTTTAACAGTTTAAAAAAAAATGGTAAAATCACAACTTGTAATTTAGTTGAATTTTTATAAATTTGTAAGGGACCATTTAAAATACTGTTAGTTATTTTCCGAATGTGAAAAGCAAGTATGAATTAGGTTATGAAATATTGAACATGTTTGTGTAATTTATTAGTAATATGATGAACTTTGTATCTGAATGTCTATTGCTGCACCTTGTGTTTGCGTGTGTAAATTGTAACCAGAAACCCGCTAACATTTGTGGTGAAACTGTCCTTCTCGGACACCATAGTGATCATGTGGGCTAGTAAGCTTAATAAGATGGCGGGTGGACATGCATGATAGAAATCTATCATAGTTTTTTTTATGTGATTTGATAAATTAATGTTTTTTTTTTTTAAACAGTTTAGTTAAATCTCAAACTTAATTCCAATATCCTTTGTAATAAAATACCCTAAAATGTCAGGGCATGTCAAAACTTCTCCAAGGCCCCAAATCAGCCTCAGACTCCAGAGGGTTAACACTCAGGGGCCGGGAAACGCTGTGGCGCATTTCGCTGGATTTTTTTCACATAGAAGCAAAATCAACTTAAAAAAACTCTGTCATTTTTTGTATACAGATCAAAGTAATGCATCAATTGAAACTATAGAATGTCTTTTATTTGTATACACTCACAGTAAAAACAAAATATTGTACTTTTTTGCAAAATAAAGAAAACTAACATGATGCACGACCTGTCATCTGTATCTGAATGAAGTCCATTCTGATACTCCCTCAGAAAATAAACTGTAACTTAGAGAATACATGTTACACAAACATCACATATGTCCAAAGAAACATTAAAATGTCAGGTTTTAAATGATGCAAGTCAAATCGAAAAAAATAAATATTTTCTGTTTTTGTAATCAGTTTGAAAATAGAGAGATGTTAGTCGTTTGCGAGTCAGCTCATTATCACTAATGCGGCCATGCCTACGGACCAAATTCAAATGCAAATTCTGATGCAACAGAGAGTGAACGCCCGCTTGTGCTCAAAAAAATTTATCAAGCTTAGTCAGATTCATGTACTTTTTTCATCATTTTGAGATGCGGTGAGGAATAATTCTAAAAGCATTTACCTCAGAGGAAGAGCATGACTGGTTTCAATTTCATTTCAAGGATCAAGCCAAGGATTGTGAATGGTAAGTTTTTTTTTTTATTCATAAATTCTTTATCTTAATCATGATATAGATTAGCGTCTGTCAATGTTAAGCCACAAAAAGACTGTGTAAACATGAATCCTGCATGTTCTGTGTGTCTCTGTGTGAAGGATTTGGACAGACGCGTGGTTTCGTTACTACACATCCAACTTGCATTAGTAAACATGACGTAAGGCCCCTATATACTTCAAACTAAATTGAAGAACGAACTGATGTGACGTCATTTCGAACAAAATCAGGCCAAAACGAAGTTCCAAATACTTATTTTTGGAAGTTCGAAACGGCTTGCCAAAGCGAACTCAGGAAAAGTCCGCTCCAGCTGCAAAACACCTTCATGCTACCACTGGGCCGTGACAATAACGTAATAGGAGGTGTGTGCGAAGGCTCCGCTTTCTTTCACATGGAAGTTTTCTCTGACTCATTTTGTGTGTTGAAATCGTTGAGGTAAGATCTCTTTGGCTGAAAACATGAACACATTGGATAGCCGCTTCATAGAGCAAAACGAAGTTGTGCTTCTGATGAAATGAGGCACTGGCACTGTTTTTCATGTTTGATACTGTAAATCTGAAATTAGACTTCTTTCAAAAACATTAAAAATAGTAATGCGTCCAATCTTTTGATTTAAAATATTATAATAGGCCTATACAATTTTTTTTTTACATGATGTGCAATAATATGTGCATGCATGAGGTCACAAAAAACTTGTTTTCTGTTAAGAGTGGACATTATATTAACATTAATACAATATTATATTATATTAACATTAATAAAATAGTTGATATCATTAGTTATCCACATGCTCACTTTTATCTCACAGATTTAAGAATCATAGTGACCAGATATTGGCCCACATTGGACATTCTGAATGAATATAATGTTGAGATCACTGACTGGAAGCAGGAAAGGTGCATAGAAACACCAAAAACCTTGGAATGCCAGAATTTATTTCCAGGTAAAACTGTATAATCAAAATGTGCCCTCATTTATTCAAAATGTCTCATTTATATTGTTAACTATATTCTAAATAAACTAATAAAAAATAATAATAAAGCCGGGGTGTGTGGCTAAGTGGAGGGAGAAGAGTGGGGTCTAGCAGCAGCGGAATCTGGGGCACGACTCAGGCTTGCTGAAGGCCTGCTGCTGCAGCCTGACACTTCTTCTAGTGCGTGAATTTAAGACGCAAGGGAGAGGAGATGTGAGATGAAAGGGCGGCCTTGTGGGATTATGCACATCATGAAGTTGTAAGTAGTTGAGCAAAGATAGCAGTTCCTGTTTAGAGCAGTTTGGACTGTGAAAGGAAGTTGAAGGTGACCAGAAATATAATATTGATTTACTTGTGCAGTGAGGCCTAGAAATGAACTGTATTCAAGTTAAATCCCAGAAATTCAATGGATGTGGCTGAATCTACTGTTTTATCCTGGGCGATTGGAATCCCAAGCTCAGCGAAAATTGTGCATTATTCTTGTTTTCTCAGAAGAAGCCTAAAATGCTTTATAACCTCCATCTAATCACCTCTGACACGTCGGTTTTATACTGTAATCGTTGTTTGATGTTGAATAATCATCAAATAGCAAAGTAGAGTCTGATTTAGATGACGGTTTGTTGTTCTATCGGTTGCTGGTTTGAGTGGCACACATGTGCCTTTAGTGAAGATCAAAAGAGACTCAATTATGGAAGACAAAAAGAGCAAAGACAAAGAGCTTTGCATAATAAAAATGTGCATCTTGAATTTATTTAGTTGTTTCACACACAAAGGATCACTAAAACTTGCCATGAACACACTGTTTATATGATAAATAATTTATTTCATATTAAATTTTATTTCCCTTTCAAAACATTTATCAAATAACAGCAATCCTATTAGCCAGCGACAGCCTATGACATCATATTGGCACGATCAGGAAGTATATAAGAACATGTCTTATATACCTAGAGAGTACGCCTAGAGAACCTGTCATTGTCTTTTCATCTTCAGGGACTGTCTTTTGGAGTCTGTATTGTGGTAGCATTTTGTTAATTATTTTCAGGAAAACCATTTACCTTAGAATCTGCAGCTTACAGTTTCTCTTCAGTCCATCAGAAAGAAGTTTCACTCCAGAATCCTGCAAGTCATTGTTACTCAGGTCCAGCTCTTTCAGGACAGAGTTTGAGGATTGTAAAACTGATGACAAACTCTCACAAGACTGAGCAGTGAGATTACATATGGAAAACCTGAACAAGTAAAAAACAGTAATTTCATATAGAATAAGTTCAGCAGTGTGGTTTTTAGCAATTAACTCAATAAAAAAAGTATTGAAATTATATGAAACAAACCTCAGCATCTCCAGCTTACAGCTCTTCAGTCCATCAGAAAGAAGCTTCACTCCAAAATTCTGCAGGTCATTGTTACTCAGGTCCAGCTCTCTCAGGACAGAGTTTGATGATTGTAGAGTTGAAGACAAACTTTCACAGGACTGACCAGTGAGATTACACCCACATAGCCTATGTAGAGAACAAAACAAACAGTGACATCAATGTGTTTATCAGGGAAGGTTTAAAATCTGGACTGCATGTTTGTGCTGAATACAGTGTAACAACACTTTAACCATTAAAATGTTATAAGGAACTGAAATAAAATGTCAGGGCATGTCAAAACATCTCCAAAGTCCAAAAAATGTCTCAGGGTCAATTCCTGAGATTTAAGTTATTAACTCATCTGTGCATTTGTGATCAACATTGCAGCAAATCATACATGTATGCAGCTGATCCAGTTCAACTCACTGACTCAATGATCCAGTCACATGAGTTCTCAAGTTATCAACACACTGAATCTGTACTTCTAAAATGAGGCAAGAAATGGGAGTAATATGATCCTTGGAGCCCAGCGTGCAGAGGATTTGACAGATTAAATTTTTGTTATTTTAGTTTTGTTATTATTTGTGTTATTTTGACTCAATTCTGAGTTTCACCATCTTTATAGTTACACATTAGATTCTTCCCCCCGACTCTTTACATTCACTTAAGACAGGGGTGGGGAATGTTGAACCCTGGAGGGCTATTGTCCTGCAAAGTTTAGCTCTAACCCTAATTAAACACACCTGAAGCTAATCAAGGTCAGTACAATAGTATAAAACAAGCCAGACTTATTTTAGTTAGTCCGACTTATTGTCAGGAATTCTGTTTCATAAAACAAACTTAAATTAGTTCAAACTCAGTTACTCTGGCAACTTATGCTGGGAAACTAGCCTGGTCCGGGGCAGGCTAACTGTCAAGCTAAGCTGAGCTCCTCCAACACTGACCAATAGGAACGCAATGATTTTACAGCTGACTCTCTCACATACAATTATTTGACTTTATTAACCACTATTAGTCCAATATATACAGTTGTGCTCAAAATTATTCATACCCTTGGTAAATATGACCAAAGAAGGCTGTGAAAATAAATCTGCATCGATAATCATTTTGATCTTTTATTTTAAAAATCTACAAAAATCCAACCTTTCATTGGAGAATAATAATTTTAAATGGGGGAGATGTCATTATTAGAGAGATGTTTTTCTCTAATACACATTGCTCACAAATAATTATACCCTTTTATTCATTGTCCTGATGGAAGATCCAACTACGGCCCATTATATGACTTCTAACAGGGACAGTCAGGTTTTGATTTTTTTTTATCTGTTGGTATTTGATAGAATCCATGATGCCATGTGCCCAGGACCTCCAGCAGAAAAATAGGCCCACAACATTAAAGATACAGCAGTATATTTCATTGTACACATGGGGTACTTTTTACCCCTGTGTGCACCAAACCCATCTTAAGTGTTTGCTGCTCAAAAAGTTAATTTTTTGTTTCATCTGACCATAGAACCCATCCCGTTTGAAGTTCCAGTAGTGTCAGTTACTTTTCAAATGTTCTATGGTCAGATGAAACAAAAAAAAAAAAAAAAGAGCTTTTTGGCAGCAAACACTTAAGATGGGTTTGGTGCACACAGGGGTAAAAAGTTCTCCATGTGTACAATGAAATATACGGCTGTATATTTAATGTTGTGAGCCTATTTTTCTGCCGGAGGTCCTGGACATCTTGATCAGATACATGGAATAATGGATTCTATCAAATACCAAAAGATAAAAAATCAAAACCTGACTGTCCCTGTTAGAAGTCATATAATGGGCTGTGGTTGGATCTTCCAACAGGACAATGATCCAAAACAAACATCAAAATCAACACAAAAATGTGTCACTGAGCACAAAACCAAGCTTCTGCCATGGCCGTAAACTGAAGAGAAGAAGCACCAACATGGATCTGGGAATCTGAAGGATCTGGAGAGATTCTGCATGAAGGAATGGTCTCTGATCTCTTGTCAGGTGTTCTCCAAACTCATCAGGCATTATAGGTGAAGACTCGGAGCTGTTATCTTGGGAAAAGGAGGTTGTAAAAAGTATTGAATAAAAGGGTATGATTAATTGTGAGCAATGTGTATTAGAGAAAAACATTTATTTCATAATGAGATTTCCCCCCCATTTAAAATTATTATTCTCCAGTGAAAGGTTAGATTTTTTTTATATTTTTAAAATAAAAGATCAAAATGATTAACGATGCAGATTTATTTTCACAGCCTTCTTTGGTCATATTTACCAAGGGTATGAATAATTTTGAGCACAAATGTGTATATATATATATATGTGTGTGTGTGTGTGTGTGCGTGTATATTTATAACTCCATTTTGATTCATTTGAGTAAAAAGTTGTTTTCTTTACCAAGAAAGTGGCAAGATGAAAACCACTATTTTCTGTTTCAAACTTTCACATAGCATTTTTTGGTTATAAAAACATTAAAAAGGTTTATTATGAAAACGGATTGTTTTTTCCCCAAAATGCAATAAATCCTTGATACTTTTTTTTTCAAAATGCAATTAATCCATCAATATAAAAGTTATTTTTCATATTGAAAATACACAACAAAGTTGATTCACATTTATGACAGCCTCTGAACCAATACTAATCTTATATACAGGCATTTTACTAAAAATACATTCAGCCAATTTTTTATGAAAAGGTATGTTGAACCAAAACAGTTAAAGAGAAGTAATTTCTCGACAATTAAAAGTGTTATATAGCCCCCTGAATCATTCTCAGACTTAATACTGACGAAAATGGAAGCACTTGGGAAAGAACTGTCAGGAGGTTTATTTCTTAGCACAAAAGAGGACAGTGGTACAAGAGGACTACCAAATCAAGTGTGAAAATATAGCAAAAGTAACACAGAAATTCAAAATGAATAGACCTCTAACAAGGCCCCTGAAGCAATCAGGCCTTCATTTTTACGCTTTCATTAAGTGATGAGTGATTTTCTGCTAGACAAAGAGCAGGAGAAATACCAAGCAAGTGTTTCAGAGCCAGCAAAAGCTATGAAAAGAGTGACTGAGTAAGATGCAGCCTGCAGAAATGACATGCATGGTTGTGAACTACCCACTTTCCAAGGCCCACATTTACTAAAATATAGACCTCTGGGAATCTATACTCTGGTCTCTCTCTCTCTCTCTCTATATATATATATATATACACATACACACACAGTCAAACCAACATTTATTCAGACACCTTGAACATTTCATTTATTAATACAGTTTATTTACTATAGTTGAATATTTTTTTTAAAATGGTAATAAAATATGACAAGAATCACAGAGTTAAACTGTGTCGGAAATTAATCTAAATTATGTCAGATAACACTTAAGTAAAGTGGTCAAATAACACAAGTCAAAGTGTCTGAATAATTTTTTGTTCCAAATTTTTATCAATTTTACTGGTAGTCCACTGTATGAAGAATTTTTGGGTATAATGTGTCACAGTTTACTTTATTTTGTTATCCTTACTTACATAAATGAACTATAGTGTCCTGCACCCACTAGTAAAAATATATAAAAAATGTCTGAATAATTTTTGGTTTGACTATATATGTATGTATATGTGTGTCTGTGTGTGTGTGTAACCTACAGGTTTTCTTTTCTTATTGGCTAAATGTTTTGTGCCCAAAATTTAATTAGATTGTTTTAAAATATATGAATACATTTCTCTTTGGTTTTGTTTGGCAGCTATAGTACCTTTTATGATTATTAGAAGAGCAGAAATTAAAATCACAAAATTAAAAATTAAAATAAATATGCACAGACTAAATTTTAATTGGCAAGATGAATCTAAACTCAGAAAATGTCCAACAGTATATTGATTTACCCCATTACAATAGTCCATTTACAGTTACTATCATAAAAATACACTTACTTGTAGGTTTAAAATTGTACAAAATGTCCAACATCAAATATTTTAGCAAAATGTATATTTTAGTCAGAATTATTGCGCTTCTATTGCGTCCCGTCTGTTTAGTACGCATGCGTGCAGCAGCGCTCGTTCACTGTGAAGTTCACTTGTGAAAAGTAAGTTATGCACTGAGGAAAACACTATGTCTCAAATGCATAAAATAGCACAAAATGTATGCTGTTTCCTATGGTGGATCGATTTGATCCATGATCGACCTCTAGGGCTGCTTAAGAAAAGCGTGCATGCGCAATTATCTTGACTAGGTAAACTTGGATCAAATTAGCGGGACTGCGTGAACTTCAATTACCTTTTATGAAACCGCTTCAGCCCCAACTTATTTGTTAGGTTCATTCAAGTCAGGTTTTGGAGTTTAATCCTCACTTTTCTTAGCGTCTTTTATGAAACAGCCCTCTGGATTACTAAAGTTACAGGCAGGTGTGTTTTTTTTTTAGGGTTGGGGCTAAATTCTGCAGGACAATGGCCCTCCAGGATCAACGTTCCCCACCCCTAACTTAAGACATAACCGACTATGTTTACATGGATGTTCTTCAAGACAGATATTTTGAAATTATTCTGTTGGTATCAAACCATTCAGCGCAATATGCTGCTAAAGAGAACTGAATTGGGGATTGCATGGTGTCTGAGAGAGGCGTCTTTCTTGCACCAAACACCACTGATATATTCATACTAGAGTATAGACAAAAGAAAAAATATCTGTTAGTCATAGTTATGAAACAGCTAATCATCCACATATTTTTTAACATAGAAAATTAGTAATTGAGTAAATGTGAATTTCAAACCTTAGTATGTTCAGTTGACAGTGTGAACTCTTCAGTCCATCAGAAAGCAGCTTCACTCCTGAATCCTTCAGCTGATTGCTGCTCAGGTCCAGCTCTCTCAGATGGGAGTTTGGTGATTGTATAACTGAAGATATAGTTTCACAGCATGTTTCCTCAAGGCCACAGCTGTCAAGTCTGCCAAAACAAAACGTTTACCCAGATTATTTTCTGATGTTCAGTTTTTCTGAAGTAACACATTTTACCATTCAAAATTAGGACAGCCAGATAGTATAACCATATTTGGTAACACTTTATAATAACTTCATGCTAAGACTCATTAGTTATGCATTAGTAAATAATCAATTTATCATTTATAAAGCATTAATAGACATTAGTAAGTAGTTTATAAATGCTTTCAGAGATTTTAGATCATTTCTAAATTATTACATTATTTACAAACCAGTTATTTAGGAGTTATCAGTTGTTCATAAGATTATTAAGAAAGTGTAATTAAATGATTATTAAACTACTTAAATGTTGTAATTTATGATCAATTCAGGTAGTTATAAAACATTTAGTCATCAGCAGGGCTTGACATTAACACCCGCCAACCCATCAAATGCGGGTAGATTTTAGCTGTGGTGGGTAAGAGAGCCACTCCCACTAGCCACTTTGGTGGGTTGAATATAATTTCAGCCTACAGCCAAATAAAAGGTAGCCAAGCTCGTCATATCATAAAATTACAATTCAATCCAATCACAATTCTTTATCGATTAATTTGCTGTTAGTGAAAGCGGGATAGGCTTTTTTAAATGTACTATTTGTAATTTGCTTCTTTGTGTTTTTATATAGCCTAACACAAATACCATAATTTCTCATATTATGCTTATATTGCCCTCCCCTTGCCCACCCCTTGCCCACCCCACACTGAGTATTCATCTATACTGACTACTAAACATTTCTTGTTTATTTTCTTTACTTTAATCAATTGTTTTGTAATGAAGCAGTTGTGTGGTGTCTCCCTGTTTTTGTTGCGTTCCTTGACAAAGAAGTGATTTTTTTGTCATTTTGTAACAAATGAAAACAAAATAAAAACATTTCAAAACAAATTTAAGATTTAAACATTAAAGCACACTAGTGTGATAAACGGTGCAAATTTTTTCATATTTTGTGCAAAATTGACAAATTATCCACAAAAAAAAAAAACACTTTTTTCACTCAAAAACACGGGCATAATTTTGCAGGCCGGTCATATTTGACCGGGAACACCACGAGTGTGATAAGGTTTTCAACACAGCACAAGGGTTAAATAGTTTATTAATTATGTACTTAAACTTTCTAACTTAAATAACTGGTTTGTAAATAATGTAATACTTAATTTTGAAATGATATATTGATCATTAATAAAGTATAAAAATAAAATTACTAAACACATTATAGAAATGCATATAAACTGCTTACTCATGTCTACTAATGTAGGGACAATGCTTTATAAATGATGAATTAGCTATTTACAAATGCTTAACTAATGATTCATAGTATGAATTATTATAAAGTCTTACTCAGTATTTTTACATTTAGTAATATGGTGGTGGTTGAGAGATTCCCCCTTCCATATGTAAAGCGCTTTGAGTGCCCAGAAAAGCACTATATAAATATAAGGAATTATTATAAGAAATTATTAATATATATATTGAATCCTTTAATTAAACAGTGATCTGTGAAATTACTCACAGGGCTTTTCTGCAGCATCTCACAGCTGGAACGAGTCTCTTGTAGTCTATCTGTGATGACGTGAACCTCTTTGGGTTGAACTCATCCAGCACCTTCTCAGATATCAGCAGTATGTAGGTCAGCACTGTGCACATTGAAGAAGAGAGTTCTCTTCCTGGATGTTCATCTGAATTGAGGTATCTTTGGATTTCCTCATATATTGAATAATCCTTCAGCTCAAGTAAGCAGTAGAATAGATTGACTGAAGCTTCATCTGAGGTAGAGTACCATTCTTGTACTTGTTTAATATACTTAATTGTTTGTGTGATGCTCGCTGTGGTGTCTTCAATGTATGGGATCAGGCCTTTGAGCAGGTTTTGACTGGATTTCAGTGAAATACCCATCAGAAACCGCAGGAACATGTCCAGATGTCCTCTCTCACTCTGCATTGCTGTATCAACAGCCTTCTCTAGTAGCTCCTGCAATGTGACATTTTCTTTTGGTTTCTCAAAGAAAAACTGAAGCTCCTGCATGTTCTTCTTCAGGTAACAGAGGAACACATGCACTGCAGCGAGAAACTCTTGAACACTCAGATGCACAAAGCAGAAGACCTTTTCTTCATGAAGTCCATCTTCCTGCTTAAAGATCTCAGCAATAATTCCTGTGAACTCAGTGTCTACATTCACAGCAATACCACATTCCTCCAGATCTTCCTCATAAAACACAATGTTTTCCTTCTTCAGCTGTTCAAATGCTAGCTTGGCTAACTTCAAAATCATTTCTCTGTTTGAGTCTAAGAGCTTTTTACGTTGCCTTTCTTCTTGTTCATCATACTTTCGGTTCTTTATTTTCATCTGTATCAGCAGGAAGTGAATGTACATTTCAGTGAGTGTTGTGCTGATGTTCTCAGTGTTATTCTTGAGAATATCCTGAAGTACTGTGGCGGTAATCCAGCAAAACAAAGGAATGTGGCACATGATGTAGAGACTACGAGATGTCTTAATGTGTGAGATGATTCTGGAGGCCTGAGTCTCATCTGTGATTCTCTTTCTGAAGTACTCCTCCTTCTGTTGGTCAGTGAATCCTCGCACCTCTGTGAACAAACCCACATACTGAGGAGGGATCTGATTGGCTGCTGCTGGTCGTGAGGTCACCCAGACGAGAGCTGATGGAAGCAGCTTCCCTTTGACCAGACTTGTGAACAGCACATCTACAGATGATCTTTCCTCAACATTGTTCAATGTTCCACTTTTAAACTTCAAATCCAGGCGACTCTCATCAAGTCCATCAAATATAAATGCAAGTTTACATTCCTTATAAAACTTTGATTTCTCCAGGTCTTTCAGTTCAGGATAAAATTTTAGCAGAAATTCATGGAGATTGAACTCACAGTCTTTAATGCTGTTAATATCTCGGAATGGAAGCAGGAACACACAGTGTATATCCTGATTGGCTTTATCTTGTGCCCAGTCCAAGATGAACTTTTGCACGGAGACAGTTTTTCCAATGCCAGCAACTCCCTTGGTCAGCACAATCTTTTCCTCATTGTTTTCCTTTAATAATGTAAATATATCATTGCATTTGATTGGTTTGTCCTGTGTTTTTTTGTTCTTGTAAGCATCATCAATCTTCAGAATCTCACGCTCCTGATTGACACCTTCCATATCTCCCTCTGTGATGAACAGTTCTGTGTAAACATCCTTAAGATGTGCTTCATTTTCTTTTTTGTACTCAAAAATACGTTCTGCTTTCTTCATCATGTTGGTTTTGATCTTTTTTAGAATCAAATCATCTGTTATAAAAGATTGGTGGAAGTAAATAAAACATAGTAGAAAGCAAAAACATATTTAATTTAAGAAAAAAAAGTTTTCACATTAGCATGATCTGATCAGATCATCTGATCTTCCATTGAATTCACTACATTTTGATAAATATATTTCACTCATGGAAAGGAATGCCCTTAAGCATTCAAATCAGAACTGTCATCCAGGCATATATACTTGATTATTTTAATGCCTAATTTGTAAACTCAGTACAGAGGATAGGGTTAGAGCAGTGTTTCTCAAACTTTTTCTGCCATTCCCCACTTTGAGCCCACCTGTCCCCAATTGCCCCAACGAAAACCCCATTTTAAAAACATAACATCAAATAACAGCATTAAAAACATTCATATAAAGAAAAAAAGTGCAATTATATTATCACTTTGCATTATAATATATAAATTAAAAATTAAATATTCTAGCTGAGAATGTTTTTTTTCGCGACCATTGTTTTAGAACATTTTAGAACGTCTCTGGCTCAGTGCCAGCCAAAGCGCGAAAGCACAGTTTGAATCTGGTTGTTAAGTGACATCTCTAAACATTCTCCCATATGTGGGACCGTACCGTTTAAAAGTTTAATAGAGATGGGCACAAAAATGACTAAATTTCCTCTTATTTGTCGCTCCCCACTTGTCATGTTTCTATTCCCTACCAGTGGGGCGTGCCCCACACTTTGAGAAACACTGGGTTAGAGGAACAGCTGGCAGTGAATGCTCTAGTTCCCTTTCAGTCGGTCACGTTCATTGTACGTCAGAAGTGAGCCGACGAATTAGGATATCTCATGAGAGCCCTATCACCTTTGAGTGTGAACTAAACGAGCCAATGCACATTGGCGTGCAAGCTTTGTGTCACGCGATCCACCCCCGTGAGCAGGTATAAATGCGGAAGCAGAGGCACTCTCTCTTTCGCTGTGGAGCTGAGCAGTTATTCGTTCCTGCTGAGATCTCTTCAGTGTTGAAGAAACAAGCCTCTGCAAGAGAAGATCTACACCTTCTGTCAGTGGTGTTGATGTGACAGCACTTTACAGCTGTGGCCGCAAGGTTTATGAGCTCTCAACTGCTGTTTTAACAGCAAGCTGACTGTTATTGTCCAGACAAGGAAAGTTGCGATTTGGACTGGTTTTCTCTGTGTGTGCTGATTGTGGGCGACCAGTGTGAACCTACAATCACGCTGCGGCTGTTCCCCTGTGTTCTCCAGCACCGACTTCTAAAAGAGCATTGCATGCGTGACACTGCGTCTTTTTAAAGATGTCATTCTGCCCGTGCGTTACTGGATGCGGTCACTCCCTGGCCCCAGTTGACAGTCACAATCGCTTTATCACATCGCCTGGGCATTCAGCATGCTGAGTCAGCTTTTGTGGACAGTTCATGTGTACACTGTGGAAACATGACTATCGCAGTGTTATGGTCAAGACTCTCATACCTTGGTTCTCAAGGCAGAGTCCCCTGCCCTATACCTTGTTCTGCTGTCTTTTTTGGTGGATGCCAGGAGAGTTGCACTTAGGGCAGGTCACCTAGGCAGGGTGAGCTGAGGATCAAGGTTAGGGCTTTCCCGCCAAGACCATCTCCGTGGACCCCTAATTCCTCCAGCATACTGCAGCCAATAGTGCTGCCAGAAGATCACGCTGGTCCCTCTCATGAGCGACCAGCCGTTTCTTTTGGTGCACCCCTGGGGACCAGATGTCATTTGCGGCATCGGAAGGTGAGCAAGAGTCATTTGGAGATGAAGACTCGGCTGCGCTACCTCCTTCTGGGAGAGTAGCGTTTCCCAAACCCGATCCAGAAGTGACCACTATGCTTTCCCGGGCCGCAGAGAAGGTCGGGCTCGCCTGGAACCAGTCCTGAACCTTCTCGGTTGGACAATTGGTTTCTTGGGGTGGCCCCCACTGGTTCTCAGCACCCTGCCCCAGGACCATTCATTCCAGAAGTGCATGAGGAGGTGACCAGATCGTGGAAGACACCTTTTTCTGTCAGAAGTTGATCTTGTCCCTCTTCCACCTTCACCACCCTGGATGCAATTGTGTCCAACACAGTGACCATTGCGTACATCAACCACCAGGGCAGTCTACGCTCCCATTGCATGTCACAACTCGCCCGCCATCTCCTTTTATGGAGTCAGAAGCATCTGAAGTCACTTTGTGCCATTCACATACCAGGCGTGCTCAACTGTGTAGCCGACGAGCTCTCACAGCAGCCTCTGCTTCTGGGAGAATGGAGACTCCATCCCTAGGCGGTCCAGCTGATATGGCAGCATTTCGGAGCCACACAGAAAGATCTGTTTGCCGCCCCAGACACAGCCGATTGCCAGTTGTTCTATTCCCTGACCGAGGGCACTCTCTGCACGGATGCTCTGGCACACAGCTGGCTCCGGGACCTTGGCAAATATGAAATATATTTCCCCCAGTGAGCTTACTTGCACAACTTCTGTGCAAAGTCCAGGAGGACGAGGAGCAGGTCCTTCTAGTTGCGCCCTATTGACCCAACCAGCCCGGGTGACATGTTATCTTTAAAACCCCAAGGTTCCTACCACTCCTACCACTTAGAGATCAGGTAGTGAGCCTGCAAACGCTGCCCTCAGAGGAAGCAGACCCAGCCATGGCTTTGCTCTGTTCCGTCTGCGCTTTGCACCTGTACATGGATAGAACACGAAGCTTTAGGACCTCAGATCAGCTTTTCATCTGTTACGAAGACCGGCAGAAGGGAAAGGCTGTCTCTGAACAGAGGATGGCCCACTGGATAGTGGATGCCATCACCTTGGCGTATCAATCCCATGGCGTGCCTTGGCCGCTCGGGTTGAGAGCTCACTCCACTAGAGGAGTTGCTTCTTCCTGGGTGCTGGCGCATGGCTGCGGGCTGGGCGACACCTAACATGTTCGTTAGATTCTATAGCCTCCGTGTGGAACCGGTTGCTTCTTGCGTGCTCGCCCCTAGTGGTCAGTAATGCCTGAAGTCCCCGTTCTTGTGTCGGCTTGCAGCACCATTCCTCTCTCTGAGTGAATAAGTGCGCTTATTGCTCCAGTGAGATTCCTGACTGGCAAACCCTGTTGAGTTCCTCTGCCACCCCTTTGCAGCCTCAGACATTGCGGAGTGTCTGTTGCCAGGCCAAACACTCGTTAACTCATATGTGCTAGGCTGGGTGCCATATGTTGCGACCTCTGCGGCGGTCCCATATGTGTATATCTCTACGGCAGCCTCCCTACGGTGAACCCGTATCTTACCCTTGGCAGAGTCTGCTCTGCTGTCCCTGCCAGATGTGTCTCCCTCTGTTACCTGGAGCCATCCCAGGGACCTCCATATATGCACTGCCCACGGCCAGTCCATATGTGTATTCCCACATAATACCTCCCTTCGGGTAGTTTGTGGTCTCCGCAGCATCCCCTAGGGGCACTCTTTCTCAGTGTTATCCAAGTCTTACTGAACGGGTCATGCAGAACAGCAGTAGAAAAACTTGGCGTAAGCCCAGTCCCATCTTCCACCCCAAGGTGCGGTGTTAAGCTGAGGCTTATGCTGACCGCTGGAAGGGGTCAGTAACTGTGGCGTTTTATCAGGGATCCCAATTTGTCGGTTCACTTCTGACGTACATCGAATGTGACCAACTGAAAGGGAACGTCTCGGTTACGTATGTAACCCTAGTTCCTTGAAGGAGGGAACAGAGATGTACATCCCGTCGCCACAGTTCCTGTGCCACTGCCGAGCGAAAGGCCACGTGCTCATCTCCTCAGCAAAAAACAGAGTGCGAGTGCACTCGGTTCCGCATTTTTACCCACTCGCGGGGACAGGTTGCGTGACACAAAGCTCAGACGCCAATGTGCATTGACTCATTTAGTTTACACTCTAAGGTGATTGGGCTCTCATGTGATATCCAAATTCGTCAGTTCACTTCTGACGTATGTCTCCTGAAGGTGAATGAGGGTTACATACGTAACCGAGACATTCTTGTATGTAAGGTATACTGGCATGGTCATTCCCAGTCACTTCTGGTAGTTGAAAGGAGTATTTGGCTGTTGAAAAGGTCAGGGGTACTGTCTGGTTAGTTCTGGTGATACAGTACATCACCTCTCACAATTAACCTCCGTTCTAATATTAATAATGCCCCCAACCTGCATGGCAGCATTCAAATGTAAAAAGTCATAAGTAATCTTACACTAACTCTGATTTATCAAGTGAAAACTGTGAAAAACAGTTTTATAAGTCAACCCTTCTTAGACTTTACCTTTTGTGTGTACACAGACATTTAGGATGAAACAGATTTTCTGTACATTAGGCCCCTGGACTGGTGAAAAATACATCAAATAAATCACTTTAAAAAGGCTAGCTCACACTGCACAGACTGATGCTGAGCAATCACCAGATCACATTCCTGCTTAAACATTCCACATCCTGACAAAGGTGAATGAACATGTTCAGTTGGTGAAAACAAACAGACCAACAGTAACAGGAAAAAGACTGATCTGACAAAACCTGGCGTTCATGTCTATTGGTGTTGGATGACATCTGTCTGTGCAGTGTGATTTAAGAGAATACTACTGTTAAAGACGGCACCTTGCTCTTTGTGTTTCTCCAGTGTCTCTGTGATATTCTGTGGCTCTGTGTGGAGAAAGAAAAGGAGGGAAGTAAAAAAAAATTATGTATTTTTTTTACAGATACACAATACTGTATCAAAAATACTGTATCAAAAGTAGGGTGACAATACGTGCCATTTTTCCCAGACACGTCCTGGCCAGGATTTCTAAATTGCCCAAAATGGCTTGAGCCCTTGCCCTTTTAATCATGAAAGTGCCCTTTTCTACTTGGAGGTCTGTGCATGCCACTGTTCCTATTGACAATCCTCATGCTATGCATTAAAATGTTGTCGTATTTGCAATTCTTTGATCTTTGTAGATCCCACCTTCTCACAAGCCACGGTTGGATGAATATGTATAATGCACGCTATTGGTCAAATGACTTTTCAGTCATTACCTCCAGCAAGTATGTAAACAAAGCCAAAGCTGGGACTTTTTTAGGCAACTTAGAAATTCTGGCCAGGACGTGTCTGGGAAAAATGGCACGTATGGTCTCCCTAGCTAAAACATGTCTGCCTTTGAACAATATGAACTTAAAATTAACTAAGAGATTTAGAAGCCTCTTACAGCCCTTCCTTTTATTCTATTCCTGTGTGTAATATACTGTTAGTCACCATTGACTTCCCTTATGTTCAATCACCATAGAGAATATATGAGTAAAGAAATGTTACATATCATCTTTTTTATTTTCCATAACTGCCTTGTATTACTTAAAAATCAACTCATTAAATGTTTCTTTCCCTCTTATTTCTAGCCACCTTGTTCCTGTTTTTCTTTGTTCAAGGTTATATTCCATATTTGTAATTTCCGACTGTGATATAATTCCTTTTATGGTTTTATCTTTGTCCGCTCTCTGGACAAAGTGGGGTGTCACTTTTTTTCTATGGAAAGTATAAATTGTGTAAACTGCTCAACAAAGATTAAAGATTTGTGACATGATTATGTTAATTATTTTCACACTGAGAGGGACTGAAAAGCAATTATACTTGATTAAAGAGTAAGAGAAATCTAATTCTTCCATTAACTTTAATAGGAAAAGGGTTCACAGTCACTGAGCATTATTTCACTGATCAAGCTATTAACTGTCTGCTAATGTGTCTCAGTGAGCACAGCTATAGTGATAGTACCGTTTCCTGCAGTGTTGTAGTTGAAGATCACAGATGTGATGGTGTTTCCAGTGAGTACAGGAGAGTTTACAGTTGCTCCCGTCTGAGCATTCAGATCAACACTGACTCCAGTGTGAGCGCTGCTGCTCATCTTGACTGGAATAGAGAAAGAGGTTCATTACATTTCCTAAATGACAACTTTAACATTACTGATATTCTTTTCTTCATTACTTTTCTTGCATTTAGTCTCGTCTTCTTCCAGCTCATCTAGTGTGTCACAATGCTGATCAACAGATGCCATTGTCCTTCACTGACTCGCTGCTGTTGGAGATGAAGAAAAAGGTTTAGCTCCACTGTTACCAGACACTTTCCAAAAACAAATGAGGCACTAGATGAAAATGAAAAGTAAATGAAATAAAGCCGCAAGTGGGTATTATAAAAAAATAAATTTATTAAATGTCTCTGTATGGATGTATTATCCTATGTACTATTTTAAAAGAGGCAAATAATATTAGGTCTCATTTACTCTCATGCACAAGGTTTCCTTCGTCACTCTCATCAAACATGATCTCTACAAACATTCTCTCACCTGAGATTCTGAAGCAATGCCAAGTGTGCCATTCTCAAAACCAGTTAATACCCAATAAGGTAACACTTTAGTATAGGGAACACATATTCACTATAAACTATGACTTTTCCCTCAATAAACTCATAATCTACTGCTTATTAATAGTTAGTAAGTTAGTTGTTAAGTTTAGGTATTGGGTATGATTAGGAATGTAGAATAAGGTCATGCAGAATAAAGCATTAATATGTGCTTTAATAAGCACTAATAAACAGCTAATGATCTAGTAATATGCATGCTAATAAGCAACTATTTAAAATACCCTAAAATAAAGTGTTATCCAACAAACACCTTTAATAATACACACCCAGATTACAGACTTCTGATTAGACAGCTGTACATAAATGGTCTTTATGCAGAGGACTGTTTAATGGCAAACATATTTGAAGATTAGTGGACAGCCTTTCAGCTCATAAAGTGATTGTCTGTTTCTTCACAGAAGTCAACTGAACTGCATATTAAAGCCTTGACCATTGACATCCATTCAAATAAGCCAACCAGTTCTTACTCCAAAGGTGTCCAATAATAACAATAATGAAAATCATGCCCCAAAATATTGTCATGATGACAATTATTCCCCAGCATATAATACCATGATAATAAAATAACTATGCCCTTCACGTCAAAATTGACGGAATATGTTTTTTCTATAAAAGCCAATGAGTTAAACTGCTCATAGCAATAAAGAGGCTAGGGCGCTTTTGCACACAAGTCTTGGACATGCGGCATTTATGAGAACAGGTTGTAAAAAGTGGAGCGTTAACCAGACAGGAAGCGTCACACCTCGAACATCTCACAGGCAGGTTTATTGGTTGTGCCATTCTGTACTCATGTTCTCAAGTTCAAGGCAGCAGTCCAAAACAGTGAATCTAATCACCATACAGGCAAAAGTTCACTTTAGAGTGAACAAAGTGGCGTCAATAAGTTTAATTTAAGGTATTTGAAAAAAAAAAAAAAAAAGCACAAAGAGAAAAAGGTGATCTATATTATTATTTCTCTATATGAATATTTAGCAAAGACTTTATTCAAGGGATAAAAACAAACTTGTTACCGAAGAATGCACAATACACAATCTTCCAGCCTATGGTAAAGTCAGTATGCACATATATTTGCCCCAAATTATTGTATTTTATTTGGGTGATGCTGTGGTGCAGCCTGAGTCACAGCTGAAGACAGCATTGATAAAGCACAACACCTTCAGTGCTCACACACCCTTTTATAAGAGCTTTACACATCAATGTTTTAATTCATTAACATGAGCAGGAACAAAACATGGGTTGTTTACGCTGCATGGAGGCTTGCAATGTGAAACAGGCTTTAAACCAAAGACTTCAGGTACTTTGGTTAACCTTTGAAAGTATGATCATCACACTGCAACATTCAAATCTGCATTTGCGCTGCCGCTGATCCAGAGAGAGCAGCTGCCATCAATGTACAGTATGAAGCAGCCTCATTAACAGTATTTCCAACCACACATTATAGTTATTTATTTGTTACAAACTTATAAATACAACATGTTCTCCAACCAATACGTCTATATAGGTAGGTCTATTGTCACTTCCCTGAAATATGACCCATATGAGCGCTTACTAAAGTTGCGCCCCTATCGACAACAGGACACTTTCATTTTAATGCATTGTTCCCTTTTATCATATTTCGGGTTTTGCGTAGCTCAATTGGCAGGGCATTGCAATATATAACATTATGCAATCATGCGATTGTGGGTTCGATCCCAGGGAACGCATGTGCTCATGAAGTGTATATGCACTATAAATCACTAAGGGTGGGTTTAGGGGTGGGGAGGGTGTAGTCGTTAATAAAAGAATGAGTTTTGCTAAATGTAAATAGGACAAATGGTGTAAAAACTCCACACATTGCATTTAAATGAACAAGCATTTTGATTGGTAACGAAAGTCATACGTCACATCATGACGACAGACGTAACACGAATAGCATTACCATTAGCATGTCATTATTTTTATGCTAGCTAGAGGGCGCATGACTTTAAAACGTAAATATAGGTCGTAATAAGGTGGTTGAAAAACGACCTGTAGGGTAGTTTTTTTTGGAGGACAGTCTGTTTAAATAACAGGGGATGAAAGTGTACTAGGATAAAAGTTTATAGTTTGGGTATAAACATGCCTACGGTAGCGATAGAGTAAATCATCTTTTGAAGTGTTCTGACTCTTGAATGTATTGTTGTTTATCTCTTTAGCCAGGTGGCGACAAGTAACGGTTTAAAAAAAATCATTGAATCATTCATTCAAGAGATTAATTCACAAACGCTGCAAATAACAAAAAAGTCTTTATGAATGAAACATTGACTGTTTCATTCAAATTAGGGATGCACCGATATGATTTTTTGGGGCCGATACTGATTTTAACAAACAATTATTGGCCGATGCCGATATTTGTCATTTCCACTCTTATTTGAAATTTTGTCATCAAAATAGATATTATTTTGATCATGTTTTAAATAAGCAAAGTTCAACAACACCTGCATTAAAATATACTAGCAGGTTTATTGCTGTATCATCAAATATTTTTTAATGAACATGGATTGGATCAATTTAACATTCAGCAGGCCTACATAAATACAACAGAACAAAGATACATATGAAATAAACAGTGCTTTTTAGGTAGGTTTAATAGTTTTCAGGTGCAGAAATAAAGTAAACAAATGTAAAATAGCACTGCATATTTTTCACTGTATAAATTAAATACATATTAATCCTTCTTTATTGTAACAGACTATTGTGATTAATCTTTGTTTTTGTATACATTTTAATTTTTTTGTAAGTTTAAATATGTATGAGATCTACTATGAATCTCGTTTACTATGGCGGGACTCTTATTTTGATTTGTTTGGAGTGAAAATGGACGCAATAAATGTAATAAAACATCAGTAAAGTTTTGGTCATCATTCGGATGGGGTCCGCTACAGTTATGAAAGTTACAGAAGTTATTTAGTCAAGAATAGTGTGCGATCTTTTGTTATTTGATTAACTTTAAAGCACAGACAGCAGCACTAGGATTACGCAACAGTCATTATACAGCTCAGTGCCTTCACGCAGTTCATTAATAAACCATCGGTTTGTTATATCGGCCTTTTTCCTGCTACAGCCGATATGCTGATGGTTGTAAATTGAGCAAAAATCGTCGGATAAATATCGGCGGCCAATACGTCGGTGCATCCCTAATTCAAATTATTCAAATTATATTTAAATAATTTTTTAAATAGATAAAAGCAATGAACATTTTGTGAGAACCTCTAGTAAATTGTGTCATTTTATTTAGTTGTCTAATGTTTTCTCTTCAGAATTATAGGAAAATTGCAATTTTTTAACAAAAAAATTGTGATTCTCAATTTATCCAGAATCATGCAGCTATATATCGTGCTTAAAAAAATGATTTTGTACTTCTTGTACCACTGTCCTCTTTTGTGCAATGAAATAAGTCTTCAGACAATTCTCTCACAAGTGGTTTCATTATTGTCAGAATTAAGTCTGAGAATGACTCAATGGGCTATGTAACATTTATTTGTCAAGAAATTACTCCTCTTTAAAGTAAAGTTTCTAAACATAATCTCAAACAGCTTAAACAGCAATACACGACTAATAATAACTATGTCACACTCATGTTCAGACAGGAAGACGAAGACAGACGGATCCAGTTCACTCCAAGGTTATTTCATAGTACTCTAGGGAGGCAGACAGGTGAAGGATAACACAACTTAATAGGGGATTAATTTAACTTGACAGTGGATGAAAGCAAGGGTACAACTTAAGTAGTAAACACAAACGAGATGATTACTAGAACACAGCTGGTACAAATGAACTAATAATGACCTCAACCAAGGACACGTGACAAATGAAAACAAACTGAAGGTCCTTGAAAACAGAAACTAACAGAACATAATGGTGACAAACTATGATTGGAATGTCATATTACATAACATTATAATGAGAACACTATAGTACTAAATCACTGTGAATTCATTGGGTTTAGTTGTTATATTTCAGTGCTTTGTTACAGAAGAGCACATCCACAACAGGACACATTCTGAACAGTATGTATCTGAGGCAGCGTTGGTGACATGTTGTATCGTTATATATAATTAATAAATAAGTAATATAACTAAATGATCAATTACATTCAGGGCTCGAAAATGATCTGAAATTATCGAGTATGTCTCTCACTTTACAAAAACCACCCACTGAGTGCACGCATACACTATGTGATGTAGTCTAGTAGACTAGTGTGCGTGCCTATTTAGAGTGTACGCTTTCACTGCGTGATTTAGTCTATTAAAGACCCCCTGTGGTGAAAATCAAGTTTTTAATGTTGTTTACATGTTTATCTGGTGTTTTTAACATGCATTAAGACAAACCATGTGCAAATTCATGAGTCAACACCATTGCTGAGTATTTTCTATTTAAAACTGCAGTAAACCAGTCTCAAACCCGCGGTTTGAAATAGCTGGTGTTTCTGTCGTCATAAACTAACCTGTAACCAATCAAGTCGCTGTGCCGGTGGGCTTTAGCATATCATTAACAAACCGCGCAAGAGTCTCAAAAGAAGGTTATCCCGGTATATTTTTCTGTTGATATGGAAAAATCGTGTAGATTTAGCAATATGGCAGGTGTATGATGCATATTACCATGTTATTATGAACTATAAGCCTTTTTTCCACTGACGTTAAGGTGTTCAAAGCGTTTGTAAGGATACTGATTGTTAGAAGACAGCTGTCTGACTCATGAATGTGAACATGGTTTGTGTAACATTAGCAACACATTATTAGCTGTTTGATAATGTAGCCAAGCAAAGGGCTAATCATATTAATTACCATTATGACATTATTTTAGACATCACCTGTTTCACTCTATTTCACCTACGAAAATAGTTCCAAAGTCCACAGCATTGTTTTGCGTCTCTGAGCAGCACTTCCTGAATGAATCAGCCGTTTGAATGAATCGGTTGAATCTCAATGATTCGCTCATTAACATTGATTCGCTGCCACCTACTGGCGGGTTTAATTTCACATTTAAAGTGTCTACATTTTTAAAATAATTTAAAATAACCGTATTTAACATTTTATATTTTCAACATTTCAAAACATTATTTATGCATCTGTAACCGCTCTTGACTGATTAGCTTTAATAAAGTTTAATAGTTAGGCTATACATTAGATTACAATTTCTGTATCTGAAAATCTCCTGTTTAAACCTACATAAACTTAAAAAGCACTGTTTATTTCACTTATATGTTTGTTCTGTTGTATGTATTTGTCCTATTACTTGTCATTTGATTATTTGTTACTATTTTATTACTTACTGTTTATTTGTCTAACAATATTTAAAATTTAAGATAATCTAGTAGCTTTAGGTGTCATAGCCTTGTTTATTAAGGTTAAATGTAACAAAGACAACGAAAACAATAACTAGACTTATTTTATAGGCCCATTTTCTTTTCTTGTACTTTTTGTTGTGGGGCCAGTGAAAATTTTGGCGGGGCAAGAAAAAAATCTGAAAAAGTCCTTAGCGTTGAGCCCTGACATTTGCTCATTTTACAATTCTACTAGCCCTTTATTTTAGACTAAAAACTCAATGTAATAACTGCACATAATGTATTACATTATTATTGTAACAAAATGTTCATAATGCAGTAGTTTTCTCAAAACATAATATAATCTTGAGCTTATAATGTAATAACAATTTTTACATTGAGACATGTATTAAATTATAAACCAAAAACATGTCATATTGTCATAATTGTAACAGCTTTTAAAACATAAAAAATATTTGTATTACCTTACAGTACATCTATAAAAAACTAAATCCAGTCTTATACTACCTGCGAAATTTAGTCTTATACTACCTGCAAAATCAACATATAATGATATTCATAAATATTCATCCAATTATTATTATTATTATGTGAATACGTGTGTGTATTATTACACATGAACTTGATGATTAGTTAATTGTAAAGTTATTTGTTTCAGTGGCATTGCATAGGTTGTAATTTCACATTAATGGTGCGAAAGTTCTGGTTCTATTTTTCTTGTACATAATTGTAAATTGTACTGTATTTTTCAACATGCCCTCTGATGTACATTCAGGCTTTCCCTTGTGAAAAAGAAGTGTGCTTAATTGTATCGAAAGTGTACTTTTTGTGTACTTCAAATCTTAAAACTATTATTATTATGAGTCATGCAAAGGACTCTATTCTCTGAAGTTTAGGTGGAATGCTAGTTCACTACGGAACTCTATTGTTGCAATAACGTTCTTAATGTAATAATTTTATCAAAACGTAATAAAATCTTGAGCTCATACTGTAATAACAATTTTTACATTATGAGAAATTTATGAAATTGTGAACTCACCAAAAACATGTCATATTGTCGTAATTGTAACAGCTTTTAAAACATAAAAAATATTAGTATTCCCTTACAGTGCATTTTAAAATCTAAATTCAGTCTTAACCTGCCTACAGATACTACTGCTACTATTATTATTAATACTACTACTTCTTATATACATAAAGCATATATACAGTTAAATTACAAACAGTGTGAAATACCAACACTGTGTACAAATGTTGGAGAGAGAGAGAGAGAGAGAGAAAAAAAAGCAACTCACAGTATCAATCTAGCAATGAGGAGTGTTTTTGTGTGTGTGCGTGTGATAGATAACGTTTTCTGCTTCAGCCAACAGCAGCTCAGAGCCCAAGTTATGCAAACATTTCTTCACTTTAATACGAGTTACAGCAAAAATGTTTGCTGCATGGTTAAAAAAAAAAAATGCTATTCATATAAAATTGCGTTTTTGGAAAAAAAGGAAAAAAGATAAGTTGCATATGTGTTGCATTTTATTATTACACTAAAAAAATGCCGGGTTAAAAACAACCCAAGTTGGGTTGAAAATGGACAAACCCAGCAGCTGGGTTAAATGTTTGCCCAACCTGCTGGGTAGTTTTATTTAACTCAACTATTGTTTAAAAATGACTGTATCGCTTGGTTAAAATAAACCCAGAGCAGTGCTTGAAGGTTTCCTTGTGTACCGGCACTTCCGACATGTTGCGTGTAATGAAGTATTTATTGATACGTTTAATGAATAATAATTAAACAATTATCATATATTAAAATGCTTACAAATAAATGTTCACCTTTTGATTATTACTGTTGCCCCTAGTAATTATGCGTCTGATTTTTTTAATTTCCAACCTATTTTGGGTTCATTTTAAGCCAGCCATACAATAATTTTTAAACAATAGTTGGGTTAAATAAAACTATTTTCAAAAATAATGTAAAATACCAGTAAATAAAGCAAAATTACAAACATTGCAAACACAGCAATAGGCTATTTTAGTTCCCCTCACTCCACATGAAATCCTCTAATAGTATTCAGGCTATATAAACATCACAACGAATTCATTTAAAGCGAAACTGAAGCAACATCTCTCATTCGACACGAATCCAAATGTTTCCATATTCGGATTTGGATGCTAAACTGTTATTTATTATGTGAATTAGGCATTGTACTTATAAAACATCATCCTTCACATATTTAGTTTTATTCTGTTTTCTCCGTTCACAGAAGCGCGATCAGCAGTTTATATCTCTTCCGAGATGACAATGTACATTATGAGTCCAGTACACAACCATTAGGATAACAGAGTCTGGAGAGTCAACAGTCTGTCTGCATACAGTAACATAAAGATTCACCTCAGTAGCCTATAGGTTTACAGCACGGTAAATGGCGCTAACGTATGAATTAGCCTACACAGCGCATTACTCCCCTCCAAATACGTTACTCACGAGATAGACTGAATAACAACGATCGGATATACAGTTCCGACATTAAAGTGTTAGTATATCACAGAATAATATACAGAAATATAAAGATGAACCTACATTCATGCGCGCACACGTAGGACCCAACAATAACCAACTGCAGAACCGCAGAACCACACGTCATGACAGAGGAAGACTAACAGCTGAGGAGTAACGGTCTCACGCCGGATGTGGGCGGAGTTAGCAACAAACAAACAAACATGGCGGAAGAAGGGAACACAAAAAGTGTCTTTGTGTTGTGTTTTTAATCGATCACGTTTATTTGTTGTGTATTTAATCGACCGTTAACACTTAACATGACTCAAATATTTTGTAAATGGGCTTCAAAGTCACTTTATCGCGGCGTTTTTTATATTTTACAAATCGTCTCACGTTGCTTGTCCAGGTGAAAAAAATGCTATAGTAATTTATAGTAAATGCTATAGTGTTTTTAAACCATACTATAGTAAAGTAACCTACTTGAATTCATTTATTGTGGTAATTCTTTGCTGTGATAATATAACAACTATAGTAATATCAACAAATTACTTTACCCAATACTGTACTAAGTTTTCTACAACTTTAGGGTATATTATATTATTAAGTAATGTTAAATACACTTCCAACATTTCATCCCGTTTGTTTGTACCCGTCTCTCATGAAGGAGCCACGGATCACAGAAGACCTCTGCGCTGCACAACAACCAAAAGTCTTCAAGGGTTTAGTAGAGCTGTGCTTTCTGATATTGAAAAATAATATAAAAATCAGAATCAAGGTGCATTGAAGGCCTAAACATATCAAATAAATACTTTGTAAAGCTCACAAATTTTAACAGTCGGGATAGTTTTCTAATTCAAAAAGTCTCTACTGTTTACATACAGCCTTATCTCAGTCAACAAAACCATAAAATTGGGTTTCTGATTAGAAAACCTACATTTATTGATTATTTAATTAATTAAAGGCAATTTTTATCTTCTTCAGGATAATCAGTGAAACCAAAGAGTATGAGTGCCAGATCTCAGGGCAACAAACACCAGTTCACTCATAAAGGCCAGGTCCTACAGCATAACACCAGCTACTGTTATCTGGGCATCGACATCAGCGCTTCAGGTCTGGCTGTCGAAACACTGAGCGAAAAGGCTCGGAGGGCTTGGATAAAAGTATATCATTCAATAATAAAACCAATTGTTTTAAATGGATGTGAAATTTGGAGACCAGTACTAAATTTTAGAAATTGGGATAAAACTTCAGTAGAAAAACTGCAATTAGAAATTGGCAAAAACATTTTAGGGGTTCACAGAAGCACATCCAACAACGCCTGCAGGGCTGAATTAGGCTTGTACCCGCTGAACATTGAGGTCCAGAAGAGATGTGTTCATCTGGCATCACCTCCATCAGTCTGATCTTGATTCAGTCCAATATAAAGCCTTCCTCGCCAATGAAACCTCAGCAGAATCTCATCCTCTAAACACACTCGCTCTTCAACTTGTCCATCAAACTCAATACCCAACTGACCACAGCTACAACCCCAAAACTATTATTAAAGAAATTGACAAAAAATCTAAAAGATACTCATGATGAATCACTAAAAGCACATTTTGAACTCCAAAATAAACTCCAATGTTACTCGACCCTTAATAGAACCACTAAATTGGCAAATTATCTATTAATGAAACAATTTAAAGAAAGACAAATCCTCTCCAAATACAGATTAAGTGACCATGATCTAGAAATAGAGAGAGGAAGACGTAGACAAATATGGACAGAGAGAGAGCAGAGGATCTGTAGACACTGTGAGGATGAGAAACACTTTCTACTCATCTGTCCTAAATATCACCATGTAAGAGAAACATTTCTCCCCATACTTGAAACACTGATTCCATCATTCATTCAACTGAGTGATACTGAGAAAAATGCCCTTCATACTTGGTGAAGATGATAACAGCGCTGCACTAGCTGCAAAATATGTGTTAGCTATTCAAAATATTAGAGATGGATAACTCTCTAGAGAGACCTGCTTTATTTATTCATTTACTTAGATGGATTTATTTACTATGTACATATGACATGATGTATACATGTATGTTTTGTTTGTTTATTTTATTATTTATATATAATATGTTAATGCTTTGGCAACATTGTGATTCACAGTCATGCTAATAAAGCTCAACTGAAATTGAAAAAAATTGAGTATACGAGTCAAAGATAAACAGAGTCTTTTAAAGAACACACAGGAGAATAAGAAGCACAACTACACATTAACAAACAATATCGGACAAAGAATTGGGGGGTATTCCAGAAAGATGGGGTCAAAATGACAATTTTCACCTGAGATTTGGAGCCAAATTTCAGGGATGTAAAATAATGACTTGCAGCCCATCCATCATTTTGACAGATTACTGAGGCTGATGTTGCTTGTAAGTGTAATTCCCACCCCTGTCCAGTAGGTGGCGAGTGCGCTCCAGTGTGTCTGCAGAGCGCGAGTTCAGTCTCCAGAACAGGTTGTTTGCACATGACGTCACTGTTGCACGCAAAATGCGGCTGGAGGGCAAGCAGTGATTTTTCTATATAGGAATCCTATCACAAGCTCAAAATTCCTATGTTTTGCGTCGTTTATGGCTGCTCAAATCTATCAAACCGAGAAACCACAATGAGCTTTTATCGTTAACGTAACTTATATCGTTTTTTTACTTTAAAAGTTCACCTTTATAGCGTTTTGCGTCTGCCGATACTGAAATGAATATGGATACCTACTTACCTTTTTTGTTTTTGACTTGGTTAAATATTCACATTCTTCATGGTATCGTTTGCAGGGAAGAGAAGATATTTTATCCCGTTGCATGATCATTTGGTGTTTTCACTTCAGTTTTGTAGTATTCCGTTCACAATGTTGATCTGGTTACCGTGAGAACAGCGTCACGCGCTGCTGCTTCAGCCATCATATGGTAGAAAATGTCCAAATAAATAAAATGTTCAACAAGCTGACAGAAGTCGACCCATTTCTTTGTTGGAAGGGTGTAAATGTAACTGTAGTTTGTAAATATTCACTTTCCCATATGACCACAGATGAGAATCAGAGGGGCATTCAGCGGACAGACACCCTTTTTTACAGTCTATGACAGACACTGACACACTGTTTTTTATTTTAAATTTATTTTTTGTATATATTTCAACAAATGACAACCAAAATCAAACCCATACAAGCTCGTGAACATTTTTGAAGTGGCTGCATGCAAGTTATATTCATTCACAAGCCGAGTGAGAGTCATAATGTAATGTTAATTATTAAACCAAACAAAATACAACACTTTCAAAAACACTCAGCTGTGTGATTCTTTCATTGAGTGATAGGCAGTGGGTTCAATCAGTGACATTATTAGATTTGCTATACGGCGTCTCCCTGATCACCTCCTCAACCTGCTTCCCTTAGTGTTTTTTACACGTAGAAAAGGCAAAAATTGTATTACACCGTCCAGTTTTTTCCCTGAATGATGATGTGAGTTCCTGTTGCAATTCTCGATTCGGCATAAATTACCTACAATGACGACATTTTTCACAATCACGACAGAAAATCAAAATACTGCCCTTAATGCCACTAGCAGAAAGGCAGCGCGATATAAACAAACCCAGACTAGAACTGAACGTGGCGTGACGGCAGCTTCACATTCTCTATATCTACCTCCTCGATGGCAGTCAAGTCTTTCATTTCAGTAGAAAAATCACTCCTCTTCATAACATAAGGTTCACGTCCAAAATATGTTGTGATTTTCTGTTTATATCTTTCTAAACCAGCACAGTACGGACTTTTCCCCATCTCTTCCATTCTAATTTTCACTGCTTGCCCTCCACATTGATTGCAAACACCCTATTGTTGGGGTAACAGTTTTAGGACCCTTGACCAGATATGTTGAATGAAAGACCAGGAGTCAGAGATGCAATCAATTGAAGAAATTTTACTGAAGAATAGTTTGCAGTTTCATCACGCAGAAGCCAGCTTCAGGTCTCACAAGGAGTTCGTAGGCCGCTCTGCGTACATTCACATTTCCACACCAATTATACTCTAACAGAGTCTACTAACTACGTCATTACTAAGGTAACAATGATTCTGATTGGCTAAGAAAAATAGACAAATTTGGTAATCTTCCACACATGGACAGATAGTCAGAAGCATATCTCCATTCGTCACGATGCTGACGAGGGGACCCTGGATTTAGGTACTGGATGTCCTTTTGGGGTCATGACATGGCGTCTGCTGGTCTCGAGCAGAGTGCCAGTTGTCCACCAGTACAAAGGACCTGCACAGAACACTGAGCGCACATACACAGATACACATGATTCACAGCTTCTTCAAGGTTGAAGTTGATCTGAGCGGGAAACTTTCCCAAAACATACTGATAACATGTGCTTTTCTCTCAGTGAGAGGTACAGACAATATTCAAAATTATTCTCTATTGTTTGAAAAGGAAAAGAAATGCTTTAACATACGTTGCAGAAGTCATTCAAATAATTTAATCGAAAGATAAACGTTGATTAATAACTGATATATATTGTATATTGAAGCGGCAGTGGATTCCAGAATCCACCCCTTCAGTCCCCCCTTATCTGGAAGCCGGGCTAAACGAGGAAGCACTGTTACTGCATTCCTGGCATGGGCCGGACCCTCAGTCACTCCTCAGATACTACATACAGACATTGCCTGTTATCATAAACACCAGGATATTTACACTGGTTTTTAGAAAACTATCATTTCCAATTCATTATATAATACAAGGAGATGGATCGTAAATCCACTCTTTTCACTATACCCCTTATAGATAATTTTTAAGATTAAAACAAAATTGTGGTCTAACTCAAAATAAGCAACAAAAAATAAATAAGACCCATCATATTCCATCTCAGTATTTTAAGTTTCTTAAATCATTGTTCAGTTTACAGTCTATAGACATATGATGTACCACCTTAATTGCAGAACATTTTTTAAATCTCTCTTTTTAAAACACTTTTAAAAAGAAATAAAAGAAAACAAATTTGCATCATCATTTCAATTATCATTTTCAATAAAATATAGAATTGTTACTTTTATGTAATAACCCTTTTGTTAAGATTTCTTTTCACAACAGATCCATTATAGGCCATAAAATTAAAAAAAAAAAAATACATAAACATAAACCTAAACATTTCATCAAAATGACATAAGCATCAAAACATATAAATTTAATTATATCAACAACTTGTTTGTTTTGACTGCCATATATCTTTATCATGACATCACTGTTAATCATACTCAATACCTAATTATTTTTAATCTGAAACTCAATTTTCACAACATTTCACTGTACTGAGACCATCAAAAGTACAGCATTCGAAATCAAATAATTAATACTTCCTTTAAAGTCAGTTTTAAACTCAAATGTCTTGTCAATTATAACTGCTTAGGCTAAATGACCAAAATCTTAACCCTTTTCTTTGGCAGTGATCTTATCTCATTAGGCTTGACACTGCACCAAAATTGTCATGAACATAAACACAAACTGACAGATTTTTTTTTTTTTTTATAATCTTCCATATCACTTATAAATTATACAAATTTGTACTATAAGACGTTATCAATTTCTTTAAAGCTGTCTTTGAAACAGTTTTACATTTTTTTTCATCACATTAATTTCCACTGCTTATAATTTTGTCACTCTATCCCATCAAATTGTTAGTCTGTAAATCCAAAAATATATTATCATCATTGTCTCAGTCCCACTTATCTCTACTGTTTTGCAGAAACCAAAGTATTATTTTACTCAAATCTCAATCCCTAGGTTGCACAGACAGCCTATAGCTTCTTTCACCTTCAACCCGTATTACATAAATTATATTTCTCTAGACAGCTAATGTCATGCATCCATTTAATGGATGAAAAAATAAAACTTTTATCAGTTATATTCACTCCTCCTTTGTTTGCCCACCGGCCTTCCATAAATTTGAGGGGTTTCTCTGGATAATTTACTAGTGACTTTGTCAATGTGTCACTTTGTCTCTGCCGTCAAATCTTATAACATTTACGTGTATCATTCTGATCAAACAAAGAAGACCGTGTTTAAATTTAGACCCTCAGTTGAATTTAGACAAGGGTTTTTAACCCATGGACGGCAATCTTCAATTCCACAATTCCAATTGATATAAATGTTCTTAAACATACTAATCCAGAAAATAATTAAAATCAACATCATAAATGACAAAAGTCATAATTACCATTAGCAGACAGAGCTGGATATCAATCCACTTAAAGCTCGTCCCATGTTCTCTATCGTCTTTTCATAAGATTCAATCCGAAATATCAGCTTGTCAAAATTTGTCGTTTCACTTATTGCATCTGTAATGATAAAACACTCATTCCAGAGGTTAATGACATATACACACACTGAGGATAGAATATTTCCCCAAACTAACACATACTATAAGACATAACGTTCAGCCACCATCACACACACTCACACTAGACACATGAATATGAACCGCTCATTGTCAAGGTTTGCTTTTTGTTTTACTTCTAAAAACATATTTAAACTTCACATTTTCCCTGTAGGTTTTACTCTTATCCAGTCTCAAAGCATGTCTCTTCAGTATAATTTGTTTTTAGAAAAGTCATCTGGGTTGTTTTGGTTCTAATCTCATTGCTTTGTTTAAGCTTTAGCAGGCTGATAACAGACAGATTCAAGCAGACTCTTGCTTCCACTCAAGCAGTCTCTCTCACTTACTGCACAAATAATCTTTTCAACAGAATCACAAGTCTGTAACTTAGACAGAATTTAATATTAAATTACTATATAGAGCCCTCGGTCATTCGCAAAGGTTAAAATGTAAATGTTTAACTTTCAAATAAAAACCATTACCACCATCTAAAATATGTTATGCTAGTAGCCATTTTTGAGGTTATCTTTAGTTTAAATGTTGAATTCACTTATCTGTCTCTTGAATCTTCAAAAGCAGTCTTCATCTTTAACCACCACCATGTCTTTGAATTATCCTATGCCATGTCTAATGACCTGTAGGAGTAACAACTATGATAGAGACATATTAGTTCAAAATCACACTAAATTTTACTCTGGTCTCCCCAGAAATTACAGACAATCACCTCATGGTCTCAGTCGGCTCTTGAAAGCTCATTCCCATCAGCTCTATATCAATAATCTTTTTCCTCAGGGTCTTGTCCCCTGGCATAGTTGCTTGTCACAATGAAAAACAAGCCATCTTAGGAATGCGGTTTCTGGTGAGTGGTATAGAAGAGCATTTTTGGGTCAGACTGCTGTACCTCTCACAGGTCATCTCCCTTTAATGATGCTGCTGGCCTCACAGACATCCGCTCCACTCTCATACCCATCTCACATAAAACACCTCCCTTCAGGGTAGATGCCCAGTGGCGGCGTGACCTCCTGCCTTAGGTTGTCCCCTGTCTGGCCAAAGAGGATCTTACCCGTCATTGAGAAATCACCTCGTGCACACTGGTAACCGCTCTTTCCCATCATGAAATCTCTGACAGTTTTCTTCAACAGAATCAGGTGTTTTCTGGAGCTTAGAGAAGTTGCATTCAAGAGCCACCAGAGCCATTGGACTGCCTAATAGTGTTAAAACATGAAGACAGGTTAATTACAGCAGTATTTAATTACTAAAATCCATTAGACCTCTTCGAAGCAGCAACATAACAATGCTGAGATTATACTCAGTGAATTTAGTTCTCACAACTGTCCATTCAGTGTAGTGTTCTGCTACATCTGTAACTGGAGCCATCAGCCCTGCACATGGTGGTGACAAAGATCAGACAAAAAGTTACTGGTCATAGAAGAAATTCATCAAAATAGTAACTTCTATCATCCAAGGTCTGTATTACTAATTTAAAGACCTCTTTATACTCATTGAGTTTTCCTTTGACAAATTTAACAACTAATTGCCCTCTTCATGGCAGTCATTTCTTTTAACATCTCTGTGTCTGTGATTTTCAACTGAGACACTGTGCTTCACTATAAATAGCTTGTTATCACTTATGACACAGGCTCAGATAGCAGCTTTTAGCTGACTTTGAATGAGAGAGACTCTTAGGCATTCAGGACTGGTACACTGCCTTTTTTATAACTTTTAACATCAAACTTTTATCTTTTGACCCTAGCCCAGCTTAAGACTTTGCCAGAAATTACATACGATTTCAAATAAACAACTGTGTTTATATTTGTCTTTTACTAACACATCAGAGAATTTAGAAATTATACATTTCCAATCAGGATGAGTCTCTGTTACAACTGGCAGTCCCATTTTTGCCATTTAAACCCCCTTCATTTTGACCATCAAAACCAAACATTTAGAAATTTAAATCATTTTACACTGTGATAGCGATGCGCTCATCACATAAAAACATACTTGAGACTGGTCAAATATTTTTCCATAAAGTGAAACATTCTTTCAGAATTTCCATTTTCATAACATTGATTTTTGCTGCTATATTTCTCTTCATTATAGCCACTTCCCTTACGACCTTAAGTCTTATGACACTCAATGTTCCTTTCTTTTCTCTCTTTTGTTTACAATATTTTCCAATATGGCCAAGTTTCCCACACTGTCTACACCTTTTAGGTGGGCATTTACAATTACGGGCGAGATGGCCCTGCTGACCACAGTTAAAACACTCCTTGTCATGTTTATCACATTGGGTAATCAAATTGAACCATCCCTCAGTTACTTCTGGGATTTTTCCATCAGGGGTAAATGGTAACCCGCCCATTTTACAAATCCATTAATAAGCACAAACAGCTAAAACTTTGAATTTTTCTGGCTCTTTCTTTGTTTGTAGCCAGTCAGGTTGTTGTTTAATCAAAATCAAAACCCTGACTAACCATTTTCTTAATAATCTCTGCAAATGTCTTTGAAGTGAGGGCTTCAGAGCAGAGCTGCTTACAGCATTTTGCTCTCTTCCATTTCATTATCTGTATCAGGACTGATCAAGTCACTCAATTTGTCAGCAATATCTTAGTCAAAGCTAATACTCACCTGAAATAGATGGAGGCGGCAATCTTTGAAAAACACAGCTTTGGCTTCTGCTTGATGAAACTGCAAAGTATCCTCCAAAATCACAGTTACATACTGGTCCAAGCCAATTTGGGTCACAATAATTTTTACTTTTCTCGGAATCGTTCCAGATGCATCCCAGGCAAACAAGAAACCCTATATCTATTTATTTATTTTATTTTAGTAATTAACTAATAGCTTAATCCCTAACTGTCTGAATCACTAAGTTCGGGGATCCCCTATCTGATGTGGAAGAGACAGAGTCAGGTTCACGGTGCCACTGGATCTACCTATCCAGTGTCTTACACTCCCTGTAGGGGTACCTCTGTACACCACGCCGTGTCTCAATCACTTTGTGTCCCTGTATTGGAGTGCGTTCGTTGCGCTGCCTGCCGTTAGGTGGCTTCAGCGACTTCTTATACTCTCAAATTCAATGATACTCGATATCATAAAACTTTAGTATAATTAATGTACCTCCCTGGCCTCAAAATCCAGTTCCACGGTACTCCTCACTCACGTCTGAGTGAAGCTCTCCCGCTCTCCTTCCCCAATCTCTTCCACTCAGATATCCCTAACCAGATAATAAAACAGCTTCCTACCTTGTTTGTTGTTTAGCCAGGGATGTCACCAAAGAATGATTACCCGCAAATCCTCCACCATAAAACTGTTGGGGTAACAGTTTTAGGACCCTTGACCAGATATGTCAAATGAAAGACCAGGAGTCAGAGATGCAATCAATTGAAGAAATTTTACTGAAGAATAGTTTGCAGTTTCATCACGCAGAAGCCAGCTTCAGGTCTCAGAAGGAGTTCGTAGGCCGCTCTGCGTACATTCACATTTTCACACCAATTATACTCTAACAGAGTCAACTAACTACGTCATTACTAAGGTAACAATGATTCTGATTGGCTAAGAAAAATAGACAAATTTGGTAATCTTCCACACATGGACAGATAGTCAGAAGCATATCTCCATTCGTCACGATGCTGACGAGGGGACCCTGGATTTAGGTACTGGATGTCCTTTTGGGGTCATGACATGGCGTCTGCTGGTCTCGAGCAGAGTGCCAGTTGTCCACCAGTACAAAGGACCTGCACAGAACACTGAGCGCACATTGAAGCGGTTGAAGTTGATCTGAGCTCTGCTCTGAGCAGGAAACTTTCCCAAAACATACTGATAGCATGTTCTTTTCTCTCAGTGAGAGGTACAGACAATATTCAAAATTATTTTCTAGTGTTTGAAAAGGAAAAGAAATGCTTTAACATACGTTGCAGAAGTCATTCAAATAATTTAACAGAAAGATAAATGTTGATTAATAACTTAAATGATATATATTGAAGGATTGAGTGGATTCCAGAATCCCCCCTTTCAAACCAAATACATAATAAAAATGGAACGCATAAGAAATAGAAATAACAGTAATGGTGCGTTCACACCAGACACGAATAAAGCATTAAGCGCGAGTGATTTACATGTTAAGTCAATGCAAAGACGCGAATTGAGATCCGGCGGCGTGAATTGAGCGTTTCGAGCGTTTGACGCGCATAACGCGTGATTCGTGCGAATTGCGCAAGTTGAAAAATCTGAACTTTGGTGAAAATTCGCGCTGTGTTAACCAATCAGGAGCTTGCTCTAGTAGTGACGTGATTACGATGTAGCGAGTGGAGGCAGAAATCTGAAGCAACAATGGGGGACAAAATCATCGTCGCTGTACAATACATCTTCATACTTTTATAGAAACAGGAATAAAAAGGATCTTGCTTGGAAGAAAGTGAGTGAGGAGGTCGGACAATCTGGTAAGTTGTAAAAAATGGTATTTACTCAATTTGAGCTATATAAATATATATATATACATATTGAGACTACAAGCCGTATTTTACAACTACTTTCCCGCTGACAAGTTGTGTTTATTCAGAGGAAGTGTGCAGAAAGAAGTGGAAGAGTCTGGAACACATGAGCCCCTCTTATGACGCGAATTTGCGTCTGTTGTGAAGTGAATTTCACGCACGAATGAAGCGAGGAAAATCAAAATGTTCAAGCGTCCAACTACGTGCGAATAGCGTGATTTATTCGCACAAGTCGCGTCTGGTGTGAAGCGTTAAGCGCGAGTGACTTACATGTTAAGTCAATGCAAAGACGCGAACAGACATGAGGCGGCGCGAAAGTTGAAAAATCTGAACTTTGGCGAATTTCCGCGCCGCGTTAACCAATCAGGAGCTGGCTCTAGTAGTGACATGATTACGAGCGGAGGCAGAAATCTGAAACAAAAAAGGAAGAAAAAAAAATATTTGGAGGACAAAATAAATGGAGGACAAAATCATTGTGGCTGTATGTGGATACCCGGAGCTGTATGATACATTTTCATACTTCTACAGAAACAGGAATAAAAAGGATCTTGCTTGGAGGAAAGTGAGCGAGGAGGTCGGACAATCTGGTAAGTTGTAAAAAACGCTCTTTACTCAATTTGAGCTATATATACATATTGTGACTACAAGCTAGCTAAAGCCGGTAAATTGAGCTTATTCGGCGTATTTTACAACTACTTTCCCGCTGACAAGTTGATGTATTTATTCAGAGGAAGTGTGCAGAAAGAAGTGGAAGAGTCTGAGGGACACGTATTTAAAGGAGAGGAGAAAGGAGATGGAGAAGAGGAGTGGGTCAGCAGCAGAGTCAGGGAAAAAGTGGAGGTACTCTGCGGTCCTGTCTTTCCTCGACCCCTTCATCTCCTTACGGGAGACAAGCGGGAATATGGAGAGGGGGGATGAGGAGAATCAGGCCGCAGGGTACGACCACACCGAGGACCAGGGCGAGACAGAGGCAGTAGGGCACTCAGAGACAGGAGGTGTGTTGAAAAGTGAAGCAACACAGCAGGGCATATATGGTTTTTTTAATTATTTATTTCATTTTTTTTTATGATTAAAAGGCTCAATTAATTTCAGTCTGGCTGGTGTAATGTGCAATGTGTGTAATGTTGTATTAATATTTAATATTGTCATGACAAAGCCCACTGGTTCTTTTGATGGCAGTGAGCCTGGGTCCCCTCTGCCAGAATCTAATGCTGCTTCTGCTTCCCCTGCCGGCCCTTCAACATCTGCTGCTGTACCCACAGGTGTGTACAGGCAATAATGACCATGTTTACATGCATTTAAAATTTACAGTAAGCACTCATAGCCTCACACAACACTGACGGTTTGTGAAATAGTTTAAGCCTTTTCTGCCTTCTCGTTGTACAAAATGTGTTATCATTTGATACAGGGCCACCAAGAAGAAGAGCTCAGAGAAGGCCTAGGGAGAAGTCATCGGAGGTGGAGCGGGAGCTCCTAGAAGCACTCCGGAGCTGTCCTGTAGCTCCAGCGCCGCCTCCATGCTCAGAGGATGAGCTCTTCCTCTTGAGTCTGGTCCCTTCCCTGCAGAGGTTGCCGCCTCAGACTAAAGATTTCATAAAATTTCAAATACACAAATTAATTTACGAAAGCAGCACAGTTGTGCTTAATTTGGAACAAGCGGAGCCTACAGAATAGTTTTAAAAAAGAGGCAGCAATCTCTGCAGGGAATGAACCAGACTTTCTCTCCTTTCTCCTCTCCTTCACTTTGGCCCTCACTCTTCCCTCTTCCAAGCAAGATCCTTTTTATTCCTGCATGTAAATAGTTGTAAATGTAGTTTATATTATTATATATTGTAAATATAGTTTTTATTATTTTTTTTATTTGATTTATTTTGTATAAATAAATGTTCTATACAATGACCAAAGATTTTGGCGTGTTACTTTGTGCATAACATAATAAATCATAATTTATATTTGTTACTTAAAAATATTATTTCTATGTTAAGACTACAATACTTATGGCAAACATTTGTGCATTCATTCTAATTATATCCTATTGCAAATACACTCACAATAGTATAGTAAAAAAAATAGTTCTTTGTGATTGGACCAGTGTTGTGGTATAGTGTAATGACAATGCATCAACGAGACAGGGATTCATTTTGGAGGCTGGCTCCATTTATCATTTTAAACAAAAAAACTGTAACAATCTAAACTTGAATAAACAATGATTGAAAAATGAGAGTTAAGGATGGAAAAAGAACAATATTTACAAGAGAGGTTGAAAATATGTTATTATTTACAATATATAAAGGGTGTAAATCAAAAGAAAAGACAAAAGGATGGGAATATTTACACGACCTAAACATGAACATAAAGAGCACAGGATATAATAAACAAATTACTCGCTCAGTTGCCACGGGACTGCTCCCTCGGCTGTAAAGTGAGCCATGAAGCATTGAGTCATCAAACTGGGACCGGCTCAGTTGGAAGTACCGCTGAAAGCGGCCGTCATCCAGGCGCAGCTCCTGGAGGAGTTGGTGAAACTCACCAAGCTGGGTGCGCCTTTGAAGTATCTGATGGACCCAGACACGGCGCTGAACGTATCTACGCCGTTTTTCAGCCTTCCATAGTACATAAAGCGCAGCTACTCTCTCAACAAAATCTAAGTCAGCCATTTTGCAATGTGACTGGAGACGCGAATTTCATGCGCGAATGAAGCGAGTAAACTCAAAATGTTCAAGCGTCCAACTACGCGCGAATAGCGCGATTTATTCGTGCAAGTCGCGTCTGGTGTTAACACCCCATAAAAGCAGGGAATTCCGCTATCTGGATGGAAGAGTTAGGAAGTTTCAGGGAGTTCTTTGCTGTCCGTCAGAGCGGATCTAAATAGATCTTCTTCACACATCAGGACCACTGCCTAGCTCTACCTGTTAAGGCACTTCGAACTGATACACAAAGTTTCAATCTCCCCTTTTGCCAAGACACCTAAAACTGCGCCACACAGCCCCAATCCCCCTTTTGGAGATATCTTAACTATGCAACGCAGTTCAAATTTCCCCTTTGGAAAGTGTCCTGACTGTAATCCAGAGATATCTTAACCATGCACCACAGCTCAAATTTCCCTTTTGGAAAGTGCCCCAACCAACGTGTTTTGATTTCCGGAATGTGTTAATCACGTTGCCTTTGCAAGTGATCGCAATTCCCCTTAGAAACCCCTTCTACGTACCACAGAGTCAGATAGCCCAACCGTCATGGTTTGTCCCCTTATCCAAATTTACCAAATTTTAACCTAATCACAAATGCTTACTTCCTGATTCTCCCAACTCTTTCAACCAGACAGCAAGATTTAAAATGCATTAATAAAATGAAATAAAAAGATGATACATAAAAGATATAAAATGCATTAAAAAAATGAAATAAAAACAAGAAAAGGAATTAAAAGAATAAAAAATAATAAGTATAAAATAAAATGCAAATAGTTCGGACGTAGCACAGTGCTCAATCAATAAATGCATAGATAAAGAGATGTGTTTTGAGTCTGGATTTGAATGTGGCTACTGTTGGAGCACATCTGATCTCTTCTGGAAGCTGGTTCCAGCTGGTTTAACTGCTTACACACAAAATCCTTATTTGTCACACAATTTCTGACACTCAAACACCAGAAAATCTGCAAAACCATACACTAATTTTTGGCCTTCGACTCATTAAACACTTTTTGCAAAACACAACACACAATTCTAACAAGTAACACACAAAAATCATCTTGATTCCCTTTTTCAAACACAACCATTGTTTCTGTATTTCTTTTCTTTCATACTGTGTAATACTGTATTCACAACCATTGATCTCCTCACCGAGACAGCAGTCTGTTTAGTGGCCCGAAGAGCAAGATCTGTGGTGCAGCGCAGCTCTTCTACTGCCTCGGGGGACAGACCCTGCCCCTGATCCAGATCCTTCAGCAGATCAGCCTGGTAAGCCTGTAACACTGCCATCGTGTGTAAGGCAGCACCAGCCTGACCCGCTGCCGCGTATGCCCTGCCATTTAAGCTGGATGTCATTTTAAGGGGCTTCGAAGGCAGGACCAGAGCTTTCAATGTCGGTGCCCGCCCTGTGACGAGATAGCTAGCAAACGTCTTTTCAATAGGGGGCATAAACACATACCCATGCTGGCTCATTCTCTCAACATCAGCGATATTAGCTGATGTCGGTGAATAGGAGCCGAGTACGGGTTCTTCCATGCCTTTTGATCTCCACATGAAGGTCAGGAAGGAATGGTAGGCTGACGGGGGCCAGAAGCGAGCTCCATAACCTCGAGCAGCTCCGCATTTGCAGGGCAGGGAGGCTTTGAAGTTTCAGAAGGCTCACCTTCTTCCTCTTCAACAGCCATCTCCTGCTCTCTTGGGCTTAAAGCCAGAAGAGCACTCGCTGCTGGATCTGATGATGTCAACGAGAGGACATCATCATCCAGCAGCTCACTGGGGGCTGAGAGACATTTACACCTCTCTCAAACTCCTCAGCCAGCTCCATCTGAGAGCCCCATGATTTCAGTCGCAGCTCCGCCTCAGCACGGGCGGGACCAGAACCACCAGGTACAGATGCCGGCCCCCCTTCCCTCGAGAAGAGGGCCAAACGAGAGCGGAGCGTCCTAATAGGCAGACGCTCAGAGTTTACACAGACAGCGCCCTCAAGCACTGTCTGTGCATGCTCTTCTCCCAGACAGAAAACGCACAGATTGTGTGTGTCATCGGGTGTCAGAAACCTGGGACACAGATCCACACACTTCCTGAAATGTTTGTTAGACATAATGTCTTACCAGATTTGAAGAATCGCAGTCAAACAAAGCAGTCCCTGAAGACAATAAGATACTGACTTCTTCTCTAGGCGCTCCTTTTTTACTTCGCGTCGAGTCTACTATGACGTCATAGGCTGTCGCCGGCCAATAGGATTGGTGAGATTTGTTAATTGCTTTCAGACACCAGTTCACGTGATGACGTTCCCCAAAGCATGTCAAACGCAGTGTTGAGTTCCCTTTCAAAAGGGAACTAGGATGCCGGGTGTTTTCAGAGCGCCGCCATTATTGTTTCAGTGCGTGGAATGGTGCGCTGTGATATCGCATTCTGCAGAGAAGGGGGACTGGCGTTTGTCACTGGCGTTTGAAATGTGATTGGATATCATTGTATGAGTGTACACAGTTTTTTTGGGTGGCATGCCTCGATGTTGTCCACATCCAGCGTACTCCCTCTGGACTCGAGAAAGGCCGCCACCTGTTGTTCCGTGGAGCTCACCTCCAGCTCACAGGGCTCACCCCCGCTGTCAGCGGTCACTGCGTGTGCATAAGAGGTTTGATCTCGAGCACGGTAACGACCACGTCGTTAATCCTGGAGTATTGCTCCAAATCCTCCACTCTCCACTCCAGGTCCGCTGTCTTTTTCTGCGGTTTGAATACGCAGTATCTTGACTTCTTCCAGCAGTTCAAGGAGTTGTTTCTGTTGAGTCTTAATTACAGTTACATCCTCCACAAGAAAGTTGGGTTTCTCTTCAGTGACATGATGGTGAAAAATATTTGCTGAGTTTCAGTTCAGTTTTAAACGCATTTCAGAATTAACTTCACTGAGAGGGACATCATGTTTGTTTTATTCATTGTGCGAAAAGCACAACATTGTGTACACAAATAAAAGTACACACTTAACAGTTTAGAATGATGCATAACACTTGTATGTGTGACCAAATTTGTCAATTCAAGTTTTTTGAGTCTCTTTCACACTGAAGAAAAAAAGCGAGGTGGTATCGCCAGCGCAATCACAGACTCCAGAAAAGTGGTAAAGTGGTTTTCCTTCATCTGCCGTCAGTCCCTCAGCTCACCATCGGTGTCACCAAACTGCTCTGTCTCCAAAATGTTTGTACACATGGGTCAGAGTTAGCGTGGATGTGCGCAAATTTTCCTGTCAAGTTTGTTTTTATAAATCACAACTTATGCGTACGCCTCTTTCAGGGCCTGTTTTGTGCGTACGCAATGGTTATAACGGCCCCCAGCTCCCCAGGGAGATTTCCAGCACAAGTCTACGTCCTGATATAGTGACATGGTCCACTGGCATCAAGACCGCTCTCCTTATTGAGTTAACTGTTCCATGGGAGGAGTAGAAGAGAGGAAGAAGCAAAAGTATGCAGATCTTGTTGCTGAGTGCAAGGAGGCTAGATGCAGGACCATCATCAGGCCCTGAATATGAGGTTATAATTGCTCCTTTATTCCCAAAAAATTAAGATCCACAAATAAATGTAACGAGATTAACAAATGTTTTTGTCACAAACACAACTCTGCCTGGCATTCATTTGTGAATCACTCCTATACATTTGTGAATCGCTTCCTGTACGTTTGTGGATCGCTTCTTGTGCATTTGAGGATTTCTGCACGCATTTGTGGATCACTTCTTGTGCATTTGAGGATCACCTCGCACATCTGTGGATTTCAAAACATTTCTAGTGTCAAGATGTGCACACAAATCCACAGACAGGTGGACTAAAGACAACTAAAACAAAAACGACAGACTAAAAAACATAAACTGAAATAAAATAAAAATTTTGATGTTGGCTTGAGAAAGCCTAGCTAGAAAGCTTGAAGTAGTTCTAACAGCTTTAAGTTTGAAGGTTTTAAGTTTATGTTTTAAATTTGAAGGTTTTAAGTTTTAAGTAGTTCTAACAACTTTAAGTTGAAAGGTTTTAAGATTGTTTTAAGTTTGAAGGTTTTAAGTTTGTTTTAAGTTTTAAGTAGTTCTAACAGCTTTAAGTTGAAAGGTTTTAAGTTTGTTTTAAGTTTGAAGTAGTTCTAACAGCTTTAAGTTGAAAGGTTTTAAGATTGTTTTAAGTTTAAAGGTTTTAAGTTTGTTTTAAGTTTGAAGTAGTTCTAACAGTTTTAAGTTGAAAGGTTTTAAGATTGTTTTAAGTTTAAGTTTGAAGTAGTTCTAAGATATTTTTAAGTTTGTTTTAAGTTTTAAGTAGTTCTAACAGCTTTAAGTTGAAAGGTTTTAAGATTGTTTTAAGTTTGAAGGTTTTAAGTTTGTTTTAAGTTTGAAGTAGTTCTAACAGCTTTAAGTTGAAAGGTTTTAAGATTGTTTTAAGTTTAAAGGTTTTAAGTTTGTTTTAAGTTTGAAGTAGTTCTAACAGTTTTAAGTTGAAAGGTTTTAAGATTGTTTTAAGTTTAAGTTTGAAGTAGTTCTAAGATATTTTTAAGTTTAAAGGTTTTAAGTTTGAAGTAGTTCTAACAGCTTTAAGTTGAAAGGTTTTAAGATTGTTTTAAGTTTGAAGGTTTTAAGATTGTTTTAAGTTGAAGTATTTTTAACAGCTTTAAAGGTGCAGTATGTAATAATTCTGTCCGCTAGAGGTCGCTAGAAGTCTATTCAAAACAAAGGCGTAGCTTGATGATGCCAAGTTTTGAGTGCAGAATCTTGGGACACATGGTCTCTACCTCAACGGACGGTGCAAAAGAATAGGGATAGGACTCGGGAAGAAATCATGTTCATGGATGCGATTATTAACGTTACTGTAGTATGAAGCAGAGCGGACTGAGTGTTATGGGAGTTGAACGAGGTCGCTGGAGCGATTGCGCAACACACGCCTCACGAGCAGCGGAACATTTATTATGACACAGTCGCCTGCGCCGCTTCCGCTATTCCGGTCATGAGTATGAGGTAACACAGCTCAGTTTATCATATTAGATATATTTGAGAGTGTTCAAAATGATGTTATAACGTTACTCTGTGCGTTCGCTCGGCGGCTGCTGTGAGACACTTGTTTGAGACACACTGCAGTAAGATCGATTTTAGAATATCATATTAAATGCTGGATGGCTTGTGTTGATAAATGACATGCAATTAATTTTAAAACGTATTGTATGATGGAGAATATTCTGTATTACTGTTACTAAAAATAAAGTTGCATCTGATTATGCTATGTTACCTACTTGACAAAATAGTGTTTTTCTCTGAGGCATGGTAAAGCATGGTACTCACAAAAAATCAAAAAGGTGTTGAGCTACATAACAAAAATTAGTTTTCTGTCTATCAATATATCAAAACAGATGTTCCCTTGTCTATTAAAGCGTCTTTGGTGTTTCCATGGTTTCTACAAAATAAAACCGGAAACCGAGGCAGACCGAGGGTAACGCGGGTATGACGCAATTGACAGGTGACTCCTCACACGTCCTGGAGTCTTGGTTATAATTGCAATTTTCTCACGATTTACAAATAGTTGGAAACATTTGGGATATTGCAAGTACTCAAGTGAACAAAATACTGGCCTAGTGGTTTTGGATATTTTACTGCAAAATATTACATATTGCACCTTTAAGTTTAAAGGTTTTAAGTTTGAAATAGTTTTAACAACTTTAAGTTTAAAGGTTCTAAGTTTATGTATTAAGTTTGTAGTTCTAACAGCTTTAAGTTTGAAGGTTTTAAGTTTATGTTTTAAGTCTGAAGTAGTTTTAACAGCAATTTAAAAATGCAAAACTATAATAACCTTGAGGTGGACTCCACCCACCATCTACTCAAGCCAATCAGGTAATGGTCACGTTGCACCGACCAATAAGGTACGTTCTTACTATAACCAATCACGTTTTGCTTTACATTTCTATTCTATAGTGAGATTTAAAGCGCTATTTCTATTCTATACAGATATAAAGTGATATTTCTATAACGAGATGTAACGTGCCATTTCTATTCTATAATGAGATTTCAGTGCTACTTCTTATAATGAGATTTCAGTGCCACTTCTTATAATGAGATGTAAAGTGCTATTTCTGTTCTATAGCGAGATGTAAGAGTGCTATTTCTGTTCTATAGCGAGATGTAAGTGCTATTTCTATTCTATAACTTGAGATGTAAGTGCTATTTCTATTCTATAACGAGATGTAAAGTGCTATTCTCTAGCATTTTATGGACCTTATACTTCCTATCTAAGCCAAGGCACAAGGCAAGATTATTTTACAGTGAGACATGACTGATCATAGTAAGAACATGCTACGATTGGTCAGCGCAAATGGCCGTTATCTGATTGGCTTGAGTAGATGGTGGGTGGAGTCCACCTATCTGTGGATTTGTGTGCACGGCTTGATGCTAGAAATGTTTTAAAATCCACAAATGTGTCCAGCGATCCACAAATGCACAGAAAGCGATTCGCAGATGTGTGTGGTGATCCACAAATACACAGGAAGCGATTCACAAGCGCACAGAAAGCGATTCACAAATGTACAGGAAGTGATTCTCAAGTAAATGCCAGGTAGAGTTGTGTTTGCTCCAAACATGTATTTGTGAATCTCTTTACATTTGTGGATCATAATCTATGTATTCGGAATAAAGGAACAATTCTGACCGCATCTGAAAGACCTGGCTGAAGAGGCTGAAAAGAGCAGCTTTTGGTTCTGGATGCTCACGTTTCCTGCAGTGCTGCAACAATGGATTTCACCATTTCACCTTTTCTCGGATGAACTCATTCAAGGTCATGAAGGAAGGATTATAGTCCATACTGAAGACTTGCTAAAGAAAAGAGATTGACAAAAGGTTAGTTGATTCCTAACTAATTTCAAACAATTAAAGATGAAAGCAATGAACTTTACAATTACTTTACTACTGATGTTTCTAGGCTTTGTGTAATGCAGTTCTGTCATGACAACTCTCGGAGTGTTTAGCATGGTAAAGGGTATGACAATGTAGATATGTTTGGTCTTGGCGGAATAGATCTGCTACGCTGCTTGCTGCTGCAGAGCAAATGCGGGACTTGCTACTGCCAATACATACACGACACGCTGCTGTGAGCAAGTAAGACATGCTGCTGCTGTACAATATAGCGTACATTAATAACCCGTAGCAGATCTATACAGGTGGAGCTGGGGAAGGTGGAGGGTTTCTGAAACACGCTGCACTGCTAAGCAAATGCTAACTCATGTATTTAAAGATTGAGCACGCAAACTCATTGGCTACTAAAGCAGCAGGAACCAATCATCTGTGTCCTATAGATAATGATGTGATTATGAGCAGGTCGAGTTAAAGGACCTATTAGCCTGCCCATTAGAGTTTCATGCCAGAACTTTGTATTTATATCTCATACATCTACATATAGATTTTCATAAAACAATTCTTAATAGATTTTCATGAAGAATGAAGTCTTCTCAACTCACCAACTTGGCCTCTCTTGTTTTGTTCTAATGTCATGGTAATCTAAAAAAAAAAAAGAAGAAAATTGTTTTTTACATTTGTGAATGTTGTGAATTTGAAGAATGTTTCTTTACTTTTTTTTTATCAATACTGTAATCACTGATGTTTATGTCAGGGCACACAGTTCAAAAAGTTTGGTTTATGCAGAAACAGCAACTTACTGTTTTGCCATCCGATTTTCTGATTGCTTTATAGACTTCAACCTTTTCACATTTGACTCTCTCTCCCACTTCATAACGGCTGAAAAATCTTTCAAATCCATACATCTGACTGAATTCATCAAACAAATCTTTAAAAAGAAAACACACGACAGCATGTTATTATACAGCAGGAGACTGAACTCCAGCAGCAGTGAGTTGTGACTGAACACAGCTGTGCAGATCAGGTGAGGAACCAACAGAAGTAGAGAGAAGAAAAACTAATGCTAACACCACAAACATCAGGCTGAAATGGTCATGAATGAGAGGGGTAATAACAGGAGACTCACTGTCTACACGCTCGACACTGGATGTGTCTGGATGAACCTGCTCAGGCACAACAGGACACACTTTGGTTTTGGGGCTTTGGATGGAATGTTTCATAGTCGTCCACATCGTCCGGAGGACAGCAGGGACCTTCCTCACTTTTGTGTGTTTTTCTGCAGACAACAAATATTGATTAGAAACTTCTGTTTTATTAGCACAGATTACGGCAGAATGATTCACTAGTAAAACTGTCCTGATGTGGAGCTGCTTCATGTTGCTAGTTCATGTGAATAATTAGCAGGTTTTGCATTGAACTTCATGTTCCTGGAAGAGACTCAACAAATTTCCAACATCTCTAGAAAAATTACAAGCACAGTCCTGAAGCTGTGCTACATAAAAATCACACAGTTATTGTCTTCTATTTAATATCTGTACTCATGTTCATTTTATAAACATACAGCCAATGTTGCCAACTATTTTCAAAGCCAAGTAGCTAAAGCCTGCCCAAAATGTTGCTAAATCTTGCGACTAAGTCGCTAAATTGGTAACACTGTATACAGTGTGCTAATAAGTGAGACTGAACTCCAGCAGCAGCTAGTTGTGACCGAACACAGCTGTGCAGATCAGGTGAGGAACTAACAGGAGTAAAGAAGGAAAAACTAATGCTAACACCACAAACATCAGGCTGAAATGGACATGAATGAGAGTGGTAATAACAGGAGACTCACTGTCTGTCGGCTCGACACTGGATGTGTCTGGATGAACCTGTGATGGGTCCTGCTCAGGCACAACAGGACACACTTTGGTTTTGGGGCTTTGGATGGAATGTTTTATAGTCGTCCACATCGTCCGGAGGACAGCAGGGACTTTTGTGTGTTTTTCTGCAAACAACAAATATTGATTAGAAACTTCTGTTTTATTAGCACAGATTACGGCTGAATGATTCACTAGTAAAACTGTCCTGATGTGGAGCTGCGAGGCTAGAGTGGGCCTTGCCCCTAGAAAAAGAAAACAGAGCCCAGGTAATAAAGACTCACCGTTTTGCAGTTCGACTCGGACAGGCATTGGCTGGGATTTGGCTAAATCCGGCTGTGGTGTAAGATGCTGGACACTGTCCGAGTCGCAGCATAGGAAGGGATGCTTTACAGCCTTACGCAATCTCGGAAGAAGGCACGGGCTGCTTTCCTCTTCCTTCCTTTTTAGCTTTTTCTAAAATGAAGAAAATGAATAGCAAATAATTAGAAACATCTCTGTGAATGATTATTAGAGCTACAAGTACTAATCAATACAATTAAAGGTGAAATAGCACAACAAATATCATTTTCAGATTTTCACAAAGAATTGAACATAGAAAATAACAGAATGGCAGAAAGGTAATAATGACTCACTGTCATCCAGATCACAACTGGAGGGATTTGGCACAGACGGCAGCTCATAGACAGGATTTGTGTCCGCCTTTGACCTGATCCTGGAGGGACCTGGGACACACAGAGACTCCGGATCTTCACAGATCTGGCCTGGCAGACACATCATCACCTCCTGATGGACAGGATTTGTGTCCGCCGTTGGCCTGATCCTGGAGGGACCTGGGACACACGGAGACTCCGGATCTTCACAGATCTGGCCTGGCAGACACATCATCACCTCCTGATGGACAGGATTTGTGTCCGCCGTTGGCCTGATCCTGGAGGAACTGGGACACACGGAGACTCCGGATCTTCACAGATCTGGCCTGGCAGACACATCATCACCTCCTGATGGACAGGATTTGTGTCCGGCGTTGGCCTGATCCTGGAGGGACCTGGGACACACGGAGACTCCGGATCTTCACAGATCTGGCCTGGCAGACACATCATCACCTCCTGATGGACAGGATTTGTGTCCGCCGTTGGCCTGATCCTGGAGGGACCTGGGACAGGCATTAGCTCGGGATCATCTAGATCCGGCTGTGGGGTAAGACGCACCACTCTGTCCGGGTCGCGGCAGGGGAAAGTGGACTTTACAGCCTTCCATACTTTCCGAAACCCGACTTTCCCCTGGCTCCCTGTCGCAGGTTTTTCTAAAACAAAGAAAAATGAATAGCAAACCATTAGAAAAATGTCTGACCACAGATGAAAAACGAACAAATTCCTGAAAATGAAACCTTGGTTTTATCTGATAAATTCATGAAAGGAAAAAACAAACAAAAAAAACAACAATTACATTTAAGTTCATATTCCTGGACTTCTCAATGTTTTTTTTTTTTCATGAGGCCGGGAGTCAAACTCTAAGCCAAGATCTCATGAAGGAGCAGCACAAGATTGCAAATTACAAGAACACTATAAAGATTAGTCTCATAGCAATAACTCTATCTGTTTAACCCTTTAACTTTCACCGCTAGAAGGAGCCAATGAAAAAAATCATGGAACACTTGGAAATTTAACTTGGAATTTTAACATTGTAATTTCCAAGCCATGAAAAATCTCAAAAATAAATAAATTAAAAACTTTCAGAAATATTCCAGTAAAATATAAAATAGTTTTGCTCGTTATGCTCAGCTCTAAAATATTTTATCAGCATATTGCACTACTTTTTGGATCTTTTGTGTAAATTCAGTCTTTTTTTATAAGGCAATAAAAATCATAAAATCACTAAATAACCAAGATTAACTCTATAGGGGAAAACAAGAAAAAGGAAAAAAATATACATCTGGGTCTTCTAATGGTTTAAATTTCTTCAATGAACCAAGTGGACTTCAACTTTTACATTTTAACATTCTTAAAGATTTATAGTAAATCCAAAGTGATTTCTGAAAATCATGAAAACAATGGCTTCGTTTTAAGGTTACACTTACAGTTATGAATATAACATTTTCCCAAAATGAAAATACTGTTCAGAAGAAATTGAATGTGTACATCTTCCATTATTCTACCAAAATGTATGTCATGTTTAGAAAATGAAGAAATCAAATTAATTGTAATTTTAAGTATATGTCAGACCAAAAGTCTCTAAACAGTCAAAAAAACAAATGTACTGTATTGTTTCAATTTCAGAATCGCAGAAAGTACAACTATTGCGATAGGATATGGGTAAATATCATTAAAAATGTTAAAGTGTACTTCCTTAGCTTTGGGAGAATTTGAAAGGAAAGATAGAAAGTTCATAATTAATGTCTTGTGGTCTTTAAACATAATATGACTTGAACTGTACATATATTTAAAGTTCCTCTCAAATGACTTTTGATGTAACAAACAATCTTAGTTTAGTAGATCATAAACCTAGGCTATGAATCATGAATCAAATCAAATGTGATGCTTTCTTTCTCTTCCATCTCACCTGTTGGGATGTTCTTCATGGTCTCAGAGCTAATCTCTCCACTTGACAGCTACCAGTGAACAACACAGATGTGTGATTGCTGCTAAATGTGTGTAAACACTGAGTGCAAACTACTGTGTATCACAAGCCAGCCGTGTAAGTAAGTACAATCGCTCTAACGGTCAACCGCATCTTCCGCGCAATATATACAGCCGCTGCACTGTGACGTCACGGCCGGATTCCATGTGACGTCACACGGTGGTAAGGCCGCCATTTGCCGCCCGTCTGCTGCGCTGTGGCTGTGATAAACGGATCAATGTTTTACTATATCCCCACAAAACCTGAGCGTCGTCAGTAATGGATTGCTGCTATCGCTCCCATGGATAGGCAAGAAGCAAAGATGTCTGTCCTGTTTTATTTTGAAATATACCTGTCAGATCTCAGGCATTCAGCGCGAGACTCACGCAATTGACGCTCTCACGCTCTCACATCCATTTTCTCATGCAGTGAAAAATGATCGCGGAGCAAAGATGACACGACAACAGGCAAGACAGAGCAGATTATATATATATATATATATATATATATATGTGAAATACAGTCTCAGCTTTCAAATTGTGTCAATTTTATTACGAAGTTAAAACAGTAAATACCGTTTTGGCGCTCGTAACACGTCGTGCCCTGACCATCTCTCCCTCTTTACTGCTATTTAATAGTAAATAAACACGAATGAACAGTAGAAGTTGTGTTGAAAGATACAGTTCAGCTTACTGAAATGAATCATGTCTCATATTATCGATCAATCGCTGTTTCACCCGCGGGAGAGGTCCATAAAACAGCTGGAGGACAATATGGCGCACAAGGTAACATTTACCTCAGGAAAGCCATTTAATGACCATAACATGTTAGTTAGCTAGAAAAATAACCACAGAGAGAAGTATTTTGCTAAATCTGTGCACTGTATTGCATATTTATTATATTTTTATACTCATTAAAACTATTATAACGTTATTACAATAAAAACATTAATTTGAGTTGTTAATTTTAAACTTTAATAATTATAGCAGCTGATTCCACTAATGTTTACAGCATTAGTTTAGAGATTTTTGAGAAAAATTAACATGTAGCTAGCTACTGTACCTGATACTGATCCAGAATCAGCCTCAAGCTTATGAATTGAGATGATTTGTGTTAAGCATAAATATCTGTCTACCAGTCATAATGTTTTTAAGTACCATTAGTTATTTGCATCTGACTTCAGCTTCAGCTGCCCACCTTTCTGCTGTCTGTAACCACAGTGTTGTTTTTCTGTCCTCTGTTATGGTGACTCTTTGTATTCGACTCTTTGCACTAGTATTGCGATTTGAAACTGCAATCTTGGACTGGGCAAATGTCTACTGTCCATTTAACTGACTGTCTGTTCCTTACTGTTATTGTGAAGCGCGTCCTTGAGCTTGGGAAAGGCGCTAAATAAATTAAACATTATTAATAAATTCAATAATTGTACCATGTGACCACTGTAAGACTCGAGAGGTGAACTAACCGTTTGTTTTTTCTGTACAGACTGCTCTGTCACGGTCCCACCGCAGTGAGGAACAAGCGGCGCTCGTGGAGCCCCACAGCAGCACGGGCAGTGACGTCCTCCTAGAGGTCAACACACGCGACCTTTGAGAGGTCAGTCACGACACTCCTCACGGTGCTGTTCATCAGGCTACAACGTTTCCCTTTCCAAACGCTCTCCGTCCACACTAGTAGTTTTCCAAAGGTTTCTCGTCCACACTGAAACATCGACAAACGATGTCTTACTGCATGCGTATTTACTAGTGCTGTCAATCGATTAAAACATTACTAATTAATCGCACATTTTTCTGTCATTAGTCGCGATTAATCGCACCTAACAGTTAAAGTTTTAATATATTTTTAGATTGTAATAATTTCACATTTAATCTCCAAATCTCGTCTGGAGAAGCGTCTGAATAACGTACGTGTGGATAACACTGATAATATTTTAGCTTTATTCCTATTTTGCCCAAAGGAAGCTTTAAGGTGGTAATGATCATAACTTGGAGGAATCATTACAAATCTTGGCCACCCCTCGGGCCACCTCTGTTGCTCAAGCACCGCATTAACAGCTGACTGTTCTCCGTTTAAAGAACTGTGACACCGGCACAAAGGCCATTTACACATTCCAGCTGAACTAAGTTGTTGCTCGTATCAGATGTGTTGCATTAATTATTATTAGTAGACTTATTTGTTTGTATGTGCTTGCATTTCATTTGTCTAATGCAATATATTGTAATATGAAATTTAAGCTGTGGTTACTGTGAATATATTTGGTAAAACGTCACTATACATTATGTTACATATACATTATGTTATATACATTTTTAAATTATTCCTTGGCATCCTCATGTACTAAACTGCATTTTTTTATAAATTGTTTCAGTGCTGTAGTTATGCTATTACATCGTGTGCAGAGTGATGTTAACATTTAAGCTCTGGTGAGAGAAAATGGCACTATCAAAGACTCTAAAGAGGAGAGTTGACCGCGAAAATAGAGCATACAAAGAAGAATGGAAGGACAACTATGCGTTCATCCTACCTGGTTTTGTGAATGTAAAGCCAGTGTGTTTTATCTGCAACTAAGTTGTCGCTGTTTGCAAAGAATATAATATTAGGGGCCGTTCACATGTCGCGTCTAAGAACGTGTGGAAAGCGCGGCCGCGCCTCTTTTCTCCTCTTTCTCCCGTGGCGTCTGTCGTTGCTATGCAATAATGAACTGCACTCTCCAGACAGATCTATTGCAGAACCAGCCGCTATCAAAATATTCTGACTGCGGGCGCGGGCCAGATATATTTGCTGGCGGGCCAGTTTTAGTTCGCGGCCGCCTATTGCCGACCGCTGGTGTAGGACATGCAGCGTAAGCTTTTTGAAGAATACAGAAGTGTGGTCTGGCAGAAGCACTTGGAAGGCAATCATTTTTTTTTTTTTAGAAAATGACCGATCATTTCTCTAGATAAGACCCTTATTCCTCGTCTGGTATCATTTAAAGCCCTTTGAAGCTGCACTGAAACTGTCATTTTGACCTTCAACAGTGAAGTCCACTATATGGAGAAAAATCCTGGAATGTTTTCATCAAAAACCTTCATTTCTTTTCGACTGAAGAAAGAAAAACATGAACATCTTGGATGACATGGGGGTGAGTAAATTATCAGGAAATTTTAATTTGAAAGTGGACTAATCCTTTAACACAGTGGACGCCAACCTGTTGATCGCGATCGACTGGTAGATCTTTATCACTGTCCCGGTAGCTCCCGAAAATAACAGAAATATCAGTACAAAAATACATGACTGAGATATAAATACACTCACTTTGTTATAACAGCACTGCCTTTTAAATTTATATTTAGGAAGTCACGACGCTTCAGTGCTGTGTTACGTCCATAACGATTTACAGATTAAGTTTATATTGTATAATAATTATTAATACAAATAATTTGAAGCTTTTTGAACAAAGACAAAATATGTCAATGCTAATTATGATTTACAATTCATTTAACTTTTTTTGCTCTAAACAACCTTAATGATGCATTACGGACGTAACCATTATGGATGGTTCATAATAAATATATGCATGTGACCATTTGTTCATCATGATATTGCTGTTAAATTATTACCTGAAAGATTATTATCTGAGAGAGAGAGATGAACAGGCGTGTGCAAATGTTCACTCAGCTGATCGCGTACATCCTATCTTAAAGTACACGCCTCCACGTGACCAGCTGTTTTCCCTCACTTTCTTTCCTGTATGTATATATACAGTCAAATAAAAAATTATTGCAGTACACTATAGTTCATTTATGTAAGTGAGGATAGCAAAATAAACTGTGACATATTATACCCAAAAGTTCTTCATACAGTGGACTACCAGTAAAATTAATAAATTTGGAACCAAAAATTATTCAGACACTTTGACCTGACCATGTTTTGCTTAAGTGTTATCTGACATAATCAAGATTAATTTTTTCTGACAGTTTAACTCTCAGATCTTGTCATATTTTATTACCATTTTTTTTAAACTTCAATGTGTCTGAATAAATGTTGGTTTGACTGTATGTGTGTGTGTGTATATGTATACATGTATATATGTGTGTATATATATATATATATATATATATATACACACACACTACCAGTCAAAAGTTTGGACACAGTAAGATTTTTAATGTTTTTATAAGAAGTTTCGTCTGCTCACCAAGGCTGCATTTATTTAATTAAAAATACAGTAAAAACATTGTGAATGATGTGATATTAATATTGTGAAATATTATTATAATTTAAAATAACTGTTTTCTGCTTGAATATATTTTATAAAGTAATTTATTCCTGTGATCAAAGCTGAATTTTCAGCATCATTACTCCAGTCTTCAGTGTCACATGATCCTTCAGAAATCATTCTAATATGATGATCTGCTGCTCAAGAAACATTTATGATTATTATCAATGTTGAAAATTATGAGGGGCCGTACAAGCCATAATTCATTCTGGAACTCTGACACACTTACATTCTCCTTTCACACAGATTCATTTCTACTCTCACACACACTTACATTCTCCTTTCACACAGATTCATTTCTACTCTCACACACACTTACATTCTCCTTTCACATACATGTGTAAATGTTGGGTTGTTTTTAGCCCAAGGGCTGGGTAAACATAGGACAGAACACAGGTTGGTCTAATTTTACCCAGCATAAAGGGTTGATTTTATTAATTATTTTTTTCTATGATATAGAAATATATAAACAGACACATTTGCAGCGATTAATGCGCCAGGTTATTTTATATAATAAGCTTTCCTGTAGCTCAGTGGTTAGAGCATGGCACTAGCAATGCCAAGGTCATGGGTTCGATCCCAGGGATTGCACATACTCAGATACAAATGTATAGTGTAATGCAATGTAAGTCGCTTTGGATAAAAGCGTCTGTTAAATGTAAATGTAAATATAGTTTTTACCATGCCTAAAAATATATTTAACAAACATTTTAGAAGTAAAAATGATACATTTAGGTCTAAAAGTTATTCATGTGCTGATTCTCCTGCCGGAGATGGGCTCGCGTTCGGCGGCGGAACTCATTTCAGACCAACCGCCCTCCGTCTCACTCGTAGACAAAAGATGCTTTGGCTGCTTCCATAACCTGCCCATAAACAATCAGTGCACAGTTCTGAGAACATATTTCAGTATCCAAAGTATTTATATTCAGTATCTTTAGGAATAAATTGTTCATCCGAAAGACAGATGCGACACTCGTTTACTGACATCGCATCCCTGTAGTTTGCTTTGCATTAAATAAAATGATTTACATCACAGCAACTATTTCTTAGATGAAGTAAAACATACGCAAACCTGTATTTCATAGACAAAATGCATCAAGTCGGAGGGGCGGCACTGAGAAGCTGAATGTCACGTGATGATCGCGCCTGACCTGCCTTCTGTTTCCACTATACTCTCTCACACACACATTCTTCTCTTACATACACATATTTTCTTCAGACATGCATGTGTGAGAGTAGAATATATATGTATGTGAAAGGAGAATGTATGTGTGTGAGAGTAGAATATACATGTATGTGAAAGGAGAATGTATGTGTGTGAGAGTGCCGAATGAATTTTGGCTTGATTGGCTCTTCATAGAAAACAGTTGTGTACTTTTTTTTTCAGGATTCTTTGATGAATAGAAAGATCAAAAGAACAGCATTTATCTGAAATACAAAGCTTTTGTAACATTATACACTACCGTTCAAAAGTTTGGCGTCAGTAAGAATTTTTATTTTTCTGAAAAGAAATTAAAGAAATTAATACTTTTATTCATCAAGGATGCATTAAATCGATCAAAAGTGACAGTAAAGACATTTATAATGTTACAAAAGATTATATTTCAAATAAACGCTGTTCTTTTGAACTTTCTATTCATCAAAGAATTAAAGAATCCTGAAAAAAAAATATTGTACACAAATATTTTGTAGAATTGAACACAATAAATGTTTCTTGAGCAGCAGATCATCATATTAGAATGATTTCTGAAGGATCATGTGACACTGAAGACTGGAGTAATGATGCTGAAAATTCAGCTTTGATCACAGAAATAAATTACTTTATAAAATATATTCAAACAGAAAACAGTTATTTTAAATTGTAATAATATTTCACAATATTACTGTTTTTACTGTATTTTTAATTAAATAAATGCAGCCTTGGTGAGCAGACGAAACTTCTTTTAAAAACATTAAAAATCTGGTAAAGACTGGTAGTGCATATACACACCGAACACACTATGGCCATGAAAGAATCAGCTTAGTCAGTCTTAACTATTTTTTATTACAAAATATCAATGTTAATAACAGTAATTAATAATACAACAACAACCAGTAATAACATAAATACATGTCATAATGAAAAAGAAAAGGAACAGAAAAAAGCAGAAAGACTAAGAAAGAAAGAAACACTATCAAAACAAGAGGCAGAAGGAGTCAGGGAGCTTGTGAGACAAAGACAGAGAAAAAGGCGTTTGCTGTAGAAGTCACAGGTTCCTGCTTTGCAGGAGTCCCCACAGAATTCACCATTGTTTGAAGGCGGGTCAAAATAGATGTTGTTCATGAGCAACCGGCTGCCATTATGCAAATTTTTACATTGTTATGTAGGTTTGTAACAGGAAGTGAGACTGGAATTGCTGACGACTCGTTTCGGCAGTTCAGAATCAATTCGTTCTTTAAGGAGAAAATTACTTTTTTATTCTGCACTTTGATCTTTAAAACAGTGTGACAAAAACACTCGCAAGTTCGGCCCAAATGTTTAATGTCATGATTGTTACCATCTATTTGCATTAGTTTATATCCAGCTGGCGCTTTTATTGATTCGTTATGCAGCAAAGTTGCATATTTAAAGCTAGTGTCATGAGAACGCAAACTGTATCGTCATGCAGCAGACATAAATATATAAACAAATCAGAAATGCATTCGATTTCAGTTCTCTTTTATCATCACTGTAATACAATACAAATCTTATTTAAATAATAATCAGTGTTCTAGAATGGAAGCAAATAAAGTGTAAAATGGAAGCAAATAAAGTATACATACATACAGTGTGTCTAATGTCAATGCTGTGGCCTTTGTGTAGATATTTAAGATAGTCATCTTTAAGCATGACTGTTTGGATTTATGTGAAATGGTAACACTTTACAAGAAGAGTCCATTTGTAACATCTGTAAGGTTAATAAAAGTATTGTTCATTGTTAATTTCAACATTTTAAGTACAGTACCTCATTGAACGTTTTCAGAAACTGTAAGCAAACTGTATGCAAAGCAATGATTTGGACTTTTATTGGACTTCAGACAGAATGTGACTGACGACTGCAGGGTTCAGTGAGTGAAGGGTCGCACATCGGTCGAGAAGCGCAGCGCCGCACCACATCTTTAAAATTCGAACACATTGTTTTCTTTGGTGCTGTTCACACAAAAGGCGTTTTTCTATTCCAATGCGCTACTTTTTCATTGTTTTTCTATGTAAACATGCGCTAGAAGGACGTGCAGAACCGTTGCGCTTGCATCTTTTGCAGCATCTCGCGCATGACATGACGTTCTTAAGCCATGAATCAGTTCAGCTAAGTTAAAATCAGTTTAAAAAGTTTAAAAAAGCGTCTCGAGACCTTGCGGTTTCCCCCATTCCACTGCCCGCGTCTCGCGTTTTTCAAAGCACAAACGCGTTGTGTGAACGAGCCCTATGAGTGTATACACACACAGGCAGCGCCACTCGGTCTGTCTGCGTTGTCTAGATACTGATACTGTGAGTTGTTTGCTGCTAGACGCGGCGCGTCTTGATGCACTTCACGCGCAGGACTTGAAACACCCACACATGTATTCAAAGCAAAGCGATGTTAAAGGGACAGTCACATTATAAAATGCGGTTATATTTTTTCCGGCATCACCGGGGCCCTCCCTCAGCCCGGGGCCCTGGGCTTAAGCCCGTGCATTAATGCGGCCCAGGATGTGGTCACAGTCAGAGAGGGACGAGTAAAAAAGAAAATCCAGAAACAGCATTTAACAATGTCTATTCTAGAGGCCTACCACTGCTTCAAGATTGAACATCCAGAGTCTATAATTGGGAAATCTACATTTGCTGAGCTTCGACCATCTCATGTACTCCAGTGTTCAGATACTCCAAGAAATGTTTGTCTTTGCCGTTACCATGAAAACATTGTTAGCCCTGGACTGTGTACAACATATTATTCCAAGGCAAGCATTCCAGAGCTCACAGAATTCTGTTGAAGCTGTGGCCTGCAATCCAGACAGTCCCCACTGTATGTTAGGTTAGTGTGCTGAATGCAGGAATGGCAAGCTGTTGGAAATGCCTGTCCTCAGTAACATCCCAGAGGAAGAAAAACAAATGAATGTGACCTGGTACACATGGCAAGCAACAGGAGGGCTGCTGAATAAGGCAGGTCACAGTGTTTCTCTCTGTTCTGTGGTCTGATGGAGATCCAGAGTCGTATGCCATAGTGAGTGACAGCCTGGAACACGACAAGAGGTCTGTGGCAGCGTTCCTCACAAAGATTGTGGAGGACATTCAAGAGAAACATCTTGCAATGAGAGTGAGGCACATATTTAGTGATGGAGCTGCCTCTCAGTTTAAAAACAAGTTAATCTGGTGTTTCCTGTCAACCACATTCAAGGAGCTGTTTCCAACTTGAAGAGTACAGTGGCATTTCTTTGCCACAAGCCACGGCAAAGGTGCAGTGGATGGTGTGGAAGCAACAGTGAAACGTGCTGTTAATACTGATGTCCTCAGCAGACAGGCTATCCTTGTGACGGATGCTGCTTCACTTGTAGATTCTGCAAGGAAGAGTTGCCCAAACACTAAAATCAAACTGATTGCATCCACTGAAATCACAGATTTTATAGAGCATCATAGGCTGGATTATGATGGGCCATTACCACAGCTGTTTCGGGCACTCAGTCGGTCCATCACATTGAACCAGTCTCATGGGGAGAAGTGCGACATAAAATCTACTCGAGGCAGAACAGTCAGGTGTCCATACATTTCTGCTTCCAGAAATCACATCTGCTGAAAGTCCTGAACACCAGTCCTCTGAGCTCCAGTCAGCAGCTGCAAAGAACAACTGGAGATCAATTAAAACTGGAGACTGTGTCTTGGTCCAATTCAAGGCAAACAGATCATTCAGTTTGTCGGATTTGTTAACAACCGAGACTAGGAGGCAGTGGAAATAAGGTTCTTAAGAAGGAATGACAGTGCTGGATTTGTCTACATCTTACCTGTGATGGAAGATAAAGCCTGGGTGACACCTGACCAACTGATTGATACTTTCAACCCAAAAGTAGACAACAGAGGGAGGAATCACTTTGCAGAGGCAGTCTTTGCAGAATAGAGAGAAAACAAAAACAAAAACAGAAGTCATCTAATTAATCACATTTATTCTCATTAATTAGATTTTTTGCATTGTATATTTTTTTCCCTTGATTCATGTTTTAACTGCTTTCAAATGTGATAATTTCAACATCTTTACAATATTTCACAACATGTAAAAAGTAAAGATTCTGTCCACAATTAATTTACATACTTTTTATTAAATCTTATTCATAATGATTCATGTTCATAATAGGCAATCAATATATACTGTCTGCTTACCTTTCCTGGACATCTGTTTTACAGAGCTCTTGTTGCTACAGAATGGTCAATAATATTCAGTTAGAAATGTTGGCCTTTGTAGAATTTTTTTTTTTCTTTTCTTTTTTTCAATTATTTATTAGAAATATTCACAGTAAACAATAAATTAAAATATTGTGTGCAGAGCACTTTATGCTCACCTTTTTTGGACATCTCTTTCACACAGTTTTCCTGCGTCTTCTTAATCTTCTTAACATCCAAATGCCAGCCATTATTAAACTTGGTAAAACATGCATAACAACTGAAATCAAGTATTAATTTTGATTTTGAGACAATGTATAACATGTCGGTTATTCTTACAATGCATTGGCTAATATTGCAATTATTTTGACAAACATAACGCGGCTATTTTGACTCAAGATTGTGCATTCAACCACGCAAAATGGGTATAAACATTGCGATCATTTTGACACAAAACATAATATTAGGATCATTGTGACACACTATTGTGTTTCGCATACCATTCTCCACACGGTTTGTCCTATATAGACACAGGCCTACACACTTCTACAATCAGACAGTGTCTCAATTCATCTAACTGTGGACTGAGGGGAAACCGGCGATCTCCGGAACTAAACAATATGATAAACATTTAATAGCTGCTGATGTATCTTAGCAATTCTATATCTTTCGTGTTCTAAAGTAAACACCACATTAGCAAGCAATATCATGTCCGAACTGAGTTTTGAACATGCACAATCTGGTTACATTTTAACAGCATGAGAGACCCCTGTGAACGCAGGCTAATCTATAACACAGTGATTTCAGTGTTCATTTGATTAATTGTGGAGCCTTACCATACTGATGTCTCAAAGGTCAAAGTTTGTTGGTGTCAATAGCCAGCAGAGACCGACAAATAGGTCTCTGTTAAAGTTTTTAAAGCATTTTATCTGATTTTCCACAGTCAGGAAAGTGCCGATTTCAGATCTGTCACGTCCGTAACGATGCTTTTTCCTCATAAATACAAAGTTCTGGCATGAAACTCTAATGGGCAGGCTAACAGGTCCTTTAACTCAACCTGCTCATAATCACATCATTATCTATAGGACACAGATGACTGGTCCTGCTGCTTTAGTAGCCAATGAGCTTGCGTGCTCAATCTTTAAATACATGAGTTAGCATTTGCTAGCAGTGCAGCGTGCTTCATAAATCATCTAAAATAAGTACACGGGTTTTTATACTATATCACTGTGCGTTTTTGCGCGTAGTCTGCTCTATCAATTCTGTGTCATGTCAACAGTCTGTTTAATGCTTAGAGAGAATTACTGAGCATATTAGCAGCTAGCGCATATGCATGTTGTATAAGGATACAGAGACAAGCTTGCTGCACTTTAAATGGAAACAGGTTTCGCTTTTGTATTCACATTTTACGAAGCTACAGCAAGTATTTTGTACCGCAGCAGCAGCAGTATACTTACCTTAGTGTGCCAAGGCAGTTCAATGTTTTCTCAACGAAGCAAGAGCGCCTCAGTTGATGCTTAATACGTATTTTGTGTTATAGTCTGTATAGTATAATCTGTGTTTGCGCTCTGGATAACATTAGCTGTTTTCTATGTGGTGTGTTGCAGCGGCAGGCAGTGTGGCTGAATTATGGACACGCTTTGTTGATCTGAGCGGTGGCTGCATGTCTCAGAAATCTCTCTCTGCTTAAACTTTGAGTTCGCTACTGAGATAAGTGAACGTTTCTACATGCTCTCGCGGCCATACGTTTCATTTGTGTTTATACTGTGAGGACCGACAGTCGGTGCACGCTGTGGAATTTAGGAAGTGATGTTATGGGATTCACTGTCAAATTGCATCGACTGACATAACCATTGCATACGAGACAAAGATATAATAGTAATGCATTAGCATGCAACTCAGACAAGATAGAGATATTAATTCAAAATATTGAGTTTCTCTAGAAATCTCATTCATATAATGACTTGTAAATCTTTATAAATCTAAATGTTTCACAGTATTGCTTCTTATGGTGGAGACGTTGCTTGTACAGCATCTGTATTAAAGCACCCTCACTAATTTCTGGTTCATTTCCAGATTCTGGAACTGGGCTTCATGTCTAAACATAAACCTTTTCTTTTAATCTTTGAAACACAGACTATGCTTATTTGTCTTAGAAGGGTGTTTACAGTCTGTAATGATGTAGGAGTGAAATACAAGCATACAGCAGCAGCGATACGTATTTTATACAGGCGCAAGCGTCACTGCAACTAAGCATAGAGGACACGAGAACGTATTGACATTCAACCGTGGCTAACTTATTTGCTCAACTTCAACATCACTTCAAGGTTGATGTTTCATGTACCTGTGTGTGTTTCGGGCTGGGTCAGCTGATGCGTGTTAGAGTCATGCTCATTCATTTTCCGTTCATCCGAATGAATTACTTTTATAGGAGTATACAGGGTTCGACAATGACATTATCAAACAATGCTACATCATTTTACTACTCTTTGCTCAGGTGGTCGTGGAGGGTTTCTTATCTCTGTTAGCCTGCAACGTTTTACCATTTGTTAAAGCCACACATAATGCGCGTTCTAATTGGTATGTTTGAGCCTTTAGGCTCAGACACACATAGTCATAGGCCACTAGAGTTAAGCCATTCGGTGTGGTAGCCCAGGCACACATAGTCTAATAGGCCACTAGAGGCAAGCCTTACGGCCCAACATTACTTAGTTGTGAAAATGGGCCAGGCACACACAGATGGCATACACACGGTTCCTGTGGCTCTTCGGAGCAGCAGCACATATGTTTTGTTGGTAGATCTGCTGGGGGGTGAGGGTGAATCATCATCTTGCCTTCTGCATTGATGGGGGATCTTCTGACATACAGTACACTGGGCTCGTATTGTCCGAATATCAAGTCACCTGCTCTGTTGGGGGGTTATTCATGTACGCTATATTGTACAGCAGCAGCATGTCTTACTTGCTCACAGCAGCGTGTCGTGTATGTATTGGCAGTAGCAAGTCCCGTACTTGCTCTGCAGCAGCAGCAATAATAATCAGCAGCAGCAATAAAGCAGCAGCAGCGTAGCAGATCTATTCTGCCAAGACCAAACATATCTACATTGTCATACCCATTACCCATTGAGAGTTGTCATGACAGAACTCAGATTGTGTTCATCAGAAAGAAGAAAGTCATATACACCTAGGATGGCTTGAGGGTGTGTAAAGCTTGGGGTAATTTTCATTTGAAAGTGAACTAATCCTTTAATGTCCAAAACACATTTTCATAAACTGAGAATGAATCTTTCTGAATAACACCAGATCAGATTGAGTGCATGTGTTGACATGTCTGACTGACATTCTTCTCACGTCTCTTCCTGAAAACATTTACTTCATCTGTAAAAGTGACAGAAATTTCAGAGCTGCTGTTCAACACGACAGTTCAGAGAAAAGTGAAGTATACGAGTCTACAGCTGCAGTTCAGAGCAGTATAATCATCAGACACAAGAAAGAAAACTGTAGCCATTTATAAAGACACAAAGAGTGAAAGTGACACTAAAGATTGAAATATAAACTTTACAGCTCAAATAATACACAAGTCTTAACAGAAACATTCATGTAAGCTTATTAATAAAATGTCAAGATTCACATTTCTGCTTTTACAGTAAATCCTCCATAAATTGTCCCTCATCAGTGTGCCTCATCAAAAGTGCCTCGTCAGTTTTACTTTTATGCCTTTTATTTGTCATATGCTCCCTGTGCGTTTGTGCACTTTGGTGTTTTCTGTCTTGCTCTAAGTTTTGTAGTTCTTTGTAGTCTTTCATGTCTCCACAGGTGTTTCTCATTAACCCCGCCACCTTGTTCTCTTGTTTAGCTAGTTCCCCTCTGTATTTATAGCGCTTGTGTTTTATCAGTCGTTGAATGTATGCATGTTGTCAAATAAGATCCTCATGTTTCCTAGTGCTGTCATTAAATGTTCCTGCACTTAGATCCGCTTCCCTGCCTGCTCATTTCACACCCATCATTACATTATTATTATTGCATTTCTTACTGTATCTTTCATTTTCTGAACACATGAACTTGACATGCAGCATCCTGCTGACACTCTTCTTAGAAAAATAGTTTCATTAAAACATCAGCAGTGACCTAGCTAAACCTCTGTTCATTCTCAATTTATTGTCTGTCATAAGTGAAGCTGGTAATGCTGCTGTTGTTTAATCCTTCTCTGCTGAGATCTTGAGAGATTTAATGTCTTTTTATCTTCAGTTGATTTCATAAGTCAGTTGTAGTTCTTGTGTTTCTGTGTGTGAATGTGTGTATAAAAGACATTCTTCACACTTCTTGATATCTCACAGCTCATCCTGAAAACCTGTTTCACTTGTTTTACTGAAATGGTCTGATGAAATGGCTTGTTTTTATCTAGTTTCGTCAGTTTGTTTTCATGTATGTGGTGAAGTGGGAAGCGTCAAATGGATCTGAGACCGTGAGAGATCTGGCAAGTACTTTTATCATTTTATTTAAAGCCATAACTTATGATTACTTATAAACCAAACAAGTAAATATAGAGCTAAAAAGAATAATCTTCTGATTCTAAGTGGTGATTTCATTATTGTCTTTCTTTACTGGATGAACTGGCTGATGAATTGATGGAAATTGAAACTCCACCAATCAAGAATAAAAAAGCTCCACAGCTCCAGTGTAGAAAGTCCTCACTTTTGAGAAACCTTAAACCTGGCCAGCCGTCGTAAATGACAGATGCGTTGATTTTCCCTCCTTAAGAGGTGATGTACATGTATTTTCCAGGAAAGATCTTCTGTAAGATATTTAAAGTTGCTCAGCTGTGGCCCCACCGATCATCAACACTCTGAAAAATGACTGTTAAAAAAAATTACACAGTAAAATACTGTTTTTCTTTGAGAAAATATGCCATAAAAACAATGCATTCTGGGTATTTGTAATTTTAAGAAAAGAGGCAAATAATATTATCCAGAATGCACTGGAATATACAAAAGTAATATACTGTAAAAACAATGCATTCTGGGTAATATTTATCAATTCGAGAAAGTAGTCTATAGGTTACTTTCTCAAAAATGACTAATAATATTACCCAGACCAGAATGAATTGTTTTACGATATCCCAGCAAACGTGGGTCCGACGGCAATGTCGTGTCCCTGGCCAAAAATAGGCGCCGCATGACGGCATAAATCGGTAAAAAAATGTAACAGAACATTGTCTAAAATGTATTCATAGACGTTTCATAACTTTCATTTTGGAACTTTTCATTTTCAACGGTCATTAAACGTCCAAATGTTTGCTGGGATATCACTGTTTCAATGGAAAATGGTATTTTACTGTGTAAATTTGTTTAGTTTTTTACAGTTAGAGTGAAGGGGCTGTAATTCCTCACTTGCTTCCTCCCAAAGCTGACGATCATCTCTTTATTAGTGACATTTAAAGAGAGATTACTAATATGACACCATGTGGAGAGAGTGTCCACTTCCTCCAGGTAGGCCTTATCGTTTTTACTAATGCGGCCTAAAGCCACTGTGTCATGGCAAACTTCAGCAGTTTGTTAGAAGTGTGTTTATCCATGCAGTCGCTGGTATAGAGGGAGTAAAGCAGGGGACTGAGGACGGAGCCCTGAGGGACTCCAATGTTGAGGGTCTAGAGGAGGTGTAGTTTCCCATTCTAACCACCTGGAGGCGTCCTGTCAAAAAATCCAAGATCCAGTGACAAATAAATAATTCAGCTCTAGATCTTGAAGCTTTTTGTGGAGGTGTAAGGGGACATCGCTGTTAAAAGCAGAGCTATAATCCATGAAAAGCATCCACACATGAGAGAGACATGAGGGAACGGCGCGAGGCTGGTGGTGCGAGTGATGATGACGAGAGAGGACCAGGGCCTAGACTTTGTTTTATTATGTTTGTGTGGGCGGCAGACGTCCGTGAGGGTCTGCTGGCATTTTACTTTTGTTTTGTTGTTTGTTTATTCTATATATTAAAGTTTGTAAACGTTCGCCTGTTCCCGCCTCCTTCTTCCCACATAAATGAACTGCGTTACAGTTCCCTTTTCTCTGATCCAGATGTGAAAGAGCAGAGAGCAAAATGTGGTTAATAGCATCATCTGTAGATCTATTATGCCTTTATGCAAACTGAGAGGAACAAATATAAGCTCTGAACAATTATACTTCATTACTACAGAAGTGAGTGCCACAGGACGATACTCGCTCAAAGAGGCAGGACAAGGGGTTTAGTTTATTTTAATTTTATTTTATGATTGTTATTAGAATTATTTTAATATACACCAATACACAACTTGATTTAAACAAGATGCTAAGCAAAGCAGACAAACAAAATCATCTTATATTATAATTAAATTTATATATATATATATATATATATATATATATATATATATATATATATATATATATATATATATATAAAATTCCCCAAATATATAAATCTGGATATAATCATTTACAGTTTTTATCCAGTTATGATGAAGACAGTCGTGAGGTTTTGTGTAGAACAGAGTTTGCTGCCAGTACAGTAAATGTTCTCACTGAATCTAAACTGTAGTTGATCTTTATAAGTGTGCGTTACAGTAATGTGTCAGTCTCTACTATTTGTTTAACTATCATGTCATACTGTACTGTAAAATGCTGTATTTGATGTCATCTGTCTCTCTTCTTCTGATGCATCTCTGATCAATCTCATGTTATATAGTCATTGACTGTTTGATACACATTTAATGTCCAAAACTACTTCTAGAAAAGTTCAGCACTGTTTCCTGAGAATGAATCTTTCTGAATAACAAACCAGTTCAGAGTGAGAGCATGTGTTGACGTCGGACTATCATTCTTATTCTCACGTCTCGTCCTGCTGGTTCTGTAGAAGTGAAAGAAAATCCAGAGCTGCTGTTCAACGTGACAGTTCAGAGGAAACACAAAGATCTGAGGTGAGTTTCATCTTTTAGTTGTTTTCATGTGTGTGTCGTCTTATGATGTGTCATCGGTCACTTCTGAGACTTTACAGTTTCTTTAATTGCTTTAGTGCAGTTTTCACAAGCAGTTGGTACATTTTCAAAACTCTTAGTACTAATATCACAAAACATCATCAAAAGTGCACTTTTTTAACATTTCAGCATATTTTCAATTGTGTTAGTTCAATACACAAAATCACAAAGTATCCTTTTCACTACACAAAATAAGTGTTTCATCTTTATAAATGTTTCATTCACAGTAACTGCCTTTCATAATACTCTTACTATCAAACTTTTGATTTGCATCTTTTCGTTCAGTTTAATACATTTGTCTATTATTTAATCCAAAAAAGTAACAAATTCGTTTTGCATTATAAACGATTTATCTTAGATTATAACCACTATGTTCAAAGTGTGTGTGTGTGTGTGTGAGACAGAGAGAGATTTGCAATCTGTGAACACAGCAGGATGGAATACAAGGGAAAAGAAACAGTCAATGACTGTATAACATCAGACTGATCAGAAGAAGGGAGACAGATGACATCAAATACAGCATTTTACAGTACAGTATGACATGTGATACTGTAAACAGATGGTAGAGACTGACACATTACTGTAACTCACTATGGTACATTTACTGTATTGGCAGTAAACTCTGTTCTAGCACAGAACATCATGGCCGTGTCATACTGATTGTTAAAAGTACTAAACTGAAAGAAGATCATACTGTTGTGTTTCTGTGATTAAACCAAATGTTCTCATCACATATCACAACGATCTTGTATTTGAAACGGTGATTATGTAGAATGAAAATATGTACAGCTAGAATGAAAGCATTTTGAAAATGTACACCAAATAAAAACCCTACAATAAGCAGAATGTGGCAATCAGGACGAGGCCGAGGGCCGTGAGAAACTTCGAGACCGGTGTGGTGCACAGCTGACGCTCATTAACACTCGCCCGTTCTCACGGCCTCGGCCTCGTCCTCATCGCCACACAGTAATTAGGAGTTTATTGAGGCAAAAGTCATATTGGACCCTAATCTAAAATCTCAAACTTATTTATGCAGTTGTAACTGCGGTGAAAATGCTTTCATTGCACATCTGAGCTTCATTAGAAACACTGTAAATACATCTAAATGCACTTCAGATGCTGCTTCTGTTTCCTCTGCAGGGCAAACATGGATTTTGTTGATACTAATTTAATTTGATTGATAACAAATCAATGTCTTGTTATTCTAATTGCATTTATTGAATACATGTAATACTTTACATGAAAGCAACTCGTACATTAAAAAGGTTAGAACATTTGCCAACAACATCAAATCATTTGTCACTTTGAGAAGGGCAGTTTCTCTGCTATGCAGACCTAAAACCAGACTGCAATTGATCAGAAATGTTGTTTTCATTTAAAAATGTCAAAAGTTGATTAAGAACCACCTTCTCCACTATTTAAGCCAAAAAGGGCAATTTTTAGATCAGTCTATAATTACTGAATGAACACTGAAGAGTCCAGACTTGTTTATTTTGTAAGAGGCTACACCAGGACGGGCTTAAAATAGGACGGGACCAAATAAAGTTCAGGTACAGTTTTTACAGAGCTTTATTTACACATTTTGATTTTCAATACTTTGAACTTTAAACTTCTAAATGTCTATTCAGTATTTCATGTAACAGACAAAACAATTTAGTAGTTGTGTTGCTTCCACTTAAATATGTAGCAATTATCTCAAAAGAAAATATAATGAATTGTGATTCATTAAAAATTAATAATTAAAAAAAAATAACTGATGTGGCAGAATTAATATTACAGTCATTTAATGTGTTAGTCCAGTGATCTTCATCTATCAAATGTAAGAAATGTTATTTTCATTGGTGTTTATTGACATGTCTGGCTGATGTAGGTTGAGGTTCGTCATTTATCGAGCCAGATCAGCCTCAAAAATAATACATTTACAAAACACAATTCATAAATGTACAGCACAATTCACATTCACATTTACAAAATCTGATTCGTAAATTCAAAACACAATTTTAAAAAAAATAATTAAAATATGTCAAATAACTTGGATGCCCCTAATATTAAATATAAGTCTAAAAATAAATTATTCTTGATCCGACTCGTGACTCATGATCCGCTCTTGCTCACGACATGAAATTTGTCTGTACTGTATGTAAAGTATTAACTCAATTAATTATAACTAAAGGGGTAATTAAATTACAGTGAATAAGAACCGAATCAACTGTAAATGAATCAGAATTAATATTGAACACTTCATCAATTATTCGTCCAGCGAACAATTGAGGTTAAAGCATTTTACCAATTCTGGATAAAATATTATTCCGTGGCCAACGGTAACAATATTTTATTATGATTACTGATATAAGCAAGATAGCTGAATCTTTAAGTTTAAGGGCAACAATTTAGCAAACACAGCACAAGACACTTGTATAAGTGAAAAATCAAACACGACTTTATTGAACTACTTCTGTGATTACAAGAAACTAAGGCTAAACACACATTCATACACATTCGCGGAGTTGATAGAGTGAGTTATGAAGAAAGTCCCAACTTCAGTCCTAATAATTAAAATCGCAACCTGAGGAAATTCACAAAAGCAGAGCTTTGGCTTGATTCTTTGTTTAAAGGATTTTCACCAGTTTCCAGCAAGAGAGAGAGAATTTTGCTTGTACCTGCGTTCGATTTGACAGCTGAGGTAATCGGGTTGTCCCGTGGCTCGTATCAAGCTGGAAGGGGGAATCCCGACTTGGATTGGCTGTCTTTGAAGTGACGTCTCTCTGAGGAAGCCCTGCGTTGGGTTGCGCGGGAGCTTTGGAAGGAGGTCGCCGGCTGGTGACGCGCTGAAAGCTCTTCTGAGAGTCTGTTGCTTGAGCGGCTCTCGGCTTTGGAGAATGTTGGTCACGAAGTTCAACGGAGTGTTTCAGAGTTCTGGATGTGACGGCTGTTGGGTGGAAAACCAGCGATGGCTGTTCGATGTGAAACGAGCCCCTGGTCAAACAAGAAGCGATGAACTGTCTTGACGGTGTCGTTTTAAGGAGAAGGTTTGGTCACGTCCTACACCGCAGTTCTCCAATGAGATGCTGTTACGGAGCTGAGACACGCCCCGTACTGTTTCTTCTTTGTTCATTGATGGTATCATGTGACGTTCGTGGAACATTTTCCTGTTTTGATTAACTTTATAAAGTTTCCTAATATCTCCCTGATACAGAATTTCATTGTTTCATGCACACACTGTTATTATGAACTTCCTGGCAGGTTAAGATTCATAAATATCTTTTTGGAGGATGTTCTGTTTAGCCAATCACAGTGAGCTTTTAATCCACCAATCAAAACGCTCCTTACTGAACAGACTCAAGAAGATCAACGCTGCGCTTGTACTGTGCATTGTTACATGATCGGGTCCTATACTGTATAAAGACATTTTAATGGGTGCTCTTTCTTTTTTTTAGCACCTGATTACAATTTCTACAAAATCACATTATGATTTATATAATTTGCACAAAATGTGTTAAATGTCCAGATATTTCATTTAATAACAATTATGTAATAGGGCTGGGACAAAAAAAACGATTCACTATCGCATGTTTTTTTTTTTTTTTTTTTTTTTTTTTACTCCAGTATTGATATGAATTTAAATTATATTGCTTTACTTTAGCCCTTGCATATACACGAGGACAAGTTACCCACTTTTGTTCAAACAGGGCAAAATGTGTCGTTATCTGAGTGTTACTCGACCTAATATCCCTTTCGAGATCCGTGAGAAAGCGATGAGATTACCCGCGCTTCAAAAAATGAAAAACGCAACACAAAGTCAAATGAATTAATTAAAAAGCCCTTGCGTGTCAGATATCAGTGCTGAGAGAGAGTATAAGACTGCACGATTAATCTCAATTCAAACACCCACGTGATCTTATTCTTAAATGACAACAATTATTCATCTGTCTAATAAATCTTGGACAAAATCATATCGCAACATTCAAATGGCGCTGGTGCTGAACCAGAGAGATAGGTGTGGGTGTGGAGCAGCTTCATAAAGTCTTCTCAACCTCATAGTTTCATTATTTCTGTGATACAATAGTTCAAATTATCATACAAGTACTGGGATAAAAGTTTTTAGTTCAAATATAACTGATGTCTACGGTAGCGATCAAAATAAAGTTTCAAATAATGACTGTATCAGTTACATTGTTTTGCCACTAGGTGGTGACAAAAGACTGAATGTGTTTTTCATTGAATCTTGAATCGTTCAAGATAATTAGGCCTGAGCACCGATGGTGTGAGGACCCTATCGTAATTACTCGGCCAATTCTTCTTCTTCTCCGAAATGAATCTCATTTGAGGGCCTAAACGTGCTCAAAACCTCATGAAACTTTCCACACGCGTCAGAAGTGGTGAAAATTTACGTCTGTTAATGGTTTCAGAATTAGGTGTGGCAAAATGGCTCGATAGCGCCACCTACAAAATTTCAATTAAGCGCCTTTCGTGCTACGTTTCACGTACAGGTATGAAATTCAGTAGACAGATGTAACAGCCCAATACCTACAAAAAAGCCCTAGGGTGCAAAATCTGAAAACCCAACAGGAAGTGAGATAATTTTGCAGAGAAAAACTGCCAAATTTTGAGTTTTGCCATTTCCAGAACTTGTACTTTAACGAACTCCTTCTAGAGCTTTAATCAGATCAATGTCATATTTGGTCAGTCTAATCTAAAGGCCTTTGAGACGTTAAATTGTGAAGATCTTGAGTTTTCACTGAAGGGCGTGTCTGTGGGGGCCTGACAAAGTTCGATGTTTCGCCATGAAACAGGAAGCTGTTGTAACTCAGACATACAATGTCTGATTTGCTCCAAACTTCACATGTTTTATTAGAGTCCTGGCCTAAAGACATCTACATGCCAATAATCAGTTACAGTCATAGCGCCACCTGTAGGTAACAGGAAATGACATGTTTTAGACTGTGATTAACTTCTCATAGAGATTCAAACAGATCAACATCACATGTTGTCAGTCTAATCTTAAGGCCTTTGCGGAGGTGTGGCACTTTGAAATGACTTTGCCATATTTCCCTTGTATTTACTCGCTTACATGCATGTCACCCACTGTTCACAGTTTTCCTAAAGCCAACAGGTGGCGGTAAGCCCGGGTGCGAGGCCCTTTCATCGCTGCTTGCAGCTTTAATATAGTATTATAATGGGTGATGCTTCTGAGAAAAACTCAAAGATGTGATGAATTGTTTTGTAAATATAACTCGTATATCATGTACAGTCTGTATGTCTATGATTCAACTGTTTCTCATGGTCTAGTGTGTAAAAACAAACAAAAATACCCTTAGGTGGTGGCAGCTGTTTTTAATGCCTGATCAAAAGTTACTGCAAACCTGATACTACTGTAGCGTCTCGCTACTAAGAGAGACCAGGCGGGTTTTTCCTCGTTCTGAGATTTTATTAAAGAACTGTAGAGTTACTGTTATGGCCGTAACCCACGCCGTACACACACAGAAAAACCAAAGGGATCTATCTCGCTGCTCTGGCTCAACAACTCACTCTCCTAGCTCTCCACTCTCTCCAGCCACCTGACCCTCTGAACCCCGCCTTAAAGTGAACAAGGGACTAACAGCTAGAACCACTTCTTATTAAATTAACACTGTTGAACATCTTCACATTAACTAGTGTCTTCCTGCATTCGTAATGACATTACACTGCCCCCCCTCCTAATAAGAAGAACCCTCGTCCTCGAGGGGGCAAACAAAGTCTTTGAGGTGCCCAGGCCGGCGTCTCTGCCTCCTCGGCCGCATATTCGGCTGAATGTCTGAGCTTGCAAGGGCACAGGGGGTTGGGACATGGGAAACAGTGGGAAGTCCAAGGGAAGTGACTGAATGTGGGGTGTTTTGGACAGGGGACCCAAGAGCAACTGGTGTGTAGGGCACAGGAATGGGATCAATGTTGTTTTGTGAAGCTGGGGGGGTGGGCTTCCTCTTTTCAAAAGAGACTATCAGGTTACCACGATATGGGGCCAGCCTGTCTCTGTGCAGGGCTACCTTCCTGCCTCTAGGCGGCATCTGCACCCTATACACTACCTCTCCCACCCTCTCTAGAACCAAGCAGGGCCCCACCCAGTGGCAATCAAGCTTTGGGAGCGTCCTCTTTTCTTTTTCGGGCTGTACACCCATACTGACTCACCAGCCTGGAAGTCCCTTCCCTTGCTCCTAACATCATAGTTCCTCTTTTGTCTCATGCCAGCCTTTCCCAATTGATTCCTGGCAAACGCATGGGCTGTTTCCATCCGATCCTGCAACTGCCTTGCATACTCTGGTCCAGCTGGTACAGCCGGTGTGTCAGGAGGCTTCCCGAATGACAACTCTGGGGGGGTCCGAAGCTCACGCCCCAACATAAGCAAAGCAGGTGTGCACAGTGTGGAGTCCTGTACCGCAGATCTGTAGGCCATAAGAATGAAAGGAAGGTGTGTATCCCAGTCCCGCTGATGGTCAGCTGTAAGGATGGCTAGCTGCTGGGCCAAGGTCCTGTTAAATCTTTCAACAAGGCCGTCGCTTTGGGGGTGCAGAGGTGTTGTACGTGTTTTCTCCATGCCGAGTCGTTCACACAGGGCCGCAAACAGCTTGGATTCAAAATTCCTCCTGATCACTATGAATAACTTCTGCCATACCGAACCTGCTGAACATCCTCCACCAGTGCATCTGACACCGTCTCTGCTTCCTGGTTTGGTATCGCATAGGCTTCTGGCCACTTTGTAAAATAGTCCATAGCAGTAAGAATGAACCGGTTACCTCTCTCGGTGACAGGAAAGGGGCCCAAAATGTCCACTGCTACTCTTTCCATGGGTGCTCCTACAGCTTGCTGTTGAAGTTTGGCATGGGACTGGTCAAGAGGGCCCTTATAAGCTGCACAGACATCACATCTGCGGCAGAAATCCTCCACGTCCCTTCTTTGCTGGCCCCAGTAGAACCCCTGGCGAAGGCGGCGGAGTGTTTTGGACACCCGAAATGGCGGACCCGTACTCCCATGACAAGAGGTTAACACTGCTTCCCTCATTGATCTGGGCACTACCACTTGCCATCTGTCCTCCCCGGTGGCAGGCTCCTTCCATGCCCGCTGGAGCACTCCATCACTCAGCCGCAGTGAGTTGAATTTGGACCACAGTCCCTTTGTGACCAACGAGCACCCTGTAATTTCCCCCCAATCGGGTCTCCGCTGTGCCTCCAGCCAATGTAGCACAGGCCTCAGGTCCTCATCTTGCTCCTGCTGCAACTTCCACTCTGGTGTGTCAACCACTCTCAGTGCCGCACATGAAGGTTGTGCTGGTTCGTTCTCTATACACAGTTCCCTCTCCTGTGTCTCTCTCTTTTCACAGTGACGGCAGCCCTCAGCAACACAGGGCGGCGTGACAGAGCATCGGCATTGGTGTGGCTAGATCCGGGTCTATGAACTACGGTGAAGTCGATGCGACTGGAGTTCTTCCAGCCATCGTGCCACTTGCCCTTCAGGCTCTTTGAAGGACATTAACCATTGAAGCGCAGCATGGTCTGTCCTTAACGTGAATGGTGCACCACACAGGTAGTATTTGAAGTGTCTCACTGCCATTACCACCGCAAGGAGCTCACGTCTGGTAACGCAATAGCGCCTCTCGCATTTATTAAAGACCCTGCTAAAGTACGCCACCACCTTTTCCCCGTCAGGTCTTTCCTGCGATAACACCGCCCCCATGCCGATGTTGCTTGCGTCTGTGTCTAACACAAAAGGCAGTGCGGTGTCAGGTGGAACCAGGACTGGGGCTTCGATTAATGCTTGCCGCAGGGTATCAAATGCCTTCTGACACTCGTCAGTCCAGACAAAGGCATGATCTTTTTGCTGGAGGCGGAAGAGCGGCGCCCCTATGCACGAGAACCCCTTTACAAACCTCCTATAGTAAGAGGCTAGTCCCAGGAAACTCTTCACTTGTCTCAGGTCAGTAGGGGTTGGCCAGTCTCTGATGGTGTGAATTTTTCCTCCAGGGTGCCTATGCCCTCCTGCCCAACTTGTGTCCAAGGAACTCCACCTCCCGCCTCATAAAATGGCATTTATCTGGATGTAGTTTCAGGCCTGCTGCTGCCACTCTTCCCAGCACCTGACGGAGAGAATCGAGAGCTTCATCGAATGACTCACCATGGACTAGGAGATCATCCAGATATACAAGACATTCACGGCGAGGGACTCCAGCCAACACTTTGTCCATTAGTCGTTCAAGCGTGGCAGGAGCATTGCAGAGCCCGAAAGGAAGGACCTTGAACTGCCAAAGGCCCCTATTTGTGCGGAATGCGGTTTTAGGAGCGGACTCAGGAGACAACGGCACTTGCCAGTAGCCGCTCCTCAAATCAAGGGTGGAGAACCAGGACGAACCAGCCACCAAATCGAGGGACTCATCCACTCTAGGCAGAAGTGCACGAATCCTTTTTGTGACTTTGTTGAGCTGCCTATAGTCTATGCAGAATCGCCACCTGGGACTATTTTTCCTGGCACCATGACGACTGCTGAAGCCCATGGGCTCTCTGAGGGCTCAACTATACCCGCCTGCAGCATTTCCTCCAACTCCTTATCTGCTGCTTCCTGCCGGGCCAGAGGGAGACGACGTGGCCTTACTCTTATTGGGCTGGCATCTCCTGTGTCAATAACATGCTGCACTAAGTGGGTTAAGCCCACTTCATTCTCATTAAGAGCAAAAATGTCCTTAAAGTTCTCCATGACCTCCCACAAGCGCACTTTTTGTTGCTCACTTAAGCCATCACAGTTTTTGGACCAAATGTCTCTCACAGCCGAGAACCGAGTCTCTCTCTCATCATTGCACAGCCCAACATCCGAACAATAGCCATTCTGTATAGACGGAAAAGGGAAGGAAGGGGATGCAGCATTACAACCGGGATCGTGGTGCATGTACCCATCTGAAGTAATGGGCGGTGATTTCACAGAGTGAGGTGGTGGCCCAAAGACTGGGTTTTCTACACCAAGGGCATGCCTGGATGTGTCTGCTGAATACACAGATAGGGACACTGGGGTCAGGGTCGGAGCAGGGTGGGTCAGTTGCACTGAACGTCCATCAGGGAGGGTAAGTGAGTCTCTACATAGGTCCAACACACAGCCAATGGCCCTCAAGAAATCCAGCCCCAGAATGCAGGGGTCCTGCACTTCAGCCACCCACGCCTGGAACGAGACGGGCAGACCCGGAAGAGACCTTTCCCTTTTATTGGCGCAAAATCACCAGTCACAGTTTTCAGACGAGCAGACGTCGGTTCCAAAGCTGTCCCCACTGGGACCAGATCAGGACGAACCAGGGTCGCATTTGATCCAGTGTCAACGAGGGCTGTGCAAGCGACTCCCGCCACTATAATGGGTATATGACAGAAATTACCAGCATAAGACCAGCCCACTACCATAAAAGTCTCTGTAGGTCGCAGTTGAACCCCTTCCTCCACCCGTTGTCCCTCGTCTGCAGCCAGGGGCGAGGTATGGGAAATATCATTATGGGCCCGTGTCCCCCCGTCTACACGGGCCCTTGGGCGTTTCCCTGCATTTGACTGATCCTGGGGCACTGTCTGATCAGATGGCCTGGCTGACCACAGCCCCAGCAAACTGAAAGTCGGCGGCATTTGTATAATTATCCATCCATGCAGGTGCCCTGTGGCACAATTCAGTCATTTCCGCAGCTCTCACTATTGGAGTAATTTTATCTGCAACAATTTCGGCCCCCAATATCTCCCTTTCAATAGCCAGTTCCAGCGCTTCACTCAGTGTGGTTGGGTGAGCCAGCTGCGTTTGCACACGGAGCTCTCTTGGGCTGAGCGCCTGGATAAATCTGTCTCTAGCGAGTTCATTCTGGACTGATGATGGCATGTCAGCATAGGCGCGTTTACATAAACATTCAATGTCATTGGCCAAAATGCGGAGGGCTCACCTTGTTGTCTGTTTCTGTTATGAAACTCTGTCCTTAAAAGGACAGGCTGGCTACATTGTCCAAACCGTCTATGAAGAGCTCCGACCAATGCATTATAATCATTCCGTTCTGCAGGGCTCAACAACAACAGGCAGGCAGCGGCATCATCAGTGAGGCACAATGCTAACTGCAAAGCTTTATGTTTTTCAGACCAGCCTGCAGCATCAGCTAACAGTTCAAACTGGGCCTTGAATGCATCCCAATCCGTCTTACCGGAGAACCGCGGTGTTTTAATAGCGAGTTTGTCTGAGTCTCTGATGCATTCGCTGTGTGTCTGGGCGCCGCCATGTTTATTTACAACCTGCGGCTTCACGTCATCGCGAGAGTGCGTCGTGCCGGGCTGCACATGCGCCATCATGTCGGCGCCAATATGCTGATGTACAAACTCACTGCGCGGGGCAAAGGGAGGCGCGAAGCCAGCTTCAGCAGCTTGTAACATGATTGCCTGTCTCATCTTGGCCGCGTCGCTCGGCACACAGCGTGGATCTGCCGCCGGTCTGTGTGTCCATAAGCACTCGCCTTTACCCCTTACGATCTCCTCCGGCATCTCTTGTTTCACTTTCGGACGCGCCCCGTAATCCATCTCTGCGGCGAATGATAAGGCCGTGCGTTAAAGTCCGTCACTTCTGACACCAAATGTAGCGTCTCGCTACTAAGAGAGACCAGGCGGGTTTTTCCTCGTTCTGAGATTTTATTAAAGAACTGTAGAGTTACTGTTATGGCCGTAACCCACGCCGTACACACAGAAAAACCAAAGGGATCTATCTCGCTGCTCTGGCTCAACAACTCACTCTCCTAGCTCTCCACTCTCTCTCTCAGGCTAAAGACATGAGTCTGTGTTCAAGACTTAAACTGTGAGAGTGTCTGAGTCCTGAAGATTGCCAGCAAATCAATAACTAATAGAGTTGTGTAGCAAAATAACACTCAAACTAAATATTTAGTTTGACCTCTACAAGTAATCAATATTTTCTGAAGGTTCAACACCTGCTTTCACTGACTAAAATTTTTTTTATTTATTTTCAAATAATACCTTTATTTTTGAAAGTGCCTGGTAAAAGTGGACTTATTGTAAAGCTTTTTCTTCGTGTCCAACAGCAGTGAGTGAGTGAAGGACGATGGCATCTGTTGATCAGCATTATGATACACGAGATGAGCAGAAAGAAGACAAGCTGAAACACAAGGAAGGTAATATCAAATGGAAAGACAATATCAGTATAATTTCAAAGTGTTCATTTAATAAATGTCTTTAATCTCTCTCTATTCTAGTCCAGATGAGCAGCAGCGCTCACAGTGAAGTCGGTGTTGGTGTGAATGCTGAAACTGGAGGAACTGCAAATGTTCCTGTACTCACTGGAAACACCATCACATCAGTGTCCTTCATCTACAACACTGCAGGAAACGGTATCAATATAACAGCACGACACTAATGTAGTTTGTTTTATGGAGATATTGCTCATGGGCAGACATGTTTTAGCTACATGTCTTAGTTTATCTGTATATTTTGTCCTTCATTTTTTACTTCTCTTCTTTTCTCTCTCCACACAGCGCCACAAAAAGCCTCAGAGAGAGAGACGGAGAAGCACACAGCAGAACAAGGTACAACAGTCGTATTCTCTCACCAGGGTATCCGCGGGGCATTAAAAAACATTAAAAGTCATTAAATGGATTTTCCGAAAATTAAGGCCTTAAATGGCATTAAAAAGCATTAAATTTTATTTCTACAGGCATTACATTTTTTTAGATAGTTTTGAAGAAAAATAATACTAGTTTATTTTGAATAAAGCCTAAATAATTAATAACTTTGATTTGCTGTCGCAAAATATGTACATTGGTGTGATACACACACGAAACCAGTTTGGTAATTGTCTCCGGCCGATGCAGAATTGCCGTAACGCCGTTTTGGACAGCGGCGGGCTGGGACCTGGAGACAAGGCTGCATCAGTGTTGCCAACTTAGCACCTTTTCAGACCCCTTTTGTGACTTTATTCTAAGAAAGCGCGTTGTGACGAATATAGCGACTTGTTAACCTGATCTAGCTTCCGAGACCCTTACTACCGCACGCAGCGCGAGTGTTACGGTGCTAGCTGTAGAGATGAGGCGAATACGGAAATCCACAATGAAATAGGGCTTTATTAAATCCAAGGGTAGAAGGAACAGCTTTACACGCATTGACAAACATAAGAACAGACAAGGAGTGAAGGGAAAGTGTCCATTAAATAGGAGTGCTGATGATGAAGTCCAGGTGCAGGTGATGAGTGCTGATGGGGAGATGACGAGGAAGTGAGTGCAGGTGTGGAAACAAGAGCTTGATGGGAAATGGAGTCCGGGAACACGGGAACTGTGACAGTACCTCCCCTCCCGGTGGCGCGGCCTCGCGCCGTGGAAGGAGCAACCGGGAGGGGGTGGGCGCCCTGAAGACCTCATGCTGGTGCAGGGAGAGGAGCAGACGGGACCGGAGGTCTCCAGGGCGGATCTAGGAAGTCAGGCGGCCATGGCGGGTCAGAGGCCGTGGGCGGCCATGGCGGGTCAGAGGCCGTGGGCGGCCATGGCGGGTCAGGAGACGTGGCCGGTTGCCATGGCGGGACTGGAGACGTGGCCGGTTGCCATGGCGGGTCTGGAGACGTGGCAGGTTGCCATGGCGGGTCTGGAGACGTGGCAGGTGGCCATGGCGGGTCTGGAGACTTGGCAGGTGGCCATGGCGGGTCTGGAGACTTGGCAGGTGGCCATGGCGGGTCAGGAGACTTGGCAGGTGGCCATGGCGGGTCTGGAGCCTTAACAGGCTCTGACGAACCAGGACGCCCACCCAGGAGTTCCCCACCCACGGGTACCAGGCCCCCCCCCCCAATTTTCTTAGGGGGTTTCCCCGTGGATGGTAAGGCGGGCTCGGCGGCGGCAGGAGCAGCGGGCTCGGCGGCGGCAGGAGCAGCGGGCTCGTGACAGGCTGGAGATGGTGCGGAGAAAAGGGCCCAGTCCATCCCCTCATACTCCACCAATAGGCCCACTGATACAGGTGTGGGCTGCTCAGAGGTAGAAAACTCAGGAGACTGGGGCTGTACAGAGGCAGAAAACTCAGGAGACTGGGGCTGCACGGAGGCAGATAACTCAGGAGACTGGGGCTGCACGGAGGCAGATAACTCAGGAGACTGGGGCTGCACGGAGGCAGAAAACTCAGGAGACTGGGGCTGTTTGGCGGTCTTATTTTCCCTCCTTTTCGCCCGTTTTGGCCCAGCGGAGGATTTTACATCGGCCCTCCGGGGTTTTGGGTCCGGCAGGACACCGGGGAATAACTCACTGGAGAGGCAAGTGGAGGAGGATGGAGATTGACGAATCGGCCAGGCCACCTGTGTTTCTGGAGGAACTGGATGAGGAGCGCACGATTCATCAAGAACCTCTTCAATTACGAAATCAGAACAATTTAGAAACAAAATCAGATTGATTGAATCGACTAGGGAGTAACTACAGGCAGGTTCTTTAAAGCGAATCATGCTCTCGTCCAGCCCCTCCAGAAAAAGGGCGTTCAAACAGGCATCTGGCAGATTCGTCAGGTAAGCCAACTCGACAAACTCCTCCACATACCTCTCCAGTGAACGACCGTCCTGCAGGAGCCCAATAAGGCGATCCATGGCAGAAGCTGGTGTGGGAGGCATGGGAGACAAAGGGATCTCACAGATGAACAAGCCCATCTTTAGTTTGTGGATGTCCAGTCGGTATGGTCTGTTCTTCTGTTACGGTGCTAGCTGTAGAGATGAGGCGAATACAGAAATCCACAATGAAATAGGGCTTTATTAAATCCAAGGGTAGAAGGAACAGCTTTACACGCATTGACAAACATAAGAACAGACAAGGAGTGAAGGGAAAGTGTCCATTAAATAGGGAGTGCTGATGATGAAGTCCAGGTGCAGATGATGAGTGCTGATGGGGAGATGACGAGGAAGTGAGTGCAGGTGTGGAAACAAGAGGTTGATGGGAAATGGAGTCCGGGGAACACGGGAACTGTGACAGCGAGGTCTTGCTTTTCTGCCGCAGGCGCACCTCTCTGATTCAGCAGCGCATTCAGTTGAGGATGTGCGCTCTGTCAGAGAACAAATAAAATAGACACCATTGCTTCTAACCTGGGTGATCATTTTACGTGTACATATAGCAAAAATCACAGCAAATGTCTTTATCTTATGTGTATGGTGATTTTTGTCAGACAACGTCTCGATTATAAATCAGGATTTTAGTGCTGGTTTAACATGTCAGGGCTCAAACTTTACTTTCCCGACCGGACAAGGACCTGATTTAAAAGTCAATACCAAAAACCAAAACCAAAAAAACAGCAACTTTGGGAATCACCAAAGCGAGTATTTATTACATTTAGTGTTAGTGGCGATCGAAAATGGATGATAATAGGCTGTATAATGTACTGGCGATAACAAGGTTGTGCTGTTCAGGCTCGCGCACCATCTCGAGGAGAAATGGAAACATGAGCGAAGCGCACACAAAAAGAAACTGTTAAACATACTGCGGTAAAAAAAATCTAAATGTGGAGTTTTTATAACTTGATACTGGTAAGCAAAATCACATGACTAAGAATGCTGTTTTCCTAAATAGGCTACCATCACGATTAAAAACGTAACTCTGATTTCATACAACAGTTAATATCAAGCCACTTACATTTTAGAAGGAACATTGACTGTTTTTGTTCTATTTTAGCAGCAAAAATAGTTTCAAACAAAGATCACAGCAGAACCAAAGCACAACACTCAGCCTTGTTTTCATTACTGAATGATTCAGCGTTTTGAATGAATCGGTTGAGTCAAAGATTCAATGACTCATTCATAAACAACTGCCTCATTCTTGAATGAATCAGCCATTGGAATTAATCGTTTAAATGAATGAATCAATGACCGACTCATTAAGATGGTTACTTGCCGCCACCTGCTGGTGGTTTAGTTTCATTTTTAAAAGTCATTTCCACCCCCCCAAATTTCATATTTGTATTTTCAAAAAATATTTAAACAATTTTATTGGGAATTTGGCTGTATTAAAATATATTATGTGAGCAAAAGGGTAGCACCAGAGAAGCAAACAAATGTAAAGGGCTGACACTTGGCAGAATACAAATGCAGCAATGACATGATGAATATTCTAATTGCCGTATGTCGTCATCTATCGACATTTAGCGGCATATATGTGTGTGTGTGTGTGTGTGTGTATGTATATGTATATATATATATATATATGGCATTAAAAATTAAAAATTGGCATTAAAAGCATTAAATTAGATTTGATAAAACCTGTAGAAACCCTGCTCACACTGTACTGGCAGATGCTGACCAACACCAACAGACACGTTCGTTGGTTTGGTTGGATCAGTGTGTTTCGTCTGTTGACATTGGCTGGAGTTTGTGTTCATCAAGTGTTTTTCAGGTTGTGGAATGAACAGGCACATAATGTTACACAACTCACACACAGTGTTGAAGTATACATTACTTAAGGAAGTACTTACAAATTATTAACAAACTATTAATAGTTTATTCTTAGTTTATATATTGTAGTCTCTACACCAGTCTTTCCCAAACTTTTTTCAGTCACGGCACCCTTTGAAAATGTTCAGAAATTTGTGGCACCCCACACTAGTGTTGTCACGAAACGTCTCAGGTTACGTATGTAACCATGGTTCCCTGAGAGGGAACAAGACGCTGCGTCAAGCGCTTTGGGAACGCCTCTGCGTGAATGCGTCGTGAAGCACATGTGAAATCTGTCCAATGGAATGACAGAACGTCATAGGCGGGTGACGTCATGACCAGGAAACTATAAAGCACACCCAAACCAAACAGAGTTAGCTTCTGAAAAGTCGAAGTAAGTCGGTCACAGGCATGCAGGGAGTATGGCAAAGGGACGCAGCGTCTCGCTCCTCTCAGGGAACCATGGTTACACACGTAACCTGAGACGTTCCCTTTCAAGGGAACTCGCGCTGCGTCAAGCGCTTTGGGAACGAGATACCCACGCCGCCATAAAACCGAGTGCCTGTCTGTGTGAAACTGTTCAGCGCACACTAAGACACCAGCACTCTAGACCCCGGGGTCGAGGCCACATCTAGGTTATAAAACCTAACAAAAGTGTGCGGCGAGGACCAACCCGCCGCATCACAGACTTCTTGGAGGAAATTCCAGACAATAAAGCCAAAGAGGCCGCCATACTCCGAGTAGAGTGAGCACGGACCTTAAGTGGAGAAGGGAGCCCGGCCGACTCATATGCAAGTCAGATAGCCTCAACCACCCACTTGCTCATAGTTTGCTTAGATGCGGGGTGCCCCTTACGAGGGGCCCCGAAACAGACGAACAACTGATCTGTCTTACGCCACAGGGCAGCTCTGTGGACGTAAGCATCCAAAGCCCAACAGGGCACAGCAAATTAAGTTTTTCCTGGTCTGAGTCCAAAAATGGAGGAGGACAAAAGGCCTGCAACATAATAGGGCCCGCCACATTAGTGGGGACCTTAGGAACATAACCTTCCCGAGGAAAGAGGAAGGCTTTAACCATGCCTGGCGCGAAGTCCAGGCAAGAGGGAGAGACCGAAAGGGCTTGAAGGTCACCAATTCTTTTTAACGAAGAGATAGCGAGGAGGAAAATAGTCTTTAGAGTGAGGAATTTGACATGAACCTCTTCAATAGGCTCGAAAGGAGCAGTAGAAAGGCCCTCCAGCACTATGGCCAAGTCCCAAGTCGGAACTCTCTGACGCGTCGCAGGCCTCAGCCTCAGAGTACCACGGAGGAAGCGAGTAACCCATGGGTGTCTGCCAAGAGAAGCACCTCTAAAGGGACGTGGTAAGCCGCAATGGCCGCCACGTAAACCTTTAAGCGTAGAAGGAGATAAACCAGAAGAAAACTTTTCTTGAAGAAACTCCAGGACTGAACCGACTGGGCAGTTAACAGGATCAACGTTATGTTCTCTACACCAAAAAGAGAAAACATTCCATTTCAGGGAATACAGCTTCCTAGTGGAGGGAGCTCTGGAATGGAGCATAGTCTCCACTACCTCAGTAGGGAGGCCGGAATCTATGAGCTGTGCCCCCTCAGAGGCCACGCCCACAATTTCCACAACTCCGGGCGGGGGTGGAGGATTGAGCCCCCCGCCTGCGAGAGTAGGTCCCTCCTGACCGGAATCTCCAGGGGAGAGCCGTCGAGGAGGGACATAAGGTCCGAGAACCATACTCGGCCCGGCCAAAACGGGGCTACTAGAAGCAACTGGACCCCGTCCTGGCGCACTCTCTCCAAAACTCCCGGAAGCAGAGCAATCGGGGGAAAGGCGTACAGACGCAGCCTCGGCCACGCCTGCACCATAGCGTCCAACCCCAGGGGGGCTGGATGTGAGAGGGAGAAAAATAGAGGACATTGGGTCGTTTCCAGAGACGCAAACAAGTCCACATCCGCTTTCCCGAAGCGCTCCCAAAGGAGCTCCACCACCTCGGGGTGGAGTCTCCACTCCCCGGGCCTCGGCCCCTGCCTCGACAGGATGTCTGCTTCCTGATTCAGACGCCCTGGGATGTACACTGCCCTGACTGACAGCAACTTCCCTTGGGCCCACAGAAGGATCTGGTGTGCCAACTTGCATAAGGGGCGCGACCGCAGACCCCCCTGATGGTTTATATATGAGACCACCGCTGTATTGTCCGTGCGGACCAACACATGATGGCCCCTGAGGTCTGGAAGGAAGTGTTTGAGTGCCAGGAACACCGCCATCATCTCCAACTGGTTTATGTGCCAGGAAAGATAATGACCCTCCAAAGACCCTGAACCGAACGACCACTCATGATCGCCCTCCAACCGGTGAGGGATGCATCCGTCGTTAGCGTTAGCGGCGACAAGGAGCCCTCAACACCGGGCCTTGGGAAAGAAACCAGGGTTTTTTCCACATGACACAAGCACGAAGGCATCGCCGCGTGACCTTGATCATGCGAAAGGATTCCTCGGGAAAAACCCCCTGGTCTTGAGCCACCACTGCAAAGGTCTCATGTACAGCAGGCCAAAAGGTATCACGTTGGACGCAGCTGCCATCAGACCTAACAGTCTCTGAAACTGTTTCACAGTGAGTGACTGGCCTAGCTTCAGCTTGCTTACGGCTGTGAGAATGGCATCTATGCGCGCTGGCGAAAGACGTGCTTGCATTGACACCGAATCCCAAACTACACCTAGAAAAGAGGTTCTCTGAGCTGGAGAAAGCACACTTTTCTTTGCGTTTAGCCGCAACCCCAGACGCTTCATGTGGGCGAGAACAGCATCTCGATGCTGAATCACCAACTCCTCTGATTGTGCCAGGATGAGCCAATCGTCTATATAGTTCAATACGCGAATGCCCTGGAGTCGCAACGGAGCCAGAGCTGCATCCACGCATTTCGTGAAGGTGCGGGTGATAAAGCTAGGCGAAGGGAAGAACCCGATATTGGTACGCCGCCCCAAAGCGAACCTCAGGAACTTCCTGTGTTGAGGAAGAATGGATATGTGAAAGTATCGTCTTTCAGATCTATCGTGACAAACCAATCCTCGGACTTGATTTGAGACACGATCTGTTTCAGAGTTAGCATCCTGAACTTGAGCTTCTTGACAGAACGATTTAACAGGCGCAGATCTAGAATAGGACGCAACCCTCCATCCTTCTTTGGAACTATAAAGTACCGGCTGTAAAACCCTGACTCCCTGCTGGGAGAAGGAACCCTTTCTATAGCTTCTTTTTGCAAGAGAGTCTGTACTTCCTGTTCCATAACCAGAGCCTGCTCGGGCCCACCTCGGTGAACAAAACCCCGTTGAACCTGGGTGGTCGCAACCGAACTGAATTCTGTACCCAAGCTCTACTGTGCGCAGGACCCATTGAGATACGTTTGGCAGAAGTTTCCACGCTGCTAAAGAATCTACTAAGGGAATCAGTCTCTCGAGACTGACCTCTGGTGTTAGATGGGTGACCAGCTCGGTGCCCTGAAACGGCGAACCGGCAGGGAGCAGCCGAACTGGCCATCTTGAGTCCCTCCTTGGAGGGGGCGAACATCCCAGCGCCACTACGTTGCCGGGTGGACGCTGAGATATGTGTTCGCCGAGGACCGCTGCGCCCTGAAGCACGCGAGGTGGCAGGGTTGGCAGAACGGCCCCCTGAGGGCACCGAGGAAAGCCGGGCACCGTGTACTGAGGTGAACACCGACCAGCCTCGGAGGGGGCTGCCCTCAGAAGCCTGACACCACTGGCGTCAGGACTTCTTTCCCGAAGCCCTCCGCTGGATAATAACGGTCCTCAGATCCGTCTTTCCTTTAGAGGACTTCGGCTGTGAGCGCTGCCCCGACCCCCAGTCTTTCTGCGGGGGCGCGGGAAGCAACGCTCACTTTTTGTTGCGCCCTGTGGGAGGAGCTTGTACTCGGCTGGGGCTGCACTTTTTGACTAGCAGCCCCAGAGACCTGAGATCGGCGGGGAAGAAACTTAGAAAAAGCCGCCGCCTGTTTCTTGGCTTCTTGAAACCTCTCGACGACTGTGTTGACGGAGTCGCCGAAGAGGCCAGGCGGCGACAGTGGAGCATCGAGAAGAAAAGTTCTATCTCGGTCTTTCATATCGGCGAGGTTGAGCCAGAGGTGCCTCTCCGTGGCCACCAGGGCTGCCATAGACCGCCCAATAGATCTAGCGGTCTCCTTGGTGGCACGGAGAGAGAGATCTGTAGCTTTCCTCAGCTCAGAAAATGCCTCGCGAGTAACTTCCCCACCCTCATCAAGGTCTTTCAGCAGGTCGGCTTGATAAGCTTGGAGGACGGCCATAGTATGTAAACAAGCCGCCGCCTGACCTGCCGCCGAGTACGCTTTACCCACTAAAGCAGATGATGTACGAAGGGGCTTAGTGGGTAACTTCGGGGCTTTGAGGGAGGCTGCAGACTCGGGGGAGAGATAGCTCGCGAGCGTCTCTTCCACCCGAGGCATCTCCCCATAACCATGCCTTTTTAGTCCTAAAATGTTGCTGTAATTGGATGTTTGTGGACTATAAACCCGGAAAGACGCGGGTCTATTCCACGACCTCGACACCTCAGTGTGGAGGTCGGGAAAAAAAGGCAAGCCCCGGCGTGGAGGTTGTGCACGAGAGGGGAGAAAGCGCTCGTCTAAAAGACTGGCCTGACGGGCTTCCTGTTTTTCGGTCGGCCAGCTTATGTTTAATCTGGCCACCGCTCTAGTGACAACCTCCACGAGCTCCTCATATGCTTGTGAATGTGGTGGCGACTCTTCACACTGATCGATGCTGACTACATCCAGTTCCTCAGAACTAGAGCAGTGCAGCATCGGCGCTTCATCAGGGGCAGAAGAAACCGCAGAGCGTGCTTCTAACTCCTGAAGTGAAGCGCTGGATCCTGCAGGTAAAGGCAGAGAAAGGGCGGGACCCGTCTCTAACCCCTCTGCAAGATCCATTTGCGATCCCCACGACGCGAGCCTTCGCTGTGCCTCGGCAACAGCGGGACCCGAGCCGCGGGGAACGCGAGCCGAACCGCTTTCCTCGGCGCCGGCGGAGCGGAGCGTCTTCATAGACATCTGCTCGCACGCACACAGCCAGCTCCCTCGAGAGCTGACTGGGCATGCTCCACTCCCAGGCAAACAACACAAAGCTCGTGTGCATCTCCCGCTGGGATGTAACGAGGACAAGGAGACGCACACGGTCTGAATTGCTGCACTGGTGTCGCCATTATAATGTCTTATATATGAGTGCTTGAATAACTTGAGAGACAAACAACAGTAAATAAGACAGACAGTTTCACAGAGAGCGCTTACTGAAGACACAGAAGCTAACTCTGTTTGGTTTGGGTGTGCTTTATAGTTTCCTGGTCATGACGTCACCCGCCTATGACGTTCTGTCATTCCATTGGACAGATTTCACATGTGCTTCACGACGCATTCACGCAGAGGCGTTCCCAAAGCGCTTGACGCAGCGCGAGTTCCCTTGAAAGGGAACTACTTTGATACGATACCTTGAAAATGATCGATTTTTAATACCACAGGAAGAACCGCCGTATATAGGCCTACTGTCATATAGATATTTATAATATTATCTCATTTGTTTGTCCATCCATTGTCTAGGAAAAGGGAAGTCTATGAAATCAGTCATTTCTTCTGAAGAGAGAAAGATTTTAATTAAGGCTTTTATTCATATATAAACATTACTCAATTACCATTACGACTGTCTCACCTAAATGTTTGCTCACTCAGTGTATTTGTGGTTTTATATTGGGATAATTTTGTTGCAATAACAGCTTTTTTAATATATTTTATAATGTATTAATTTCACAGTTAATCTCCAAATTAATGACATGAAAGACATGAAAAATCTTGTGATTCTTTATCTAATTGCTAGTCCGGGTTTGACTGAAGGCTACAGTTTGTCTGGTCAGGACAAGGATGTCTCACTCAGGTTATAATCCAAATCTTGTCTTTATTAAATGTGCATAGATGTGTGGTTCTGTGAATACAAAATACAAATATAAATATGGATCTAAACATATATAAAACAAACACAATATTAATAAAGCTGGATTAGTACTATTTACTTTAAACAACAACTATATACAATATTCAGCCGATCTCCTTTTCCCATTATCATCCACCTGCTCTCTTCTCCATCACTTCGCGAACTCCGCTGGAAAGTTTTCGAATAGTCCATTTCGCGCTGAATGACAGGGTGACTGGGAGAGTCCATCTATCAAAGGGGGACACTTTCTACAGACAGTATATTTTAAATACTTGTTTGCATCTTTTTATGAATGAAGGCCAGTATCACTAATACTAACACGACATGGTGTCATAAAATACATATAATACATAAAATACGACATGGTGTCAGAGTAGGATACTCTAATAAGCTTGCGGAAGAAGTTTTGTTTCGGGGGAAGTTAAGCTTTATGAGAGGTGAAGGCGCAAAGTCACGGAACAAGCGGCGAGAAGTCAACGTGCTCCAGGTGATGCAGCTGCCGGGGGGAGAGAGCCGCCCACACCGGGCCCATGTACTACGTTCAGCATCCAGCCACCTGAGCCATTTAAGTTCTCTAAACATCACGAATGGGAAAGATGGATCCGACGGTTCGAATGTTTCCATCAGGCCAGTAATCTCCACACTTCCATGCAAGCCAATCAAATAAATACACTCATGTACTGTATGGGCGATGAAGTGGACGACATTTTGAAGGGGCAGAATTTGACAAACGAAAACATGGAACAGTACGACGCAGTGAAGGTTTTAACAGGAGGAAACAAGGGAAAACGAACCTGTCGACTCCTTCGTGACTGCACTGTAGTCTTCGGCTGAGTACTGCAAATATGGGCCATTACACGACGGATTAATCAGACACAGATTAGTCGTTGGGTTGAATGATACACGTCTGTCGGAGTGAATGTTGTTAGATAAAGCCATTATGGCAAGACATCTGCGAGTGTGTTAATGCTGAAACGTCTGGCTCCGTAGATGGAGTCATAAGTAAAAGCAAGCCATCTCAAAGCAGACAGAGAGTCAAAAGTGCTCATGGAGCAAAAGAAAAAATTAAACAGCCACAGTCAAGATGTCACAAGTGTACAAAAGCTCACTGCCCTGCAAATACTGTACTGTGTCATGCCTGTGGGAAAAGGGGTCACTACCAGAAAGTGTGTACTTCATTCAGAAAGGTGAATGAGGTTCAAGAACAGGACCCTGGCATATTTTTGGGCACTTTGGTTGCTGAGGGTGACCCCTGGCTGATTGATATTAAAATAAAAGACTGTGCAGTACAGTTCAAAATTGACGCAGGCGCTGATATCACTGTTATGTCAGACCATGTATATTTCCATGAGATATTTAAAGATGGCAAAAAAACGGCACTCCAAAGAAAGACCAAGCCCTTACTTGGACCTGTATGCTCACCACTTTGTGTGATTAAAGTTTCAAACATGCTGCTTCAGAAAGGAGACAAGCATACATTGGAAGATGTGCATGTTGTTAAAAGCTTGTACGATGCAAACAAGCCACTCAAATATCTGCAGATGCATCGTCATATGGACTGGGAGCAGAAAAAGGGTGATGATTGGAGACCTGTTGCCTACACACAGCGATCCTGTCGAGTAAAGATATGGCCCTGGGGCTTATACACCTGTGGAAGTGATTGGAACACCTGAATTCAATGATTTGGAGGGTGTCCCAATACTTTTGGCAATAAAGTGTGTGTGTGTGTGTGTATGTATGCATGTATGTGTAAAATATATATATATAATGTATATATACACACACAGGTGCTGGTCATATAATTAGAATATCATCAAAAGTTGATTTATTTCACTAATTCCATTCAAAAGTGAAACTTCATTCATTACACACAGAATGATATATTTCAAATGTTTATTTCTTTTAATTTTGATTATAACTGACAACTAAGGAAAATCCCAAATTCAGTATCTCAGAAAATTAGAATATTACTTAAGACCAATACAAAGAAAGGATTTTTAGAAATCTTTGCCAACTGAAAAGTATGAGCATGTACAGCACTCAATACTTAGTTGGGGCTCCTTTTGCCTGAATTACTGCAGCATTGCGGCGTGGCATGGAGTCGATCAGTCTGTGGCACTGCTCAGGTGTTATAAGAGCCCAGGTTGCTCTGATAGTGGCCTTCAGCTCTTCTGCATTGTTGGGTCTAGCATATCGCATCTTCCTCTTCACAATACCCCATAGATTTTCTATGGGGTTAAGGTCAGACGAGTTTGCTGGCCAATTAAGAACAGGGATACCATGGTCCTTAAACCAGGTACTGGTAGCTTTGGCACTGTGTGCAGGTGCCAAGTCCTGTTGGAAAATGAAATCTGCATCTCCATAAAGTTGGTCAGCAGCAGGAAGCATGAAGTGCTCTAAAACTTCCTGGTATACGGCTGCGTTGACCTTGCACCTCAGAAAACACAGTGGACCAACACCAGTAGATGACATGGCACCCCAAACCATCACTGACTGTGGAAACTTTACACTGGACCTCAAGCAACGTGGATTGTGTGCCTCTCCTCTCTTCCTCCAGACTCTGGGACCCTGATTTCCAAAGGAAATGCAAAATTTACTTTCATCAGAGAACATAACTTTGGACCACTCAGCAGCAGTCCAGTCCTTTTTGTCTTTAGCCCAGGCGAGACGCTTCTGACGCTGTCTGTTGTTCAAGAGTGGCTTGACACAAGGAATGCGACAGCTGAAACCCATGTCTTGCATACGTCTGTGCGTAGTGGTTCTTGAAGCACTGACTCCAGCTGCAGTCCACTCTTTGTGAATCTCCCCCACATTTTTGAACGGGTTTTGTTTCACAATCCTCTCCAGGTTGCGGTTATCCCTATTGCTTGTACACTTTTTCTACCACATCTTTTCCTTCCCTTCGCCTCTCTATTAATGTGCTTGGACACAGAGCTCTGTGAACAGCCAGCCTCTTTTGCAATGACCTTTTGTGTTTTGCCCTCCTTGTGCAAGGTGTCAATGGTCGTCTTTTGGACAACTGTCAAGTCAGCAGTCTTTCCCATGATTGTGTAGCCTACAGAACTAGACTGAGAGACCATTTAAAGGCCTTTGCAGGTGTTTTGAGTTAATTAGCTGATTAGAGTGTGGCACCAGGTGTCTTCAATATTGAACCTTTTCACAATATTCTCATTTTCTGAGATACTGAATTTGAAATATATATATATATATATATATATATATATATATATATATATATATATATATATATATATATATATATATATATATATATATACACACCTACATTTGAAATAACGATTTATGCGCCAAAGACGCGATATGTGAACGGCCCCTTATGTCAGTCACTGCTTGCGTGACTGTGACTACTATGCTTCAGTAACTTAATGGCTTAAGGATGATCATGATTGTCTAATGGAGACAATCCACTAAATGCTGTGGAAGGAATTAGATTTTAGAAATATTTTAGAAACTTTTAAATTGAAACCAAGGTGTTAGGGATGTGAAATATACCCGCAGACACGATTAACCATAGAAATTTGTCAAGCAGTAGAGATGTTGTGGTTATCTATCAGGGTTACACTCACGTGACATTGTAGTGCTGTGCCCTCACAAAAGCTTATCATTTTTCAGCCATGTGGATTAAAATCAAGTGATTTTAAACTGCTCAAGCGCAGTAAGCCATGAAAAGAACTAAATTTAACACACATTTGCGGTAGGGGTGGGAATCTTTACACACATCACAATCTGATCCGATTCTGAGTCTGAGAATCAAGATCTGATTCCTAAATGATTCTTGATCTACTTTTTTTCTTATTATTTTCTTAATCTTACATTTTATTTATTTGCTTATGCCATATAAGTACTTTTTTAAATAATTAAAATTAAAAGTTAAAATTAAATTAATAAAGTATGTTAAGATTTTTAAATATGTGATGTGATCTGCGAAAACCCATCGCATGGTGAAATTTTACCTATCACATTCAATACCATGAAGTCGGCTGATCGCTCTGATTTTCAGGAACGGAATTTTGAGGAAAAACAGGTTTAAAAAACTGTCACCCCCTTTTTTCGCATAGACGTGAAAATGCACTATCCAAACATAAATGGTTGTAATTCAAGAATGCTTTGAAATCTAAACCTAAGGTTTAGGTTTTGATTTAAAGAAGACACTTGTCAGATTATTGTAGAAGTGAAATATATTATGAAAGTGAAATAAATAAAAGTTATAGAAGTTTAAATTTATGAAAATGTAAAAATATAATATTTTATATTTTATAATAATATATTACAAAGCATGTTTTACTCTTAAACTGCAAGAAAATAAAAGTTAAAAATGTCAACATTCCAAATTTTAGGTTGAAATATTTCAAAAATGAGCTTTCAGTAAGATTTTGTTTGGGCGCAGTACCAAACCTTTTCACTAGATGACACCCAAGCTCCATATCTGACCATTTAAGGGCGCCCCCATTTATTTGAGTAATCTGAACCATATATTTCCATATTTTCATACATTTTATGAAGTAGACATCCAATTCAGAAGTAGTATGGGCAGTTTGGCAGTATTTGATTTGAATTCAACCTTTAATAAACACATAATTAGAACATATATGTTCATAGCTTCGTTGTTCTCTTGTGCTCCACCTTCTCACGATAATGTTGTATTAGGAAAAAAAATATTTGCGTGCCGTAGTTTATATAGGACTGGCAGGAAATTTGAATTAATACACTTTCATTCTACATGTTATGTGGTTTATTTTGATAGGTGAACTGTCTTTGTAGTGTTAAGAGAGGAAAGCAATAGGCGTTTTTATTTTACCTCCGCTGGGTGTGTTCTTAAATAGTAACGTTAGAGAAAGACAGCCTAGCCACTATAAATCGCTATTTTTCTGCACTTAACAGGCGAATTTTGCCAAGATATTTTCAGAGATGACAGACAAGATGTTATAGAATGATAATTTAATGAAAACCCAATTTTGACAAAAAAATGACTTTTGAACTAATTTTTGACTTTACTGAAAACGTTCCATCGCGACATCCGACAGGTTTTCCCAGATCGCATCACATATTTAAACAGCTTCAAAACATAAACTTAGCCTAAATAATAAAGAACAATGAAATGTTACAAGCAATAAACAAAGAGTGCTTTCAGTATTTAAGTTTCAGAATCTGAACATTTTCCATTCAAGATCTGTGAGTGATTTTCTCTTTATCATCTTTACTGTTGCTTGCCCACAGCATTCCAAACAACATAAATTATGCCTTCATATAGCATTTGTAAGGAAAATAAGCCTACCGGCGGGCAAGATCACAAATTGCATGCATAACATCAAGCAAAGCACATATCCTGTGCAATGAACCCCGCAGATGTAATTCACTTCAGCCTTTCCGAACTGAAAGATTATTTTATGAAGGTTCGAGGGTATGTGTGTGTGTGTTTGTGTGTGTGTGTGTGTGTGTGAGGAAATGGAAACAAGCAGAATGCGGGTGCTTCTGACAGTGTGTGTCCACTGGCGCAGACTCGCGGAGCAGAGGGAGTGTATTCAGTTCATTCCTATGGACGTTGAGCTTCACGATCACGCATAAAGCACACGCAGCATCATCGCGCATCTGTGGGTAAAAACTTAAGCTCAGAATCTATCCAGAATCATTGGACAGACAATCGCGATGCATTGATCCCACCACTAATGTGTGGTAGTTATTATTTTAATAGGAATTATGGACTAGATTAGAATTTACATTAATATTTTATTTAAAAACTGATAACTTTTTGCTGGCTGATTTTTCCCTCTTTCTCAAAGGCTCAACTGCAGAGGACAGTAAAGCTGCTCTTCATGAGATCAGCCGCAGACTGAAGGACAAATTAAAACAGGAGTATGAACGAATATTGGTTGGTAATTCTCAGACGGGTCATCAGAAATACTTGAACAATATTTACACCGATCTATATGTGGTGGAGAATGAGACTGGAGGAATAGTGAGTGAACATGAGGTGAGACAGATCGAATTCAAACTGTTTGATGCCAAGGACACACCGATCCAGTGCAATAACATTTTTGAAGTCCATGAGGGTAGACGAAACAGAAAAGTGCTGACGATGGGCATCGCAGGAATAGGAAAAACAGTCTCTGTCAATAAATTCATCCTTGACTGGGCTGAAGGAACAGAAAATCAGGATATTGCATTAATTTTTCCTCTTCCATTCCGTCAGCTAAATTTGAACACACAAAACTGCAGTCTAATGGGACTGCTTCACAAATACTTTAGTTATCCTAAAGAACTGGCCTCTCTTCCTAATGGTGATGGTAAAATTATGTTCATCTTTGATGGGCTGGATGAATGTCGCTTCCCTTTGAACTTTAAAGAGGATGACGGATTTACAGATGTTCACAAAGAAACAACAGTGAGTAAGATAGTTACAAGCCTGATCAAGAGACAACTGGTTCCTTCTGCTCTCATCTGGATCACATCCAGACCAGCAGCAGCCAGTCTGATACCCGAAACTACATTGATCAGGTGACAGAGGTGCGAGGATTCAACGATAAGCAGAAAGAGCAATACTTCAACAAAAACAGCAGTCCTGAGGTTGCTGGAAACATCATCCGTCATATCAGGAAATCCAGGAGCCTGTACATCATGTGCCACATCCCGTCTTCTGCTGGATCTCTCTCACTGTTCTTCAGCCTCTACTGGCTCGGAAAGAGCAATGACAAAACACCCACAACTCTCACAGGGATGTACACAAGCTTCTTACTTACTCAGCAGCAACAGATGACAGAAAAATACAGTGATGATCCTGAACCTGAAGCCAACGCCAGGTCTTTTGATCAGATTATTCTGAAGCTTGGGAAACTGGCCTTTCAACAGCTGGAGAAAGGAAATCTGATTTTCTACAAAGAAGATCTTGAGGAATGTGGACTAGATGTCAGTGAAGGGTCAGTGTTCTCTGGGTTATGCACTCAGATCTTTCAGGAGGAAAAAGCAGTTTCAGCAAGAAACGTTTACAGCTTCGTACATCTCAGCATCCAGGAATTCCTTGCTGCTCTCTATGTGTTTTTGATTAGCAAAGATGAGAAAGCAAAGCTACTTTTTCAATCCCTGAGAGAAAAACTGACATGGAAACTGTCCGGAAAGACACTGTTTCAGCTTCATAAGGCTGCGATCAACAAGGCTTTACAAAGCGAGAACGGACACTTGGACCTTTTCCTCCGGTTCCTCCTGGGTCTCTCTCTGGAGTCCAATCAGAGTGACCTGAAGGAATTAGTGCCAGGACTGAAACTCAAAACAGAGAACATGAAAAACACTGCTGACTATATCAAACGGACAATAGAGAAGGAGAAATCAGTGGAGAGGACCATCAATCTCTTCCACTGTCTAAATGAAATGAAAGATGCCTTTGTGGGGAAATCCAGAAAAACCTGAGCTCAGGACATCTTTCAGAACAGAATTTTTCCTCTGCTCAGTGGTCTGGTCTGGTGTTTGTGTTCCTGATGTCAGAAGAGACTCAAGAGAAGTTTGAACTGCAGAAATACAGAAGATCTGACGAAGCAGTAATAAGACTGCTGCCAGTGATCAAAAACACAAGAAAAGCATTGTAAGAGTCTTTTTACATTCATTAATAAACACTGTTAGTCTTTTGTAATTAGGACTTCTTTTACATGGATGACTTGCTGGCCGAGACTGTTCAGAAAAACAAATAAATGTAAATGTAATTGTGTGTGATGATATTAAATGCCAAAGTGTCTCCACCATCAGACAAGTTAAACCTGAGTTTTACCCATTTTATTATTTTTAATTGTGTCATAAATTAAAGAAACTGAAAAAACAGGTTTGATGTTTTATGAAAATTGTTTTAGCTTTGCTTACATCGCTACAGGTTTTCCAAGTTATCTATGCTCTAGATTATAAACACTACCTAATAAGCATTGATATCACATACTCAGATACAAATGTATAGTATAATGCAATGTAAGTCGCTTTGGATAAAAGCGTCTGCCAAATGCATAAATGTAAATGTAAATGTAAATATCACTGATTGTTTTGTTCGCTACACAGGCTACAGTGCTGTAATCTCACTGCTCAGTGTTGTGAGAGTTTGTCATCAGTTCTACAATCCTCAAACTCCTTCCTGAGAGAGCTGGACCTGAGTAACAATGATCTACAGGATTCAGGAGTTAGGCTTCTTTCTGATGGACTAAAGAGTCCAAACTGTCAGCTGGAGATACTGAGGTAAATGGTTTTAAAATAATTAACAAAATGCTATCACAATAAATGATTATCACCGAATGTGACATTTGTTCTCGAATGTAATGGAAATAGTCAGTGGAAATTGATTGGGCCCAATACCAAGCTCATGTACTTGTACTCATACTCGTACAAATATGGATTTGCTTGAATCGTTCGTTGAATCGTTCTTCAGATTCTTGACTTGTCACCGTCTGAACAAGCCCAACACAGTTGATTGATCACCATAGGAAATCACCGGTTCAGCGGATGGAATCAAAAGTTCCTATTGTGAATGGCGCACGCTCCACTACTGTACATGTTTAGAAAAGTGAATGAATACCTTGGTACATTTCCACAGACACTTTTGTTACTTTTATGACTGAATCTACAGAAAACAACAGCATACAAACTGCACAGGTCAGTGTGTGATAGTGACTGATCTGATTGTCAAACTAATGTCATGTGGACTGTTGCTGTGTGTGTTTGTAGATTGTCTGGCTGTATGGTGACAGAGAAAGGCTGTGGTTATGTGTCTTCAGCTCTGAGTTCAAACCCTTCACACCTGAGAGAGCTGGACCTGAGCTACAATCACCCAGGAGATTCATTCATTGATAAATTCAACCATCAAAACTGCACACTGGATAAACTTAAGTATATTTACATTACATTACATTTAGTCATTTAGCAGACGCTTTTAAAAGTAAAGTATAAATAGAAAGTAAGTGCTAATATTACTGGGTCAAGTGTTGACGAAAAAGATATGTCTTTAGCAGTTTTTTTGAAAATGGCTAAAGACTCAGCTGCTCGGATAGAGCGTGGCAGGTCATTCCACCAGCCAGGAACAGACCCAGAAAAGGTCCGTGAGAGTGATTTTGTGCCCCTTTGGGAAGGCACCACAAGGCGCCGTTCACTTGCAGAACGCAAGCTTCTGGAGGGCGCATAAGTGTGGAGTAGTGAGTTTAGGTATAGTGGTGCAGAGCCAGTGGTTGTTCTGTAGGCCAACATTAGAGCCTTGAACTGGATGCGAGCAGCTATTGGCAGCCAATGCAAACTGATGAAGAGAGGTGTGACATGCGCTCTCTTCGGTTCGTTAAAGACCAGTCTTGCTGCAGCATTCTGGATCAGTTGTAGAGGCTTGACAGTGCATGCTGGAAGGCCTGCCAAGAGAGCATTACAATAGTCCAGTCTGGATAGAACAAGGGCTTGGATAAGAATTTGTTTGGAATACTCCGATAGGAAGGGTCTAATCTTCCTAATGTTGTACAAGGCAAATCTGCAGGACCGGGCCGTTGTAGCAATATGATCTGTGAATCTTAAACAATCATCCATCACCATTCCAAGGTTCCTGGCTGTCCTGGAAGGAGTTATGGTTGATGACCCAAGTTGAATGGAAAGGTTATGATGAAGTGTTGGGTTGGCACCGACCACAAGCAGTTCCGTTTTTGCAAGGTTGAGTTGAAGGTGATGGTCCTTCATCCAGAAATGGCTGTCAGGCAGGCTGCGATGCGACCATCAACAGTCGGGTCATCTGGTTGGAATGAGAGGTAGAGTTGTGTGTCATCAGCATAACAATGATAGGAAAAACCATGTTCCTGAATGACAGATCCTAGCGATGACATGTAGATGGAGAAGAGAAGTGGCCCAAGCACTGAGCCCTGAGATACCCCAGTAGCAAGATGATGTGACTTGGACACCTCACCTCTCCAAGATACCCTCAAGGACCTGCTTGAGAGGTAAGACTTGTACCACAGGAGTGCGGTTCCTGAGATGCCCTTCGACACGAGGGTTGACAGTAGGATCTGGTGGTTAACAGTGTCAAAAGCGGCAGACAGATCCAGCAAGATGAGTACTGATGATTTTGAAGTTGCTTGTGCCAGTCTCAGGGCCTCAGTAACCTCAGTAAGCAGGGCAGTCTCAGTTGAGTGGCCACTCTTGAAGCCAGACTGGTTGTTGTCGAGGAGGTTGTTCTGTGTGAGATACGTAGCGGTTGGTTGAACACAACTCTCTCAAGTGTCTTTGCAATGAACGGAAGAAGGGAAACCAGTCGATAGTTTACTAAAAGTGCTGGATTCAGAGTGGGTTTTTTAAGCAGTGGGGTAATCCTAGCCTGCTTAAACGCTGTGGGAAATGTACCAGTGTGAAGAGAAGAACTGATAATGTGAGTGAGTTCAGGTAAAATTGAGGAGGAGATGGCCTGGAGAAGATGAGTGGGGATGGGGTCAAGCGGACAGGTAGTAGGGTGATTGGAAAGGATGAGTTTGGAAACATCTGCCTCAGAGAGCATAGAGAAGGAGGGAAGAATGTGTTTTCCATTGAGATGTTATTGTCGGTATGTGGTGTGGAGAATTGGCCACTAATGGTTGTTATTTTATGTGTGAAAAATGTGGCAAAGTCATCAGCTGTAAGAGCTGATGTGGGAGGGAGGGGAGGAGGGCAAAGACGAGAAGAGAAGGGTTTGAAAAGTGTGCGGGAATCAGTAGAATTGTTAATTTTATTGTGATAGTAAGTGGTTTTAGCATTGGAGACATTTGTAGAGAAAGAAGAAAGGAGTGACTGATAGAAGCTTAGATCAGTAGGATCTTTAGATTTGCGCCACTTCCTCTCTGCAGCCCTGAGTCTAGACCAATGCTCACGGAGAACATCGGATAGCCAGGGGGCAGAGGGAGTGGCACGGGCTGGTCCAGATGAAAGGGGGCAGAAGTCATCTAAGCAAGATGTTAGAGTGGTGCAAAGAGTGTCAGCAGCATTGTTAGTGTCCAGTGATGAGAACTGATTAGGGGAGGAAGTGTGGATGAGACCAAGGATGATAGGCGAGAGGGTGAGAGCGGCGTAGGTTTCGCGGAAAGTGACATGTGGTGGAGTGTGTGTTGGGTTAGGGGTCAGGTTGAGATTAAAAGTGATGAGGAAATGGTCTGAGGTGTGTAGTGGAGTAACCAGTGTATTGCCGGTGGAGCAGCAGCGTGTGTAGATGAGGTCCAATTGGTTACCTGATTTGTGGGTAGCTGAAGTAGACACTCGCTTGAGATCAAATGAGGCAAGCAGAGTGTGGAAGTCAGCAGCCTGAGGTTTGTCTAGATGGATGTTGAAATCTTCACGTACTCGCAGAGGAGTACCATCCTCAGAGAAGGATGAGAGCAACACATCTAACTCCTCCAAGAAGTTACCTAGCTGACCTGGGGGACGATAAAGCACTACAACATGGATTTTAGCAGGGTAGGTGATGGTAATTGCATGTGATTCAAATGAGCTATTGTCACAGAGAGATGGTAAAGGATTGAATTTCCATTCATTGGACATGAGCAAACCAGTACCACCACCCCTCCCAATCTGGCGTAGCGTGTGCGAGAAAGTGAAATTAGAGGAGAGGGCTGCTGGTGTGGCAGTGTCCTCTGGTTTGATCCATGTCTCAGTCAGGGCCATGAGATGGAGACCTGAATGAGTAGCAATAGATGTAATGAAGTCTGCCTTGTTTACAGCAGATTGACAATTCCAGAGCCCAATAGAAATAGAAAGTAATGTACGAGATGACATGGGTGAAATATGCAGGTTGTCATGATTGCACTGTCTCCAACGTGTAGCACGCAATTTACGGGTGTTAGTAATAGTGGGAATTTGGAAGCACATATCTAAAACAGGTCAAAAGACAGACAGACAAAAACACACTGTATAAAGAGGAAGAAAAAAGAAAAGAGCAATACTCAAGTGCCTTGTCGGTGTCCTTGCTCGGTGGAGTCGCACAGGTAGAGTCGCTGGTCTTTACACTCTTCGGTCTTCACACTCTTCGGTCTTCACACGAGGAGGGCTTCACAAGAGGGCTGCCGCGTCAGCCGCCGCGGTATACTACACAGTTTTATACTAGTTTCATACAACTTTAATTAAATCAGCAGGCACCGCCTTACTGACTCGGAGCGAAAGCGAGAACAAACGCGACTTGCCACGTGAATACAGTAAACAAACTTTCCTAGCAAAGACACAGCACGAAAATCAAACTAGAAACGACACAAAAACACTTACAGTATGTAGATCCTCCTGTTGCTTGACTGCTGCTCTCTAATATATGCGAAATTACAACTGTTTAAGTACTATAAGCTGGCTTTGGCCACGCCTTACTGACTCGGAGCGAAACGAGAACAAACGCGACTTGCCACGTGAATACAGTAAACAAACTTTCCTAGCAACGACACAGCACTAAAATCAAACTAGAAACGACACAAAAACACTTAGAGTATGTAGATCCTCCTGTTGCTTGACTGCTGCTCTGTTGAGCAGGAAGAGTTTGACTTTATTTCTTTCATACATTTACAAAAGTTCTTACTGAGAATAAACAGGTTTAGCTGCAGTTATACTACAGGGCTGCTGAATGCTTGATTCTGATTGTTTGACAAACTTTCTATGGTGCTCAAATATTGTCAAGTAAATGCAGAGCTAAAGTAGTTCCAGGCAGGTCTCAACTAAATTAGAGCATGATTTTTCCCACTCTATGTCTAATACAAACAAACACAAATGCAGTACAGACACACACTAACACACACACATTCAAACATACACATGCACAGAAATGTGTCAGTGCTGCCCCACGACATCATCAGTAAAATAGTTTCACAATTTATGTAGTATGCCTGAAAAAGGGACTGTAGTAAGTGATGTCCGATATCTAGCTTTCCTCAAGGGGTGTTGGTCAAAACACAGGATCCAATCAGCTTCATCCAAAGGAAGTTTATTTGTTCCTAACACAATGGTAACTTTCATCCAGGCTGTACACAACACAGCTGTACATGAGCTTTACAGAATTAAAGGGTTAGTTCACCAAAAAATGAAAATTCTGTCATTAATTACTCACCCTCATGTCGTTCCACACCCGTAAGACCTTCGTTCATCTTCAGAACACAAATTAAGATATTTTTGATGAAATCCGATGGGTCAGTGAGGCCTGCATTGACAGCAAAGCCCAGAAAGGTAGTAAAGACATATTTAAAACAGTCCATGTGACTACAGTGGTTCAACCTTAAATTTATGAAGTGACGAGAATACTTTCTGTGTGCCAAAAAACAAAATGACGACTTTATTCAATAATTTCCTCTCTTCCGTATCAGTCTCTGACGCGCATTCACGAGAGCACCACGAGACATGCGTGTGGTGATACGAGACGTGTCGTTTCATTGCATGAATTATCCGAACTTTCAAGCTGTGGCATGACATTATCACAATCGATGCAGTACACGCTCTTGTTCAGTAAGCATCGCTTGGCACTGATGACATCTGATCCACCAGCTCTCCATTGCTCTCTGTCTTTCAGAAGCTTGTGGCTGTGGTTGTGTTGTAGCCTCTTTTATCTATTTTAGATTGTTCTCTGTATATTCTTTTTTTGAATAAGTAAAGTTGTGCAAAAAAAAAAAATGCAATTCATCTTCTGTGTCGAAATCTGCAGACATAGTCATACACTGTTTGATGTTGAGCATGCGTCTTCCCCTGTAAATACAGTCCTGCGTTTCCGGGTCTTATGTCAGAACGGCAGCTCCTTGCCTCATCACCACACGCATGCGTCATGGTGCTCTCGTGAACGTGTGTCAGAGACTGATACAGAACAGAAGAAATTAAGGTTGAACCACTGTAGTCACATGAACTGTTTTAAATATGTCTTTACTACCTTTCTTTTCATTGAAAGTGTAAATTAAAGGGTTAGTTCACTAAAAAATGAAAATAATGTCATTTATTACTCCCCCTCATGTCGTTCTACACCCGTAAGACCTTCATTCATCTTCGGAACACAAATTAAGATATTTTCAAAAAAAAAAAAAACGATGGCTCAGTGATGCCTGCATTGCCAGAAAGACAATCAACACTTACATTGCCCAGAAAGCTACTAAAGACATATTTAAATCAGTTCATGTGAATACGGTGGTTCAACCTTAATATTATAAAGCGACGAGAATACTTTTTGTGCGCCAAAAAAATAAATAATGACTTTATTCAACAATATCTAGTGATGGGCGATTTCAAAACACTGCTTCATTAAGCTTCGAATCTTCACGAATCTTGTGTTTCAAATCAAAGGTTTGGAGCATTAAAGTCATGTGATTTTAGTAAACGAGGCTTCGTTACTTCATAAGTGTTTCGAAATTTCAATGGTTCATGTGACTTTGGCAGTTTGATTCACGGTCCGAACCTCTCATACGAGAAACAAGATTCGTGAAGACTCGAAGCTACCTGATGAAAACAGGTGCACATGTGTACAGACTCAGTTTCTCAGTAATGAGGTAGTAATGTCAATGTTCTTTAAACAGTTAAGCTACCCTATTAGAGACGCTGATGCCAAACACACACACTTACACACACACATACGAAACTACTCTGATCAGGCATAACATTATGACCACCTTCCTAATATTGTGCTGATTCCCCTTTTGTTGCCAAAACAGCCCTGACGTGTCGAGGCATGGACTCCACTAGACCCCTGAAGGTGTGTGTAACACAGTTCAATTATGTAGGAAGAATGAGGCAGGAACTGGCGAACGTTCAACACACTTTATTACAAAATATACAAATACAAAACAAATCCAGGCCTGGTCCTCTCTCGTCCTTCACTGTCGTCGCTCCGTGAGAGATACGAGACCGGTGCAGTGCGCAGGTGACACTCCTTAGCAAATTATGCCACCGGCTTTGCGCCGTTCCCTCACAGCTCTCGCTCCGGCCTGCTTGTCACATAACCCTATCATCATTTCATCTTTATGTTACTAATTTGCATACTAACTGTTAAATAAATCTTATTCAAATGTTCTCTTGACTCCCGAGTCTTTCTGGTAGAACTGATTTCCTGCACCTGTGGACCATGTATGAGTTTGGGATAAGAGGCCTTGTTGCCATATCTGGGCGGCGGGATTTATGCGGCGTTTTGTTTTGCTCCTGACTGATTTTCCTTCCACAATTATGTTTATATTCTTTTTGTAATATATCGCCTATTGGAACGAGCTGTGTCCTAACAATTCTGTATTTGGTTGGTAATGTACTTAGCCTTACAATTTTCCAAAATTAAAATTGTTTTGTGCGTGAGTGAGTGAGTGTAAGTAGAGAAAGAGAGAGTGTGTGTGTGTAGAGAAAGAGAGAGAGTGTGTGTGTGTGTGTTTACTGACTAACTGTATCACTGTGTGTTTTCTAGTGTGGATCATGGGGAGAGTTCAGGATAACAGCAGGACTACACAAATGTATGTCTACGCACACACACTCTCTCACACACACAGTATCACTTGGCATCAGGATCTGTCATACTGACAAATGATGCTGTTTAATAATAAATAATAAAAATAAAAATAAACTATAACACTTTTAGATCATTATTAGACGGTAAAATACTACTATTGTAAATGAAAATGAATATTTTATAAAGAATACATTACTTTACAATAGGACATTAAAATACTTCTGTCTTTCTTCACAATTTTTTCTTCTGTTATATTGTCAGAAACCTGCAGTTTCAGTGAAAACAGGTTTATAAACGCATCTTATTACAAATCAGGTGAAATACTGTAATCAACTGTCCATAAAAATGTTGGATATAATGCGACTGTGAAAACTGAGTGTAACTGGTGCTCGTTGCGTTCCCAAATGCACATTAAACTCAAAGCACATGCTGAGATGGAGTTCACTGCATTCATTCCCTGTGAACTGAGACGTGGAAAACAAGCTGATGGAGTGAGCAAAGTGTGCTCTTCACTCTGAAACATGCAGCGCAACAGACTACAGACTGTCACAGTTCCCGTGTTCCCCCGGACTCCATTTCCCATCATCCTCTTGTTTCCACACCTGCACTCACTTCCTCGTCATCTCCCCTTCAGCACTCATCACCTGCACCTGGACTTCATCATCTTCACTCCCTTTATAATGGACACTTTCCCTTCTCTCCTTGTCTGTCCTATTGTTAGTCTAACGTGTACTGGTTGTATGTTTGCTCTTTCATTCAGTAAAGTACCCTTTATTGTGGATTTCCGTGTATTGCCTCATCTCTACCGCAACCAACCGTAACACAGACTTACTTAATTATCGTCTTTTGTGATTTGATGAGGGCACAAAGCCATATTGTGCTTTTTATTTTAGTTTGTTTGAGAGATGCTTTGCCAAAGCAATGACACAAAACACAAAGACAAAGATTTGTTATTACGAACCATGTAAAATATTTTTGGTTCAAACTGTGTTTCTTTAAAACCTGTGTACACCTGGTCACTTCATGCACTTTCTCTGATGGGATAGCTATCCGATCGTGAAAAGACCAGGTGTAAATGCCCTCCAAAACGCATTCGCTCAAATCACTTCAGGAGGAGGTCTGGGACGCATTCCAGACAAAACTGAACAAGTCTAAATGCATCTGGTTGTTGAAACCACATATGTAAATTTTACTCCTCCCAAAAATACTAAAAAATAAACATGTGAGAGTGTGTTATACACTACCAGTCAAAAGTTTTTGAACAGTAAGATTTTTTAAATGTTTTTAAAAGAAGTCTCTTCTGCTCACCAAGGCTTCATTTATTTGATCCAAAACACAGCAAAAACAGTAATATTGTGAAATATTATTGCAATTTAAAATAGCTGTTTTCTATTTGAATATATTCAAAAATGTAATTTGTTTCTGTGATCAAAGCTGAATTTTCAGCATCATTACTCCAGTCTTCAGTGTCACATGATCCTTCAGAAATCATTCTAATATGATGATTTGATGCTCAAGAAACATTTATGATTATTATCAGTGTTTGTTTTTTTAAAGAAATGAATACGTTTATTCATCAAGTATGCATTAAATTGATCAAAAGTGACAGTATAGACATTTATAATGTTACAACAGCTTTATATTTCAGAAAAAAAGTATTTATTTTTCTCAAGAAAACATTCTACTGCAGACAAAGGATTCAGAGATGATCCAAATGAAGCACAGAAACTTGACTCCATTAACACTGATTGATCACTGTCAACTGAAAACATCAAATTAAAACAATTTCACATTACAGGGTTTTTCCTGGGTCTAAAATGGTCTTCGGTGGTGGTGGACGAACATTGTCATCCACAGTACAAAATACCGTACCCATGTGAACTGTGAGTTCAGTTCTGACAGTAAATCCACAATAAATGCAGAGAAACACAGTTTGAAATATCAACATATCCTATTCATGAATTAAAGAATGAACACTGTCAGGACAGATAATAAAACAAAGAGCTTTGAACTCATTTATATTTAAAAATCTGTACATTTAAAGTAAAAAGTCACTGCGTGACCAGTTTGAAAAGTTAGTAATAAAATGAACAAAGTAATACATTACATAGCAAAAGTAGGAGATCTGTTATTTATAGCGTTTACACCCCAATACTTAATGAAGATATATTATTTTGTATATTATTTATCACTGTCAATTGGATTTAATTGCACATTTAAATACATTTGTCAATCCAGAAACTATGCAGTGTGTAGTTAGCAGCATGAAAAATATTTATTATATAGGCCTACAGAAAGCAAAGATCGCTGCCGTATTAGTCAACATGAGAAACACAACGCTGCACTTCTGCAAAAACTTCAGTTATAATAAATGAAGGTGTCTGTCTACGTTGTGCTATTGATCTCTTATTTGCATTGTGTTTATACTTGGTAACACTTTACAATAAGGTTCATTAGTTAAACATTGGTTAATGTATTAACTAACATGAACAATACATTTGTTACTGTATTTACTAATGTTCGTTAACATTAGTTAATGAAAATACAGTTGTTCATAGTTTGTTCATGTTAGTTCACAGTGCATTAACTAATATTAACAAGATTTTAATAATGTATTCGTAAATGTTGAAATTAGCATTAAAGGCACAATATGTAAGATTTTTATTTTAAAATATCCAAAACTCACTTCTACAGTGTTATATATTTCATTCAGCTGTGTACTTACATTATCCTAAATGTTTCCAAGAATTTGTAAATTCAGAGAAATTCACAATTTTAAATAGTGCCCGCCCCTCACTTGTCACTTGTCGCCTCTCAATTACGTAATATCTGCGTTATCCCTGGTTTCCTTGTGTTGCATAGTAACCATGGCAACAGATGAGACAGCTGCGTAACGTCTAGCGATAGCTGTTATTGTTTCGTTCAAACATTATGGACCATGGCAAGCAAACTTTGGGACAAAAGGAGAAATAAAATGAGGATCAATATCGGTGTGGTGTTTCCGAGATGGTGAGAGCTTTGTGTCAAACTTTGAATTGACAGAGACGCCGCTCTTGCACGTTATTAGACTAGGTAAGCAAATCTAGACTAATCAGTGTTATATAGATTATAACACGATGAAATGTTAGATTATCATTAGTGTGATATTCTAATGTTGATAGCTTACTGACCTGTATTAGCAGTATTTCAGATTTGTCAGTAGTTCTGTCCTCATTCCTTTATATCCCCTGGGACTGGCGTGTGGCACTGATATCTGTCTCTCATTAGCCCACGATTCTCATCCACGGCCTGCTTCATACCACAGTCATGTTAAAAACATGAATGCATTCACTCATCCATAAATATTATTTCCCCATAAACATGATTAGATCCATCGGAATGACGACAAGTTCCATGATTCCACTCATTCACTGCATCATCAATCTACACCTTTGTTATTGTTTTGAAGAGTTTAGCGACCCCTAGCAGTGAAAAAAACATACTGTGTCTTTAACAAATGCTGTATAAGTGCAGTTCATTATTAGTTCATGTTAACTAATGTAGTTAACTAATGTTAACTAATGAACATTATTGTAAAGTGCTACCTTATACTTTGTTGGTTATAATGAAAGGATTCAATGTGCAGCACTCGGGCTAAGCAAAACTCAGCCAATTTAAGTGGTGTTGAGCGCATACGGACCAACTTAAACGATTCTGATTGGCCACTGTGTTCACGTGCTCAACACAAATGTCTGTGATTAGCTACAAAGCTCAGCGCTGCAGAAATATGTTGTAAATAGCAACACTCTTCACAGAGCGCTTACACAAGTGTTCACAGGAGCATTTTAAAGCAGCCGGCTACTGCAGAATGGCACATATCGTTACATTAAATGAACATAAATCTTTGGCGGGACCAGAGGTCACATTAACCAATAATTTTCTGTCATTGACAGAATTTTTATTTAGCAGTGACGGAAAAATTCTGAAGGCCGTCCGTCATTCTGACAGATTACACTGAGGCTGATGGAACTGTAATTCCCACCCCTGTCCAGTTGGTGGCGAGTGCGCTCCAGAGTGGCAGCAGAGCACGAGTTCAGAGTCCAGAATAAATGAAAACGTTTGATAACACACAGGCGAGCACCCAGTTTAAAGTACATCTTATAATAATAATAAACAAAATAAAATACATACATTAAATATTAAAAAAAAAAAAGTAAACAGTAAAATAAAAAAAAGATTATGTAATACATTGCATATATTTAGCAAAATGCTCCTCTCTAGAGTTATTTTTCTTGCTGACTGTTAAGTTTATGGTCAACGACTGGCTTTTCTGAGGTATGATGTTACGTGATTGTTTGCAACACTGATTGAACTGATTAAGACGTGATACAGATTTCGGTAAGATACTGTATCTTTCAACATATTTTCTGATTTTCATTCATGTTTATTTCGTTCTGTAAAGTAGTAAAGAGGAAAGGATGATCGCGTTCACTCACGATTCACGACAACTGTTCAAGATGAAAACTGAAAATTGACGCAAATAAATAAATGCATAGCCTAGGCCTATTTGCTTATCCTGTAAGTTTGTGAATAAAAATTAAAACAGAAGCTATTAAATGTCTTATTATTATCAGAATATAAAGATTAAAATGACGGGTAATTGATAATGACGGAATTTTTACGATCCTGTGTGACAGTGCGAAAGTATAACGTGACCTCTGGTCGGGACAAAGATTTATTTTGACGGCCACCTAAAAAACTTCAATGCAGGAAAAACCCTAAATTATCAATGAAATAATTGAGCAAAAGAAGGCTGATGATGCCAAAAACAAATTCAGCTATGATGGTCCATTTTAAGCCACTCAGTATTAATAGTGATCAAATTAAAGCATTATAGTAGTGAGTGACCTACACATTTAAAACAGGGTGACATAAGTTACTGTTGTAATCATGCATATAGTTAAATCCCTATAAATATATGGCCATAACCAATCAGGGATGCACAATATATCGGCCACCATATCAGTATTGGCCAATAAATGCTCATTTTTAATGTTATCAGTCCAATGAGATAATAGGCCGATATATTAACACCGATAAATAAGGGATAGGAGACAGATGTGTGCTGTTTGCCATGATGGTTTTGAACTGCTTGAATCGCTTTGAAAAGGAAGATGCATCAGAAATCTGTGAAATCAGCGCGTTGTTCTGGGAGAGCGCGTCTGCGGTGCAGGCGGCGCCAGAGAATTCTGAACGCAGGTGCTGAGCGGGCGCTAGATGATTGACAGCTGGGCAATTACTTTATTTTTATATGAATAATAAAATAAATATGAGAAAAACTCACCTACTCGATCTGTAACATTTTATAACATGATTATTTGACTCAGCACAATTTAAATACAATTTTTTCATTTTATGAAATCAAACAAGCACATTGATCAGTCAGTTCCCAGTTTTATATACATAGGCTATAGGCCTAGACATTAACTGAACAAGCATTTTGTAGAGAGGAGTTTGTACAAGTCAATAAACGCATCGCTATATGGTCCAAAAAGTAAGTACGTGTTAATAAGGAGTGTGGAAGCTAAAGTAATAGCGTGCTTAGATACTGGATGACATGGAGGCGCATGCGCAACCTCTTGCATTTTTCCCCTTTGGAATCATAAAATACTCTGTCATTTTCAGTCGTACAGATACGAGTAATAAATCATTCTAAATTTTATTTATTTGTGTAAACTCACAATAACACCAAACGCTCTGCTTTTGTAAAATAGAGAAAACAAAAGTATGTGCGCTTTCGAGACCGATGCGGCAGAAAGCACATGTCCTGTTTGTTTTTTTTACATCAGTGAACCGGCTACTTGCCTCACAGACATAATAAATAAATCTATAGAAAGTTTGAAATGTCTACTTTTAAACGAAAAAATTCAAATAAAACACAAATACTCTCTGATATTGTAATCCGAATGAGAAGATGCATTTCTCTAAAAAGGTGCGTCTGTTATTTTCCCCCAACATGTTCATAATCATTACTTTTGCAGCAAGCTTTATGCGCGAGCTTGAGCGCGGAATATGCTATGACGCCGCTATTAAAGGATGGTTAGGCTATTATATTAATTAATTTAATATAAACATGAGACTAAACAATTAATGGCTTAAATGAACGACTACTAGTTGACAGGAAAAAAAACATTAGTCGGGGGCAGCCCTTGGCACAACGGAACAGTCCCACTTTAAAATAAAATGCAATGACATCCCTACGAAAAGTGCGACAGTAGCTGCAAATCACGTCATGCATGCGTAATGAGTTTTTATTTTATTTCATTTGTTGCTTTCATTTTCAACTTATTAAATATAACACACAGCCTGTATAATGGCTTCTAGAGAAATGTGTGGGGGTGCTTTGGTCTTTCTTGGGGGTGCTGAAGCACCTGCTAGCTCCTCCCTAGCGCCGCCCATGCTGCGGTGTTATACCTTTGTGACTATAACAGTCAAGTTCACTTGTGTATTTACAGCCTTTTGTGCAGATATAAGTCATAATAGTAAAGTTATGTTCTGAAACATCTGATTAATCACATATAGGATGCGTTTCGTTTAGTTAAATAACCCTCTAGCAAAGCGCTTCATTGATGATAATTAGCTTCACTGCAGAACATTAAAGGAAACCCCTGGTGTTAAGACTTGTATGGCTTAATATAACGTAAATGATGTCTCACTGAAATATGTAGTAGAAAAACCATGAAAGATTTACATTATTTAAAAAATCCATGACATATTTGGACAATGGGGGCGCCATTTTGTTTGCGTTCTATGTCAATGACGTCAAATGGTTGCACTCACTGAGCTACTGACACTGTCCTATTGCTGTTTTTACCGCAAAACAACTCAAAATATAATATACGATGCCACATTGTGCAGCTTTTGGTTGTAATTTTCAGTTGATGAGCCACAAGAGAAGAGATGTAAGTCTTTACTGCTTTACTAGCAATAAGAGGAGAAAAGAATGGGAAGTTGTGCTGAATGTGGACGAATAAAACTTCCTAAAGATCCGCGTCTTTGTTCTCTTCACTTCAGCCCTGATGACTTTGAGGCTTTTCATCTGTATGTTTTGGTACAACAGTAATCTAGTAACGCATACATGTCTTAATATCTGCGGGGTTCCTTTTAAAACCTGATCAACCTTTTCAGTTTGAGCCAGAGCACAAAATTACTGAGGGTGAAAACATTGAATGTCTTCGAATGCATTACACACAGTTAAACATGCAGAGAAGATGCTGCTGTTTGTGCGATCACAGATATCTCGTGCATCACAGCACACGCAAGCTTTGAGGCAGTCTGTCTCAATCGAGGCGATGTCAAGATGGCGCCGTTGTTTGTGGCTTGCCGTCTTTCACTTGCTGCAGTTGCTAGTTTGTTTGTGTTATTTTGTTTTATGCTTCATTTGACGCAGTGTGCTTCACCAGTTTTAACCTATGATCGATCATCTCTTTTAAATTTGGAAGCTGTTTCAAACAAACTGCTAAATCAAGCAAGAACGGGTTCATATTATGATCCCCGCCATTACTGATGTCCATACCTGACTATCTTCGCCGTTGGCGTGCTCCCTACCGGAGAGAAAGCGAGAGACGACACGGAAAGCGGAGTGGCTTAGCTGTTAAGCTAAAGCTTTTCCTGGCACTTCGTCTGGAGTCTCAGCCTCCACTGGGGCTCCTTGCGGAGAGCTGTGACAAGAGCCACTTCATCCGTTGGCGCTCTGTTGAGCCTGTATGCAACTGGAGTTTTTAACTGAGTTTGGAGACTTTCTGTGTTACAACTGCTGGTTGTAAACATAAGCACGCACGACGAGGAAGATATAAGTATAATAGTCTTTAATAGATCCACAGGCAAGGGTATCCACAGACAGGCTCACAGGAGAAACAACCACACAATACACAAACGATACCGGACAATACTGAACAGGAAACACAGGGCTTATATACACAGGGAAACAAGGAAGGTGATAGAACACAGCTGAAAGTGATGATTGGGGTGATCAGTAACCATGGTGACTAACTAGTGGCGGGAAATGGTACAACACAAGTCCAAAACAGAGTGCACATGTAACATATCGCCTCCTCCCTGAAAGGCGCGTCCTCGCGCCGTGGAGAGGGGAAGATGAAGATGGTGTAGGAGGCGGCTCAGGAGGCGGACGGCTAACCGGGAGGAGGCGGAGTACAGGAGTCCAGGGTGGTGCAGGTGATGGTGCAATCCAGGGAGGTGCAGGATCTGAGGCCGGAGGCGGAGCTGCAGGATCTTCATCGCCTGAAGCTGGCTCACAGCAGGTCCCAGATGTAGCCACGCCACTGAGAGGAGGCTGGTGTAGAGCTGAGGGAGTGACGGGATACAGCGAGGGCTGGGTAGCAGGCATGATTGAAGGCTGGAGAAAGGGCTGATTAACAGAGGGACTGAAAAATAAAAAATCTTGAGTAGGGGTTTGGAGAGGAGGTGGGAGAGGGAGGCTGGGCGGGACCAGTTCATCCATTATAGAACAGACAGTCTCAGAAGGAATTAACGGAGGTAGGGAATCCTCTCCAAACTCAAAACAAAAGTCCATAGTGCTTGCCTGGAACTCACTCTCAGTGGTGGGAGTGTGGGCGGGGCTCCATTCCAAACCCTCGTATTCCTCACTGACTCCCTCGGCGACGGATGTTGCAGCAAACTCGCACACCTGGTCAGACACGCTGTGCTCCGGCTCCGCGGTGATGTTATGCTCAGTCGTTCCACTCATCGCTGGCTCCTGCATCGCGGTGGAGGCGGGCTCTCTGTCTCCGGTGGCGTCGCGCTGACATTCCATGCCGTCTGGAGGTTCCTGGCTGGGCACTGGAGTGGGAGTGGGGCTGGCGTCGTTGTCACAGAATCCCACGGTCATAGATGATCCACATGACGCCAGCACCCACTCCACGTATTCAGGGAAGCTCCCTCGAGGCCCTTCCCCGGACAGCTGCACTTTGGTGGCGGTGTTGAGGCCGGCATACAGGAAGTTGCAAAGGCTGCTGTCCGGGAAATGTGTAGATGGTACTAAAAACAAAAAATCGTCCAAATGTGCCTCGAGGGAGCGGTCCTTCTGCTCAAGGCAGATTAACAGAAATGTGGGTGTGTACATTGTGACGGGAACGAAAAGTGAAACACGAAAAACACTTACACGGAAAATAACAAACACACGCCGCAATCTGTATAACTGTTCGGATCCGGTATTCTGTTACAATTGCTGGTTGTAAGCATAAGCACGCACGACGAGGAAGATATAAGTATAATAGTCTTTAATAGATCCACAGGCAAGGGTATCCACAGACAGGTTCACAGGAGAAACAACCACACAATACACAAATGATACCGGACAATACTGAACAGGAAACACAGGGCTTATATACACAGGGAAACAAGGAGGGTGATAGAACACAGCTGAAAGTGATGATTGGGGTGATCAGTAACCATGGTGACTAACTAGTGGCGGGAAATGGTACAACACAAGTCCAAATGCCTTTAATTTGGTTCTTCACGTCAATGTTCCCACTCATCAACATGGACATACTCTTGATCTAGTACTATTTCATGGTTTTTCCTCTGTAATCTTGAGGTGTGTGAAAACGGTTTTTCTGATCATAAGTCCATTATATTTTCTGTTCCTTCTGCATTTAATGCTTCTAAATCCATTACTCATGCTCGCCAGTCCCGGCTTTTACCTCTACCACCAGAAATGCTTTTTCTTTAGCTTTCCATGATGCTACTTTATCTATGGAAGACTGTCATTGTGATCTGAGTGCTGAAGAGCTTTTGTCCAGGTTTAACTTTGTCTGTGAAAAAGTTTTAGACTCAGTTGCACCTCTGAAGGCAGTACACCATAAACCTAGATCTGAGCCTTGGTGTGATGATACTGTTCGCTCTCTTAGGCAGATCTGTAGAAGAGCCGAGCGTAAATGGAAAAGGGATCAACTTCAGGTCTCTTTTGAAATGCTAAGAGATTCTCTAGCTCAATATCAGAAAGCGGCAAAAGCAGCCAAATCAAGGTATTTTACTGAAATTATTAATAAAAACGTCTCGGTTACGTATGTAACCCTCGTTCCCTGAAGGAGGGAACGGAGACGTACGTCAGTAGTGACCGACGAATTGGGATATCGCTAGAGAGCCCTATCAGCTTCGAGTGAACTACAACAAGCCAATGAAGTTGGCGTGCGATATTTGCATAATGCGCACCGCCCCCGCCAGGTGGTATAAATAGGGGAGCAGATGCAATCGCACTCTGTTTTTCGCTGAGGAGACAACCTAGTCCGCACTACAGCGAGGGTACAGCAACTGTGGCGACGGGACGTACGTCTCCGTTCCCTCCTTCAGGGAACGAGGGTTACATACGTAACCGAGACGTTCCCTTTCAGTCGGTCACGTTCGACGTACGTCAGTAGTGACCGACGAATTGGGATCCCAAATAAAGCGCCACAGTATGAACCCCTTCCAGTGCCCAGCGCAAGCTCTAGCCACCCGGCGCACCAGTGGGACGGGGAAGGGGGCGAGCTTACGCCGAGAGAGTCTACTGCTGTTCCGATATACCCACTAAGTAAACTAGACTACACTGGGGAAGCGAACCCGAGGGGACGCTGCGGAGACCACTACCCACCCGTAGGGGAGGAATTTACGTGGAGAGTACACATATGGACTGGCCGTGGGCAGTACGCATATGGAGTCCCTGGGATGGCTCCACCTGGGTAGGGGAGACTCATCTGACAGGTGACAGCAGAGCTGGCTCTGCTAAGGGAAAGACACGGGCTCGCCGTAGGGAGTTGACCGTGGACAAATACACACATGGGACCACTCACGTGGAGGGTCACGACATGTGGAACCCAGCCAAACGTCAGCGTCAGTGACGGAGGTTTGGCCTGGCATCAGACACTCCGCAATGTCCGAGCCGAAGGGGAGGCGGAGGAACTCGACAGGGTTCGCCAAGCGGGAACTCGACTGGAGTAAAAGGATGCACGTATCCGGCCCAGGGGGCGGGAGTGGCATTGCAAGCCGACACTAGAACGGGCTCTTCGCGTCTACCGGCTGGTGGAAGCGAGTACACGGGAAGATACCGGTTCTACACGAAGGCTATAGAATCTAGCGAACGTGTTAGGTGTCGCCCAGCCCGCAGCTCTACAGATATCTGTCAGCAGGCGCCGTGCGCCAGCGCCCAGGAAGAGGCCACTCCTCTGGTGGAGTGGGCTCTCAACCTGAACGGGCAAGGCACGCCCTGGGACTCATAAGCCAGGGCGATGGCGTCCACTATCCAGTGGGCCATCCTCTGCTTGGAGACAGCCTTTCCCTTCTGCTGGCCTCCGTAACAGACAAAGAGCTGGTCTGAGGTCCTGAAGCTGCGTTCTGTCCACGTACAGGCGCAGAGCGCGACGGGACAGAGCAAAGCTAGGGCTGGGTCTGCCTCCTCCGAAGGCAGCGCTTGCAGGTTCACTACCTGATCTCGAAGGAGTGGTAGGAACCTTGGGCACATATCCAGGCCGGGTCTCAGGATAACGTGAGAGTCACCGGGCCCGAATTCCAGGCACGATTCGTCAACCGAAAATGCATGCAGGTCCCCTACCCTCTTGAGCGAGGCCAATGCAACCAGGAGGACGGTCTTTAGGGACAGTACTTTTAACTCGACTGATTGCAAAGGCTCGAAGGGGCGACCCTGGAGAGATGTAAGAACCAGGGTCAGATCCCAAGAGGGTACAGAGGGGGCCGGGAGGATTCAGTCTCCTTGCCCCCTCAAGAACCTGACGATCAGATCGTGCTTCCCTAGCGATTCACCATCAACTGCATAGTGATGTGCGGCGATAGCGGCAACATACACCTTGAGGGTGGAGGGAGACAGCCTTCGCTCCAGGCCCTCTTGCAGAAAGGAAAGCACGGTTCTGACCGAACATGATCGGGGGTCCTCTCGCTCTGGTTGAGAGGAGCACCATTCGACGAACAGGTTCCACTTCAACGCATAGAGGTTCCTCGTAGAAGGAGCTCTAGCGGAAGTGATAGTGTCTGCGACCGCTTGCGGGAGATCACTCAGAACCTCCGCGTCCCGTCCAGGGACCACACATGGAGTTTCCACAGGTCGGGACGCGGGTGCCAGAGGGTGCCCCGTCTCTGAGTCAGGAGGTCCTTCCTCAGAGGAATGGGCCAGGGAGGTGCTGTCGCGAGGAGCGTGAGGTCCGAGAACCAGGTCCGAGTGGGCCAGTATGGAGCCACTAACAAGACCTGCTCCTCGTCCTCCCTGACTTTGCACAGGAGTTGTGCGAGAAGGCTCACTGGGGGAAACGCATATTTGCGTAGGCCCCGGGGCCAGCTGATTGCCAGGGCATCCGTGCCGAGCGTGCCGCCGATCAGGGAATAGAACAACTGGCAGTGGGCAGTCTCCGGGGAGGCGAACAGATCTACCTGTGCCTCGCCGAAGCGCTGCCAGATCAGCTGGACCACCTGGGGATGGAGTCTCCATTCGCCCGGAAGCGGAGGCTGCCGTGAGAGCTCGTCGGCTGCACGGTTGAGCACGCCTGGGACGTGAATGGCACGAAGCGACCTCAGATGCTTCTGACTCCATAGCAAGAGATGGCGGGCGAGTTGCGACATACGGCGGGAGCGTAGACCACCCTGATGGTTGATGTACGCAACGGCCGCAGTGCTGTCCGAGCGGACCAGTACGTGCTTGTCTGACAACAGCTTGTGGAAGCGGCCCAGTGCAAGACGTACTGCTAGCAACTCGAGGCAATTGACATGCCAATGCAGTTGGGGCCCCGTCCACAGACCCGATGCTGCATGCCCGTTGTACGTGGCTCCCCACCCCGTGGCGGAGGCATCTGTGTGGACCACAGCATGCCTGGACACTTGTTCGAGGGGAACTCCCGTCCGCAGGAACGAAGGGTCCGACCACTTGGTGAGGGTGCGGCGGCAGTTCGGTGTCACGGGGACACGGAACGTACCGCGCTGCCACGCCCATCTCGGGACCCGCCGCGGAGCCAGTGTTGAAGCGGCCTCATATGAAGCAATCCGAGCGGCGTGACTGCGGCTGCAGATGCCATATGCCCCAGGAGCCTCTGAAAGTGTTTCAGTGGGGCCGCTGTCCTGCGCTGAGCGCACTCAGGCAGGTCAACACTGACTGGACGCGCTCCTCGGTGAGGCGCGCGCAGTCCGGCGACGAATCCAGTTCCATACCGAGATAAGAGATCCTCTGCCCGGGGTGAGTTTGCTCTTGTCCCAGTTGACCGAAGACCCAACCGACTGAGGTGAGCTAACACCATGTCCCTGTGTTCGCACAACTGCTCTCGCGAGCTGGCCAGGATGAGCCAGTCGTCGAGGTAGTTGAGAATGCGAACGCCCTGTTCCTTGAGCGGAACAATGGCGCCTCCGCAACCTTCGTGAAGACGCGGGCGACAGGGCCAGCCGAAGGGTAGGACTTTGTACTGATATGCCCGACCCTAACGCAAACCGTAGGAAGGGTCTGTGACGAGGCAGAATCGAGACATGAAAGTACGCTTCCTTCAGGTCGATCGCTGCAAACCAATCCTGGGGACGGATGCATTCGAAAATGCGCTTCTGCGTAAGCATCTTGAACGGCAGCCTGTGAAGGGACCGGTTCAGGACACGCAGATCCAGGATTGGCCGTAGCCCACCGCTCTTCTTCGGTACAATGAAGTAGGGGCTGTAGAACCCTGACTTCATATCGGCTGGAGGGACCGGCTCGATTGCATCCTTCGCCAGGAGGACAGCAATCTCCGCCCGGAGAACAGGTGCATTGTCCAGGGACACCTGAGTGTAATGGACACCCCTGAAGACCGGGGGACGCCGGGCGAACTGAATCGCATAGCCGAGTCTGATAGTACGAATGAGCCAGCGGACGGGCTGGGGAGCGCTATCCAGGCTTCCAGACACCGAGCCAGCGGGACCAAAGGCACCACAGACGCACCGGGTGGGGCAGCGAAGCAGAGTGCTGGAACCCGACTCGGACGGCACAGCGGCCCGAAGTGAGGTCAGACTCTGCGAGGTGGCAGTATGAATGGGAGACGGCTGAGGGGCGGCCTCGACCATCACACTGGGACCTGCTGGCGAAGTGAGAGTGGGCTGCGAGTGGCAAGGGGGGGCCTCGCGCACTGACAGCCGCAGTCTCTTGTGACCTGGAGGATTGGGAAACTGCTCTTTTTGTGATGAAGTGGGTACCGCTGGACTCCGGAGAGCCAGCGGCGGGACAGACAAATTCACAAATTCCCCCCGGCCCTCCTCCGGGGGTGGGAGAGATGATGGAGTCCTCTCCCGAAGAGCAGGAACCTTCCCCTCCAGGTCGCCCGTCTCAGGGTCGCGTCTTCCTCGACCTCTTGCCACCTGGCTTGGCCTGAGCGGGCTGGGCGCCGCGTCCGCGACCGGCACCCTGCTGTTTGGCTGGTGAAGGCTGCTGCTTTGCCGACTTAGCAGGGGCGGAGGACGACGCAGGCGGGCGCCCACGGCGACGAGCGGGCTGAGGCCAGCGGCCGGGCGGCGGGGTGGAGGCAGCAGCGGACCGCCGGGGCAAGACATGTTTGATGGCCTCAGCCTGCTTCTGGGCGGCAGAGAACTGCTGGGCGAAGCTCTCTACCGCGTCGCCGAAAAGGCCGACCTGAGATATGGGGGAGTCCAGGAACCGATACTTGTCGGTATCCCTCATATCAGCCAGGGTCAGCCACAGGTGGCGCTGCTGGACCACAAGCGTGGCCATCGCTTGACCAACAGAACGTGCCGTCACCTTAGTCGCCCGGGGCGCTGGGGACCAGCGCGGGCCGCCCCGAGATACCAATCATCAAGCCGAGAAGGTTCGGGACACGGTGGAGGGTTCCAGACGAGCCCAACCTTCTCAGCAGCCCGGGAAAGCATAGCCGTCAACTCAGGATCGGGCTCGGACAACGCTACAGCCCCAGAGGGGGGTAACGCAGCCGAGTCCTCATCTCCCGAGGAGTCCTGCTCGCCTTCCGATGCCGAGATCGACATACGGTCATCCGCCGGCGCACCGAAAGAGACGGCAGGTCGCTCCGTAGAGGGACCAGCACGTTCAGTCGGCAACACCACCGGTTGCAGTGAAGTAGAGGGGGCAGGGGGCCGCGGAGCAGCGCTCGGCGGGGAAGCCCTGACCGTAATCCTCAGATCACCCTGTCTACACGCCGACACACCGTCACCTCGGCCGAAGCCAGAGAAAACGGCGGCACGGGGCATAGGAGAGGGGACTCCCGCTCCTTGAGAACCAAGAAACGAGAGTCTCGATCTCAACACTGCAATAGTCATGTTCCCACAATGAGAACATGAACTATCCACAAAAGCTGCTTCAGCGTGCTGAACGCCCAGGCACGTGATGCAGCGATTGTGGCCGTCAGCGGGGACCAAAGAACGACCGCATCCAGTAGCGCACAGACGAAATGACATCTTGAAAAAGACGCAGGGTTCGTCTGTGAAGCTCTTTTAGAAGGGGAAATATCAGCTCTCTTGTGCTGAAGCACACAGGGAGACAGCCGAAGCTCGCTGCAGTGCCGTGACACCAACACAGAGAGAGAGATCCTGTTCTTCTTTCTGGCTCTTGAAGACACTGAAGTCTGAAAGCTGGAACACATGAGTTGGCTCCGAAGCGAAAGACAGAGTGCGATTGCATCTGCTCCCCTATTTATACCACCTGGCGGGGGCGGTGCGCATTATGCAAATATCGCACGCCAACTTCATTGGCTTGTTGTAGTTCACTCGAAGCTGATAGGGCTCTCTAGCGATATCCCAATTCGTCGGTCACTACTGACGTACGTCGAACGTGACCGACTGAAAGGGAACTATCATAGACCAAAAACTTTTTAATATTATCAATGCAACTATCAACCCTCCTGTTTGCTCTTTCCCTGATGTGTCTTCATCTTTGTGTGAGGACTTTCTAAAGTTTTTTGTTAATAAGATAAGTGATCTAAGACTGGGAATTTCTCACTTTTCTTCTGATTCCTCAATTCCCCCTTGTTGTTCTGGTGTTTTTCGTCAGTTTAACCCTATTACTGGCACTCAGCCTTAAGCCTTCAGCCTTCAGGCTCTTCTACTGATGTTATCCCTCCTTTTTTCCTTAAACAAGTCTTCGATGTTGTTGGTTCTCATCTTCTGATCATGTTAAATCACTGTTTAGAATCTGGTATTATACCTGATTTGCTTAAACATGCATCAGTCCACCCACTGCTCAAAAAACAGAACTTATACCCCACAGTGTTAGCCAATTTTAGACCTATTTCAAATTTGTCTTTTATTACTAAGATCTTGGAGAAAATAGTCCTTCAACAATTATATACATACAGGTGCTGGTCATATAATTAGAATATCATCAAAAAGTTGATTTATTTCACTAATTCCATTCAAAAAGTGAAACTTGTATATTATATTCATTCATTACACACAGACTGATATATTTCAAATGTTTATTTCTTTTAATTTTGATGATTATAACTGACAACTAAGGAAAATCCCATTAAATGATAGTGATATAAAGTTTGACATTCGTCAGAGATTCATCTTTGAAAACACTTCAATAGATCAATAACGATTCAGTAGAAGAACAAAAATCAGCTTGTGTTTAAATTGATTTACAATGTAGAAGAACACACAATGTAGTTTGGAGGCTAGAGATGCTTTTAAAAACTGGGTCATAACAGGTAAAGCGAGGTATGGCCCAGAATACGAGAAAAAGAAAGAGGCAAATGCTAAATTTAAATATGCTGTACGGTTTATCAAAAGAAATGAGGCAACCATGAGAGCAAACTCAACGGCCAAGAAATTTCAGCAAAATAATGCGTATGAATTCTGGAAAGAAGTTAAGGCTATTAATAATAGTAAAATACCATTGCCAACTAGTATAGATGATGTTGTTGGGGCTGAGAATATTGTCAAATTGTGGAGCAAATATAATGAGGATATTTTTAATTGTATAGAGAGACAGGAATTTGAAGTTAGTCATGTTCCGAATGATAATGGTATGATTATTAGACCTGCGGAGGTCAGTTACGCTATTGAGAAATCGGCAGTAAATAAAGCATGTGGCCCTGATCTAATAGCAGCAGAACATCTAAAGCATGCTAGTCAAAAATTATTAGTGTTACTAGCTTTGTGTTTTACAGGATTTTTAATACACGGTGTATTACCTGAATCTATGTTAAAAGTTATATTAGTGCCAGTAATTAAAGATAAAACCAGTAAAATATCTAGTATAGAAAATTATAGGCCAATTGCCTTAGCAAGTATAATTTCAAAAGTATTGGAGCGTATCCTTATGGATAGGCTTAAAGAATATTTAATAACTACAGATAATCAGTTTGGTTTTAAAAGGAAGCATGGCACTGATGTATGCATATATTCATTAAAGGAAGTGGCTAGTAAGTATAATATGCCCAATTCAACAGTATTTATGTGTTTTTTAGATGCTTCTAAGGCATTTGATCGTATTAATTATGTTAAGCTACAGGTGCTGGTCATATAATTAGAATATCATCAAAAAGTTGATTTATTTCACTAATTCCATTCAAAAAGTGAAACTTGTATATTATATTCATTCATTACACACAGACTGATATATTTCAAATGTTTATTTATTTTAATTTCAATGATTATAACTGACAACTAAGGAAAATCCCAAATTCAGTATCTCAGAAAATTAGAATATTGTGAAAAGGTTCAATATTGAAGACACCTGGTGCCACACTCTAATCAGCTAATTAACTCAAAACACCTGCAAAGGCCTTTAAATGGTCTCTCAGTCTAGTTCTGTAGGCTACACAATCATGGGGAAGACTGCTGACTTGACAGTTGTCCAAAAGACGGCCATTGACACCTTGCACAAGGAGGGCAAGACACAAAAGGTCATTGCAAAGAGGCTGGCTGTTCACAGAGCTCTGTGTCCAAGCACATTAATAGAGAGGCGAAGGGAAGGAAAAGATGTGGTAGAAAAAAGTGTACAAGCAATAGGGATAACCGCACCCTGGAGAGGATTGTGAAACAAAACCCATTCAAAAATGTGGGGGAGATTCACAAAGAGTAGACTGCAGCTGGAGTCAGTGCTTCAAGAACCACCACGCACAGACGTATGCAAGAAATGGGTTTCAGCTGTCGCATTCCTTGTGTCAAGCCACTCTTGAACAACAGACAGCGTCAGAAGCGTTAAAGATAAAAAAGGACTGGACTGCTGCTGAGTGGTCCAAAGTTATGTTCTCTGATGAAAGTAGATTTTGCATTTCCTTTGGAAATCAGGGTCCCAGAGTCTGGAGGAAGAGAGGAGAGGCACACAATCCACGTTGCTTGAGGTCCAGTGTAAAGTTTCCACAGTCAGTGATGGTTTGGGGTGCCATGTCATCTGCTGTTGTTGGTCCACTGTGTTTTCTGAGGTCCAAGGTCAACGCAGCCGTATACCAGGAAGTTTTAGAGCACTTCATGCTTCCTGCTGCTGACCAACTTTATGGAGATGCAGATTTCATTTTCCAACAGGACTTGGCACCTGCATACAGTGCCAAAGCTACCAGTACCTGGTTTAAGGACCATGGTATCCCTGATCTTAATTGGCCAGCAAACTCGCTTGACCTTAACCCCATAGAAAATCTATGGGGTATTGTGAAGAGGAAGATGCGATATGCCAGACCCAACAATGCAGAAGAGCTGAAGGCCACTATCAGAGCAACCTGGGCTCTTATAACACCTGAGCAGTGCCACAGACTGATCGACTCCATGCCACGCCGCATTGCTGCAGTAATTCAGGCAAAAGGAGCCCCAACTAAGTATTGAGTGCTGTACATGCTCATACTTTTCATGTTCATACTTTTCAGTTGGCCAAGATTTCTAAAAATCCTTTCTTTGTATTGGTCTTAAGTAATATTCTAATTTTCTGAGATACTGAATTTGGGATTTTCCTTAGTTGTCAGTTATAATCATCAAAATTAAAAGAAATAAACATTTGAAATATATCAGTCTGTGTGTAATGAATGTATATAATATACAAGTTTCACTTTTTGAATGGAATTAGTGAAATAAATCAACTTTTGATGATATTCTAATTATATGACCAGCACCTGTATTTATAAAGCTACAAAGAAGAGGGGTTCCCCCATATCTGATTAGGATTTTACATTATTGGTATATACATCAATCCATACAAGTCAGATGGGGTAGGAATGTTTCGACACCCTTTTATATGACAAATGGGGTTCGGCAAGGGGGAATATTGTCACCTCTTCTTTTTAATTTGTATATGGATGATCTTTCTGTTGAGTTAAATGAATGTAAGACTGGATGTGTAATAGGTGACAGTCTTATTAACCACTTGATATATGCTGATGATTTAGTTATTCTGTCCCATTATAGTGCTGGATTACAACAGATGCTTCGCATATGTTCAAGTTATGGTGTGCACTATGATATCAAATTTAATACTAAAAAGAGTGTGGTTATGATTGTTAAATCCAAAGAGGATCTTAAGCAAAATTTCCCCTCTTTTTATTTGTGTGACCAAGTATTAAATGTGGTGGATAAAATAAAATACTTGGGTCACATTATTAGAAATGATTTAAATGATGATGATGATGATGTGCAGCGTCAGTGCTGTAAGTTGTATTGACAGTCAAATATGTTGGCTCGTAAATTTTATATGTGCACAGATGATGTTAAAATAGCACTTTTTAGAGCTTACTGTACTTCATTTTATACGGCGCATCTATGGTGTAGATATAGTAAAGCTAAAATGAAAAAGCTTCAGGTAGCATTTAATGACGCATTAAGAATTTTGCTGAAGCTCCCAAGATGGACAAGTGCAAGTCAAGTGTTTGTATTCAGTGATGTTCCTACTTTGATGCTGTATTAAGGAATTATGTGTATAACTTCATGTGTCGATTAAGTGATTCAAGAAATACTATTATAATGGTCATAAACGATCCTACATTAAGTGATACAAGGTATTCCTCCTGGCTCTGGAAACATTGGAATGCAAGTTTGTATGTCTTTTAAATAATGTTTGTTGTATGTAATGCATGATTGTATGTTATTCTTTTCTTTATTTATTTGTTTGATATGGACCCAGATGTGAGTTTGTGTGAGAGAGATACACATTTACTACTGTTATACTGTACTGGAAATATTGATTTACATTAGCTGGAACGACTATTTGATATTATGTTGAATTATAACATGTTTTATATCACTAATAAGCTTTGTTCATTTTGGTTCACTCACACACACACTCTCTCTCACACACACACACAAAATGAATTTATTAACAGGTTTGAATTTAATTCAACAGAATTTATCCTGAATTACAAATGACATAAATATATGAATGTAAATGATCTTTCAGGTCCAAGTATCAAGACACTCCCTGTAAAGATGAGATTGAACACTGTATGAATTTAAATGAGTTTATTAAATGTTTGAATATCAATCTCGGTCAGATCAACTTCATCATGTTCCTCTAGGGGGCAGTAATACACACACTCTTTAGGAGGCTTTGAGAGATTTTTCACAATAGTTGAGTTTCAGTAACATCTTCAGCATCACTTTTGACTCTTAAACCAACATCAGAACATCTTTTTCAGTGCCACTGTGATCTTGGGCTCGGCTGCAGATTCTTATATTGATCTTAGTAATATCAGTGACGGTTCATAAGAGCTTATTCTGATTTGTTTGATAACTGATGAACTCCATCAATCCTGATCTTGAACTGAATGAACACTGAACTGAGCTGAATAATGACAGTTTCTGTCTGTAGAGCTGCTTACAGTGAGTGTGTGAGTGTGTGTGTGTGTGTGTGTGTGTGTGTGTGTGTGTTCACCAGACTGCTTTTAATTGAACAAAACCAGATGAATGTTTTTCTTCCTCATGTTGTTTGTAGACGGTCTCTATCTGGGCTAAGCTCTAGCGCTACATGTTTCTACACATTAAAGAGGATTAAAACTCATAAACTGTGAAGAGTGTTCAGTTCTACCTTATAATACTTTTCAAATAAGACAATTATAATTATTCACGAGAATCTATTGAAAATCCTCGTGGCTGAATATCTGAGTATCTGAATACCAACATCCAACTCTGTGAGGGTCACATGACGTGCTGCACTTTGACCCAAAACACTGATCAATAATGACAGACTCGTGAAATACAGTGACAGGCTTTGATCAAAACTTCTCTTTCTGCAGCTCTTCATTAAAATCACACCTGTTTTGATCCTCCATGTTAATCTGGAGCGTTTCTTCACAGCAGCTGCTCTTGGTAACAGACCTGAGAGTCGATCACAGAACTGATGGAGGCTTTCAGATTCACAACTACAGATGAGATTCTGTGAGAGAGGAGAAGATCCTGAATCAAGTTCAGATCTGAGACAAATCCTACATGAACTCAAGATTCTGTAATAGATCCACACCAGAGCAAAGCATGCTGGGAACTGCCCAGTTTCAGTTCATTCAACACTAATATGAGGACCAAACCTGCAAAAACAATACATAAATAAATATATGAAGAAATGTACAAAAAACAAACATAAACGCATAAATAATATACAAGGAAATGAGAAAAAATAAAAAAGTGAGTATTTATACCTTTAAATACATGTGGAAATAAATAAATGTAGACATAAATAGATATATACATAAATATATGTGGAAATAAATAAATACAATTACACTTAAATACATAATAAAAGTATAAATACTTTATTTTTCTTTTTTCACATTTCCTTGTATGTTTATTTAATCATTTATTAATGTATTTTTGTTTTTTTACATTTCTTCATATATTTATTTATGTATTTATTTATAGTTTTTGCAGGTTTGTCCTCCACACACAAATGATGAAGTAAACTTCAGTTTGACATGTTTAAGTGGATTTACTCAATTAAATCAGGACAGAATGTCAGTAATTGTGGTTTTAACTCATTTTAATGAAGTTCATTTAACAAGCAGCAGAAATCATGTTTACAGTGTAGATTAAAAGATGGACAGATTGATAATTCCTGATTGTGATGTGTTTTATCTCCATCAGATTCCCATCGGCTCATTCTGGATCTGAACACAGTGAGTGAACGTCTCTGTCTGTCTGAGAGGAACACAGTGATTACACGCACTTACCCAGAGCTTCAGTCGTATCCTGATCATCCAGACAGATTTGATTATTATCAGCAGGTGTTGTGTAGAGAGAGTGTGAGTGATCAACGCTGTTACTGGGAGATTGAGTGGAGTGGAGTATGTGTGTATATATCAGTGTCATATAAGAGCATCAGCAGGAAGGGAGGGGTGCTGAGTGTGTGTTTGGATTTAATGATCAGTCCTGGAGTTTGACCTGCTCTCCTGACATTGGTTACTCATTCAGACACAATAACATAAAGACTGTTCTCCTGTAAAGCCCATCATCAGCAGGAGAACAGGAGTGTATGAGGAGGATCACTATAGAACAGGAGTGTATGTGGATCACAGTGCAGGAACTCTGTCCTTCTACAGCGTCTCTGGAGACACAATGATCCTCATCCACACAGTCCAGACCACATTCACTCAACCGCTCTATCCTGGGTTTACTGTTCATACTGGATCATCAGTGAAACTGTGTTGATGAATCAGAACAGAGAGACTCTACCCATAATGCTTTGAGCTGATGATGAATCAGTGACAGTGAGATGATATAGAGTCTCTTCATTACATTAATACTGAAATATCATGTCACAATAAATGTGTGTGTGTGTGTGTGTGTGAGTGAGTGAGAGTGTGTGTGTGAGTGTGTGTGAGAGAGAGAGAGTGTGTGTGTGTGTGTTAATGACTCAAAATCACATGATTAAATAAATGTTGAAGTATTGTAATAAATGTTGAACTGCAGTGTACATGTATATTGTGTAATGTGGTGTCGTTCTGAGGAGCAGGAGTGACACTTAAAGATTTAGATCACTAACCCTTAAAAATAAAATCAAGAATCAATTTATCAATTTAATCATTCAAACATAAATGGACATTTTTAAATGTATGAATAAATACACAAACTTAAAACTGTTTATTTGATTCATGTTTTAAAACGTAGATTAATAGAACAATAAAAAGTACATTAATAAATCATTTTAAATCGCTTTTTAAAAAGCATTTGCCAATTGCTTTTCTTTATCCATTTGTCAATCGAGTTAAAAATGCCATTGGTCAGGACACACGTGGAGCAACCAATCACCTTTCACCTCAGTTTGAAGAGCCAATCCTCTGTCACTTGTGAATGTAACACGCGCTGTCATTGGACAGTGAGAACAACTATTCGTCAGAGCCGTTATGCTGCGTTCACGCCACCTCGAGATGACAACACGTGACGTTATATTCGGAGCTGTTCACGTCCTCGGACTGGGAATTATGCGTTTCCACTATCAACGCCTTAAATGAATCTACAGCGGTCACGTGGTACATGTGTGAGCTTTCAGAAAACTCCCAGTTTACAAGCTGTAATTACGATCTCTACGAGGACGTGAACGCTTTTTACAAGCTAGAATCTCGTAACTACAGGAATTACGAGGCCGCGTGAACGCACCTTAAAATATGAGAGTTGCGACGCTCGAAACCGCCTACTTCTCTACTATATAGTAGGAGAAAAGCAGTAGATGAGCGAGTAACTATGTCTGAATCCTCAGTAATCATAAAAGAGTAGTCGAGAAGTTCCCGGATGGTCTTCTGCTCCCGCCCAGATTCTGAAGTGTTCCTCGATGGACACTCTTCTATCCCAGGAGGCCACGGGAGAGGATACGTCATAATCGAACAGGAGGAGAAAAGAGACCGGATGTTTTCAAATGTGAGTATCGAAAACCAAAAACACGGTTCTTGTGTTAAAGTCGCATCTGTTGAAGTACTGTAGAGTAAACTGTTGAAGTGTTGAAGGTGTAAAGACGCTAGACAGTACAGTATAGTTGAGATTTTACTGTAAAAACACGTTTAATTGTGTACAGATAACAGGAGAGCTTCAGTAGACACACCTTCATCTTCAAAGTGGATTCACATGAATTCTGAACCATAATCATCATAAAGACCATTACTAAATGTTTAACATCTGACAGGAACATATTCAGTAAGTATTGATGATCTCATCACAACATGAAATCTGAGTAATGTGTGTGTGTGTGTGTGTGAGAGAGAGAGAGAGAGAGAGAGAGTGTGAGTGTGTGTGTGTGCTGTTATGAAGAATTCAACACTGATTACATGAATGTACAGTCATGTAAATAAATCTACAGTAAGTGATCTATTGTATTTGTCCATTAGTACTGTTGATCAATGAAGGAACATTTGTGTTGGATAAGAAGTGAGTTAACACATCATCAACATGTGAATGTAGTGTTGAGCACATAATCTCAGAGGAAACTTGAATCTTGTCTGATGTCACAGGGTCAGATGATCACGTGTGTTTATCCGGTGGAGAGAGACTGATGAAGGAATGATGCCAACAAAGGCTCTGAGTGACGATAATACAGAAATTAATACAAAATATACTTTAATCTTAAGTTGAGTTTATTTTAACCCTCTGGTGGTCTTTGGGATGTTGCTGTTCATGTCTGCCAGCACAGGACATTTTACAAATCCAGACCAGACCATGTTCTACATGTCTGGAATAAAGAGTAGCCTGTCCATGTCACACAGTTAGGGTGATATTATATGACTTAACCCGTGATAGAAGATTTTGGCCATATACAAGTCATTCATCACAGACAGTATCAACGTCAGAAGCTACACTTGTTGTATTTCGGCCACACCACAAGGTGTCACTGTGGCCTCAACGCTTCGCCCTCACCTACTCTGAGCTCGACTGCTCTGTCTGAGGTAAACCACGCCCCCCTCATTACCCTACGGACTAAGACATGTAAAAATACATAAAGAAATGAATAAATGTGGAAATAAACAAATATGTAAATAAATAAATGTTGAAATAAATAAAAATCGAAATGAATAAATAAATAAAAGAAAAATAAATGTGGAAAAAAATAAATATGCATAAATAAGGAAAAAATTTATAATTATTTTTGTTTATTTGCTTTTCTATGTATATATTTATTTTTGCTTTTTTACATTTCTTTGTATATTTATGTATTTAATTTATGTATTTAAAAAAATAATTAAATTAATAATAGTAATGATTTTACTGTGTGCAATTTCTGTAATTTCAATGAAGACCTTTGAGTTTGTGTGTTTTAATAAACATTATTATTATTACTGGATAAGCGCGTAATAGCACACATTTATCTAGGTTATTTTTTTACATTTATCAACATTACAAAATCTTACCGATCCCAAAACCTTGGAACAATAGTGTATATCTTCTTTTCGTTTGTAACCATCACTTGGTAATGATGCTTCTGTTGTGGCAAAAAATCAACAGACTCTTACTGCATAAGAGACAAACTCATTCAATTGTCTTTCAAAGTTTTATTTCTTGCAAGAAAGGTCAAACAGTCATACAGAGACACAAGTAGCTGCAGAGTGTAAGACGAAGATTACAGTTTTTCAGTCCCTCTTATACTCTCTAATCTCCAAGGTTGAAACTCTATTCTCTTCCCATATTAGGCACATAACCAGGAAAACCTCTGCCACCTGTCACGTGACAATCATAACCCTGCAAAACTTATACATTTGCTTCATACAAACATGGTCTTTTGCTCAGGCTTGGCCACGAAATAAGCCCCCAAAAGTAGCTGTTCTACGTGACTGAAAGGCTGTACACACACACACACTTGTAAGAGAAGACAGCTTAGACTTCTCCTGAGAGAAAACTTGTAATCATCAGCACATACACTTCTAAGAGAAGACTTGTAATCATCAGCATATAAGGATAATTACCATAAATTTTAAAATTTCCACAACACTTCGGATAAGTTTAAAGACAGATTTTGAGTAGAAATAATTTTGGAATTGCTCTAATGTCTTTGTACAGGAGATGAAAACAGTGCAGAGGAGTTCAAAACTCTCATTCTGGGAGCCTGAATGACTGTGGGGGTTTGAGCTTTTAAAACTCTCTGGGATGACCAGAAGAAAAAACCTTTCTTTGATGCCTTGCCCAAGCACAGGGTATACAATTAAATCAATCAAGAACCAGACAAAGAGTGGCCTGATCTAAATATGCCCAACGCAAACAAATATTGATACAACTCCTGTGAGTGTTCATGAGTGTACTGATATTCTGTATACAGGAAACAGACTGTTCTAAAATACTGATCTTGTATTTTGTCTGAAGACGAATCATAACTAAATTCTCACAATAGGTGGAACCTGAGTCAGTTTTATCTGGGCCCAAGGAAAAATGCCTGATTTGTGCTGAAGATGTATTTTTTCATGAACTTAAGGATCATGTCAAACACTGCAGGTATGCGTAGGCCTTTAACTGTGTTTCCCCTACATAAGCAGTTTAAAAACTTGTACTGTGATCAGTCAGTAAATGTTGTCTGCATGAGCCAAGCCTGTGTTTGAGAAATTCTGTTCTATCCTTAACCTGCAAGATCTCTCTATTTTACTATATTAAAGTGTGACTGTTAACTTTGACATTATCTAGTGTAAATTCAATGTTCTTATGTACTGTGGCAGCAGTTTATCTTAAATATACTCTAACAGTTTTAACTGTTTTAGTCAGTTGAATGATACACATCTGGATAGAGCTGGAGCTGTCTGCTCTCGAATCACTCTCGCTGTACTTTGATGTCGGTCCTCAAGTCAAACAAGCCTATTTACTTTACTCATTTACTTCAGCCATTTGAACAAATCGAATGAATGAATGACTTAATTACTTAACCATTAAGACATTTACGGCCACCTACTGGTTTTAGTTTCTTATTTAGAGTATGCCTATAATTTTATTATAGCATTTAATCTACGTAACACACGTGTGTCGAACCTTGGGGCCTGGTCCGTATGGATCACGGATCAGCTGCGAAAGCCCACCCTAGCAGAGAGCGTCACACCTCACAGTGATAACAGCTAGAGCGAGAGTAAACCTGAGCGCTGAGGGGCATTTTGGTATTACAGACTGCAAATACTGGGCAATGTCTCCAGTTTTGAAAATAAGTGTTAAATTCACAGATTTCCTTCATGTTTCATTATGTAGATGTTATTTGACTTTGTTGGAGAACAAGAAGATGCTACTGAATATTTTCACATTCAAGATGCCCTTTCAGTAACAACATTGAAAAGCAACATGTCTGGAACGCTTCTGGAAAACAACATCAGTGGGTCAAAAACACTTTACATCCACTGGATTCAAGCCAATGATCTGGAGGTGAGAACCATGATTTTAAGCAGTTTAACCTTTGTCACACACACACACACACACACACAAACACACAAATCCTAACAAAGAAACTAAAAACAACTAATAATGGGTACAATGTTAATCCAGGTTACTGTGTTACTTATTTTGATATATATGAAGCTTATACAGTGTTCATATATATGCCATTTCCATATTGTTGAAAAGCAGTCTAGCTGTATTCTTTACACCAGGGGTGTCCAAACTCGGTCCTGGAGGCCCACTGTCCTGCAGAGTTCAGCTCTAACCCTAATTAAACACACCTGAACCACCTGATCAAGGTCTAATTAGGTATACTAGAAACAAAGCCACTGGAAGGCAAGCCAGCAACCTTTAGCCAAAAAAGCATAACAGCTAATGCTAATGCTAATGCTCCGGCTGTGGTGAGTACGCAGGGAAGGAGACCATTACGTGATAGGCTGAGAGGTGCCACACGTGATTAAGTTGTTACAGAGTTAGAAACATGTAACATAAATTACCAAATGGGAAACAAAAGTTGGAGTCCATCGATACCAAACCAAACATGCTACCCATGTGATTTTAGTCAACCAAACAGTAGTAGGCAACTCTGAAACATTAATACAAAGGAGTTCAAAAGAGAGAATTAATACATAGGCCAAACCCTATAAAAGGAAAATCATGAGAGGGGAAAATTGGATACATGTTTATACGTTTCTCACATGGTTTTCTATAGAATATATAGGATTAAAAGGGTTTATTAGTCCTTCTCAACAAGAATTAAGTCAGAGTCACGTCTCTGCAAATTCTTTCTGATCATAATTGTTCAGTCTTCCTGCGTCCTGTAACATGACACCTGGTTCTGCCTGCGTGTTAGTTTCATTTTCATTTAGTTCACAGAACCCCGCTGGGAGAGTTTTCTGGATTATTCATGAAATATAATGAATGATTGTGTGTCCTTGGGCAAATCTGGAAATTCTGATCTTAAGATTGCCAATAGTGCTGTAAGAGCCACTAGAGGGATGCAAAAAGATGCTGCCCTTGTTTGCAGTTCAGTTGCAACTGATTAAGTCAATTGATGCTACTGCTGTCATAATCTGCATTTGGTTGGATGCTACCAGGATCAGAAAGAGTGTCAGAATCACAGAAGAAATCAGCCTCTGTGTTATTTTCCAGATCATATGAGTCCTCATGTGGGGGCGAAAGAGAGGTAACTACATTACAGGAAGACGAGAGATCGTTAGTTTTAGAGTTTTGACTTTTGTGACCATGAACACTACATTCATCAGTGTTTTCAGTCTGTGTTTTGTATTCATCTCTTTTCCTATTTGTTGTACACTGCCTAAAGTCTTTCTCTTTTTAGTCCAATAAGACACTGTAATATGTGTATGTGTTATTGTCAGTATTTTATACATGTATTGGGTTATTTACAGATTTACAGTCAAACCAAAATTTATTCAGACACCTTAAACTATTAATGAATGAAACGTTCATTTACTATAGTTTAAAAAAATGGTAATAAAATATGACAAGATCTCTGAGTTAAACTTTGTCAGTAAAAATTAATCTTAATTATGTCAGATAACACTTAAGCAAAACATGGTCAGAGTTTCTGAATAATTTTTGGTTCCAAATTTGTATCAGTTTTACTGGTATGAAATGAATGAAGAACTTTTGGGTGTAATATGTCACAGTTTACTTTATTCTGCTGTCCTCACTTACATGAATGAACTATAGTGTCCTGAACACTTTTTTTTTACAAGCAAGGTGTTAATTGATGTGTTGTAAATGTTGAAGTGTTCTGTTTATATTACTTGCTTCTCTCGTGTTATTCCTTTGGAAATGCTCCTGAAAGACAAATTTAAGAACTGTAAATTACAGGGACAGTAAAGAAAACAAAAAATCTATAAATAATTTATGCTGATTTAAAATCTGCCTATTTAATTAGAGTTTTCTAACAACATGCAGCTTTACTGAGGCTTCTTAAGGAATGGTTAACCCAAAAAATGAAAATAGTAATAAAGTTGCTTCACTGCCACGCATGTGGCTGAAATAAGAATACCAAAATAAGGATGCATAAACAATATATATATTTACACTAGGGCTTGTATAGACTAGTCAGGTAGTCTGCTCTGTTTTATGCTGGTGGGAGCATGATAAACAATTGTTGTAAATTTTACAGTAAGGTAAGATATTGTACATCCCAGGTGAAAAAGTACATTTCTATAATGTACTTAAAGTGCCCACGTCTCCTTAATTCTTCTGGCCCATATACCGTGAGGAATGACGGCAAAGACTCAACCTGAGTCTGGCTGCCAGAAGTCAGCCACATCCGAACCAGATGTGGCCCACATCAAATTATCCTATAGTAAAAAAATACTTAAGTCTAAATGGCTTTAATAAATATAAAAATTAGATAAACACAATTAAGTATACATATGAAACAAAAACAAGAAACAAAACATAAATACAGATAAACATAAAACAAAAACAAGACAAAACTGATAAATACAGATCAATACTTGTATAATGGGTGCAGCAGGCACAATGATTTTACACGCTGCCTGTGACCCTGCTTGCACAGAGACTTTTGTGAGGCGCTGTGTAATATCATTGCTCCTGCTGCACTCATGGTACGGCAGCAAAGTTCCTTGATTATTACAGCAGAATGAGAGTATAGTTCCTAGCATATCGGCCTAGAAAATCACAACTTTTCATTTTCCGTCGATCTTAGTACACAATGTAACTACAGAAGAGTCAAGTTTTAAATATGAGAAATATCAAAACTCTTTGGTCATTTTTGAGCGAGATGCTAACGGTCTAAAAGTGCAAAAGTGGTACTGCCAGACCCGGAGATTGGCTAAAAAACGGTAAAACTCAACAGTTTAACTCTAGGAGAGTTGGAAAATGAGCCTATTTTCAAAAAAAGTGGAGTGTTCCTTTCCACGGACCTCTTCCACCTACAGAAACCAACCACAAACAAGACGTTACTTTTCTATCCAGTTCGGTCACGTACAGAACAGAAGGATTGGGCTCTGAAATGTCAACTCTGCAATTCGCACCTTCTGTTTCAGACCGAGAGTCTTTACCTCCACTACACTCATCCTTCTGCAGCTCGGCGGCGTGTAACGCAGAAATGACAGCCTGGTCACCTCCACGCTGGTCCCACGGGAGCATACGCCATCGTAGACGCCTGGATCAGAGAAGCCTATAAAAACAGGCAAAAGTAAAACCGAGCGCACCGGCGATTCAGCACAACACACTCCATCAGGCTGCTCACTTATGCTGCGCTTGACGTTCTGCAGCCTGACTGCGGTGCCGTTCTTTTCCGCCTGACTGAAGGTGGCTTGCTTCTCCATCACGAAAACGACCAACCTGTGGTATTCCTGCCTGGCGCTTTGCAGAATGGCGGTGAAAAACCTAGACTGCTTTCTATGGCATTCCGAAGGGCTCAAAAAAACGACTTTGCTACATGCACTCGTCTCAGTGAACGTCTCACTCAGTGTCTTAATTTTTTTTTTTCTGCTATTTATTCCATTCAATTTAAGGCACAACGTAAATCACGTGTGACAGTGAAGTGTCGTCTCAGACGTTACGCGTCATTCACATGTAGCAGTGAAGTTATTAATTTTTTTTCCGGCAACACGTATTATTATTATTATTATGACACGCTATGGTGCAGTGTGTTATGAGTGTTGATTCATGCTAATTTTTTCACTAACCAGGACAAAGAAGGAGCAGTCTACCCATCCGTCACCGTCAGTCCGTGTAGATTTTTGAATGGGATTGATAGGCACGGCAAACGACAGTCCCGCGGTGATGTCACGGTAGGAACGTATACCTGATGGCGACGGAGAATGTGAGAAATGTATAAAATGATGTACATCTGAACTAGACATGTCGCCTTACAAAGAGGCCTGATATGGGGTGTGATTTATGCATTTACTTTGCTAACTAAGTTGCCGCGATTGTTGCGTATCTTGTTGTGAGCAGAAGCCGTGACCAATGACGTGAGAAGCAACGTGACGTCTGCGACGTCATCTGAAGTAACTTTTGCCAGTTTGATGTGATTTTGTTAAATGTCTGAAGTTCTGTAAATTACTGTATTTTTGTTTTGTTTTGAGCAAAAAGAAAAAAATATTGTTAACTTGTAACATTTTAGCACCTCCAAATCGCTGAATATTTCTCCAGTTCCTAATTTTGTTTAAATAGTCAGAATATGTTGAGGAAAATATGACCTACACTGCAACATATTAGCCAATCAATGAACTGACATTAGAAGACGTGCTATTGCTTAACTTGAAAATGCTTGACATGGCTTAATGTCCTAAAATGACAACCTGGGACAACTAGTTCACACATTTCTCTTGTCATAAATACTACTGCTAAGATAATGACAGCATAATCAAAGTAAAACAACATTTTGTTTAAGAGTTTTGTCCCTCATAGAAACCCGTTATAAGAAAAGTGTATGATGCATTAAAGCAGTGATCGCCAACCTTTTTAAGCCCAAGATCCTCGACCTTTATGAAAGACAAGATCTACCTATTGAAGAATTGATAGAAAAAGACAGCCCAGATTATATTTAGTATAGTTTCATGGCCAATTTGGATTTTTTTTTTTACAAGCAAATTGGCGATTCGATACTGGTTGCAGATATTTTATTATTATTATAAACAAAAATATCTAGTGATTTCAAATTAAAGGTAAACACTGCATTTTAATCTGCATGAGCAGTTGTTTTTGATTTGAATTAGATTTAATTTCAAGATTTAAAGCAAAAACAGAATGGTCTGACTTTATTTTTGTGAAGTTATATGCTAGTGCACAAAAAAAGCATGAAACAAAAACAGCAGACAGGCTGAATGAGACGCAGATTCACTTTCTGACAGCAGGGGACGCTTATGGAAGAGCAGAGATACAGCGTTTCCTTGGTTCAGGGCTCTTGCAGGTTTCAGTAAATCAAATTTAAGACATTTTAAGACCATAAAGATTGAAATTTAAGACCTACACGACGCAATACCAAAAAAATATTCAAATCAAAGAAATTCTGAAAAATCATTTTATTTCAATGAACTCAGTCATTGAAAATGCCCAAAACCTTAGGCCCAAAATGAAAATAGGCTAAAACATACTTGCACTCAAATAGAATAGATTTCATCTCATATTTATTTACATTACAAAGCAACATATTAATAGCCTAATAGAGATTGAACAGGCTACTCCAACCCATGTAACAACCAATGTAGCTCACACACACACTGTTGCTTTTAAATGAGTGGTGTTTAGTCACAGTGTGTAGTATCCAAAGCACCTCGGCTTTCGACGTGTCAGTCGATCCAAAAGTACCCAGAAGGTCCGCTGAAGACATTTTGCGGCTATAGCTTGTGTTTCTCGGCTCTGGCGTGTGACTCCAGCACCTTCACACCCAGAGTCCCTAATTGAATATTTTTTTTGCAAAGTTTGCAGCGAGCCTCGTATCTGGAGCTGGGTACCGCTTGTAACCAACAGCGGAAATCGCTGTGATCCAGCCATGTCTCGTTGAAAGTACACTTTGCCATTTTCCACATGCAGCCGAGCTTTAACAAACGCTGAGGAGACACAGACGTATTTCGCGGGCAGGTATTGTATTTATCACGGGATTTGTAGTTTTATCACCGCGTACGTACCAACACCAATATCCCCCAGGAAAGAACTACAACACACCGAACCAAAGTTCAGAGGGCAGCGTTCGGCTGCTTTGTTATTGTAGCAAAGACTCTAGAGCTCCGCTTTGTAGGCTACAACATACTTTTTTGCTACTTTGTAATAACTTTCAGCGGCCAGCGTTTCTTGAAATAAATGATGGTAAAACCTTTTTTTTAGACCTGACTAAATGAAATTTAAGACCTTGGATGAAAATCTGGCCATTTTAAGATGTTTTAAGGCCTTAAATTTAAAGTTCAGAATTTTAGACTTTTTAAGACCCTGCTGTAAACAAAGCAGCACTGCGCTTATAAAAAGCTACTTTATTCGGAGGTAAGAGGAAAATAAAATGCCATTGCCATCTAAACTTTTCTGAAGACAGCACGTTTCCTTCAGAGATTCATTCATATAACCCCTCACCCCCAATTCAATGTTTATATTCTCTTCCTATATTTCGAGCATCATGAACCGTCTTCAGTGTCTCTGGCCTCTTGTAACGGCCGTTTACAGACTCAGGCATGATGTGGGCTGTTTACCTTTATCACTGTCCTACTAGCTCCCGAAAATAACAGAAAAATAAATACAAGAATACAGTACAGACACTGGAGAAATTAGGGATGCACCGATACCATTTTTTAAGGAGCGAGTATGAGTACCGATACTTTTTCTAGTACTCGCCGATACCGATACCTATACATTTATTAATTTCTTTCTCTCTCTCTCTCTCTTTTTTTTTTTTTGGATGTTTCCCAAGCACAACACAGTGAGACTAATGAATGTAGGACAGCTTCTTTATTATTACTCCGATGAAAAAAGTAATAATTTTTATGTGCTTGTCACAAACTTAAAGAACAAAATTTCACAGTGTCCAATAACCTTCAAAGGGCATAATTACCAATATATATAATTGTTCAGTGTTTCCCATACATTAACTAGACTGTGACGGCCCGCCACAGTCTCAAAAGAGGCCTGTCGCAATATTTACATAACAGATTGATAATTGCGCTCTTTTATACGGCAAAAATGGGAGTCGCAGAGCAAAAGAAATAGACTAGCACCAATTAAGTTTTCGTGTGCTGTATTCAAAGTCATCTGAAGCCATTCCATAGCTTCATGTGAGGGACAGAAGAATATATACGTCGTTAAATTTAAGTTCAAAGAAACTCGTCTTCCCTCCACTGCAGCTGTCAATCATTCTCTGTTCAGCACTCAAACAGTGAGTCGCGTTCGGTAACGACAGTCAGCACCGTAAAACTCTCCAATATGATATATTCCCATTATAATACTTGATATGTAGATAAAGGGCTGTGAATTTGCATAAAATGACTTTATCTTGCTGGAGTTTATTGCTGCTTCTGAACGATGTCATCATACTGGCTACAGTGTGTCTGTTAGTTCACACAACACAGAGACTATGAATCCGCGTCACATGCACAATAACTGGCATTTAAAAGTGAGAAGAAACATATGATCAATAAACTGTTAGATGCAGATATACACAGGGATTGTCTGTTCAATGCGCAGAGCAGCGTAACTGCGCACTGTGACTCCATATTGCTTTAAGCACATCATTCTGCTGCTGTTTTGAAGCATTTCATATTATCATGGTTTTGCACACTGAAAGATTATTAATAGCCTATTTTGTTCTGTCGTATCTATCATATCTTGTTGCCCCATTAAAAATCTGCACAATACATTTAAAATAAACGTCTTTTAATCTTCCATTATTATAAATACATATAATTCTTTACATTCACATATAAATATAAATCTAATATAATTTTATATATATAATTTTTCTAATATAGTTTTCATTTCATAAGAATACAAATAGTAATTTTAAACTTTTTATTAACATATTTAGATTTTATAAAATTACTGTGCAAGAATTAGGCTAGCATACTTTTTGCTGCTGAATTGTATAGTCACCTTAATTTTATTTATTTATTTATTTATTGGTCAGCTTATGATTATATATATTTTTATTCATTTATTATTTTTCTCTATAATGAAGTAGTTTGTTTAGTACATTCTGGATTGTGTTTAACAAATCAAAGAGTGATCATTAGTTCCACAAATACAGATGTATAGATACAGGCTCCCACTAATTATTCTAGAAATAAATTAATTCAACAAAGGTAACCTCTTTTGCTACATATTTTTAATGGTTTAAATGTATACTCAACATGTTTGACCACTTATGAACTATCATTTAGCCTACTATATGTTGTGTACGTGACTAATGTGCCCTACCATCACCAATACATAAATTACTTTTAGAGCACCAAATTGTTTACAAGAGAACAAAATTCTTCATTGATCTAATCACTTAAATTTTGCTCTCAAAATTCACCAGATTTATGCATTTAGATTTAAAATGTACAAAATTTTCCTCCGGTGGGCATGACCCCGACCCCGACCCCTAGAGGGACCCATGTCCACCTACCACAGTCTCACAAGATCCTGTGGGAAACACTGATCGTTGTTATATAAAATGAAATTTACTGAACAAATTACAAACAAGAGAACTGGGATCGCAAGCAAGAAAGAGAGAGACGAATTGTGATTGAAAGCATGCAGTTCTCAATGTGTGTGTTCCCATCATTAATTTTGAAGTATTTCCACACCTCTGAGGCTGACATTGTTTCTGCTGCTGGTGTCTCTGTGCGTGGAAAAATCTGTCAGTTACGTCAAGTGAGGTATCGGTCTTTGGTATCGGGGTATTTTTACGAGTACAAGTACACGACCTTGGTATCGGCCCGATACCGATACTAGTATCCCTAGGAGAAATGTAATGTATTTTTGTACTGATATTTCTGTTATTTTCGGAGCTACCGGGACAGTGATAAAGATCGACCAGTCGATCGCGATCAACAGGTTGGCGTCCACTGTGTTAAATGATTAGTTCACTTTCAAATTAAAATTTCCTGATAATTTACTCACCCCATGTCATCCAAGATGTTCATGTTTTTCTTTCTTCAGTCGAAAAGAAATGAAGGTTTTTGATGATTTTTCTCCTTATAATGGACTTCACTGGACTCCACTGTTGAAGGTCAAAATGACAGTTTCAGTGCAGCTTCAAAGGGCTTTAAACGATACCAGACGAGGAATAAGGGTCTTATCTAGAGAAACGATCTGTCATTTTCTAAAAAAAAAAAAAAATGTATATGTTTTATAAACACAAATGATCGCCTTGCAAGTGCTTCTGCCAGACCACACTTCTGTATTCTTCAAAAAGCTTACGCTGTATGTCCTACACCTTCCCTATTCTACTGGCGCCGCGACATCTTGGATGACATGGGGGTGAGTAAATTACCAGGAAATGTTTATTTGAAAGTGAAGTAATCCTTTAAGACAGTTCAATTAAAAGACCAAATTCGAAATTAAAAGATTAATTCAGAATGCAATCAGAGGCCGACCAAGTAAACACTTTAATCATGTAATACTTTAGTAGAAATTATAATATAGTAGACTATAATACTGGAATGCAGAAATACTACACAGCACAAACTGTCATATTAGTTAAGACAGCTTATTAGAAGAAGTAAATAAATAGAAATATTCTTGAGATGAGCATTTCACAGATTTCAATGTGTACAATAATCATATAAAACTATACTGTCACAGCATCATGATTAAACAAATGAAATGGTTATATACATTTATTTCAGTTCAAAAGTATGGAAACAGATTTAAAAAACAAATGAGCTGAACATATTCCTTATCCTGTGGCTCCCTCTAGTGGACAACATTTTCAGATGAACCTCTTTCAGATGAAATGCTGTTCGCTAAGAATGAAACTACGCATGTTTGCTCAGATTGCAATGCAAAGTTTCACATTAAGTGTTTTCCCATTGAAACCTGTTATAAAAATGTGCCTTAGTGCATTAAAACAGTAATATCAAAATACGGTATACAATTTATTAAAGAAATATAGGCCTACTATGTACAGGCAAGCAGATGAACCCAGAATATGCAGCGTGTAAAGTGGGTTAACCCTAACCCATTAAAACTCGTAACGTGAAACTGGGTATTCTGGCTTTATCTGAAATGTGAGAGAAAATTGGTTGTCCCTGGTTGTTGTTTTGGGATATTAGGCATGTGAGGAGGTGTAAAAATATATAAACAAAACGTTTATTCAAATCTAATAGCCTAGTATTTGGTGAATTGCCTCGTATAAGATGGGCAGCAGAGTGAGTTTAACGTTTTACTGTGCAAGTTGTTATCACATAGGCTTTGATCATTTTTGAAACGAAACAAACTGCTTAAATTAAGAAATATTAGTGATTTTTTATGACTGAGCACTGTTTTTAATTCATCACCTATAAAAAATCAATAATTAATAGCCTAATGTATTCAGTGACATTTTACCAAATATATTCACAGTAACCACAGCTTAAATTTCATATTACAATATATTGCATTAGACAAATGAAATGCAAGCACATATAAACAAATAAGTCTACTAATAATAATTAATGCAACACATCTGATACGAGCAACAACTTAGTTCAGCTGGAATGTGTAAATGGCCTTTGTGCCGGTGTCACAGTTCTTTAAACGGAGAACAGTCAGCTGTTAATGCGGTGCTTGAGCAACAGAGGTGGCCCGAGGGGTGGCCAAGATTTGTAATGATTCCTCCAAGTTATGATCATTACCACCTTAAAGCTTCCTTTGGGCAAAATAGGAATAAAGCTAAAATATTATCAGTGTTATCCACACGTACGTTATTCAGACGCTTCTCCAGACGAGATTTGGAGATTAAATGTGAAATTATTACTATCTAAAAATATATTAAAACTTTAACTGTTAGGTGCGATTAATCGCGACTAATGACAGAAAAATGTGTGATTAATTAGTAATGTTTTAATCGATTGACAGCACTAGTAAATACGCATGCAGTAAGACATCGTTTGCCGATGTTTCAGTGTGGACGAGAAACCTTTGGAAAACTACTAGTGTGGACGGAGAGCGTTTGGAAAGGGAAACGTTGTAGCCTGATGAACAGCACCGTGAGGAGTGTCGTGACTGACCTCTCAAAGGTCGTGTGTTGACCTCTAGGAGGACGTCACTGCCCGTGCTGCTGTGGGGCTCCACGAGCGCCGCTTGTTCCTCACTGCGGTGGGACCGTGACAGAGCAGTCTGTACAGAAAAAACAATCGGTTAGTTCACCTCTCGAGTCTTACAGTGGTCACATGGTACAATTATTGAATTTATTAATAATGTTTAATTTATTTAGCGCCTTTCCCAAGCTCAAGGACGCTTCACAATAACAGTAAGGAACAGACAGTCAGTTAAATGGACAGTAGACATTTGCCCAGTCCAAGATTGCAGTTTCAAATCGCAATACTAGTGCAAAGAGTCGAATACAAAGAGTCACCATAACAGAGGACAGAAAAACAACACTGTGGTTACAGACAGCAGAAAGGTGGGCAGCTGAAGCTGAAGTCAGATGCAAATAACTAATGGTACTTAAAAACATTATGACTGGTAGACAGATATTTATGCTTAACACAAATCATCTCAATTCATAAGCTTGAGGCTGATTCTGGATCAGTATCAGGTACAGTAGCTAGCTACATGTTAATTTTTCTCAAAAATCTCTAAACTAATGCTGTAAACATTAGTGGAATCAGCTGCTATAATCATTAAAGTTTAAAATTAACAACTCAAATTAATGTTTTTATTGTAATAACGTTATAATAGTTTTAATGAGTATAAAAATATAATAAATATGCAATACAGTGCACAGATTCAGCAAAATACTTCTCTCTGTGGTTATTTTTCTAGCTAACTAACATGTTATGGTCATTAAATGGCTTTCCTGAGGTAAATGTTACCTTGTGCGCCATATTGTCCTCCAGCTGTTTTATGGACCTCTCCACTTGGGTGAAACAGCGATTGATCGATAATATGAGACATGATTCATTTCAGTAAGCTGAACTGTATCTTTCAACACAACTTCTACTGTTCATTCGTGTTTATTTACTATTAAATAGCAGTAAAGAGGGAGAGATGGTCAGGGCACGACGTGCTACGAGCGCCAAAACGGTATTTACTGTTTTTACTTAGTAATAAAATTGACACAATTTGAAAGCTGAGACTGTATTTCGTATATATATATATATATATAACCTGCTCTGTCTTGCCTGTTGTCGTGTCATCTTTGCTCCGCGATCATTTTTCACTGCATGAGAAAATGGATGTGAGAGCGTGAGAGCGTCAATTGCGTCAGTCTCGCGCTGAATGCCTGAGATCTGACAGGTATATTTCAAAATAAAACAGGACAGACATCTTTGCTTCTTGCCTATCCATGGGAGCGATAGCAGCAATCCATTACTGACGACGCTCAGGTTTTGTGGGGATATAGTAAAACATTGATCCGTTTATCACAGCCACAGCGCAGCAGACGGGCGGCAAATGGCGGCCTTACCACCGTGTGACGTCACATGGAATCCGGCCGTGACGTCACAGTGCAGCGGCTGTATATATTGCGCGGAAGATGCGGTTGACCGTTAGAGCGATTGTACTTACTTACACGGCTGGCTTGTGATACACAGTAGTTTGCACTCAGTGTTTACACACATTTAGCAGCAATCACACATCTGTGTTGTTCACTGGTAGCTGTCAAGTGGAGAGATTAGCTCTGAGACCATGAAGAACATCCCAACAGGTGAGATGGAAGAGAAAGAAAGCATCACATTTGATTTGATTCATGATTCATAGCCTAGGTTTATGATCTACTAAACTAAGATTGTTTGTTACATCAAAAGTCATTTGAGAGGAACTTTAAATATATGTACAGTTCAAGTCATATTATGTTTAAAGACCACAAGACATTAATTATGAACTTTCTATCTTTCCTTTCAAATTCTCCCAAAGCTAAGGAAGTACACTTTAACATTTTTAATGATATTTACCCATATCCTATCGCAATAGTTGTACTTTCTGCGATTCTGAAATTGAAACAATACAGTACATTTGTTTTTGACTGTTTAGAGACTTTTGGTCTGACATATACTTAAAATTACAATTAATTTGATTTCTTCATTTTCTAAACATGACATACATTTTGGTAGAATAATGGAAGATGTACACATTCAGTTTCTTCTGAACAGTATTTTCATTTTGGGAAAATGTTATATTCATAACTGTAAGTGTAACCTTAAAACGAAGCCATTGTTTTCATGATTTTCAGAAATCACTTTGGATTTACTATAAATCTTTAAGAATGTTAAAATGTAAAAGTTGAAGTCCACTTGGTTCACTGAAGAAATTTAAACCATTAGAAGACCCAGATGTATATTTTTTTCCTTTTTCTTGTTTTCCCCTATAGAGTTAATCTTGGTTATTTAGTAATTTTATGATTTTTTTATTGCCTTATAAAAAAAAGATTGAATTTACACAAAAGATCCAAAAAGTAGTGCAATATGCTGATAAAATATTTTAGAGCTGAGCATAACGAGCAAAACTATTTTATATTTTACTGGAATATTTCTAAAAATGTTTTTAATTTATTTATTTTTGAGATTTTTCATGGCTTGGAAATTACAATGTTAAAATTCCAAGTTAAATTTCCAAGTGTTCCATGATTTTTTTCATTGGCTCCTTCTAGCGGTGAAAGTTAAAGGGTTAAAGAGATAGAGTTATTGCTATGAGACTAATCTTTATAGTGTTCTTGTAATTTGCAATCTTGTGCTGCTCCTTCATGAGATCTTGGCTTAGAGTTTGACTCCCGGCCTCATGAAAAAAAAAAAAAAACATTGAGAAGTCCAGGAATATGAACTTAAATGTAATTGTTTTTTTTTTTTGTTTTTTTTTTTCCTTTCATAAATTTATCAGATAAAAACCAAGGTTTCATTTTCAGGAATTTGTTAGTTTTTCATCTGTGGTCAGACATTTTTCTAATGGTTTGCTATTCATTTTTCTTTGTTTTAGAAAAACCTGCGACAGGGAGCCAGGGGAAAGTCGGGTTTCGGAAAGTATGGAAGGCTGTAAAGTCCACTTTCCCCTGCCGCGACCCGGACAGAGTGGTGCGTCTTACCCCACAGCCGGATCTAGATGATCCCGAGCTAATGCCTGTCCCAGGTCCCTCCAGGATCAGGCCAACGGCGGACACAAATCCTGTCCATCAGGAGGTGATGATGTGTCTGCCAGGCCAGATCTGTGAAGATCCGGAGTCTCTGTGTGTCCCAGGTCCCTCCAGGATCAGGCCAAGGTCGGACACAAATCCTGTCTATGAGCTGCCATCTGTGCCAAATCCCTCCAGTTGTGATCTGGATGACAGTGAGTCATTATTACCTTTCTGCCATTCTGTTATTTTCTATGTTCAATTCTTTGTGAAAATCTGAAAATGATATTTGTTGTGCTATTTCACCTTTAATTGTGTTGATTAGTACTTGCAGCTCTAATAATCATTCACAGAGATGTTTCTAATTATTTGCTATTCATTTTTCTTCATTTTAGAAAAAGCTAAAAAAGGAAGGAAGAGGAAAGCAGCCCGTGCCTTCTTCCGGAGATTGCGTAAGGCTGTAAAGCATCCCTTCCTATGCTGCGACTCGGACAGTGTCCAGCATCTTACACCACAGCCGGATTTAGCCAAATCCCAGCCAATGCCTGTCCGAGTCGAACTGCAAAACGGTGAGTCTTTATTACCTGGGCTCTGTTTTCTTTTTCTAGGGGCAAGGCCCACTCTAGCCTCGCAGCTCCACATCAGGACAGTTTTACTAGTGAATCATTCAGCCGTAATCTGTGCTAATAAAACAGAAGTTTCTAATCAATATTTGTTGTTTGCAGAAAAACACACAAAAGTCCCTGCTGTCCTCCGGACGATGTGGACGACTATAAAACATTCCATCCAAAGCCCCAAAACCAAAGTGTGTCCTGTTGTGCCTGAGCAGGACCCATCACAGGTTCATCCAGACACATCCAGTGTCGAGCCGACAGACGGTGAGTCTCCTGTTATTACCACTCTCATTCATGTCCATTTCAGCCTGATGTTTGTGGTGTTAGCATTAGTTTTTCCTTCTTTACTCCTGTTAGTTCCTCACCTGATCTGCACAGCTGTGTTCAGTCACACCTCGCTGCTGCTGGAGTTCAGTCTCACTTATTAGCACACTGTATACAGTGTTACCAACTTAGTCGCACGATTTAGCAACATTTTGGGCAGGCTTTAGCTACTTGGCTTTGAAAATAGTTGGCAACATTGGCTGTATGTTTATAAAATGAACATGAGTACAGATATTAAATAGAAGACAATAACTGTGTGATTTTTATGTAGCACAGCTTCAGGACTGTGCTTGTAGTTTTTCTAGTGATGTTGGAAATTTGTTGAGTCTCTTCCAGGAACATGAAGTTCAATGCAAAATTATTCACATGAACTAGCAACATGAAGCAGCTCCACATCAGGACAGTTTTACTAGTGAATCATTCTGCCGTAATCTGTGCTAATAAAACAGAAGTTTCTAATCAATATTTGTTGTCTGCAGAAAAACACACAAAAGTGAGGAAGGTCCCTGCTGTCCTCCGGACGATGTGGACGACTATGAAACATTCCATCCAAAGCCCCAAAACCAAAGTGTGTCCTGTTGTGCCTGAGCAGGTTCATCCAGACACATCCAGTGTCGAGCGTGTAGACAGTGAGTCTCCTGTTATTACCACTCTCATTCATGTCCATTTCAGCCTGATGTTTGTGGTGTTAGCATTAGTTTTCTTCTCTCTACTTCTGTTGGTTCCTCACCTGATCTGCACAGCTGTGTTCAGTCACAACTCACTGCTGCTGGAGTTCAGTCTCCTGCTGTATAATAACATGCTGTCGTGTGTTTTCTTTTTAAAGATTTGTTTGATGAATTCAGTCAGACGCATGAATTTGACGAGTTTTTCAGCCTTTATGAAGTGGGAGAGAGAGTGAAATATGAAAAGGTTGAAGTCTATCTAGCAATCAGAAAATCGGATGGCAAAACAGTAAGTTGCTGTTTCTGCATAAACCAAACTTTTTGAACTGTGTGTCCTGACATAAACATCAGTGATTACAGTATTGATAAAAAAAAGTAAAGAAACATTCTTCAAATTCACAACATTCACAAATGTAAAAAACAATTTTCTTCTTTTTTTTTTTAGATTACCATCACATTAGAACAAAACAAGAAAGACCAAGTTGGTGAGTTGAGAAGACTTCATTCTTCATGAAAATCTCTATTAAGAATTGTTTTATGAAAATCTATATGTAGATGTATGAGATATAAATACAAAGTTCTGGCATGAAACTCTAATGGGCAGGCTAATAGGTCCTTTAACTCGACCTGCTCATAATCACATCATTATCTATAGGACACAGATGATTGGTTCCTGCTGCTTTAGTAGCCAATGAGTTTGCGTGCTCAATCTTTAAATACATGAGTTAGCATTTGCTTAGCAGTGCAGCGTGTTTCAGAAACCCTCCACCTTCCCCAGCTCCACCTGTATAGATCTGCTACGGGTTATTCATGTACGCTATATTGTACAGCAGCGTGTCGTGTATGTATTGGCAGTAGCAAGTCCTGCACTTGCTCTGCAGCAGCGTAGCAGATCTATTCCAAGACCAAACATATCTACATTGTCATACCCTTTACCATGCTAAACACTCCGAGAGTTGTCATGACAGAACTGCATTACACAAAGCCTAGAAACATCAGTAGTAAAGTAATTGTAAAGTTCATTGCTTTCATCTTTAATTGTTTGAAATTAGCAAGGAATCAACTAATCTTTTGTCAATCTCTTTTCTTTAGCATGTCTTAAGTATGGACTATAATCCTTCCTTCATGACCTTGAATGAGTTCATCTGAGAAAAGGTGAAATGGTGAAATCCATTGTTGCAGCACTGCAGGAAACGTGAGCATCCAGAACCAAAAGCTGCTCTTTTCAGCCTCTTCAGCCAGGTCTTTCAGATATGGGGTCAGAATTGTTCCTTTATTCGAATACATAGATTATGATCCACAAATGTAAAGAGATTCACAAATACATGTTTGGAGCAAACACAACTCTACCTGGCATTTACTTGAGAATCACTTCCTGTACATTTGTGAATCGCTTTCTGTGCGTTTGTGAATCGCTTCCTGTGTATTTGTGGATCACCACACACATCTGCGAATCGCTTTCTGTGCATTTGTGGATCGCTGGACACATTTGTGGATTTTAAAACATTTCTAGCATCAAGCCGTGCACACAAATCCACAGATAGGTGGACTCCACCCACCATCTACTCAAGCCAATCAGATAACGGCCATTTGCGCTGACCGATCGTAGCACGTTCTTACTACGATCAGTCACGTCTCACTGTAAAATAATCTTGCCTTGTGCCTTGGCTTAGATAGGAAGTATAAGGTCCATAAAATGCTAGAGAATAGCACTTTACATCTCGTTATAGAATAGAAATAGCACTTTACATCTCGCTATAGAACAGAAATAGCACTTTACATCTCGTTACAGAATAGAAATAGCGCTTTACATCTCATTATAAGAAGTAGCACTGAAATCTCATTATAGAATAGAAATAGCACGTTACATCTCGTTATAGAAATATCACTTTATATCTGTATAGAATAGAAATAGCGCTTTAAATCTCGCTATAGAATAGAAATGTAAAGCAAAACGTGATTGGTTATAGTAAGAACGTACCTTATTGGTCGGTGCAACGTGACCATTACCTGATTGGCTTGAGTAGATGGTGGGTGGAGTCCACCTCAAGGTTATTATAGTTTTGCATTTAAATTGCTGTTAAAACTACTTCAGACTTAAAACATAAACTTAAAACCTTCAAACTTAAAGCTGTTAGAACTACAAACTTAATACATAAACTTAGAACCTTTAAACTTAAAGTTGTTAAAACTATTTCAAACTTAAAACCTTTAAACTTAAAGGTGCAATATGTAATATTTTTGCAGTAAAATATCCAAAAACCACTAGGCCAGTATTTTGTTCACTTGAGTACTTGCAATATCCCAAATGTTTCCAACTATTTGTAAATCGTGAGAAAATTGCAATTATAACCAAGACTCCAGGACGTGTGAGGAGTCACCTGTCAATTGCGTCATACCCGCGTTACCCTCGTTCTGCCTCGGTTTCCGGTTTTATTTTGTAGAAACCATGGAAACACCAAAGACGCTTTAATAGACAAGGGAACATCTGTTTTGATATATTGATAGACAGAAAACTAATTTTTGTTATGTAGCTCAACACCTTTTTGATTTTTGCAGTACCATGCTTTACCATGCCTCAGAGAAAAACACTATTTTGTGAAGTAGCTAACATAGCATAATCAGATGCAGCTTTATTTTTAGTAACAGTAATACAGAATTTTCTCCATCATACAATACGTTTAAAAATTAATTGCACGTCATTTATCAACACAAGCTATCCAACATTTAATATGATATTCTAAAATTGATCTATCTTACTGCAGTGTGTCTCAAACAAGTGTCTCACAGCAGCTGCCGAGCGAATGCACAGAGTAACATTATAACATCATTTTCAACACTCTCAAATATATCTAATATGATAAACAGAGCTGCGTTACCTCATACTCATGACCGGAAAAGCGGAAGCAGTACCGGCGACTGTGTCATAATAAAAGTCCCGCTGCTCGTGAGGCGTGTGTTGCTCCAGCAGCCTCGTTCAGCTCCACAACACTCGGTCCTGCTCTGCTTCATACTGCAGTAACGTTAAAAACCGCATCCATGAACATGATTTCTTCCCGAGTCCTATCCCTGTTCTTTTGCACCGTCCGTTGAGGTGGAGACCACGTGTCCCAAGATTCCGCTCTCAAAACTTGGCGTCATCAAGCTACGCCTTTGTTTTGAATAGGCTTCTAGCGACCTCTAGCGGACAGAATTATTACATACTGCACCTTTAAAGCTGTTAAAAATACTTCAAACTTAAAACAAACTTCAAACAATCTCAAAGAACTACTTTGAACTTAAAACATAAACTTAACCTTTTAAATTTAAAGCGGTTAAAACTACTTCAAGCTTAAAACAAACGTAAAACCTTTAAACTTAAAGCTGTTAGAACTACTTCAAACTTAAAACAAACTTAAAACCTTTAAACTTAAAGCTGTTAGAACTACTTAAAACTTAAAACCTTCAAATTTAAAACATAAACTTAAAACCTTCAAACTTAAAACAATCTTAAAACCTTTCAACTTAAAGCTGTTAGAACTACTTAAAACTTAAAACCTTCAAATTTAAAACATAAAATTAAAACCTTCAAACTTAAAACAATCTTAAAACCTTTCAACTTAAAGCTGTTAGAACTACTTAAAACTTAAAACCTTCAAATTTAAAACATAAAATTAAAACCTTCAAACTTAAAACAATCTTAAAACCTTTCAACTTAAAGCTGTTAGAACTACTTCAAACTTAAAACCTTCAAATTTAAAACATAAACTTAAAACCTTCAAACTTAAAGCTGTTAGAACTACTTCAAACTTTCTAGCTAGGCTTTCTCAAGCCAACATCAAAATTTTTATTTTATTTCAGTTTATGTTTTTTAGTCTGTCGTTTTTGTCTTAGTTGTCTTTAGTCCACCTGTCTGTGGATTTGTGTGCACATCTTGACACTAGAAATGTTTTGAAATCCACAGATGTGCGAGGTGATCCTCAAATGCACAAGAAGTGATCCACAAATGCGTGCAGAAATCCTCAAATGCACAAGAAGCGATCCACAAACGTACAGGAAGCGATTCACAAATGTACAGGAGTGATTCACAAATGAATGCCAGGCAGAGTTGTGTTTGTGACAAAAACATTTGTTAATCTCGTTACATTTATTTGTGGATCTTAATTTTTTGGGAATAAAGGAGCAATTATAACCTCATATTCAGGGCCTGATGATGGTCCTGCATCTAGCCTCCTTGCACTCGGCAACAAGATCTGCATACTTCTGCTTCTTCCTCTCTTCTGCTCCTCCCATGGAACAGTTAACTCCAATAAGGAGAGCGGTCTTGATGCCAGTGGACCATGTCACTATATCAGGACGTAGACTTGTGCTGGAAATCTCCCTGGGGAGCTGGGGGCCGTTATATCCGTTGCGTGCGCACAAAACAAGCCCTGAAAGAGGTGTACGCCAGTTCCTACGCATAAGTTGTGATTTATAAAAACAAACTTGACAGGAAAATTTGCGACATCCACACTAACTCTGACCCATGTGTACAAACATTTTGGAGACAGAGCAGTTTGGTGACACCGATGGTGAGCTGAGGACTGACGGCAGATGAAGGAAAACCACTTTACCACTTTTCTGGAGTCTGTGATTGCGCCGGCGATACCACCTCGCTTTTTTCTTCAGTGTGAAAGAGACTCAAAAACTCGAATTGATGAATTTGATCACACATTTCAGTGTTATACATCATTCTAAACTGTTAAGTGTGTACTTTTATTTGTGTACACAATGTTGTGCTTTTCGCACAATGAATAAAACAAACATGATGTCCCTCTCAGTGAAGTTAATTCTGAAATGCGTTTAAAACTGAACTGAAACTCAGCAAATATTTTTCACCATCATGTCACTGAAGAGAAACCCAACTTTCTTGTGGAGGATGTAACTGTAATTAAGACTCAACAGAAACAACTCCTTGAACTGCTGGAAGAAATCAAGATGCTGCGTATTCAAAACGCAGAAAAAGACAGCGGACCTGGAGTGGAGAGTGGAGGATTTGGAGCAATACTCCAGGATTAACGACGTGGTCGTTACCGTGCTCGAGATCAAACCTCGGTCTTATGCACACGCAGTGACCGCTGACAGCGGGGTGAGCCCTGTGAGCTCCACGGAACAACAGGTGGCGGCCTTTCTCGAGTCCAGAGGAGTACGCTGGATGTGGACAACATCGAGGCATGCCACCCAAAAACTGTGTACATTCATACAATGATATCCAATCACATTTCATTTACTTCAAGAGACATTAATGACATAGGGCTACAACAACGGATTATAGACAATGAACACTTAGAAATGAAATAATTTGACTACACTGAGCATAATGCACAAGACTTGGAAGATGAAATGAAGAGTTTGGTTCCAAAACGTGATAAACGCCATTTTAAAAAAAAAAAATTAGTTTCCGCCAAAATCAGTATTGTATCTGGTTGATATTGAAAAGTCAGTTATTAATTTTGCGCAAAATGCGATTTCCGTCGTGTTATTCTGTCATGTTTCCTCCCTTTCTTTCCAAAAGGTGACAAACGCCAGTCCCCTTCTCTGCAGAATGCGATATCACAGCGCACCATTCCACGCACTGAAACAATAATGGTGGCGCTATGAAAACACCCGGCATCCTAGTTCCCTTTCGAAGGGAACTCAACACTGCGTTTGACATGCTTTGGGGAACGTCATCACGTGAACTGGTGTCTGAAAGCAATTAACAAATCTCACCAATCCTATTGGCCGGCGACAGCCTATGACGTCATAGTAGACTCGACGCGAAGTAAAAAAGGAGCGCCTAGAGAAGAAGTCAGTATCTTATTGTCTTCAGGGACTGCTTTGTTTGACTGCGATTCTTCAAATCTGGTAAGACATTATGTCTAACAAACATTTCAGGAAGTGTGTGGATCTGTGTCCCAGGTTTCTGACACCCGATGACACACACAATCTGTGCGTTTTCTGTCTGGGAGAAGAGCATGCACAGACAGTGCTTGAGGGCGCTGTCTGTGTAAACTCTGAGCGTCTGCCTATTAGGACGCTCCGCTCTCGTTTGGCCCTCTTCTCGAGGGAAGGGGGGCCGGCATCTGTACCTGGTGGTTCTGGTCCCGCCCGTGCTGAGGCGGAGCTGCGACTGAAATCATGGGGCTCTCAGATGGAGCTGGCTGAGGAGTTTGAGAGAGGTGTAAATGTCTCTCAGCCCCCAGTGGCTGATATATATCCACATATGGCACCTCACTACATGGTAAAAAGTAAAAATATTGTTTCTATATCTAGAATGTCTTTATGGTATTTAGTCTATAAACATAAAATACAAATGCACAAAACTGCAAGTTTATGACAAAAATAGTCTGTAATTTGGCCTTTATTCATATATTATCACTCATTTAATGTATATCTACATTAAAAATGAAATAAAATGAGATATTAACCTACATTTCTGACAAAATACGACGGTTACAGTTAGTGTTAACACAGTAAATCCATGATAATTGTTGTTGAATTGTTGGTTGAACAGTATTCATCTAACTAGTCAGGAAGCAGACAGACCGGCTAAACCGACCGTCTGCTAGCTGCCTCACGTCACAGAAGTCAGATAATTCCCAACACAGAAACTCTTTCACCTAGATATTATCACATAGAGACTGTGTCTGTACACTGAATTAGTAAAAACTTCCAAACCCATTTAAGGGTAAAAATTTAACTGATGTTCAACAAAAAAATAGAGATAATACTGATAAACAAATGATAAAGCTTGGGTTGCTGAATATTAGATCCCTTTCTTCAAAAGCACTTATTGTAAATGATATCACAGACAATAATCTAGATGTGCTGTGTTTGACAGAAACTTGGCTAAAACCAGATGATTACATTACTTTAAATGAGTCTAGCCCGCAAGGTTATGATTATCGACACAATCCTTATCAGAAAGGCAAAGGGGAGGTGTTGCTGTAATTTATAGTAATATTTACAGTATTAGTCAGAAGTCTTTCAAATATAATTCCTTCAAGTGATGGTGCTTTACATAACATTATGTAAGTTGACATTTGTGCTGGCTACTGTATACAGGCCACCAGGACACCATACAGACTTTATCAAAGAATTTGCTGATTTTCTATCAGAGTTAGTACTAGCTGCAGATAAAGTCCTTGTTGTTGGTGATTTTAATATCCATGTAGATAATGATAAAGACTCTTTGGGATTGGCATTTACAGACATTCTAAACTCTATTGGTGTTAGACAACACGTGTCAGGACCCACTCATTGTCGTAATCATACTTTAGATCTAATATTGTCACATGGAATCGATATTGATGCCGTTGAAATTCTGCAGCAGAGTGACGACATCTCAGATCATTATCTAGTCTCGTGTATACTACATTTAGTCAAGGCTGCAAAACTGCCTCCCTGCCATAAATATGGTAGAACCATCACTTCTACCACTAAAGATCGCTTTATAAATAATCTTCCTGATCAGTTTCATCGCCTTAGCATACCAGACAGCTTAGAAGACCTCGATGTTGAAACAGAAACTATTGCCTCTGTCTTTTCCAGCAAATTAGACTCAGTTGCTCCTTTGCGTTTAAAAAGATTAAGGAAATTAATCCAACGCCGTAATACGATGAGCACACTCGGGCCCTAAAGGTAGCAGCCAGAAAAATGGAGCGCAGCTGGAAGAAAACAAAACTAGAAGTTTTTCGCATTTCGTGGAGAGAGAGAATGATTGAATACAGAAAGGACTTAAAACTGCTAGATCTGCCTGTTTTTCAAATCTTTTAGAAGAAAATAAACACAACCCTATGTAGCGTCTGGACCAATCAGACACACAGCTATTCATTATATTTAATGAATTATCCATAAACTCACTCTGTCAAAGTTCTGTGAACCCATCCCTCTAAAACTGCAACTAGCATCCCAAACATAGCTAACACACAGGAAGAACTAGGTGTCCTGTTACGGGACACAGGAAAACTGATAAGAACTTTTACGATCAAAAGAATTTTGCAGAGACTAGTGATTCTGACTTCTGACCTCTGACCCATTATTCGATACTTTAAGTATCCTTACCCCTTTTAAAGAAGGGCATGTTAGAACTAAACTGAGTTTGCTCAAGGCTGTTGATCTGCTGAATTTCAAACAATGCTGTAACTTCTTGCTTTCCTGTATTCTGCTTCAGCTCTCTCTTTCTCTTCGTAAACTGTATGCATGTATGTGTGTGAATGTTAGAGTAGTTTAAGAGTTTAGTCTAATTAATAAAGTCTTGTTCATGTCACACGTAAAGTTGTCCGTGTTTCATGCTCATACTGGAGTCCCTAATCATGCTGATCCTGACTACAGGCTCTGAGTAGTACTGTACAATAAGACTGTTATTTCCCATAACCTGGAAATGCACATTTCTTAGAATGAATAAACAATTAACACTGTGTGTTCATTGGACAACAGGTTAATTGATTGCAATATTAATTTTATTACATTAAGTTAATTTTATTAACTGATCCAAATATTTATAATTAATTATAACTAGTTATGATTAATTATTCATATTTCTTTTGAGCTAATTTGCTACACCTAGGTATTTATTTAATACAGTGGCTAAATTAACAAGAAATAAAGCTTCAACTTCTGATGTTTCCAAAGAGCACAGCAGTAATGACTTTATGAACTTCTTTACTTGTAAGATTGATAATATTAGAGAAAAAATTATAACCATATAAGTGCGTCCAAACCGCCTACTTCTCTACTATATAATAGGGGAAAAGCAGTAGGCGAGTGAATAAGTATGTCCGAAACCTCAGTAATAAAAGAGTAGTCGAGAAGTTCCCGGATGGTCTACTGCTCCCGCCCAGATTCTGAAGTGTTCCTCGATGGACACTCTTCTATCCCAGGAGGCCACAGGAGAGGATACGTCATAATCGAACAGGAGGAGAAAAGAGACCCTAATGCTGTCAAATGTGAGTATTGAAAACCAAAAACACAGTTCCTTGTGTTAAAGTCACATGTTTTGAACTACTGTAGAGTAAACTGCTGAATGTGTCAAGATTTTGTGATTTTACTGTAAAAACACGATTTATTATGATAACGGGATCTCTAGTAAACACATAACTTAATTCTCCAAAGTGGATTTACATATTCTAAACCATATACATCTTAAAGATGCTTACTAAATGTTTATTTAACATCTGACAGGAACATCTTCTCTAAGTATTATGACTTATGATGGATTATGATCTATGAGTGAGTGATGTGTGTGTGCTATTATGTAGAAGTCACTGTTGTCAAAACTTTACATGAATGCAAGTAATGTAAATAAACAAATGTACACTTAACTAGACATAAGTTTATTTTATCTGTCCATTAGTACTGTTAATAAAATAAGGAATATTGTATTGGATAAAAGTGAGTTAACACATCATCAACTACCTCAACATGTAAATGTAGATTTGAGCACATAAATCTCAGAGGAAACTTGAATCTTGTCTGATGTCACAGAGTCAGATGATCACGTGTGTGGAGAGAGACTGATGAAGGAATGATGCCATCAAAGGCTTTGAGTGAGTATACCACAGAAATTAATACAAAATATACTTAAATCTTTAGTTGTAGTTTATTTTAATTATTGTAGTTTAAACAGAGTTATTACAGCACTTTTCTGATTCTTGATTTCTGTGCATTTGCTGCAGAGCTTTTGTGGTGGAGCAGGAGGACCTGCAAGACAAGATGATGGTGGCATTTGTGGGAAAAAATGCAAAAATATAAAGATAATTTTGTTACTTCTAATAATGAAATCAGAAGACATTGTGCTGTTAAAATGACTGCTTTTGTATTATATTTGTGCATTTTTGTAGGATGTGAAATGTCCTCAGACTGGTGTGAGCACTGAGGATGGAGAGCCACAGCAGATCCTGGAAATGGTGAAGAGCCATGGATGAGACCCTCCATCACTCATCTGACCTGATGTTGCTGTGGTCTCTTCTTCCTCAGTGAGTCCAGAGCCAGCGAGAGCATCTAGAAAAAGACCAAAGGACATTGAGGATGTGATTTTGGTCAAGTTTGTTCTACTGGTTTCTGTTCATAAATTGGAGCTTCAAAAGCATCATCAAATAATGTCATGAAGCTTCTGGAAGTCAGGCTCCATTGACTGATACTGTATGAACAGAAACCAGCAGGACAAACTTGACAAATCACCTTTTGTGTTCAGAAGAAGAAGAAGAAAAAAATGAACACAGGGATTGAACAGCGTGAAGGCGAGTAAATAATGACTGAATTTATATGTCTGGGTGAACTAACCCTTTATGATCCCAAATAGAAACCGTATGAAATGTATGTATGCATTTATATTATAGTAGTACCTTGAAAAAGTAAACTTTAATATAAGCAGCTTTAATTAGCGTTTGTGCCCCAGACACTAACAAAAAAGGATTTACAAAAATCAGATTAACATTTGTACATTTGGCAGATGTTTTTATCCAAAGTGACTTTTAGTGCTCTTTTTACAGGGACGATCCTGCTGGAGTAATCTGGAGTAAAGTGTCGATCAAGGACACACTGGTGGAGACGCTGGAGATCGAACCAGCAACCTTCTGCTTACCAGCTCAGTGGTTTAGCCCACTACACCACAAAATTAATAAAGCTACAACAAAAATTAACCTGTAATTGTAAAAATATGAAATGAAATATGGCAAGAAACGGAATGCTGACATGAATGAATTTTAATCTGTTTATTTAGTCATGCTGATGGAGAGCACACGAATGTTTGGAGCAGACACAGCAGCAGCTAGATTGTCCCACACATCTTCTCCCACTCTTGCTTCAAGGTTGTGGGGTTCAGGGTCCATCATCATCATCTTCCTCATCCTCTGGATCAATGATGTCCCTATTGAGAAGGGCAGCAGTGAGGGACACGATGGATGAAGGTGTTCACGGTGGTCAGCTGATTCATCAGAATAAAGCCACAGAATTGGCAGAGCTGTGTTGAGATGGCAGCAGGACTGTAAATATGTGATTGTTAGATCAATAAATTTGAATAAAGCTTTGTTTCATGTCTTGTTGACATTTATTTATTGTCATTATTACTTTTATTAATTTTTACTTTTTATTAATTATGCTATTATTATCAGTACATTTATATATTTTAGTAATTCATGCATTAATTCATTGTTTGACTGTAAATTGATGTATTCACATCAGCTGTATTTGTCTAGTGTGTGTTCATGCACAGCTATGACAAAACTTCACATTTTGCTTGTTTTACTAAAGAAGTAAAACAAAAGTAATACAATTAAGTTTTGGTTTTGGTCAGCATTTATGATTATTATTGTGTGTAAGTGTTGGGGTGGGCTAGCAAAGCAATTCATTCTGGGGTAATCTTAATTTTTAAGTAGTTTATACTTAAATTTTTGAGTATGAAATCAGTCTTCTTCAAAGACAAGATCTTCGAGCAGCTGTCCGACGTCTTCTCTGCAGACATTGCTAACACTGAGGAAAACTGTATTAGGTTGGGTTGTGGAGTTACTGGTGCTGTGAGGTGTTAGTGCACCTGTCACTCATATATTTTGAATACATCGTAATGCATAAAATTATTTATTTCATTTATTTGTTTGTTTATTATTTGTAAGCCTGAGGATGAAACTAGAGCTAATTCAACAAGAAAAAGAGGAAAACAAAGGAGATTTGTGCCACTTTTGCTTGTGGATGAACATTTTGCATATAACAAAGAAATTAGCAACATATTCACGCGAATTTGGGTTTTTGTAACAAAAATAAACTCACATTAGTAGTTCAAAATATAAGAACTTTAATTTAACCTAAAATATATTAGTTGTACTACAATTAAAAATAAAAATTACTGACAGCTGTTTCTTCAACAAGACCACAAAATGAGCAAGTTTAATCAATATCAAGATCTTTACAGATAGATGAATTAAACCTGTCACTCATATCTTTTAAGTTATTGCACTTGTAATAACGTCGTAGGTCACATGACCTACGTCAACATGGCAGATTATATACGGATCGCATTCATACTCAACGAGATTGGGCTGTTAAGTACCTACTCTTTTAGCGCTCGTTAAGTAAGTACTTATTGAAATTAAGTACCTACTCACTGAGTAGGCGGTTTCGGACACAGCCACTATCGTTTCGTCTTTTGGGACTGTTCTGTCTGATCGCGATTGTTTTGAATCCAGTAAGGGAATCTATATTATGCCTTACAAACGTTCAAGAGAGTGTGTTCATCCGTGTCCCAGCTTTTGACACTTGATATACACATTCTGGGCGTTTTCTGTCTGGGAGAGGAGCGCGCATAGACAGTGCTTGAGGGCGCTGTCTGTGTGTATTTCTGTTTTTTACTGTGAGCGTCTCCCTGTCGGGACGCTCCGTTCTCGTTTGGCACTCTTCTCGAGGGAAGAGGTGTCCGCATCTGTGCCTGGTGATTCTGGCCCCGTTTGTGCTGAGGCAAAATGGCGGCTGCAGTCATAGGGCTCGCAGGTGAGCCCGTTGGGAAGTTTGAGAGAGGTGTATTCTCTCTCTCAGCCCCTGGGGCTGATGAGGATGAGTTGTAGGATGATGATGACGTCCGTGTTTGAAGTCATCAAGTCCGACAGCGAGCGCTCTTCTGGCTGCTGTATATGCGGAGCTGCTGGAGTTTGTGGGACACGCTTCTGGCAGACTGCGGCTGCTGTGAGCGTGTTAAGAAAAGGGCCGCACGGCTCAACGAGCGGATCCTTTCTGTCCATAGCTCTGCAGCTCCTGTGAGCCTTCCATTTCCTTCCTGATCTCCATGCTTGAGATCGGGAGGGCATGGAAAAACCTTAGCCGTTCAGATCTGAATCTGGGACCAGACAGATGGGAGGAGGATGAAGCGAGAGTGAGATGGAGGATTGATTATAAACAACAGCTGCGTTTGTGATCGATCCCCAGCTGCAAGGGCAATTTACATCTGCCCTCTCCTCTTCTTCTTCCGCCTCCTATATATATGTATATATGTATATATTTTATAAACATATAACATGCTCAGATGCTTCTTACAGTCAGACTGATGGCTGGGCCCATGGTGATTATTTTTCGGACGGCCCGCTTTTCCGGTTTGATAATGAGAGGATCTTTTAGGCTTAAAAGAACCCTAGATTCCATCCTTTCATGTAGAGAAAAAGGAAAATGAGGAATCTTCGGTCTTCGAGCCGCAGGAAGGTAAGCTGGGTCTATATTTTATGTTTTAAAATAGGACCTTGTTTTTCCTGTATAGTTTTTCTGAGCATGTAGACAGTCAGGAGGCTGGTCCGTCTCAAGCTGAGGCTCAGAGACAGGACCAGAGGTCCAATATAGCCGCTCGGGCGCCTCCTCCTTTTCAGCGCTTCTTGAGGAGGAAGAAGCAGGTTTTAAGGGAGGTGATCGATCGCGGACGCCAGCTCCATCGATGTCGATTCCCTCCCTTTGCGAGGGCAACTTTACATCTGCCCTCGCCCCTTCTTCCTCCGCCTCCTGGGTTTTGGTTTAGTTTAACATACTCAGGCGCTTCTTAAAAGGTCAGGCTGACGGCTGGGCCCTTGATGAATATTTTTCTAAGGGCCCGCCTTCTGGCTTGATAGTGAAAGAGGCTCTTTTAGGCTTCAAAGAACCCTAGATTCCATCCTCCTTGTGAAGAAAAGGGAAAGAGAGTCTTTGGTCTTGAGCCGCAGGAATGTTTCTAAATATATTGACCTTGTGTTCCTGTATAGTTTTTCCTGAGTATGTAGTCGGAAAAAGTAAGGGGTCTTTGGGCAGACTGAAGTTGTTAGGTTGGCTAGAACGATATTTGTGCAGGCCACAAAATGGCCGCCTCTTAGCCACCTTTGTATAGAGTAGCTTCTCCTCTGGTGTTAGCTAGAGTAAGCTTGAGTTAGCACTCGTCATTTCAGTTAATATTTATGTCTGTGTCGGCCTTAATCGGCCACCTGACATTGTTTGCTTGTTGAGCTTCACTTTATTCCCTCTTATTCTGTGGAATTCAGAGGTGAAGCCCAGGCATTGCTATGCTTCGTGTGGCCCTGTCGGCCAACAGCTTAGCGGCCCAGGCTAGGACTAGGTTTAGGTGTTTATAGTGATAATCACCCTTTGTATTACTATCCCTTAGTAGGTTGTGTTTTATGGTGCGTCTCTAAGCACCTTAACCTTATTTTTATTATTCTCAGGTTAGGTAAGTAAGTCAAATCTGATCTAATTTATAAGCATTTTAAAATACTTACAATCAGACAGAAGACTTCTCCGTGGTCTGTTCAGGCTCAACGAAATTAATGCCACATGAGGCCGAGTTTAATTATAAAGTTATAAGTTCATTTATTTATTACATTAGTATTTCTAACATTACATATATTCTACAAACATTCTATACAAGTAATTAAATAAAGTATAAGTATTAAAAAGTTCTTCAGTCAAGGCAATATCAGCGATGGAGGCATCATCAGCGTTGGTTCTGGTGTCGGAGAAGCAGCCTCAGGTGCGAAGCAGCCCCTCCTGTTCTCTTCACGTTCCAGCCTTTTATAGACTATTTGAACTCTTGATGTCATTTTCTTTGGAATTCCCTCATCTGAGTCTATATATAAAGGCATGTCTCTTTGTTCTCGGCTGGCTAATATCAACAGTTGTATAGTTCCTAGTTCTGGCCTCCTCCTGAGGGAGTTGTTAGGCTGGATGCCCATTTTCTCTTGTTTATTGTGTAGGTGCAATGGCTGAGGATAACAGCTAAGGTAGTAGGCTGTTATGAGCCTCCCTGATGCTGTGGTCTCAGGTGGTAGGCCCTTATCTTTGCGTAGATAACTGTATGCAGTGTATGCTAGGCCCCACTATCTAGAACTTTTTCATGCTGTGAATTTGTCCATAGGCCCCGCTAAGGCCTCCTTTCAGATTACATGTTGGCAGAGTTCTGTGTTGGTTTTGTATGGCTTATCACCGCCGCTAGGCCACGCCCGTCTCTGTTAAGAGTAGGCCCTAGGTAAGGCCTCTCATAGAGTTTTGTGGCGGAGTGTGTACTCCTCTTGATTTTAGAGTAAAAGTGTTTTTACTGAGTACATGGCCTGCTGGCTGGTGTGGTCATGATTGCCACCAGCCGATGCCTCGTGTTTGCAAGTTGTAGGCCTTCTGGGCCTCCTGTGTAGCATGTTGGCGTTCGTTTTTACTCCTCTCACTTTGAGAGTAAAGGTGTTTTACTCAACACATTGCTGAGTGGCCGTTGGCTCAGGTTGAGTTGACTTAGTTAACCTCACTGTGGTTCGGTTTGCTCCCTGAGCTTGAAACACTGCCGCAAGCTATGCTATGCATCTGTTTTGAGTCGTAAACCTGTCTTTGGATCTCTTATAGGACGCGATGACGTATGTTATACTCCTCTTGCTTTAAAGAGTAAAAGGTTTTTACTGAGTATATGGCTTGTTGGTTTGTTTCGGATACTTTAGCTCTAGTCGAGCTAAGTAGTTCACTAAGTAAGTTTGGATCTATTTTGCCTCCTAGAACTTTAGTTGCCACTAGCTAATGCCACGTGTCTGAGTAGTAGGCCCTTTGGATCTCCTTTGAGGGCATGTTGGTGTATGTCTTGTACTCCTCGTGCTTACAGAGTAAAAGGTGTTTTACTGAGTACATTGCTGAGTGGCTGACCTCTCAGGGTGAGTTTTTATAGTAAACCTTACTGCGGTTTGGTTTCCTACATTTGCTTCCTTGAGCTTGGTTTATGTTTATCCTTTAGCTCTAGTTGAGCTAAGTAGCTACCTCGTATGTATGATGGTTCTATTTTGCTCCTAGAACTTTAGTGGCCACTAGACTAACGCCACGTGTTTACAAGTAGTAGGCCCTCGGGGCCTCCTTTGAGAGCATGCTGGTGTATGTAATAGTGTACTCCTCTCGCTGAGAGAGTTTAGAGGTGTTTTACTGAGTACACTGCTGTTTGGCCAGGGCCCCAGATGACTTATTAAACTCCTTGTAGTTCGGTTGTTTGTTCTTCCTGGAGCTTGAAACACTGCCACAAGCTGACGCCACATGTCTGTCTGAAGTTGTAGGCCCGTTTTTGGGCCTCCTTTAGATCATGATGGCGTATGTTGTACTCCTCTTGCTTTAAAGGTAAAAGGTTCTTTTACTGAGTGCACTGCTTGTTGGATTGTGTCAGGTGGACGGTTATGTGGGCACTCTACAGTCTTATCTGCTGGTTTGCCTCGCTTTTGAACGAATCATGTGTTTGTGGGTGCTTGCATTCAGCAAGCTAGCTTTTAGGAGGCTTGGCCTTTACAGGCCGCTCTTGAAGCTTTCCCACCCCCATTACTGGGTGTTGAAACCTCAGCAGATTTTACATGTAGCTTCACATGGTGCCTACATGTAGCTGTTACTGTCATGTGGTTGATTCTTGCTTCCAGCAAGATTGGTGTTCAGGGCTTGGCCTTGACAGGCTGCCCTTGGTTTTTCCCACTGTTGTGACTAACATGTTAGCATGTGTGAGTTTCTACTCTATGCAGAACTATTGTCATGTTGTAGGCCCCTCTCTGGCCTCCATGATTATGTGCCTACAGTATGGTCTATCTGTTAGGTTGAGCTTTGTACTCCCCTGTTAGGTTTGTTTTGTATAGTGCTTAGCTCCCTAAGCTGATCATTGGTTGAAGGCTTCCTTGAGGCCTCCTGTTGAGGATCAGCCCCAGGCTGGTTTGTGCTCCCCTGTATCAGGGTTTCTTAAGCGCACAGCCTCCTCAGTGCAAATAATCAGGCGCTGAGTAGATCCTAGGATTGAGCAGAGTGTACTCCTCAATAAGAGGGTTCATAGCACTAAGCTGAGTTCTGCTCTCCAGGATGCCCGTCTCTCACGCGTGGGTTTGAGTTGCTTACTACCTTTTGCAGTCGCCTACTTGCTGTCTTCTCTGAAGAATGTGTTGTTGAGATTCTGTATTCAGACAGGGTTGGCCAAGACTAAGTTTGTCCTCTGTCAGACCAGGTCGGCCTCCCTGGTGGCATTGGGGTAACTATGTTCCCCTTCTAGTGACTGGTCAGTTCCTTTCGGTTCCCTGGCCACATTTCTTAAAGGGACCTCTCCTTTGCGGAAGATTTGGTCCCAGAAGCCTTGAGCGGCCTTGGAAGGCTTTCATGGAAGGCCTCTTTGAGGCTCAGCTTGGGCTGTTGGTCAGAGGGAATGCTGTCACTGACAGCCTTTGTGTGACCCAAGGGTGAGTTGCTATCTGGCGCTTTCTTTCAAACTGCTTGACGCTTGTCTAGCCATCTGGCATGCACTCTCCTCAAGCATGGTGGCGTGGGTACATCGTTCCCCATATGCGGTAAGCGCAGAGTTGAGTTACCTTTCGAAGGGAACGTCTCAGGTTACGTGTAACCATGGTTCCCTGAGAACAGGGAACGAGACTCTGCGTTGCCTGGCCATGCTTCGGGCTGCCTGCTGAACAGTCCTCAAGACGATAAGATACTGACTGATTCTCTAGGCGCTCCTTATATACTTCCGGTAACGGTATGATGATGTCATAGGCTGTCACCGGCCAATAGGATTGGAGTGGTTTGATACTTGGCTTTCAGACATCGGTTCACGTGTGACGTTCCCCATATGCGGTAAACGCAGAGTCTCGTTCCCTGTTCTCAGGGAACCATGGTTACATACGTAACCTGAGATGTTATTTTTAAAGGAAAAATATTTTGATATTATTTTCTGCTGGATTCCAGGTCATATGGGACTATTTGGTAATGAACAGGCAGATGCTGCAGCAAAGAAATCTCTTTCTTTGAGAATTACAGACTGTCAAATTCCTCCATCAGATCTCAAACCTGTGCTAAACTTGTATATATATCAAAAATGCCAAATAGTATGGAACAGTCGTGTTAATAATAAGTTATATGAAGTTAATCCAATCATAAATGAAAATATTTTGTAAATTTTATTTTTAAGAGTAGACATGATCAGACATGATCTTGTTTACACAAGATGCCGAATTGGTCATTCCAGACTTACTCATTTGTTTTTATTGAAAGGTGATGTACCACCAGTATGTAATTTTGTCAAACTCCTCTGTATATAAAACATATTTTGTTGGAATGTACTGCTTTGAATGTCATTAAGCAACGTTTTTATGCAGAAAGTTCTTTAATGGATGTTTTCAAAAATGTTTCACCAGGAACAAAGTTTTTATCAAATATTAAAATGAAAAATCTTATTTAATGTTTGTTATATTTATTTGAGTTGAATATCAACTGTTTTTTTTTTTACTATTACGGTGGTAATTATGTTTATTTATTTTTAATGTTGTTCTTGCCAAGAAAATAGCCATAGATGCTGATAAGGCAATAAAAATAAACAAACAAAGAAACAAACAAACATCATTACATGAATTAAATAATTAATTTCCAAATCTAGTTAGTTAAGAAAAAGAGTGTGTGGGAAAAGAAAACCTTTATATAAAGGAATTAAGGTAGGAATTACAATAAAGAAATACACTAATAAAAACATTGACAGGGAAAGGATATTACGTTTAAGTTTGTGTCACTGCTACATACAATTTACCACTTTGTAAAAGGACACCCAGCCCCTATGGAATACCAAGTCTGCCAAAATTAAAAATAAATAAAGAGATAAAGACATAAATAAATATGCAAAGAAATGTTAAAAGCAAAAATAAATAAATATATAAATAAATATAAATGGAAAAGCAAAAAAAAAAAAAAAAAAAAAATATATATATATATATATATTATTTATACATTTATTTCCTTATTTATGTTTATATTTATTTTTTCTACTTTTTCATTTATTTATAGATTTATTAATTTTGATCTTTATTTATTTATACATTTCTACATTTCTTTATGTATTTCTACATGTCTTAGTCCGTAGGGTAATGAGGGGGGCGTGGTTTACCTCAGACAGAGCAGTCGAGCTCAGAGTAGGCGAGAGCGAAGCGTTGAGGCCACAGTGACACCTTGTGGTGTGGCCGAAATACAACAAGTGTAGCTTCTGACGTTGATACTGTCTGTGATGAATGACTTGGATACAGGCACGTGCACACATAGACATAAAAGGGGGCTTGAGCACCTGCCCTTTTTCTTCCTCGAGAGAAAGTGCCCTTTTTTTTCTGGGGTGCTTTTATTTATTTATTTTTTTTAATAAATTATGATATATTACTGTTTGCGCACAGCTTCCCTGTCAAAAAAAAATATATTTACTGAATAAAAAAAATAAAAAATACTATATATCAGGTCGTCTTTGTCGAGTTCAGATGCCCTTCCTCCGCGAAACGCCATTCATTCTCGCACACACGCACGCCGCGCCCGCCCCATCTCGTGTTTGCTGCTGGCTGACGACTATGCCCGGGAAAAGACAACAGCTGTGTGTCTGACGATGAGAAGCGAAAAGAAAAAAGCCCTAGATGAATCCTGTGCATCTCTTTCAGGTAGCCTATGTATGTTCACAAACATGTCAAAGTTTTGGCTATTGAATGGTGAGAGTATTTATGCGTGTTTAACGCCACGTTAATAATTTGTCCACAAGCAACGCATCTGTCTGCTTTAGTACTAATGCAATTTATGTCATAATTTCAATTATTTTAATATGCTATTGCGTTTTGAACCATAGTAAAGATATCTGTAGGGTTGTCAATACACCCTAAAAATGCTGGGTTATTTTTCCAACCCAAACGCTGGGTTGAGACTGCTGGGTAATGACGCTGGGTTGATTTAACCTAATTTTGGGTTGAAATTATTCTTAATCAGTAACACCTGTTTCACACTGCAAGCATGAGCGACGCGTGAGCATAACTACATCGCCGCTGCAGAGACGCCGCAAGTATTCACACTGGAAGCATTTGTACAGCGTCACAGCAGCCCCAGCAAACATGAGACGTCCGCACGACGTGCTGATCACGCCTATATTGCGTCTGTCGGTCCAGGACCATGGCTGCGTCCAAACCACATACTCTCTTGAGTAGATACTTATTTTGAATAAGTACTTACTTTGTAAGGGTAAAAAGTACGTTTCTTTCCTGAATCCACCATGTTAGCTTTGTCACGTGACTTATGACATCATCACAAGTGCCAAGAGTTAAAGAGCCCAAGCTAGATTCGTGCAATTACCTTCATCAATTACATGACTTACCTTGCTGATTTGATCACTGCGTTTTCATTTATTATGCCGCTCCATATCTCAGCACAAAGGAGGCGTCGGGTGATTTTATATTCAAAAAATCTAAGTAAAAGTAGCTATACATTGCATTCCTGCACCCCCTTACACACAATAATATACTTAATAGTAAAAACTTATAATTACACAGACAGATATGTCACATCATGGCAATTTATTGAATTCACAATATTCAACCATAATAATTAAATATTGAATATTCAATGAATAAATTTATTTATACAGAAGTATTAATTGAACATAACATTAATCAAAACTTACACAAATGTATTGTTCTAACAAACTATGTAAACATCAACAGATGGTGAACCCCACATCATCTTACGGCCGCCTTAACAGAGCTGTGCCAATCCTGCAGCTGTATTTTGATGAGGCAGTTGACCTCCGTCTCTCTCGCCAGTCCATCTTGTTCCTCACTGCTGCAATTAGGCTGGATTCCGACCATGGGTGGGAAAGGGACATTGAGGTGCTGCTGTTCCTCTTCTGGCTGGGTCATGCGGCTTCTTTCAGGATAGTGTCTCGGACCTTCGATATCCCCAAGTCCTCTGTGCATGATATTGTGCACAGAGTGAGCTCTGCAATCATCAGGATTTTGAGGAGGGTGATTGCTTTCCAAACTGGTGATGACCTGGTGGTGGTAGGAGAAGGTTTTGCCCAGCTGGCAGGGTCACCAGCTTTCAGCTTAGCAGTTTGTGCAATTGACGGCTGTCACATCCGTCTTAAACCTCCAGCAACTACCGCCCAGTGCTATCTGAACAGGAAACTGTTTCACTCCATCCAGCTACAGGCCATCACCGACCACCGTGGGAAATTCATTGACATCTTTGTGGGATATCCTGGGTCCGTGCACGATGCCAGGGTGCTGAGGAACAGCCCTGTCTTCACTGGCAGCCTTTATTCACCTGCAGGCAAGTGTATCCTTGGGGATGGTGGATATCCTTGCCTGCGTGAACCCATCTGCCTCATCACCCCATACAGGAGCCTGTACAGAACCCTGTACAGGCTCGCTATAACAGCAAGCACTCCCGTGGAGAGAGCTTTCGGGATGATGAAACACGCTGGCGCTCTGTTTTCTTTAAGGCAATGGAAGTGAGCCCTGCCTTCGTGCCTGAGGTAATTGCATGCTGTGCTGTGCTCCACAATATTGCTCTTCAAAATGGGGACATCGTTAAGCCAGAGGTTGGGGAGAATAATGATGATGGCCCCCCTGAAGCCCAGAACCCCAGAACAAGATCAGGAGAAGATGTGCGGGACAATCTGGCTGCTGCTGTATCTGCTCCAGACATCCGTCTTCCTGCTCTCCATGACCATGACTACCTGTGAAACATTTAACAGGTTTATACTTTTTCACAAAGAATTGTATTATTATTATTATAGCTTTGTTGTAGGTTTTTTCTCTTAAATACGATATTTGTTTATCAGGTGCAGTGTCAATGAATATTGTTTCTTCTATAAAGGCATGCATTTTCTTCTACTGTGGGGAGGGAGGAGGGGGTTGTATCACTTTTGAGTGATATGGACTACATTTATGATGGATGGATGTGCTTTTTGGACTTCAAAATCAAAGGTACCATTCACTCCCATTATAAAGCTTGGGAGAGCCAGGATATTTTTATTATAACTCTGATTGTGTTAGGCTGAAAAAATAGTCATATACACTTAGGATGGCTTGAGGGTGAGTAAATGATGGGATCATCTTTTTGGGGCGATGAACATTTTTGGGTGGACTATCCCTTTAACATTTCAAGCATGAAAGCGGTGTGCGATCCGTTGTGAACACATGATGAAAGCAGGCGTTTGTAACTGTTGTACCAGGTCGTGTATCACAGTGTTAAACCGGTGGCTCTCAAACAGCAGCTGGAAAACATCAGCATTGCCTCTGAGAAAGCTGAAAAAATAAAGCTATGTTTGTTTGAAGTCTTACAACAATCACTTAAATGAACTTATATTAGCCTCTCAAGAAAATATGTGAAATGTCTATTTACTTTGAATGCCTACAAATAAAATGTTTTGTTCTGAAATATTTAATTATATTAAAATTATATGTTGACTATAAAAAATATGTATAAATACATTATACACTAAAAAAATTATATAAAGAAATTTTATTTTTGGCAATCAACTCAAGAAGGGCAAGATATCGTTCATCCCTTTCCCTGGTCTCCCTCTCTCTCCTTTCTTCTCTTTCAACTGCTTCTCGATGCCTTCTTTCTTCGGTTTCTCTGGCTTCTCGATCCCGTCTGTCCTCTCGCTCTTGTCTCTCTCTTTCTCTGCGCTCCTCCTTCTCCTCTATTTCCCGCCATCGTCTCTCCTCCCTCTCTGTTGCTTCTCGCTCTCTCGCAGCCTCCCTCTCCTCCATCTCCTGGATTAGGTCCTCCACATGTTTTCTTTTTCTAGCTGGCTGTGGGCTCGCTGAAGATGAAGAGGCCACAGCAACATCCGGGCCAGATGAGGCAATAAGGGAAGGTGGAGTGATGGAGGGTCTGCCTCAATTGCCTCATCCATGGCAGCATACCACTTCCAGGATGAAATCATAGACAAAAATGTATCTTTAGTTGTGTTAATCTGTTTATTTAAATGAGTAAAATAAGCATGTATGTGTGTAATGCAAAGTGCTGACAAAAGCTTAGGCCAAATCGATGGCACTGTAGCACACATACAACACCCACACAGCTATCTGATGTGTTTTCATCTGGAATATGTATTTTTAAGAGTTTCATCTGCCATACTGTCTGAAAATGTCCTCTGTCAAATGTTGAACGCACATTTAACGTCTATGTTGCAAATGCAAATTTTTAAACAAACGATTATCAGACACAGATAAAGAAATGCTTTCTAGAAAACGATGTTAACAAATCTTGAGAAGAATGTGTGCTTAATGAAGCACGACTGGTTAGCTATATGAAAATGAAACGTTTTACAGCAACTTAATATTTAATATATCAATATTTAATACATATTAATGTCTTAAAACCAACAGTTTCCTCGTCAGTTGTTTAAAAAAAAAGTGAAATTTAAATACAATTAACAGCTTTGTTGTACTTACACTTGAAAACCGCTGCGTCTCCGTGCTCAGCCATGTTCGAAAATGACGACTCTTCCCGTGGGCTCATGGGATATTAAAGTGTCCATCATATGAACACTTCAGAATCTGGGCAGGAGCAGTAGGCCATCCGGGATTTCTCGCCTACTGTTTTATAAATACTGAGGTTTCGGACATACTAGTGTTTTCACGTATTGTTTTCTCCTACTATATTCGGACGCAACACTAATATACGCACATCTAAATCTCGCGAGAATTAGTACATCACCCAGGTATTTCTCGCCTACTCTTTTATGATTACTGAGGATTCGGACATTCTATTTGTTCGCCTACTACTTTTCCCCTACTATATAGTAGAGAAGTATGCTGTTTCGGATGCAGCCCGAATCTGTACGTCTACACGACGTGCAAATCCGCGCGATCTTACTACAACGTCTCTCGGACATAGATATGAAGTTCAATATTTACGTCCAGCTTGGAGGTTGTTTGACGTCCGTGGACGTGCAAGACTGGCAAAGAAAACTGATAACGTAAGTGAAATGAATATATTTATGTGAAAGTGAATTTAAGTTTTTGTGACGACCTTAAAGGTTCCTACAGGTTATTTTTACGTTTCTGTTAAGGAATTTATAGTGTTGGAACAACTTTCACTTTCAAATAGCATTTACAAGCACATTATATGCCACACATAGGCTATACCCACGCGTGGAATCAGGTTGTGCTTAATCTGTATTTTTGATATGTATTGACATTTTTACAGTACAGAATCTTACATTGTCACCTTATAATTGTAACATGATACTGCCCTGTTTCTGAAAGGAACAGTGGGAACCAAACACTGCATATCCATCTGCATATGCTATAAGCGAACCAAAATGACAATGGAAATTTGGATGACATAATAGAGGTCAAACAACTATGCTATGTGAAGAAAGTGGCAAAACACTCAAAGTACTTGGCTCACTGGGAAAAAGATAGGTAGTCAAGTAAAACATTATATAAATTATAAAAGATTTTTCATGGCTTACCATTACGTTACATATTGTTGGGCACGCCTATAAAGTTTTAAAGATTTATTAAAATAAAATTGTAGATATAGGTTTAGCATGTGCATGATGATGCATCAGCCAATGTGTTATTGAAAATAAACAGAAATATTTGCTAATTTAGTTGTTATAGCACAAAAAGTCAAATAATAAAAGAGGGGTAAGGTTAAAACATGGGGTTTTAAAAATAACAATAACAACATGCTACTTGGTTCCCTCTGTGTTAATTCTGGGGTCTAATTTTATCTTTTAACTTCAAAACAAAAGTATGACTTTTACTCCACAATTCCAAAAACAACTGTGAAAAAAAAAAAGATTTGGGGTCATCTTACCCAATAACACTGACCAGTAGCGGGTCCTGACCTTAAATTTAGGTGGGGCAAATTCTGGGTCTTACCACTATTTTATGATAAACTGTTTGTATTATATTCTTATTGACAATGCAGACACACTTTTGGAAGAGGTCTAATGTCCTTGCATTATTCAGCCTGAGGGCAGTGCTTTAATGTTGATTACGATGCATAGAATGCTATCAAATTCCCTTAATGTAGTATTTATAGCCTCTGAAGTTACAAGTTGTGGAGGAACTTGTGAGGAAAAGAAAGTCATGTCTATTCTTAAAACAAACAAATCTAACACAACTATATTATTCTGATGCTACTCCACATATACCTGAAGAAAAACACACATACCAACTGTTTACTCACCTGATGCAGACTAATATACACATTGCTGAAGGAGTTAATGTATTCGTCTGGAGTGAGGTTTATGCAGAGCACTGTGAAAATAAGCAGAGCCCTAATGGCTCTCAATTAGAGCGTGCTGCTGTTCCATTTTTCACCACAGACTTACATTGGGAAATTGTGGAGTGCTGTGGCACCGACTGCACCACTTCATTATACATGCCTGCTGAAGTCATGCATTAAATTTGAAAATATTCAGCTTGCATTATGACTTGAAATATAGTCGGATACACTTTAAAAAAACATCTGCTGCAGAGTGCTGAACACATTTACCATTTATTTTTGTTCAAAGGTCTATTTTTCTATTAGATGAATATTTTGGTGAGACACTACCCCACCTGCAGCTGACACAGAGGGGATCTGCATATCAGCCCCATTCAACTGTGAGCCACTCCTGTACGCATATAGAGCAAATACTCTCTTTCCTGTAAAACTGACACTTTTTCCTTCCAAACCAGCCATAAAAGAAAATGAGAAACAGATGAACACCTGCAAAAGAAATGATAGATTTTGATAGGAGGAAAAAAAAAAAAACATTGAGGAGCAACACATAACAGATTTTGTGTCTTTTTAATTAAATGCATTCAAACATACTCAAATAGCACTCCATGCTTCACTATTTCTCCTGCTTTTCTGAACAGGAACAGAAAAAGCTTAAGGGTCAAAAACCCTATTTCAGCACCATTTCTCATCCAGTCAGTATTATCTATACAACAAAATGAAGTAATACAATAATAAAAATAATAAATACATAAAAAGGTGCAAAATTACTAAAAATAATTTGAATTGCTTTCATATGATTAGACCTTATATACCTATTGAAGCAGCCATGTTGCATATGCAGTTTTTTTCACATCCATTGTGCTGTGTGAACATTTGGAGTCAGGCTCCTCAATCTGTTACTATTGAGGATGCGATAACGCAGGCTTTTAATGTGGTTTCACCAGAAATTCGGACAGTTGCATAAGTAAAAAAAGTTGTTTTGATATTAAGTTTGATGCAAAAGAAGAATTTCACTTCAACAAAGGAAAAAGAAAAAGATCTATCTGCCTTTGATGAAAGAATGGCTGCAATAATAGGACATTCAAGCTTGAGTGGCATTATAGAAAGGAGTGGAGTGGAGCAAATACAACATGGTAATTTTAATGAATCAAAAAAATTTATTTAAGCAATTGTATTTTTAAGTAACGTGCATCACAACAACAAAACTTCTGGCTTTTGCAGATCATCATTACACAGCCGATTGGAATGAAGAAGCTGAGGTCCAGCCACAACTTCCCAAGCACCCACCTTCCGACACGTACAGAGCCGCACCGGCGCGAGTCCTGACCGACTAGGTGCTTGCTACACTGTAAAAAAAAAAAAATAAGTTGATTCAACTTAAAATAATTTGTAACCTGGCTGCCTTAAAATGTTGTGTTCAATAAGCTAAAAACATTTGTTGTTTAAGTTCCTTAAACCTAGAATTAATAGTTGGGGTAACAAAGGTGAAGCTGAATCAACTTTATATTTTGTATAACCAACAAGTTTTTAGTAAGCCCAACTAGACGAGAAAGTTGTGCCAACCTAAATTCAAGTTGAAACAACATAAAATTAGTGAGACCAACAAACGTGGAGTTGTTTGAACTAAGCTTTTGTTGAATAAACTTGTAAGTACAAATTGGCCAAACTAAGCGTCTTGTTGAATTAACTTAAATTTTTAAGGCAGCCAGGTTACTTTTTCAAGAATAGTTAATCTCACTAGTAATGTTAAGTCCATTCAACTGGCCGAACTATGTAATTTGCCCACACAACTCAAGTTTCTATTTTCTACTGTACCACATAAAAATGGAATGGACATTTAAGAACATGTATTTTATTTTATTTCAAAATTGACAGCATGCTATTTAGTATTAGTGTTTAGTATAAAAACACCTTTAAAAACAAACATTGACATTTCATATTAACTGTGAAACTATTATCTAAAAAAAAAAAAAAAAGTATGAAAAGTACGTTTGTCAAACAATTATTAAAAAAAAAAAAAAAACGTATGCAAACTAAGTTTTCATTTCATAACGTCTGTCATGTAAACTTGTACATGCAACAAGTTTGGGTAGCTTAGATTAACTCAGTGGCATTTTAGAACAAATATGTTAAACTTTTTTAACCATGCAAAATGGTGGTGTGATGCAACTACTGATTAGTGTACAAACAGTAAACATTTGTGTAACTAACAAATCAATGCTACCAACTGAAACTGTATTAATGACATTAACTAGGACAACTTGTAACAGTTCCAGTAAACTGTTACCTGTCTTCTTTACATTGTGTAAGTTGTAATTTTACTCCCTGCCATTAGAGGGCACTAGGGGTCATTATCAGGAGATTTCTCTAGGCTAGAGAGTAAAAGGAAGGAGGAAGTTTGAGTAAGATATACCTGTTAGCTGGGAGTGTTTGCTCTTCATGCTTTCATCTTGGAAACCTTGGTTGAGGAACATTTATGTTCTACATCTCAATAAGGTTTTTGTATCTACTTGATTTTGAGGACATCTCATCTGGTTCAAGATTTTGGTTTGTGTTTCTCCTCAATTTGGGATTATGTCTGAGCTCCTTTACAAACTTTGGATTAACCTGTGATGGGTGAATTACAATCTCATGCTCTAAACATCCTAACATCTACAATGGAGTGAAGAACCAAGGACATTTGTGGTACTCAGGACTTTAATGTTGGGTGGACATTTATAAGTACTTACTTCCAATGGTGAAAAGGTTGATAATTCTGCTTTATGTATTTTTGTCAAGACATTTGTGGTGTTCCAGAATTGAATATTTTGCTGACAAGGAAATACAATGTGGTCTTAAGTGGTGATTGATCCCTCCTCATTTATTTATGTGACTTCTGATTTAATTGTTACAAACTTGCCACTACACTTTGTCTTGAAGCAAACTGTTGCAGGGTCCATTAACTTTCGCAGAACAATTGCCACTGCCAATGCCCATGAACACTTTTTGTATCACCTCGAATGTGTACTTCAGTCTCTTGGGATAGTCTATGTCAAGACAGTAAAGAAGACCCATGAGTGTAGCAAAGGCATTAGCAACATCTCCTAGGTCACGTTTGACAATCTGCTCCTCCAGAACCAGCACAACATCCACCATCTCCCTTTCTAGCAACACTGTGCTGCTCCCGCCTTCTTCAGTGATAATGAGAATGCCAACATCAACTTCTTTTGTAGCATCTTTTTCTGAACTGTCAGCCTAAGAACATAATGAACAAAGATATTAGTAATTAAGCATGTACTGTTACATTAACAAATTCAATGTACAATGTAACAAATTCAATTCAAATTCTGTGTGAAATGACAAATGCAACACTGATGATTACCTGAAGAAAAATTTCTCTCATGAGACACATCAATATAATTTGTGTAGTACTAGGCTGTATCACTTTTCTCAAAACCAGACCAATATACGCAATGGCGTATTAAATATATATTAAACTATTTACAAGAAGAATCAGTTTATGACATTAAAAGTCTAATTACAAATACTAATTAATTTACATGTTTAAACTTTGCCACTATCCTAGGTTTTGATCATCAGTAGCACTGGGCTGAGCTTTGCCACTGTAGTGGTATTGTTCTGTCACTACTACGCTGAGTTAAAGGGATAGTTCACCCAAACATGAAAATGTCATTTAATTACCCTCAAGTTGTTTTACATCTGTATTCATTACATTATTGTGTGAAACACAAAAGAAGAGATTTTAAAGAATGTTGGCAACCAGACAGTTTCTGTTCCTCATAATATTTGGAAGTCAACAGTGCCCACCAATTGTTTTGTTACCAACACTTTTCAAAATATCTTCCTTTATGTTCTTCAAAAGAAAGTACTTCATGCAGGTTTAGAACTTAAGAGTGAATAAAATAAAATTTTTGTGTGAGCTCTCTTTAACTGTGACAAAAGTTCCCCATGTCATATTGAAATCAGCCCTTCATACCTCACAGACACGAGTGAAACTGCTGGGCTCCTCCTTTAAGTAATATGGGAGTCCAAGCAAAGCAGCTGCTCGTCTCTTCTGGTTTGAAGTCTCAAGACACAACAAAAACAATAAAAGTAGACAAACTGTGATGACTGCAGAACCAACCATGCTCATAATTATGATAACACTGATTTTGAAGAACACAGAGCAGAGTGTGAGTGCGCTATTGATTAACCTCATGCACAATCAAATGGTTCTGTCTCACGCACACATGCAAAACAGTAAGTGTGCTACTGTGGTAAATCTACTGATCGCAGACAACCCCTGCCACCCCTTTTCAAAAACTCATCAGATCTGGACTAAATCACAATAATAACCTATTTTGGATCCATAACAGCAAATTTCATAAAGCTGACGAGTTTGCATCCCTGATAACAGCTTTTGATCCCACCACCTAGAATGCAACTAAATGCTTCTTCAAGCATATGACAAAGTTTTAAATATTTACGTACATATTTACAGCTGGTCTATTCACACGGGATTAGTATTACCTGAGGTAATTCTTCCGGACATTTTTACAGAAGGTAAAAGTCGCCATAATCTTTACTGACATCATCATTAATTATTACTGGAGATGGCACATTCAGACAGGATTAAAATCACTGAGAAGCTCTGGTAAAAATTACTTTACCCACCTCTCCATGTAAAACTAATCCCGTCCGAATAGGGCTTTAGGCTGCTGCTAATACTACTACTATTACTATCTTGTACCCTGCAATTTACATTTATTCAAACTCTCTAAATCACTTGTTTATTTTCAAAACATATTAGATTGTGACGTGCATGTAGTACTACACAAATAGAACCTGATAGCAGATGAAGGAAAGACTAAAAATACCACAAACATGTGGAATCATCTGAAAGCCCACCACCTCCAAGCTTATAAAGATGCTCAGAAAGAGTGCACTGATTGGAGAGGCTTTTGTTCAATAAATGTTTAATTTAAACATATTAAGCAACTGGCTGTATCACATCTTATTACTTAACTGTTAGATTTTATGAGATATCAGTATGATATATCGGCCGCCCTGATTTCTAAATATCGGCATCGACCAGGGAAACACACACATCAGTCAACCTCTAACAATGATTGCCTACTTCTAGAAAAGACAGAGTGTTGTTGTTTTTTTTTTTTGGTTAAGGTCCTGTGATCAAACATAAAATAAAATCATCCTTACTTGTGCATCAAGGGGTTCAAGGAGACTGCGCAGGTCAGAACTGCTACTAGTTCGCACTCTGTACTTCTGTAAAAGTCTTGGGACATATTTGTCAAGTCCATCAAAGAAAGACTGCTGGAGATCAGTAGAAACCAGGCGCATAAACTCAGCACCAATCTGTAAGAAGACAATTGAAGAAAAAAAAAAAGCACATAAATATAACAGTATAAATATGGCTTTGGCTATACAGACAATTAAAATGTAAAATTTTTCACCTGGGCTAAAGGGAAAATCTAAGTCTGAAATTTTAATATATTTTGAATGTTTAAGCAGGGTTGTCAATAGTACTGACTTCGGTAACAGTCGGCACTGAAATTTTAAAAATGTGATGCTGTTGAGTGGATTCTTAAGCACCTCTGATTGCCCATTGTGTTCACATGCACAACAGATGTCTGTGATCGGCTACAATGATCACTTCACGCTCTTCACAGAGCGCTAACACAGATACACACGGGGCATTTAAAAGCCACCTCTATCAGCGGATCTATTTTGAATGTATTATTTGGAAAATAAAAATTACCCGTTTTTTTTTTAAAAACAATGCAGGCCATCTGTCTTTGATTTCGGACACAAGAGGTTCACCATGAACAATCTCCTTCCTTCGCAAGGCAAAGGTGCTCTCCATCAGAGAATCTATCATTTTCCTGTCTTTCTTCTTTTTCTTCATCTCTTCCATCAAAGTTAATCTCTCGCCTTCAAGGCAGTCAGAAGACTTCCCATCCGGAAAATCTGGCAAAAAGTAGAGCTCTGATCGTTTTGCTTTCTTCATCATCTTTTTCCCCAATGATGTGCCTGTAGACCTCTTATGATTGATTGTAAGTTCTGGGCATCCTGCAATACGATACTTCTGACGGAGGTTACCCATTTTAAAAGCGAGGCTGAATTTCCAGCAGTACCACCCATGGGTAGATCCTGGCTCTCTCAAACAGGGATGCTTTATGATGAGGACTTGAGCAACATCCTCAATTTGCTTGGTTGTTGGATATGCATTGTACTCATACATAGCACTTGCTACCTTGTCGAGTATGTCCCTCTTCATAGCAGAATTAACAGTCAGTAGAGTACCATCTCATACGTCTCATTGCCTTTTTTGAGCTTTAGTTCTACATCATAAGAGAAAGTAGGTATAATAAATGGGTCAGGCCAGTGTTTGTAGTAGAGGTTGACGGATGACATGCAGCGGATGTTGAGGTCCCAGCGGCTGTTTCAGAACAACTATCGTCCAACAAGGCTGCAGAAGTGGGCATACTGGGTGGTTCCTTTACTATTACCTTCAGCCTGGGTCTCTCCGTTGGTAGGTCAGACATTTCAGTCAAGTTGCAGAGTTCATTGTTGAACTCTGGATCTTGAAATTGGACAACAATATCACCCTCTAGATCAAGCCTGTTCTGGAGTATAGTCTTCAGTTCATCCACTGTCTCAGGAAGACTTTCAATCTGGACTCTCCGGATGTCATCATCCGCAAGAATGACATGAAACAGCATGCTGGAAGCTTAACAGAAAAGTACAACTAAGTTCAATTGTGTTTTAAAGCAAAACGGCTCCGTTTTCCACATTCCACTATGTTCTTCCCTCAACTTAGACGAGTTGATAACCATTTTCAGTTAGCTTAAACAGTAGTCATCAAGTTAATGTGATAGTTCACAAAAATGAAAATGTATTGTTCATTTACTCACCCTCACACCGTGTCTACACCGGACACAAAGCGACTGTTGAAAATCATTTGAAATGTGTGTCAGTACGTCATAAATAGAACGCAGCAGCAGTTTTCTGTCGGGTATTTGTTGCGCCGCTGCATCCAGTGTAGACACCATCACTGATTATAATGAGTTCTATAGTAATAAATAAACTGCAGATTTATGTTTTAAACAACTACATTCTCACCTGAAATACTTTTAAAACTACATTTCATGACAATTTCATTGCCCCCAAAAGTTCCTACTACCTCGCGAGCAGGGACTTTGAGGGACAAATTTTTACCCGGAACTATTTAAATCCTGGTTCCTGTGGTGGAAACACACCAAGTATTGCCCCAAAGTTCCTGCGGTGGAAACGGGCTTTAAGGCATAATGTGTAATAAACACCAGTTATCATTTAAATTTTTAAATGCAAGTATCATTTTAACAGCTCAAATTTGAATGTAGAAATTCTTTAGCAAAACAAATACAAAAAGAGTCTGAAATGCATTTTAACCAAATCATGCAAGACGTTTACTATAAAATGACTTACCTCAGTGAAGTAAAAACACTCTGGGTGACACCATCAGTTTTCCTTGCACCATATAAGAAGCCAGTGGGTGGAAGGAATTCAGATCTTCTGGGTCTGCAACTTGAAGGTCTGTAGAAAGATTCCTTGTCAATTCATAGCATCCAAAGTGCTCCAAGTACCACGATGAAAAGCATTCAATGATGAACGATGCCTTGTTGTCCACAATCAGTACTTTGACAATTTTTGTCCACTTGTGCTCCCAACAGAAACAAACATCCCCTCAGAGTACTTAGTTCCATGTAGAATCACATTAGTTGCAAGGGACACAGTCTTCACATCCTTGTATTTAAGCCTGATGGCCTTTTTGACTGAGTTATCCAAAATGTCCAAAGAAACCAGAGACACTCTGTCAACCTCCAGTGGTGGCTTGTCAAGGAAGTAAGCTAACATATGCTGGTGTCTTGTAGCTAATGTTAGCAAAATGTTTTTAAAATTGTTCACGTCAAGCACAACTTTTTAAAAAAGCTGTGTTTTGCTTCAAAGCGAATTGTCCAACAGTCCAGCAAAGGTCCAAAACAACGGATGAGATAGGGATAATGTTCTATGAAATGATGTTTTGGCCTGAGTTTACAGTCAGGAAATGCATCCTGGAGCAATTGCCTATGTACTGAGATGTTTTCTTCCAAATAGCATAGAGTCTGATCAGTAAAAGAGGGTGTTGCCAAAAGTTCTACTATGTCTTTTAATTTAAGAATAACACCCCAAGTCACGTCATTTTCTGGGATAAGTTCCCCAATCATCAATGGAATTAGTCGTAACAAAGTCCAGTTCTCGTGACCGTTTCCACCGATTGTACCATTGATGCTGAAACTCCTGGGTATTTTGTTTGGGCGGTTGGTCTTATCAGAGAATAAGTACGGGAAATTCTGTATAGCAGAATTTAATTCATCGAATGTTAAGTACTTATCTGAGATCAACTTTTTAAGACACAAACTAAGTTCAAATGGTACAGTTCCCTCCAAGAGGTCATGCAGAAAGTCAGGTGGGAAACTTGTAACTGTATGAAAGTAGGTCAGCTTGTTCAAAACACAATCACTTTTGACACCATTTACATTGTGTACATGTTGATTCTGTTGAACCTTCAAAACATTTGCCTCATGAGTTAATTTTGTCCTAAGTGGAAATAACCCACCTCTCACTTCATTTGTCTGAATGTCTCTACCCCTTGCTGAACAAAATCTACAAAATTTATCAACAGTGAACGATTCCTGGAAGCCAGCAAGCGAATGAGCAGCTAAATTATCAGCAGAGACAAAAGCACTGTGCCTTTGACGGTAGCTCTAACCTCTGAATGAACAGACCTTGGTTTTCAAGTATCTGTATGTCTTTTAAAAGAGGATGAAGAATTTTCTCATAGTCAAATATTTTAATATCATTACTGTTACACAGAACTGTAAGGTATATAGATTGCAGAGAAGATCGATATTTGATAGGCAAATTTCCTAGTACCCAATAGACAGCACACACTTTCTTTTTTTTCCTAGATGTCCCTAAGGGATTGCATATTTCGAAGTCGTCTATATACAATCCAATGGCAATTGACAGCTCCTGTCTTGAGAACAGCGGGTTTTCTTTATAAAATAAGCCATCACGAAAAGTTTTAAAACGACCAGAATGCGATGCAACTGATTCCTCAGCTAGAACTTTGTCTAGAATATCATTTCTATTGAGTAACTCTGTTAAAACGCTTATTATAGGGACATATATAAATGTCTTCTTCTTGGTAGTACAGTCAAAAAATATATTCTACTGGCTCAATGACAGGAAAATTATTTCTGAAAAACAGTGACCTCCTATAGTCAGTGCCAAATGGTCCTGTCTTTGAAAGTAAACAGAGAGGATTATTTTCCGCAGCGCTTCCCTTACCACAGTTAAAACAGTGCTGTTGGTGTTGCAATTATGTTCCCTTAGCACGTTCTCAACTGACCTACTAGTAAACTCTGCTGCTAAGACACCAATCTTATACAGTTCATTAACTATTTCCTGTGTTGCTGATTTGGACACATGCAAAATTGTTTGCATACGTAGCAATAATAATGCAAGTCTGTGACTAATCAATGCTCCATAATCTTCACTGTAATTTACATTTACATTTATTCATTTGGCAGACGCTTTTATCCAAAGCGACTTACAAGTGAGGAATACAGTAAGCGAGTCGTCATGACGAGGCAAATAGGGACAAGAAGTGCTCACAATACAAGTTTTAGGCAGTGCTCAGAGTATCATAAGCTACAATAGAGAGGGATTAAAGGAAGTGAAGGGATAGGTATAGAAAATTTTTTTTTTTTTTTTTTTTTTTAGGATGAGGATAAGTGCTCACGAAAGAGATGAGTTTTCAGCTGTCTTTTGAATATTGCCAGGGACTCTGGCGGATGAAGGCAGGAAGATCATTCCACCAGCAAGGGACAGTGAACGAGAATGTCCTGGAGAGTGATTTCGTGCCTCTCTGTGATGGTACCACGAGCCTTCGCTCCTTTAATGAGCGTAGGCTTCTGGTCGGAGTGTAGACTCGTAAGAGTGAGTGGAAGTAGGAGGGTGCTGAGCCTGTGGTAGATCTGTAAGCAAGCGTCAACGCCTTGAATTTGATGCGAGCAGCAAGTGGTAGCCAGTGCAGAGAGATGAAGAGAGGCGTGACGTGGGCTCTTTTGGGCTCGTTAAAGACGAGACGTGCTGCAGCGTTCTGAATCATTTGAAGAGGCTTGATTGTGCATGATGGCAGTCCAGCCAGAAGAGCATTGCAGTAATCAAGCCTAGAAATGACCAGGGCCTGGACAAGGAGTTGTGTTGCATGTTCTGTTAGAAAGGGCCTGATTTTCCTGATGTTGTATAGTGCAAATCTGCATGACCGAGCTGTCTTTGCAATGTGGTCTTTGAAGGTCAGTTGGTCATCAAGGATTACTCCAAGATTTCTGGCCGAATTTGATGGGATAATTGAGGATGTACCTAGCTGGATGCTGAAATCATGCTTTAGAGTCGGATTGGCAGGGAAGACGAGAAGCTCAGTCTTTGCCAGGTTGAGCTGCAGATGATGTTCTTTCATCCATGCCGAGATGTCCGCCAGACAGCTTGAGATTCGTGTAGGTACTGTGGGATCATCTGGTTGGAATGAAAGGAAGAGTTGTGTGTCATCAGCATAGCAATGGTAGGAGAAACCATGTGCCTGTATGATGGGACCAAGTGATGTAGTGTAAATGGAGAAGAGGAGGGGTCCAAGAACTGAACCCTGAGGAACCCCCGTGGTCAGTTGATGAGCTTCGGATACCTCCCCTCTCCAGGCAACCCTGAAAGACCTTCCTGTGAGATAGGATTCAAACCAGTGAAGTGGAGTACCTGTGATGCCCAGTGATGAGAGGGTGGACAGGAGGATCTGATGATTCACCGTGTCAAAGGCAGCAGATAGATCGAGCAGAATGAGAACTGATGATTTGGAATCAGCCTTTGCAATCCACAAGGATTCAGTGACTGACAGTAGTGCAGTCTCGGTTGAGTGGCCACTCTTGAAACCAGGTTGAGTGGAAACTCTTGAAATAGTTATCATCATTTGGAGAGTCATCATATTCTACTGAAACCACATCTCCTATTTGTTCCTCACTGGTTTCTGCTGGACTGTGATTACAAATTAGTTCAGGTCTTAAATTGTTAATCCCAGAATTACAGTGATATCTACATTTGTGCCCAGTAAAGGTGGAATACACATTAGACTTAAACTGACACTGCTCAAAAGGACAAAAAATGGTTTCTTTACTCTTCAAATGAGTTCCCAAATGAGCAAAGTACTGCTTAATAGTAGATGGCTCAGAAAACACACACAATTCACACCGTAACCGATGAGTTACCACACTGGACTGAGATTCATGGGTAACAGTTGCCTGAGACTGATGAACTACTGATGTTTTATGCTTCAGCAAATGGTTTTTAAGAGCAACCTGTGTCTTAAAAGAACACAAACAGTCACTATAGATGCAAGGCAAGGGGCAAGATCTACTATAGTGCCCGTGTTTTATCTTATAATGCCTTATTATGCTGCGTTGATTACCAGAAGAAAATGAGCAGAACTTGCACGTCCAGTTCATATGACTCACAGGATATTAGGTTGGTTACATTTACTGAACTATATTATATACACAATAGGATTTTTTTGCTCTGTTTCAGCTGTTTAAAACTGTTTAAATGGACGATTTCTTGAAACACAGTGCTGCCATCTTTAGAGTTCTGCAAGGAATGTAACGCAAGTATGACTTTACAAAATGATTTTACGTTACAAAAATAAAACAACAAATATAAGAAGATAAGACAAATAAAACAGCACTTAACAAATATTAACATTTTGGATTTAATATTTTAATTTTTACAAGCTGTTTTTGTATACAGAAATTACAACTGTTTTAACTTTTAACTTATTTTAACTATTATTTTGCATTTTAGACTAATTTTAAGCACAAAGTAAGTTGCACGTGTATTATTTATTTTATTTTATTTTTTATTCATATCTGAGTGTACCTTCACCACGTGATATAGTTAGGATGTGTGGTAATTGCTGCGTTGTGACTGCAGAACTTTTGTGGACGTTTAAAATTGTGCAAAACAATCTCGCACCCTGTTGAGGCTCAAACAGTATTACTTTACTTTAATTTAACATGAATAGTTAGTATGTTACTACCTTTAAACCGTTAACGATGTTTATTTTGATTTTTGACGATAATGGCGTGGTCCAGATCCAGATTACGTTCCTCATGAAGTAGCGGCGCGCGCGCGACCAAGTGTAGCTGTACAGCCCCCTCTGTTGGTGTATATAATCACTACATGATTGCTCCGACAGGCTGTTGTATGCTGGTCGGGGTTTTTTGCAATGTATTTGCGGGTTGTTTTTAAGTTGCTATAAAACGGGACATTTACGGGGACAGCTCCAGTCGGGACAGAACACCAAAACCGTGACTGTCCCCGGAAAACGGGACGCCTGGTCACCCTACAGTACAATAAAACAGGGAATGAATCAAGTCAAATGAACGAATTCTCTTAACTAATTATAACGAAATAACGAAGTCATAAAATGAGAAACAAATGATCACTATAAATATATTTTTGTCCACAATATGTTTTACACTCTGTACAACACTGCCGCGAGGATACACTGACAACCTGTTTAATATTTCTCTAGTTTACCCTAATTTAACAAACATTTTCATTAATACAAGCTGGACTTAAGTTTGCTCTTACCAGAAGTAATTCAAAATGAAGGCTTCGTCAGTCGTGGCGCATGGTTTCCTTGCAGGGGATACTGATAAATGCCCTTTGTAAATTTAAGGCCTAAAATATACCACTATCAAATGGACACAAATAAAGGTTTACCGTTTAAGATGGGCAAACTGTTCACTCGATTTATTTAGAAATGAGGCAACGTTAACAAATTACATCATGGCCACAATTGAATAAAACAAGGGAACGAATTAATAGCCTAAGTCCAGTGAAATAATTATTAATCAATGGACATGATTTCACTATAACGGAGGAACTAATTCATGGCCAATAGAAGTATATTTTTGTCCACATATCACGTGCAGGGTTCTATAAAAACAGTGGCAAGAGGATTACACTGACAACCTTGTATTTATCTAGTTTAACGTTACACCTTAAAGTACGTGAGCACTATAAATATATTTTTGTCCATGTTTTACACTCTGTACAACACTGTCGCGAGGATTACACTGACAACCTGTGTAGGATTATTCTTTACCCTAATTTATCAAACATTTTTCATCAATACAAGCTGGACATAAGTTTGCTCTTACCTCAATTAAGAAGTCTTAATTCAAAATGGAGGCTTCAGCCGTGGCGCATGGCGACCTGTTCTGACGCAGTGGGGTTTCCTTGCAGGGGCTACTGATAAATGTCCGTTGTAAATTTAGGCCTATGACCTAAAATATATAACAATCAAATGAACAAATAAAACTCCAAAGTTTAGTTATGCTAAATACACGTGGCAATAATGTTCACATTATGACAGTGAAAATATCATTGACTCACTAATTAATCTTCTAACGTTAAATAAAATTGTTTCAGTAAATTGTTGCCATGTTGTACTAAATTGTTAATTCGTTTTAATTAAAATGAGGTAAACTACAATGTCACCACAACTGTTTAGTCGTTTTAATTAAAGAGGAGTTAACGAAATACAACGTAGTCACAGTAGAATAAAACAGAGAACGAATCAAGTCAAATTAACGAATTCTCTGAACTAATTATAACGAAATAACGAAGTCATAAAATGAGAAACAAATACGTGATCACTATAAATATATTTTTATATAAATATAAATAAATATTAATATAAATGTATTCATTTTCATGAATACAAGCTGGACATAAGTTTGCTCTTACCTCTGGAACTCTTGACTCAAAAATTTAAGCTTTTCATCAGTCTTCAAACATGGCGACCTGTTTGTTCTGTGAGAAAGGCTCGGTGGCCGGGTTTCCTTGCATTCCTTTCATACAACTAAGAAATCTTTGTTGCATGAATTACTCTGATTAAACGGATTAGTTGGGCACTGGTAAACTTAATATCTTAAGTGTACCCAACATTTTAGTTGAACTGACTTAGGAAAATAAGTTGAGGAAGCTAAAGTCTCAAATCCTTTTTACAGTGTAGTCAAGATGCATTGTTGCCGTTAAGGGTGTGGCAGCTGGCCTACGGGAAATAAATGAGACACTGAATAAATTGCAATTGTATTATATGAAAAACAGATGTTTTAAACTCTAAAGACTCCAACTTTTCTCATTGTAACAGGTTTGATACTAATCATAATATAACATTATTGAAACCATATCAAATTATACTTGTTATCCTCATGAATGAAAGTTAGAAATGTGGGACTTTTATAAAGTGAATTTTACATAAAAGCTGTTTTTGTATAAAAACATATTTTAAAAAAATATTTTTAATTTATTTATGTAAATGTAAAAATATAAATACTCCAAAAACTGAACAAATGTGGAGTAAAAACAGCAATAAACTGAGTAAAATTACATTTTGGTCTCTGGACCCCAAACAGCAGTGTACACCCCAAACCAACAGCGCATAAGGGTTAAGGTAATATCTATAAGACAAATAAAACAAGACAATTTTACAACTGGCAAACTCATTGGGTCCCTTTGCACTTACAGTCTTTTTTTTTTTCCACAATTTTTAATGTGATAAACTAAATGCTTACTTAAAAAAAAAAACTTTAAAAAATGTACTTCAAATATAATGCAAAGTATATAATTTTAAGGTTTAACTGAATAATAATTTTATATATATATATATATATATATATATATAGACACGTATATATTAATATTAACTTAAGATTGAAATTTTTTTTTGGTCGTCATTTAGTAATATAAGGCAAGGTATCATTATATAAATGTACATTATTTTTAATAAAATAAAATATATAAACTTTAATACTTCTGTCACCAATTCTTCATCGCGTGTCAAGCCCGCGAAACCTGGCAGCGGGCATATATAAACTGGAGTCCATGCCCATCGCGCGCACAGCCATACTCACATCTGAGGGGACTACAGCACCGCCAGTTTTTGTCTGAGGTAACGTTTTTTTACTTAAACGTTTTATTTTAATTCATTTATTCAAAACATGTGCCCACAACTAAACAAAATGATACAAAATATGTAGACAGGATAATAATAAAACGTATTATAAGGACAGTCTGAGTGGAAGTTTTATTTTTCTCAGGGTAATAACGGCCGAAATTTCACACAAAACTCAATAAATTGTCATAAAATCGACAGACTGTCTTTTCCATTAAATGTACCACATTTACTTCTCACACTGGTTTTCTGTCTTTTCTGTGTGCTACAACCACTCGTCTGCACTGTTAAACGCCGTTATGTAACGTTGTTACCGTTAAATGCCGTTATGTCTGTGTGACGTCATTTGCGCTAAAGGAGTCCTACTCATAGGAGCTCCTTCGTTTTTATATTATATCTGTCATGTTAACATTACTTTAAAACAAGTTATTTATACAATTATCATCAATAATAATAATCTTCACTTCACTGGAAATTGGCGCACTTTTCATCGGAAATGAACGCGCTTGCTCTTGGCTGTGAGCGCGCGAGCTCCCGTCTCTCCTTGCTGGCGCGTGCACTTAGACATAGACAAAAGACTCGCCATGCGTCATTTTATAATTAAATAATATATAATATAAAACAACAACACTAATGCATTTCAATAATAAAAGTGCATCTTACTGTGACTTAATGGCTTATTATTGTTAGAGGGGTTGTAGGTCTCATCAAATGCATTCTTCTGTGCATTCGTCAGTGCATTTCAGATGTTATTGCACATACTCATTAATCAGAGCTTTTTTAACTTTGGGAATTTATACCATTAAAATAATTATCTTCTCTCTTTTTCAGTTTCTATTGTCATCTGATTTTTGTAAGTGATCAATCTAGCAGTATTTTTAACTTGTGCAGACATTTGCAATCCCTCACTCACATTCTGTCATGTTTATTCTTTTTTCCCTTCTGCTTGTGTCTCAACAGCTAAATCCACCCAAAGGTTGGGTGGATAAATCCACTACAAGAAGTGTATCTTTGGCTTTGTAAGTATATGTTCTGACTGCCTGTCAGACAAATTCTCAGTATTTGGGTTTAGATCATGATACAGATGGTCAGAGTCATCATTGTCTTATTAAAGGGATAATTCTTATACAATCTAGCATCCGTAGATGCCTCTGTCACCTTGTGTGCTCTCTGGGGCTCAGGCAGCTCCTTCATACAGAGCTGACATCGACAGGCAGAAAAATGCGCCATTCGAGTCGTTATAGTGTTTTCCTGACAACTACAGACAGTTTGGAAGAATAAGTGCAAATGCACTCAGTTTCCGCAATCCACTGACAGCGCGAAATGGTGCACGCTTACAGCTAGTTTCACACAGTGTACGGCAGTCGCAAGTGTCTAGTCGTTTTCATAGAGAACGTGTTTTTGCATTCCACTGCTCCGTTTTTCCATGGAAACGTGACACTCAAGTTAACCTCAACAGGCCATATCTGACTGCTAAATCATTGTCATTTGAAAGTGTGCATTATTATGCTGTTATATTATGATTATATATTCAGTGGTATAAAATGGTCTTAAAATGACAATAATATCGCATATCGCAATTATTTCTGGGGCAATATGTCGCACAACAAAAAGTAGTTATCGTGACAAGCCTATAATAAAGGCTCTACATTTATGATCCTGTACCATAATTTAAAATGTAAATGGTTTATAACGTTGGTTTGTAAATAATATATAAGTAGTTATTAAAAGTAGAATAAGTAGTTATTAAAAGAACAATTAAGTTATTCTGCACACACACACATTGTTTTGCCTGTATATGCTTCTTTCTTTTTCCTTTTTTACTCTCATGTATAGCTATAATAGCTAGGGCTGGGTAAAAATATTGATTTCTCGATTTTAAATCAATTCTCATTTTTCAAACCGATATCGATTCTTAAATCCCAAGAATCGATTAGTCTAGTCTGTTTTCAGTTGATGAATGAGCAGAATGTGTAGCGCCTGCCATCCAATAAATCGCAGTAATCTTTGTGCTTCGTTACTTTTGATATGAAGAAAAGTCTCAGATTTCAAATGACATCCATTTAATGTGACGTGAAATCCATATCATGTCTCGTAATCGCTTAATCAGTGTTTCAACCTGACGTCAATAAAACAGCTTGTGAAAAATGCCACGTAAACGTCACATTTACCTCCGAAAAACATTCAGTGACCATAAACTCATTAGTCAGCTAGAAAAGTGAACTCCAGAAAGCTACATTCTGATAAATATAGCTATGCACTGTTACATATTCATTATAATTTTTAATGTTCTTCAATATTTAATGCATGTTTGAATAAATCAGTTATGGCAGCCGCAATTTAAATGTTTATATTTCAAAAAACTAATTGGAGTAGAAATATGATTATGTAATTCTAAACTTTATTTATAATAAAAACATCATTGAGTGTAATTTAAGTGTTTGTATATAAATAAGTTAATTTAACCTTCAATATTATTATAGTAGTACCAACTGACTAGTTTACAGCATTAGTTGAGATTTTTTCCTCTAGAAAATTTGCCATTTGAAAATTTGCCATTTAACCTGTAACGAAGCTGGACTCAGGCAGGGATCCATTTGCAAAGCTCTATTGAAAAGTGAGCGTGGTCGTACAGGCAAGGTCAAATGGGAACAAACAGGAACAGCAAGGGACAGGCAGAATCGTGGTCAGGATACAGGCAATGGTCAGGACAGGCAGATATCACTCACAAGTCAGATAACAATAAACAGTCCAAAGGCAGGCAGCAGGGAATCATAAACGGGTAGCAGACAGGATCGATAACAGGCAGACAGACAGGATAATAACGCTCAGTAATGCTACACAGGTTAACAAGACTTCTCCATGAGGTGGAGTGTGAGTGAGTCTTAAATAGTCCAGATAATAGGCTACAGGTGTATGTGGCAACGGGTGATTGGTGTGGAGTGTGCATGTGACTGGCAGGGAGGATTATGGGAACTGTAGTCCGGGAACTGACAGGTACTGACGGTGATCGTGAAAACCGAAATACATCCAAAATAATCAATATTGAATCGAATCGAAATTGTAATCAAATCGAAAGCATGTGAATAGTAATCGAATCGAATCATGAAAATTGTGTCAATACCCAGCCTAATAATAGCCATTGACTTGCATTTTATGAATCAAGTGTTGGGGTAACAGTTTTAGGACCCTTGACCAGATATGTCGAATGAAAGACCAGGAGTCAGAGATGCAATCAATTGAAGAAATTTTACTGAAGAATAGTTTGCAGTTTCATCACGCAGAAGACAGCTTCAGGTCTCACGTACATTCACATTTTCACACCAATTATACTCTAACAGAGTCTACTAACTACGTCATTACTAAGGTAACAATGATTCTGATTGGCTAAGAAAAATAGACAAATTTGGTAATCTTCCACACATGGACAGATAGTCAGAAGCATATCTCCATTCGTCACAATGCTGACGAGGGGACCCTGGATTTAGGTACTGGATGTCCTTTTGGGGTCATGACATGGCGTCTGCTGGTCTCGAGCAGAGTGCCAGTTGTCCACCAGTACAAAGGACCTGCACAGAACACTGAGCGCACATACACAGATACACATGATTCACAGCTTCTTCAAGGTTGAAGTTGATCTGAGCTCTGCTCTGAGCAGGAAACTTTCCCAAAACATACTGATAACATGTTCTTTTCTCTCAGTGAGAGGTACAGACAATATTCAAAATTATTTTCTAGTGTTTGAAAAGGAGAAGAAATGCTTTAACATAAGTTGCAGAAGTCATTCAAATAATTTAACAGAAAGATAAATGTTGATTAATAACTTAAATGATATATATTGAAGTGGCAGTGGATTCCAGAATCCACCCCTTCACAAGGAACACGGTTTCAGCTAAAAAAAAAAAAAAATTGTCTTTAATGTTGTACTGAAGAAATAAAAGTCACCTTGGATGGACTGACAGTGAGAAAATTAACAGCAATATCTCAGTTTTGGATGAACTACCCCTTTAAAGGTGCTCTCAGTAATGTTTGTGTGTTTATTTTTATTATTTATGTAGTCATCTTGGTCACTTCATGTGTTTTTATTGATGGGTTAACTATCTGGACCTGGGGCCCGTTTCAATAAGGAGGTTCAACCAGTTAAAACATGAACTCTGAGTTGACTTACCCTGAAATGGGAAACTCTGGAGTTTTCTGTTTCAGAACAGCTAAATTCAGTTAGTTCAATCGACTCTGAGTAGGTTGACTCCAAGTTAAGCTCGTGTACTGCGACTATGAAAAGCCATCATCTGTGGAGCTCCGATATTACGATTCACCATGGCAACAGCACGTGACAAAATGACGTCAATGCAAGTTTAATTCTTATCACTGTTATAATATCAAAGGTGAAAACTGGCAGAACGGTAAGTTATTGAAGTAATATTCCTTTTCATGGTATCCCACATGCAAAAAATAACAAATTTAAGTGCATTTTTTATTTTAAGTGCATTTCACTTTAAGTAAAATTATCATTATCTGCCAGTGTGGTAATAAAAATAATGCAAACGGAAAACAAGATTATTTGGAGTGTCTATTGCTAGTGCAAATTTACAGTAGCCCCGCCACCAATATCACACAAGGTTAAAATCAACGCACATGATCAATGGCTTCAGTGGTGTAGGCAGTTCTATTTATCATGTAGGCTAAAAGTAGCAGTTCTTTGCAATAAAATAGTTATTAGATGCTATTTATATTTTATACTGGCAGATACATACTATTTGCACCTCAGTATTGTTGTACATTAACATGATGCAATAATAGAGTGTAAATTATTTCATTATTAAACACTCGTTAGGCCATTTACTTCCACATTTAGAACATTTTCTTCATTTTTATTGAAAATAAATGCCTTTCTGATGTGATATGTGATAGGAAAATGGAGAAGATTCGAACCCAGTCAATCGCGTCACAAGATAGTTCTGCGCACCCAACATCACTGAAGCCATTAATCATTTAACCTTGTGTGATATTGGTGGGCGGGGCTACTGTAAATTTGCACTTAGTAATAGACACTCCAAATAATCTTGTTTTCCGCTTTGCATTATTTTTATTACCACACTGGCAGATAATGATAATTTTACTTAAAGTGAAATGCACTTAATTTAGATCCCCAGGAAACAAGACTAAATATCTTATATCATTTTCTTATATAGAAAATCCATCTTAATTTAAATTTTTTAGATATTTGCACTTGAAATAGGACAAAAAATACTCAGTAAAAAAGCATTTTTGCAGCATGAATGAATGAACTATTTAAAAATCACTTGCACTTTAAAAGGGGAAGGAGACCAAAGAAATTCTGGGTTTACTGAAGAAAACCTGCTTCTGACCAGGTTAGGTTGAGTATAAGTTACCTCTCTTTCAGAAACGGGCTTGACTTACCCTGCTTTCTTGGGTTTGACATACCTCCCATCCTGAAATGGAAAACCCAGAGTTTCCCCTCATTTCAGGGTTAACATACAAAGAGTTTTCACTTCACCTCCTTTCTAAAACGGGCCCCTGTTCACACAGACATAAAGTTGTTGTAGCAACTCATAATGTAATAACCACACATAATTTAACAAGTATTATATTATTATTGTAATAAAATGTTCATATTGTAATAATTCTCAAAAAATAAGAAAAGTAATTAATTAACATCTTGAGCTCAGAAATTATTACATTAAAAACTCACATAAAACATGTCATGTTGTCGTAATTTTAATTAAAAATATTATTCCCTTACAGCAGTGGTTCCCAACCTTTTTACGCCAAGGCCCCCTCCTCTCCGAATCAATACTGCAATTTAATTGTTTTAATGTAACGTATTAATAATTAAATTAATGAATTATATTAATATATTTAAAGTCATTTTAATTTATCTCACGGCCCCCTGGAGGATCACTGAGGACCCCTAGGTTGGGAACCACTGCCTTACAGTATATTTTTATAATTATATTTTTATTAAACAAAGCATTGGTATTCCTTTACATAACATTAAAAATCTAAATCCAGTCATAACCTGCCTACAAAATCCACCAGATTACTGATACTACTACTGCTATTATTATTACTGTTATTATTATTATTATTATTACTACTGCTACTTGTAAAATGTTTCTGAACACTATAACTACTTTGAACAAGAGAATGCCAAGTTGTAATAATGTGTACTATTTTACATGGAAAACATGTTGCATTCTAAAAACATTTGCATATGAAATATGTAAATTGGATGAATGGCGTGTCTCATTAGCCATGACATTGTTAAATCAATCAGTGGGACACCTGCGCTTGTTTTTTTTTGTTTTCTTTGTTTTTACAAAGCACAAGTCACAGTTAAATTTTGGACAACACAAGCCTGATGTCATCCTCCACCTGGAGCCGATTTGGTACTTAGTTTTCAAGGCAGTCGATTTTGAAAACCCAGCCTCGCACATATAAGTTGAGGCGGATGGAAGAAGTAATTTTTAGCGTCAGACAACTGAAATTATTCAGTCATCACACTCAACCCAAACGAAGACAGACAGCAAGAGCTAAAGATGGTGTCACAATCTGAAATCACTCTAACTAACTAACTGCTCCTTCTTGTCAACTGAAATGTCTTTTCCTGGGCAACTGAAGGGATCTTACATACAGTCAGCAAAGTCAAAACATGTCAACAATTTTATTAATCAGCCAATCACGCCAAAGATCCCATTTGCCAACAAATGCACTGACTTTGTCTGAAGAAAAAGCAAGAAGTTGGCATCTCTCCCTGCATCGATGTGCTCAACAAATTCAACCTGTCGTAAATGTCTACAAGGTATGACAACACACAGTGGGTCATCCAGGTACCGCAAGGTTGGACTTCACATCAACAAGAAATGTCATCACCTCTGAACGCAGTTCACAGAGGCGATGAAAAACCCGACATATTTAGAGAAGGTGGACTCAATTCAAATGAGCACACACGACACAATGCCTTGATTGGTACATCCTGAGTTAATCCTCATGGCCAAAGCTATAGTACTTCCGGGATCCAATTGTACATGATAATCACGGACCACTAGTAACAGTAAAAATTCTTAATACTCTAGAATGTAATAAGAACATAGAAAATGCTTACCTGTCATAGTGAAGTAACAAAGTATCGTGTCAATAGACCGGATGAACGTTCCTGGGATCTTCTTCTTCAGTATTTTAATGGTGGTTAAAAACCGTTGGTACATACAGCCACCTAATGGAATAATTGTTATTAACATCAAGAAACTATGCACAAATCTTCACAGTCCAACACAAAGATTTCCAGATAAAAAAATACAAACTCCAACAGCTGCCTTAGGGAAACACTGTATGGCAATGGCAACCACTGCACAATATGCATACAGCAGAATTTCTTAAACGGGTGCAGATAAAAATAAATCCATTATTTTCTCCCCATTTTATTATTTGATATTGTTTTAAATTGTAATATATATATTGTACATGTTGTTAATTATTTTATATGTTACTACGTCTTATCATACAAACCTGCATTATACAAATAGGAAGCCAAATCCACGAGATTTGCACTGGATTGTTCTTTTTAAGCTTTTGGTAGAGCAGAGTACAGCAACCACCAAACTGTGTCAGCCCCTTAATTGCTGCAGGAATTCCTTGTGTAATCACATTTGTGTTAGATTACATGCATTTTGTCATCTTGGGAGTAGTCAGATGCCTCTTGACATTCTTGACTCGTGGCCCTTTTATCTGTAAAGCAAAGGGAAGGGATATCCCAAAAATTAAATGCGCTGAGAGGGAAGATACCAAGTGAATTTGCACGGCAACCCTGGGGTTTACATGAACTGGACAGATGGAAGGCCACTGAACTATGGCAATTTCTGTTGTACACAGGACCTGTGGTATAGAAAAAATGTGTTGTCTCCTGAGAGGTACAAGCATTTCCGGTCAAGCATTTACATGGACCCTAATAATCCGATTGTAATCAGACTAGTTTGCACAATCAAAAAAAAGTCACATGCAACCACGTCAATCAGAATTAATTGGCCAGATCTAATTAAAATTTCATTTGGATTATAAGGGTGGTTTATTCCTTTTCCTTTAACACTATGTTCGGATTCATCAATCAGAATTTATTCAGATTGAAGTAAAAAGTGTCCATGTAAACGTAGATGTTACGGGTGGCTGCTGTAGAGACGTATTTATCCACAAACATATAGGCTTTATTGAATCAAAAGGAAGAACGATCAGCAACACACACTAAGTTAAACATAAGAACAGACAAGGAGCGCAGGGAAAGTGTCCATTATAAAGGGAGTGCAGATGATGAGGTCCAGGTGCAGGTGATCGGTGATGATGGGGAGATGACGAGGAAGTGAGTGCAGGTGTGGAAACAAGAGGATGATGGGAAATGGAGTCCGGGAACACGGGAACTGTGACAGTAGACAGTAGCCATGTCCATAATACTGGAGCCAGATGACAGGACAAGGAATGCTTACCTCCAGTTCGCTCAAGAACTGATGAAGCACTTCGCCCACAATGACCTGTATGGCTGGCAAGTATTTCCCTGTGTACAATGTACATGGACTGGTCCATCTTCATGCAGATGTCAGACACTCCAACCGTTCATTAAATGAAATTTGCAGTTTTGGAAAAAGTCCTGTGGAACAGGTCACCAGGCGTTTGTCAGAAATTGAACATGCAAAAGTGAACAACCTGACATACAGCCTGTGTTTGCTTCTGTGAAAGACAAAGACTGTTGTTTTCTCTCGAGAGATGAAAGCATGGCTTGCAGACGGAACTTTTGTTGTGAAATTCTAAACCAACGCCACTCTTCAACACTGTTTCATCAATCATTAGCGGTTTTCCTTTAGAAAACTACCTGCAAAACAAAAAACAAAACAAAAAATTGGTGAGGAATGGGAAAAAGTCCCTGGAACAGGAGAAGTGCACAAGAGCACAACACAACACAATGCCTTGATCGGTACATCCTGAGATAAGGCAAGGCAAGTTTATTTATATAACACATTTCATACACATTGCTAATTCAAAGTGCTTTACATAGAAAAAAATTAAAATAATCATAAAGTAATCACAATATATGCTTAAAAATATCATGCATGACTACCTGAATCACTAAATTTGGGGCTCCCTGTCTGAATGCAAGAGTCAGAGTGCTTGATTTATCAGTCACACTAGTAGCAACTCCCAGCGTCCTAGTTACCTACTACCCTTCAACAGGAGGAGTTTTCCCAACACTTTCTGCCTCTGATGGCTTTAAGTGTCCCTCCGACCCCACAATGGAGTGTATTTATCAAGCCTCTGAGTCACAAGAACATGGCTAAGAATTTACTTAAGAGTAAAAATTCTTGACTCACAGCTAAGCTTAAAAGTTAGTTATCAAGCATCTCAGTCATAATTGGGGTAGGGCTAAATCTTCCTGTGTCTCAATTCAGGGGCTGCATCCTTCTAAGGCCACATTTGAAGGCTGCATACATCATCGAGGCAGTCTCATTTAAGAAAAGTAACAGATTGCAAAGTAAGAAAGAAATTATAGTATTTTTCACCTCACAATGAATAGTCGACTTTATTACGGTTACCTTTCTTAAATAAGACATCCTTGATGACGTATGCAGCCTTCAAATGCTGACATCGAAATGAGACTCGGCTCCTAAGTGTCAGTCTGAGAGCTGATTCACTACACTAGGCATGGACCAATCACTGAATAGATTTACTTATTTAAGAATATTCTCTGATAAATTCACATTAAATGGTAAAATTCCAAGTATTCAACACATTTGACAATAAAGATTTTTCACAAGAATACATTTTGATAAACACATTGGAAATTAAAGATAACTACGTTTTCCACCATGTTTTAACTGAAAATTTTAAACCGGTGTGTTGTTGTTAACTGATTTTATATATATATATATATATATATATATATATATAGATTGTAGCCTAGATTGTATGATATAATCAGCCACCATGGATTCCAAGAAAACCAAACTGGCGCAAGGAAGAACAATTCAGCCCAACATTAATCAGCGCTGACAAAGATGATGCCTGCACTGTCCAAACGATACCGTTTGATTAACTGCTCATCGTCAAACATTTCAAAAACATTTTTCTCCCCTGAAAGATATGCGTACATCTGTCTCCTCAGTGCCACCACAAGCCCCTACTGACAACTCCTAACCAATTTAGAGACCTCTCGAACTGTCTTAAATAACTGGGAGATTAAGAGTGATTCTTAACTTTATTTATACTTAAGTTTAAAATTAGGAGTAAATTTAATGAATTCTCAGTATTTTAGACTAAAATGGCACTTTGAGAAACTTGATAAATACGGACTCACTTCTAAGTGCGTGCATAATCCTCATGGCTAAAGATATAGGACTTCCAGGGTCCAATTGTACAAGATAATCACAGACCACTAGTAACAGCAAAGAACTCTCAATACTCTAGAACGTAATAAGAACATAGAAAATGCTCACCTGTTGCAGTGAAGTAACGAAGTCAATAGACCAGTTGAACGTTCCGGGATCTTCTTCTTTAGAATTTAAATTGTGGTTGAAACACTGTTGGTACATACAGCCACCTAACGGAATAACTGAAGGGCTCCACATTAACGCTTGCCTGGGAAAGTAGATTTTTGAAGGGGCAAGAAAGAGAATTTTACTTGCCTGACTGGACAAGTAGTCTGATTAAAACGTAAATAACAAATGATAATAATAATAATAATAATTAGGGAATCATCATCTTCAATCATTCTGATTCTGATTTTATTTTCATGTATTGTCGACTGATAGTGGATAATAATATATTTACTTTAATATAGGCTAATACTGACGGCTCGCGGTTACTCGAGGAGAAATCGAAACAAATGAGCACAACACAGACAAAGAAACTCAAATAACATAGGCTAATGTTATACATAAATGTGGAGTTTTATATTTATAACATGAGACAGTTAAGCAACATCACGTGACCAAGAGTGCAATTTTGAATACCATCACGAATGAAAATGTGACACTGATTTCACACAACAGTTCAATAAACAAGTAGTTAAAATTAAGTCACTTACATTTTATTTGCAATATTAACTGGTTTTGTTCTGCTTCAGCAGGAAAATAGCTCCAAAGATCACTGGAGAACCTTAACGCATCTCATAGCAACAGTCAACCGTGTTTTCATCACTGAATGATTGAACAAATTGATTGCCGTTTGAACGAATCGTTTGAATGAGTGACTCAATGACTCACTCATTAAGACCGACACTTGCCGCCACCTAATGGTGGTTTAGTTTCATGTTTAAAAGTGGCATTCTTTCCAACATTTCTTATTTGAATATTCAAAGACTTTTTAAACAATCTCATAATTTTAATGCAGTTGTATTTTTCCAATGTAAGTGGCTTAATTTGATTGGTAATAGTCCTAGAGTGTCTTAATATTATGATATAATGTTTAATTGTAATATCTTTATGAAAGTAACTTACATTTTTAGTTGCACAATACCAAAGTTAATGTTCATTTAACCCAATTTGGTTTATTTCTTCTTACTTACTTACTTCTTACTTACTAAATAAAAAATTTTTTTAATTTAGTTCATTACAATCTTTTCAAAATGCCAAAGAGTTAAAAACATGAAAATAACAAATATGTAAAACACACCTTCCATCTTAAACACCATGGCCATTTACTTACCTGAATTTATCATTAAACCTGCTCGCTCTCTCTCGCTCTCTCTCATGTTCTGATTCCTGACAGTTAAAAAGTAATTGACAGTCAATTATTTATCAGTAATAATTTACTGAGGCACAACGGCACTGTTATAATCTTTCGGCAATTCGGCAAATAATAGGATCGTCAGAGTTCTCGTCTCAGAGTGTAACGTGCATGTTAACAGGTGGATTATAAACCCATATATGGCCTGAAAAATCTAAAGAGAATACTGGAAAAATAGGAAATTTGACATGGCAAATATAGGAACCCTGATTATTTGCAGTAGAAATTATTTTAAGTGGGAATGCAAAAAGTTGCAAACGAAACATGACTAAAACATGAAATAAAATAATTTAAATACAATTGAAATAAAAGAACAATTTATATAAAATTATTTATTTGGTTTAACTAAGAAAAATAATCCAAATTGGTATTGAAATCTTAAAAGTTAATCTGACTTTTATAAAGTTATTCCAACTAAATAACTAAATTTACCAAGTTGAAATACTTAATGTTCTAAGTACATGCAACTTAACAGCGTTTAACAACAATGTAAAAAGATATCATTCAAAAGTTGAGTGAACAAAATAATATTTTTGCAGTATAATATTATGTAGAATTACATGTTTTACAGATGGCTTACTTGAAAACATGGCGAGAAAGAAAAAGAGAACTGGATGAATTTCTGCAAGATTCAGATAGTGATGACTTTCCACTGGGCATGCCAAATGTTTCTGACAGTGACAATGAGCCAGAGACTTCAAATAGTTCAGACAGTTTGAATTCAACAATGATGACAACCATAGGTCTACAGAGTCAGAAAAAGAAGTGAATGATGAAGAAGTGAATGTAAACTTAGAAGATGACTTGAGAAAGTGGGCCACAACAAACAGAGAGCCTCACAGATCTGTGAATCAGTTACTGTCAATATTAAGAAAGCAAGAGCACCTGTTGCCTATGGATGCCAGAACACTTCTTGCTACAACACAAGACAAAACATCTGTGGCTAAATGTGGCGGGCAGTACAAGTACTTTGGCTTAGAAAAGGGATCTGCCCATTTTTAAGCCAGACAGAGAATAATGAGGTACACCTCAATGTTAACATTGATGGCATCCCTCTTTTCAAAAGTACCGGCATCCAATTCTGGCCAATACTGGCAAAATTTGGTCATTTTGACCCATTTATCGTTGCTATATTTTGCGGACAACAGAAGTCTCCTTGATGAATTTCTATCTGACTTCTTGAATGAGTACAAGCATCTGAAGGACAATGGAATAAGTTATCAAGGCTTACACTGTAAAAACTGAAGCTGTGATCTGTGATGCGCCAGCAAGAGCATACCTGAAATGTATCAAGAATCACAATTCTTACGAGCTGTGAAAGATGTGTAATTAGAGGCGATTATGTTGAAGGAAGAATTGTGTTCAATGAAAAGGAATGCCCTCTCGATCAGATGAAGCGTTCAGTAGAGCAGAGTACAGCAACCTTTGTCAGTCCCTCAATTGCCACAGGAATACCTTGTGTAAGTGCCTTTGTATTAGATTACATGCATTTGGTCATCTTGGGAGTAGTCAGGTGCCTCTTGCAACCTGGTCTCATTAGAAAAACGTACCAGTGGGCACGTTTTCGCGAGTCGCAAAATACGTACCAATACGTACGTATCGCTGCAGTTTCGATGTGAAATGTCCACTGAGTGGCGCTAAAAGCGTGTTCATATTTTTTTGGCCGGAACAGATAAACGTGAATATGGTACGTTTTTTATATATATATATATATATACGAATCACTGCAGTTCTGATTTGACATTTGCGCTCCATTGCGTTTTAAAATAACGTACCACCAAACACTACACCTAAACCTACCCGATAGCGTTCACAAAAGCAAACGTGACTTAAATAGCATCCGTATTCGTGCCGTTTTAGCTTGTTTGGGTCTCTTTTTGAGCTCTTTTTACCTCGACTCGCCTTTCGCGGGATTCGTACCCAGGGCCTCCTCGTCTTAAGTCCAACTCCATATCAGCTGAGCTATACCGAGCAAGCTTGTTACGTCAGAAAAGCGAAACGTATGAAGCTGGTTAAGCGACGCATAAAGTCCAAAATATATATTCGTTTACAAATCGTGCACTTTGTTTAAAAAAAAAAAAAAAAAAAAGCGCTCTGAAGTCATAACATAATATTGTGCGAGGAGACGAAAACGAAGTCTTTATTAATCCATAATCTGCCCCGGAATCGTAACTGTGTATGAAAACGATTTTGCGCTTGCCGTTTTACTGCCTCTAGCGTTCATTTCTGTCGGAAACTGCAGCGATATATGCGCATTGATACGTATTTCAGCGACTCGCAACGTGCCCAATGGTACGTCTTTCCTATGAGACCAGGTTGGCCTCTTGACATTCTTGACTCATGGCCCAAAACTCTGTTGTCTATCTGCAAGGCAAAAGGAAGAAATAACCCAAAAATTAAGTGCGCTGAGAGGAAGGATGCCAAGCGCTGCACAGCAACCCCGGGTTTGCTGAACTGGACAGATGGAAGGCCACGGAACTACGGCAGTTTTTGTTGTACACAGGACCTGTGGTGCTGAAAAATGTGTTGTCTCCTGAGAGGTACCAGCATTTCCTGTCATTGACAGTAGCCATGTCAATAATGCTGGAGCAAGATGACAGGACAAGGAATGCTTACCTCCAGTTCGCTCAAGAACTGATGAAGCACTTCGTCATGTCCAGTGCTGACCTGTATGGAAAGTGTTTCCCTGTGTACAATGTACATGGACTGATCCAACTTCATGAAGATGTCAGACACTTTAACTGCTCACTAAATGAGATTAGCTGTTTTCCTTTTGAGAACTTCCTGCAACAAACCAAAAATGGGTGAGGAATGGAAAAAGTCCTGTTGAACAAGTCACCAGGTGTTTGTCAGAAATTGAACATACAAAAGTGAACAAGAGCAAAACACAACCTGACATACAGCCTGTGTTTGCTTCTGTGAAAGACAAAGACTGTTGTTTTCTCTTGAGAGATGAAAGCTTTGCTTTCATTCGAGAAAAAATGCAGATGGAACTTTTGAACTTTCTGAACCAGCGCCACACGTCAACACTGTTTCATCAACCATGCAGTTCCCAACTTCTGAATATAGTGTGCACAGAAAATGGGCAGAGCAGGATGAAAAGAAGTCTACTTCTTCAAAAAATCTCCTCCATAAGGTGGCCTGCCTTCCACAAGAATCTGGAGGTTATGTCCTCATACCCTACGCCATGGCATGGAGCACAAATCATGAAGGTTGAATTTAGTCTAATCAATATTTTAATTAACTGTAGAAGAGTATGTAATCATGAGTAATCAAGAGTAATCATGGCAGAGCTCACAGTATCATGGGAAGAGATCATGTTTGGAATTACTGGATCGAAGCAAAGGCGGCACTCAGGGAACTGGCTGAGGAGGCAGAGAAAAGGAGATTCTGATTATGGCTCAGAAGGAAAGACCCCAGGTGGGGAAACTAAGGATCATTGGGCCAGCCACAGGGAGCGGTAGGGAGACGCCACTTCTGCTGCCCCACCACCCAGAGATGTTCTGAGATTAATGGGGTGAAACATCTGTGATGGGTGGCTCCCAGCTGATGGCCTTGTGGCTGGCCCATTGGCAGCGGTGGAGGTGCGACAGGCAGAAATGCCTTGCAGGTATTAAGGACCTGTGCTTCTATCTAGAAGAGTACACTGTTAATGATTTTAATAATGTTTGGTGTTCCTGTAGCTGAACTAGTAGAATAAGGTGCTAGCAGTGTCACAGGTTTAATTCTTAGTGACCATATTCTGATAAAAATCTATACTTTCTCCTATTCTACAAGTTGATATGGTTATGGACTTATGCTAAATAAAAAGTAACATGCATCTTAAAGCAACAGGCATTTACTGTCTTTTTCAGGCCATGTATGCCAGGGCTGTGTGGGTGGAGAATGGAAGGGAGACAGAGGGTACAGTTCCTAATAAATGGATAGACATAAATAAGAAAACACTTAGATGGCCAAACACTAGAGTAAAAGAAGCATACAAGATGAAAAAGGACCCCAGGATGACTGGCTGATGTTCCAACTAATTAAGAGAAAAATTACTTCAGGTAAGTTTAGATTAGAGAATGATTTGAAATAGTGTTTATTACATTATTAGTATGTTTAATACAGTTGTTACAATGTTTATTACACAATTGTATGTGACTTCTAGGTAATATTCGTGACTGTAACCTGACCAGCCAAGCTGAGGAGGAGGAGGAGGAAGAGGAAGAGGTAGTGTTTGGGGCAAGAGGAAAACTTTTGATGACTATGTTGTTGGTATGTTTCTTACTGAATAAACAAATCTCAAACATTGAAATCTATTAATTGAACACCATTTGTAAACATTCATGCTTTAAAACAAATGTTGATTTGATTTGAACAGATTCTGATGAGTTGGAGGAGGAGAGCATGATGGGTAACTATTTCATACGATGGCATTATATTCATTATACATTAATTATGTAGGAGATGGATATTTCTTAATTTTGACTTAAATTGAATCTTTGTAGGAAACAAGCTGCCCCCTTTCCCATTGCACCAACAAAGTTAAAGCCAATTATGAATGAAGTAGCTGAAAATTCAACTTGTGAGTATTGATGACATAATATGTTAAATTCAAAAATGATTTACTATACATAACATAAAAGCCATCACGGGTTTATTTTTTCATGTTTCAGACACTGAAATTCCAGCCTTGCCCAGTCCGGTTGAGTTTGCTGGTGGGTCTGGGGCGGAATGTCCACATCCAGTGAGTATTTATTCATCATATTAAATCAGCCACTGTTTTGTTTAAGAAACAATCATGCTAAATAAGAATGTTCTTTGTGTGTTTTTCAGACTCTTGAGATGCAAAACACAAGAAAGCTGGAAGTCCTAAATCCAGTGCTGGCTCCCAGCACAGTGTCACACCAGGGCACAGTAATGGTTCACGGCACAGCAACCGGTCAGATCCAGTCACAGTGTTATATGATAAGATAAAATAAATAACACTTTATTTATAGTGTTGTCGGGTAGAGTTGTCAAAATTACCAGTACTTCGGTATCAAGTTGATACTTATATTAAATTTGTGTTTGTGGGTATGATTGCACTGTGAAGACAAAATATAAATAAGACACAAAATAGTGCCAAAATAAATAAGGAACAGAATGCGAACAGACAAATAGTAAACATGTATTATAGCAATAAACAATCATGTTTAAGTGACAAAAATTAATATAAATAAAATAACAGGTCCAGTGATGGCTCCAAGGACTACAGTGTCAGGTCCAGACACAGCACTGGATCCAGGGATGACAGCATCAGGTCCAGGGATGATAGTGTCCGGTCCAGGCACAGCATCAGTCTGAGGTATGGTGAGCATGAGGCCACAAAGATCAACAAAACGCTTTGCAAGTTGCATCAGTGCACCACTAATTTTACAAAAAAATACAGATTTTTTTTTTTTTTTTATCAAGTACAATTATGATCTCTGTGTTTTGGCGCCTAGATCTGTTAAAGTTTTCCTGAAAAGACTTGTTTTCTAATACAGGTACTGGAGATGCAGGGTCTCAGCCATCAACAGATATATTCCCAATGCCAACAGCAAGTAAGTGTTAAAGTTTTTCAAGCAATGTCAAACTGTACCCAAACTGAACTGAATAAGACACATTGTGCATGCAAACTAGGAGATGTTCTTATTAATCAAGACTTACAATTGTGGAATATGGTGCTGTTTTGTATCATTATGGTAATGTAGAATTACATTTATCGTTCTTCCGAAAACAATTGTATACTACAGGTAAATAAATAAATGTTTACAATACTATAAATACTATATAGGTAGGTTCCCCTCACTCCACAGTAAATCTTTTAAATTTAACGGTATTCAGAACAGAACAAGAATGAAAAATAAAAGTAGCAATAAACGTCAAGCCAAAACTAAGTCATTTAATGCTAAATTAAGGCTAACTGAAACAGAAACTGGGATGGGCTCATATAATACCTTTGGCATAATGTTTCCATATTCACAGTATATTTAGATGCTAAATTATTATTTATTGTGTAAATTATTGGTTTTGTGCTTCACTCGCATTTCATTATCCACATAAAACATCATCCTTTATGCGCAAAAATGTGTTTTTGGCATTACATCATGGTGTGGCAGTTGCACTTAATGCCACAGACTGTAGGCTATACAGACTATATACTAATTTAAATTGAGCAGTATGCTATAGCTTTTATATGTGTCACGGTCACGAGTTCAGTCACTGCATCTGCACTACATTTCCCATCTTTCCTTCTGCTCTCCTGCTCACTGTCAGCAATCACTCAGTCACAATAAACACCAGTTAAAAGGACTCCCCACACACACTTTGTCTAGTCTTGTCATATGCTTAGACTGTATATTTGTGGATTATCACTTACCTGATGGAAACTTACCTCCACGTAAGTCTCCAAGTGTTCGTCCCTCAAAGAAAAGAAAGTTATTCTTAAATTATTTCAGTGATAATTAACCGTCCCCATTCCACTCATCTGTTTTGCTATATTGCTACGTTGATTCCATTATCCTTTGTGTAAATAAAAGCTTTGGAACTTACCGGTCTCTCCAGTCTATGTTCGCTGACAATATGTCTGGTTGACTATATTTTATTTTGATAATGAACAGTCTGTGATGTCCAGTTAGCGATGCTAGAACTGATATTTTGTGTCTGTGCGTGATCATTATCTCAGGAAGCGAGGTTCTGCCCCCACCCCCAAACCATGCAGCCCTAATAAATGTGTTTCTTTTTATTTCAGAATTTCAGAAAAAGTCTTGAGTAAATTAATTGAGATTCACATGGAGGTCAGACACCTTGGCAGAAGTGAGCCTGCCTTTTCACCCACTCATATTAAGAGGTTGAAGTCCATGGAGGATTTCCAGAGAGAGGAGCGACTCCTCAGTGACAGAAAAGCTTTTGATAACCTGGTGGGATTTACAAGAGAGAGTCTGAAAGTAATGATTGGTATTACAAAGTATACAGTGCACTTGTTCCCCATGATTTTGGTTTAGTTATACCATGGTCTGTGTGAATATTCGCTCATCATTAGCTGGAAGGTGTGCATTAAAACTGTTTCAGTCAGGTATAGTTTCAGTAATTGAAGTGAACACTTTTCTAAATGAATGAGCTTCCTTCATTGAAGCATACACTTACAGTCATTCGCACAAAGAAAAAAATGCATTGCTTGCTGTGGATTATCATTTGTTAAATTTGCTTCACCATGCTCAGGCATAATGAATGCACTGTATACTGTTATTATTAGTATAGCAATAAAGTACACTATTTGCTTTTCCTCTAGGGTATATTTCAGTGAAAAATGTTTTTTATGGACTTTGCATGGACTTTCAACGGTGCTGCAACTTGCTTGAATTGGAGGAAAGGATGTAAAGGACTGTGTCCACAAAGTCCTCGACCGGTATGTTTCAAAATATTAGTAGCACACTGATCAGGAAATCTGAGGCTGATATGATCACTGGTACTTATTTTTAAAAGGTCATAGAACCCCCTTTTGCACGTCTTTTAGCTTGTCCTTTGCCAGAATTTTAAATGTTAAAGGGATACTCCACCCAAAAATTAAAATTCTCTCATCATTTATTTACCATCATGTATATTCCTTTCTTTTGTAAAACACGGTTTAATAATAAAAAAACCCCATCTCTTTGAGTCGTATGAGTAATAATCTTTGAGTTACTTGAGTAACACAGAATTCTATCAAATACCACAGAAGAAAGCCATATAACAATTTGCTGTATTCCAGCTTTATTAAAATTTAAAATGGCTGTTTCAACGCCCTGGGCTTATAACTTTATTTTCCAAACACTCAATGTTCTAGTGTAGGTGCTTCATGGGACACAACACATAGGCTACTGAAAATCAGGGTTGTGGACCTGATAAATAAATAAAGCTAATAAACGTATCTATCAAGACCAGTGAGAGACCGCGGCAAAAATGCTTTTCTTACTTTTTGTTTTGTTTCCAGTCCAAATGTCAAACAAATTCTTAAATCAAGTCAAGATGCATGTACTAGACAAGTATATGACATAAGATATTATGTCCAATTTCACCCTCCCCATAATATGCTTTTCTGAGTAAGAAGAACATTTATTGCAGTGTATTCATCATCAGCATCAATCATTGTGACACGCATACATTTTTGGGTCTAACAAACTACACAATAGGAAGAGCCAGGATATTATTTAATATAGCTCTGATTGTATTCTTCTGAAAGAAGAAAGTCATATACACCTAGGATGGCTTGATGGTGAGGAAATTATGAGATCATTTTTATTTTTGGGTGAACTATTCCTATAGGCCCATGATCAGTGATCAATTCAAAGCTTGACTTAAGATTGTAACTTAAGTACAGTTATTTTTAATGTTTTTAACAAAGTCTCTTATACTCATTAAGGCTGCATTTATTTCATAATAAATACAGAAAAAACAATAATATTGTGAAATATTATTACAATTTAAAAGTATGGTTTTCTATTTTTATATACTTTAAAATAGAATTTATTTGGTGATGCAAAGCTGAATTTTCAGCATCATTACTCCAGTCTTCAGTGTCACATGATCCTTCAGAAATCATTCTAATATGATGATTTATTATCAATGTTGGAAACAGATGTGCTGCTTAATATTATTTTATAACCTGTGATACTTTTCAGGATTCTTTGATGAATAAAAAGATAAAAATATCAGCATTTATTTAAAATAGAAATCTTTTGTAACAATATACACCACCGTTCAAAAGTTTGGGGTCAGTCTTTTTTTTTTTGAAAGAAGTTAATACTTTTATTCAGCACGGATGTAAAAGCGATATTAAAGATTTATATTGTTAGAAAAGATTTATACTTTGAATAAATGCCGTTCTTTTTAACCTTTTATTCATCAATGAATCCTGAAAAAGTATCACAGGTTCCAAAAAAATATTAAGCAACAACTGTTTTCAACATTGATAATAACTGAGTATCAAATCATCATATTAGAATGATTTCTGAAGAATCATGTGACACTGAAGACTGGAGTAATGATGCTGAAAATTCAGCTTTGCATCACAGAAATAAATTATATTTTAAAGTATATTAAAATAGAAATATATACAGTGGGTACGGAAAGTATTCAGACCCCTTAAATTTTTCACTGTTATATTGCAGCCATTTGCTAAAATCATTTAAGTTCATTTTTTCCTCATTAATGTACACACAGCACCCCATATTGACAGAAAAACACAGAATTGTTGACATTTTTGCAGATTTATTAAAATTGAAAAACTGAAATATCACATGGTCCTAAGTATTCAGACCCTTTGCTCAGTATTTAGTAGAAGCACCCTTTTGATCTAATACAGCCATGAGTCTTTTTGGGAAAGATGCAACAAGTTTTTCACACCTGGATTTGGGGATCCTCTGCCATTCCTCCTTGCAGATCCTCTCCAGTTCTGTCAGGTTGGATGGTAAATGTTGGTGGATGGCCATTTTTAGGTCTCTCCAGAGATGCTCAATTGGGTTTAAGTCAGGGCTCTGGCTGGGCCATTCAAGAACAGTCACGGAGTTGTTGTGAAGCCACTCCTTCGTTATTTTAGCTGTGTAGGTAAACCTTCGGCCCAGTCTGAGGTCCTGAGCACTCTGGAGAAGGTTTTCGTCCAGGATATCCCTGTACTTGGCCGCATTCATCTTTCCCTCGATTGCAACCAGTCATGCAACCCACAGCATGATGCTGCCACCACCATGCTTCACTGTTGGGACTGTATTGGACAGGTGATGAGCAGTGCCTGGTTTTCTCCACACATACCGCTTAGAATTAAGGCCAAAAAGTTCTATCTTGGTCTCATCAGACCAGAGAATCTTATTTCTCACCATCTTGGAGTCCTTCAGGTGTTTTTTCATGTGTCTTGCACTGAGGAGAGGCTTCCGTCGGGCCACTCTGCCATAAAGCCCCGACTGGTGGAGGGCTGCAGTGATGGTTGACTTTCTACAACTTTCTCCCATCTCCCGACTGCATCTCTGGAGCTCAGCCACAGTGATCTTTGGGTTCTTCTTTACCTCTCTCACCAAGGCTCTTCTCCCCCGATAGCTCAGTTTGGCCGGACGGCCAGCTCTAGGAAGGGTTATGGTCGTCCCAAACGTCTTCCATTTAAGGATTATGGAGGCCACTGTGCTCTTAGGAACCTTAAGTGCAGCAGAAATTTTTGTAACCTTGGCCAGATCTGTGCCTTGCCACAATTGTGTCTCTGAGCTCTTCAGGCAGTTCTTTGACCTCATGATTCTCATTTGCTCTGACATGCACTGTGAGCTGTAAGGTCTTATATAGACAGGTGTGTGGCTTTCCTAATCAAGTCCAGTCAGTATAATCAAACACAGCTGGACTCAAATGAAGGTGTAGAACCATCTCAAGGATGATCAGAAGAAATGGACAGCACCTGAGTTAAATATATGAGTGTCACAGCAAAGGGTCTGAATACTTAGGACCATGTGATATTTCAGTTTTTCTTTTTAATAAATCTGCAAAAATGTCAACAATTCTGTGTTTTTCTGTCAATATGGGGTGCTGTGTGTACATTAATGAGGAAAAAATGAACTTATATATTTTTTTTTTTTTCACATTTATTTCTCATTGTGAAATAAATGTTTTCTCCAAAACAGGTTGGCCGCAATTATTGGCACCCCTAGAATTTTTATGAGTAAAATATCTCTGAAGTATATTCCCATTCATATTTACATTTTTTTAGCACACCAGGGTGATTATGAACATGAAATTGTCCAGCCATGACTCCCTGTTTCACAGGAGTATAAACATGAGGAAACACAAAGGCCAAATTCCCTTAATCATTCATCACAATGAGTAAAACCAAAGAATATAGTTCTGATGTGCAGCAAAAGATTGTTGAGCTTCACAAAATAGAAAATGGCTGTAAGAAAATAGCTAAAGCATTGAAAATCCCCATTTCCACTATCAGAGCAATAATTAAGAAGTTCCAATCAACTAAAGATGTTACAAATCTGCCTGGAAGAGGACGTGTGTCTAAATCATCCTAATGCGCGGTGAGGAGGAAAGTTTGAGTGGACAAAGACTCTCCAAGGATCACAGCTGGAGAATAGCAGAGATTAGTTGAGTCTTGAGCCTCAGAAAGGCTAAAACAATCTCCAGCATATTCAGTTGTCAGACACGACTGGAACATCAAAAGGGACTCTTTGGTCAGATGAAACTAAAAAGAGCTTTTAGGCAGCAAACCCACCAGATGGGTTTGGTGCACACATAAATAAAAAGTACCCCATGCTACAGTTAAATATACTGCTGGATCTTTAATGTTGTGGGCCTATTTTTCTGCTGTAGGTCCTGGACATCTTGTTCAGATACATGGTATCATGGATTCTATCAAATACCAACAGATAAAAATCAAAACCTGACTGCTTCTGTTAGAAATCCAATAATTGGCCGTGGTTGGATCTTCCATCAGGACAATGATCCAAAACAAACACCAAAAACATCAAAACCAACACAACAATGTGTCACTGAGCACAAAATGAAGCTTCCCGGACCTGAACCCTAGCTGGAGCTGGGAATCTGAAGGATCTGGAGAGATTCTGCATGAAGGAATGGTCTCTGATCTCTTGTCAGGTGTTCTCCAAACTCATCAGGCATTATAGGTGAAGACTCAGAGCTGTTATCTTGGCAAAAGGAGGTTGTAAAAGTATTGAATAAAAGGGTGCCAATAATTGCGGCCAATGTGTTTTGGAGAAAAACTTTTATTTCATAATGTGATTTTCCCCACTTTTAATTCTTTTCCTTCAATGAAAGGTTAGAATTTTGCTAATTTTATGAATTAAAGCTCAGGGTTGGATTTCCCGAAACCTTCTTAACTCTATGTCGTTCTTAAATTATACCTTAAGCTGTACCTTAACGTTAATACGTGTTTCAAAACATTCTTAGTTAAGTATACCTTCTGTAAGTCATACTTTCGTAAGGTTGGTCTGGACCACTCTTAGCTATACCTTATCACTGTTGACTGTCAATACGAATATAATTCTGAAGCTGTAATACACGCAGTGTTCGACTAGGATTATGGCAAGCGACTAGGATTATGCTTGGGGTCATTGTCCATTTGGAAGACCCATTTGTGCCCAAGCTTTAACTTCCTGGCTGATGTCTTCAGATGTTGCTTCAATATATCCACATAATTTTCTTTTCTCATGATGCCATCTATTTTGTGAAGTGCACCAGTGCCTTCTGCAGCAAAGCAGCCCCACAACATTATACTACCACCCCCATACTTCACAGTTGGGATGGTGTTCTGAGGCTTCAAAGCTTCGCCCTTTTCCTCCAAATATACCATTTATCATTATGGCGAACAGTTCAATTTTTGTTTACGTCAGACCACAGGACATGTCTCCAGAAATTACGATTTTTGTCCCCATGTGCAGTTGCAAACTGTAGTCTGGCTTTTTATGGTGGTTTTGAAGTAATGGCTTTCTCCTCCCAGAGTAACCTTTCAGCTCATGGTGGTACAGGACTCGTTTTACTGTGGATAATGACACTGTCTTACCAGTTTCAGCCAGCATCTTCACAAGGTCTTTTGCTGTTGTCCTGGGGTTGATTCACACATTTCGCACCAAAAAACGTTCCTCTTTGGGACTCAGAATCCGTCTCCTTCCTGAGCGGTATGATGGTTGTACATTCCCATGTTTTTATACTTGCGTATTATTGTCTGAACGGATGAACGTGGGACCTTCAGGCATCTGGAAATTGCACCTAAGGATAAGCCACACTTGTGGAGGTCCACAATTCTTTTCCTGATGTCTTGGTTGATTTCTCTTCATTTTCCGATTATGTCAAAGAAAGAGGCTCTGTGTTTGAGGTGTGCCTTTATATGCATCCACAGGTGTGCCACTAATTAACTCAAATGGAATCAATTAACCTATCAGAAGCTTCTTAAGCTCAGAATGGAATCATCTGGAGTTTTCTTTTGTTTAAAGACACAATAAACTTAGTGTATGTATACTTCTGAATTTGATGAAAGTGATAAGAAAAATATATAAAAATTCTCCTCGCTTCTGACATTTAACAAATGCAAAAAATATGTTAATATTTATTGATCTAAAACAGAAAAAGTTTACTCTGATTTAATGTATGACAGTGTTTTTTTCTGAAGTGTATGTAAATATCTGGTTTCAACTGTAAATGCAATTAGAGTGAATTATTGATTCTCGAGCCATCGATATCAACCAATTCAGCACTCGCCATGGACAGCACCTGGTAACGTCGCACTTAAGAAGATATACCTTAAGCAACCTCCTAAGGGATAGTTCGGGAACACGCCTAGAAACGGTATATCTTCAGTTAAGGTCTACCTTTAGAGTCTTCGTAGCGCTAAGAGACAACGTTATCAGGAAATCCAGCCCAAAAGGATAAACAATGTAAAATTATTTTTATAGTCATCTTTGATCACATTTACAAAGGGTGCCAATAATTCTGACCACCACTGTATATATATATATATATATATATATATTACAGGCCTGGCGCCATCTGGCCTAACTGGGGGGCATTTTAATCCCATGGGGGCACCACTCTATAGCTATTTTAGTTATGAAAAATATAATATATAAACGTTAAGCCAAAACGAATTCATTTAAAGCTAAACTGAAACAGAAACCGGCGTTATAACCTACCTCTCTAATTTGGCACAAATCCAAATGTTTCCATATTCACGATGTATTTGGAGGCTAAACTATATTTATTATTTAAACGCTTTTATTGTACACAGACTACTTAAAATGTGCAGTGTAACTTTTTATATATTTGGTTGAATGTATGTTATTTTGACAATTAACAGGCTGTGATGTCAAGTTACTAAAACTGATGCTGTGTGTGTGTGAGGCGCCGGTGCAGAGGTAACAGATAACAGACTTTATTTTCACACACAGCAGAGTTTACGGTGGTGCAGGTGAGTGAAGATGAATAAGTTAGATGATGAAGTGATGATAAATGGTAATACTGTCCTTTGGGTGATTTGCAGAAGTGAAGATCCGTGGAGAGGTGCTGAGATGGCTGACGAGGAGGATTGGAGACACTCACACACAAACTGGAACAACACGAGGAGACGAGGAGACTTGGTGACGAAGGAGACAGGTAAGTAGTTTTCAAAGGAGTCCAAGAGGTAAGCATTTAGGGAACTTAATGCGTCGAGACCGGACAGTGACTGAGTGAGTGTGAGTGTCTTTTATGTGGGTGAAGATTGGAGTGCTGATGAGGTGCAGGTGCATGTGATCAGTACTCTGGGGATTGAGTGCGCTGTGATTGGGTGATGTTGGAACCTGGCGTGTCTGTGACAGCCGGTGAGTTCACTTGAATTTTCTTATAAGCGGAAACAACTTAAAACTTAAAAGACATTTATGGTCACATATATTTGACACCATTAGAATCTGTGAAGGGTTAAATAGGCCTATTATTTTTGTACAAAGAATTTTCTGCCGTCTCTGTTTCCTTTCTGTGAACTTCTCAAAAATGAACAGAAACTCATATAGCCTAGTCTATTGTCGCATTTAATATGTTAATTATTTAAGGGAAATAAATTTCAGCATAGACATAGGCTATTTATTCCTTTTATATGATTTAATCCTATCCAATCCTAACATATTGTTGAAAACATAATTTACATTACTTTAAAGAATAATGTTGGAAAAGTAATAATAATGTGACTCTTTTGCCCACTTTCATGTATCAGTTTTATTTTGATAAATAGGCTTGACAATATGCTATAGCATTGTTACATGAGTAGAGTTTTTAGTAAAAGCACGATTTTGTGAGCATTAGTGGAACTGAATGAGTCAGAATAAACATGAAACGCACAGATTAACTGTCATCGTCATCAGAGCTAGTGCTGCCGCCCTGGAGAAACTGTGACGACTGTTTGTGAATCGCTCCGTGGTACTTTGATGGCACACACTGCTTAAGTCAGAAACTGATAAAGTCGAGCACATACCTTATGATCAGATTAGCTATGCACAAGCGGTGCAGTGCTCCGCCAATTAATGATCTATTAACGGTTTGAATAATTCACGTATGTTTGAGAAAACTGGGGCACCATAGGCATAATTTGGATCATGTCCCCACCACTTTTTGCCAGGGTCGATTTTGTCCCCACTACTTTTTCTCGCAACAGTGTTCTCTTGGTGCTTGTGCGCTGTCGCGGAGACACTATTCGTTCAGGTAAAATCACTAAACAAAATACACATAAACGTGTCCCTACTCTTGATATACAATCACTGATGAACATCTTTGGTTTTAATGAGAAAAAAATAAAATAAATGATACGAGGCTGGATTAGAACCCATAACCTCTGGTATGCCAAACAAAAATTCTACCGCCAGTCCATCAGGACACTTTGACAACACATACTAATCCAAGTATTGACTAATATAAATACTCTTGAGACTAACAATATATTGTATTATGGACGCAAGAATGAAACTATCATATTAAACAATTTCAAACATGAATTATAGCCATTAAACATTACAGTGTAATTGAAAGCTATTTTTAGACTCCAAAAAATATAACAACTTTTAATTTAAGTGAACTTAAAACAATCTTCAAATAAACCCAACATAAATGCCATATTTACCTGTGCCCTTCCTGGTAGGAAATATACATAATTCTAAATAAAGTTATCAAACAGTCTGCACTGCGTAAATTATAAATTAAATATAGCTAAATCATTATTAAAGCTACAAAAGTTCTTTAGTCAATTAATGTTAATCAAAGAACAAAGGTAACAGAGAAAAACAGAGAAAACCCGATTCTGGCGCGCGTCTTTCTGTGCGTTGTGTGTCAGGACATTCACAGACAGCGTGTACTTGGTGTATGACAAGAGGCTGCTTTTGCATATTTATAATTTTTTGTCTTTTCACTCTTACAGCTGCAGTAATGAAATGGAGTAAGGATGCAACTGAGGAGATGATAAAAAAACACGTTTCAGAGCACCTCAAGCATGCACCAACAAGGAAGGGAGGAGGAGGACCCACACAATGAATATTTTTTTTTTTAAAAAAGGACGTTATGGATTGTTGTTGTTTATGTTGTTTTTAAATGTTATGTAAGATGTTTCAAAGGTAATTTAAGACCCTATCATATTTTTCATTATTTACAATCATAAACGGACTTTATATTGAAATAAATTAGTTATAATGCAACGTGTGACTGTTTATTTGGCCCAGAAACAGTATAACTGATGTCTAAAACTCTGCAGTCGACATTTTAAGGCGTTGAAAATACATCCACAATGACCACATTTTAACTAAAATGTAAACTTCTAGAGACATCCTATGGGCGTCGATATTGGGCGTCCAAAAGACGTCATGAAAAGACGTCATAAAAACTTTCATTCTGGTTCCTCAAGGGGCGTCTGTTCAACGTCGACAATGATGTCTAAACGATGTTGAAAAAGATAAATAAATAAATAAAAATAAATAAATAAAGCCTTGTGTCATCCATTGCTGCACATGAATGAGGTAAGCTTTGTGTTCCCTTTCGAAATGGAACTCAACTCTGCGTTCAAAACGCTATGGGGAACGTCACACGTGAGCTGATGTCTGAAAGCCAAGTATCAAAAAACTCCAATCCTATTGGCCGGCGACAGCCTATGACATCATCATAGCGCAACCCGGAAGTATATAAGGAGCGCCTAGAGAACCAGTCAGTATCTTTTTCGTCTTTCGGAACTGTTCTGTCTGATCGCGATTGTATCGACTCCGGTAAGGTTATCTTTTTTATGCCTTACAAACGTTCAAGAGAGTGTGTTTATCCGTGTCCCAGGGTTTTGACACTTGATATACACATTGCTGGGCGTTTTCTGTCTGGGAGAGGAGCGCGCATAGACGGTGCTGCGGCGCTGTCTGTGTGTCTGTCTATTGTTTACTGTGAGCTTCTCCCTATCGGGATGCTCCGTTCTCGTTCGGCACTCTTCTCGAGGGAAGAGGCGTCCGCATCTGTGCCTGGTGATTCTGGCCCCGTTTGTCCTGAGGCAAAGCGGCGAACGCAGTCATAGGGCTCGCAGATGAGCTCGTTGGGAAGTTTGAGAAAGTTGTATTCTTTCTCAGCTTCCCGGGGCTGACGAGGATGAGTTACTGGATAATAATGACTTCCGTGTTTGACGTCATCGCGTTCGGCAGCACGCGCTCCTCTGGCCGCTGTGTATGTGGAGCTGCTAGTGTTTTTGGGATGCGCTTTGGCGGGCTGGGGCTGCCGTGAGGCGTGTTAGGAAAGGGCGCCAGCGGACGGCTCGATGAGTGGTTCCTTTCTTTCCGTGAACGTTGCAGCTCCGTAACTTTCCATTCCTTCCTGATCTCCGAGTTTGAGATCGGGAGGGCATGGAAAAACCCCTAGCCATTCAGATTTTTATCTGAGCCCAGACAGACGGGAGGGGAAGAAGCGAGAGTGAGATGGGCGATCGAAAGTAAACACCATTGCATTTGTAATCAATTCTCCAGTTACATGAGGGCGATTTATATCTACCCCTCTTCTTCTTTCACCTCCTATATATATATATATATATATATATATATATATATATATATATGTTATGTTCTCTGATGAAAGTAAATTTTGCATTTCCTTTGGAAATTAGGGTCCCAGAGTCTGGAGGAAGAGAGGAGAGGCACACAATCCACGTTGCTTGAGGTCCAGTGTAAAGTTTCCACAGTCAGTGATGGTTTGGGGTGCCATGTCATCTACTGGTGTTGGTCCACTGTGTTTTCTGAGGTCCAAGGTCAACGCAGCCGTATACCAGGAAGTTTTAGAGCACTTCATGCTTCCTGCTGCTGACCAACTTTATGGAGATGCAGAATTCATTTTCCAACAGGACTTAGCACCTGCACACAGTGCCAAAGCTACCAGTACCTGGTTTAAGGACCGTGGTATCCCTATTCTTAATTGGCCAGCAAACTCGCCTGACCTTAACCCCATAGAAAATCTAATCCTCTAATTTTCTCAGATACTGAATTTGGGATTTTCCTTAGTTGTCAGTTATAATCATCAAAATTAAAAGAAATAAACATTTGAAATATATCAGTCTGTGTGTAATGAATGAATATAATATACAAGTTTCACTTTTGAATGGAATTAGTGAAATAAATCAACTTTTGATGATATTCTAATTATATGACCAGCACCTGTACTCAGGGTAGTATAGAACCACTTTTGAGAAAAGCTGGTTTCTATTAGCTCCCTTTTGTGATCTGTTAACAGCTATATTGCATATAACTTTGATTGTAGGCTCTTATGGTTAATTAGCCTCCTTCTAGTTAGCAATTGTATTTCTAACAAGTCCTGTTAGTTGATCGTAATTTGCTCACATAGTTTACACTGCCACAGGCTTTTGCTACATGTCCGTTTGAGGTAGTAGGCCATATAGGCCTCCCTTAGACCATGTTGGCTTTGTTTGGTTCCCTTTAGTCACAAATGATTTAGGGTACATTGCCTGTTGGAATGTGTAGCCTAGCGCAGGTTGCAGTTAGCTTCCCACAGCTATTGTTGGGTTAGAGCTGGTTCCCTGTAGCTTGGTTCCCTTAATTTCACGAGCTGAAGCCACGTGTCATTGGAATGGTAGGTCCCAACAGGCCTCCTTTCTGGTTCACATGAGGGCACAGTTTGTGTTTTCATTCTGCAAACAGGCTGAACGCCACTTGTTGCTGAGATTGTAGGCCCCACAAGGCCTCCTTTTTAGCTGACTTGTTGGCAGGATGCCTGGGAATCTAAGAACCCATACCACCATCGGTCCAATACCACCATCGGCCACGCCCCACCTCTGTTGAGTAGGCCTTAAGCAGGCCTCTCGTGGATTATGGTGGCGTAATATGCATTCCTTCTCTCAGTATTATGGTCGAAAGGTTTTCCACTGAATGCATGGCCGGTTGGTTGGTATGGTCCTGGACTGGCTGATGCCATGTGTTTACTAGGGTAGGCCCTAATAAGGCCTCCTTTTAGTTTACATGTGTTGTGTTTATATGGAAAAACGGGCTGAACGCCACGTGTTGCTGAACTTGGAGGTCCCGTAAGGCCTCCTTTTTAGCTGACATGCTGGCAGGATGCTTGTGAATCTAATCCAATACGAGCTGAAGCCACCTGTCATTGAATCGGTAGGCCCCTTCAGGCCTCCTTTTTAGTTCACATGTTGGCACAGTTTGCGTTTTTATTCTGCAAACAGGCTGATAGCCGCTTGTTGCTAAAATGGTAGGTCCCTCAAGGCCTCCTTTTTAGCTGACTTGCTGGCAGGATCCTGGGAAGCCATACCACCATCGGCCACGCCCCATCGCTGACGTATAGGCCCTAAACAGGCCTGTTCACGATGTATGGCAGCGTTCATGTATTCCCTCTTTGGGAAAATCTCTGAATACATGGCCTACTGGTTGGTATGGTTATGGTAGCCACTTGCTGATGCCACGTGTTTACTAAGGTAGGCCTACTTCGGCCTCCAGTGTAGCATGTGGAGTTCGGTTATGTACTCCTCTCGCTGTGAGAGTAATAGGGTGCTTTTACTGAGTACTTTTGAGTGGCTGGCCCCTCAGGGTGAATGTTGTGGTGGAACCTTACTGAGGTTTGGTTTAAACTACATCTGCCTCCCTGAGTCTGATTCCTACTCTAGTTGAGCTGAATAGCCACCTAGCACCTAGGGTGGATCTATTGTGCTCCTAGAAATGGCCACTCGACTTACGCCATATGTCTTAGAGGTTGCTAGGCCTTATGGGTCGCCCTTTTGAACATACTGGTGTATGTTTGTTTATATTTCTCTTTGAGAATGATCTATATACACTTTTGGTTGGCCAGAGGCCCAGGTGATAAATCTAACCTCCTATGGTTCGGTTATTTATCGGTCTTGGTGCCTAAAACACTGCCACGAGCTGATGCCACGTGTCTGTTAAGGTTATAGGCCCATCCAGGCCTTCCTTAATACGTGTTGGCTTATGCTGTACTTCTCTTGCTTTAAAGAGTAAAAAGGTGCTTTTACTGAGTACACTGCTCATTGGATTGTGTTAGGTGGATTGTCATGCGGGCACTTTTGCAGCCTCTTTTGCTGCCATTGAAGTTGTCTGTCTGCCCCAGCAAGACAGGTGTTCAGAGTGGCCCCTCCAGGCCACTTTCTGAATATACTTCTGTTTCACATATAGCTACTATCATGCTGTAGGCCCCTCTTCGGCCTCCATGATTGTGTGCCCATTGCATGGTCTACCTGTTAGGTTAGCTTTGTACTTCCCTGTTAGTGTTATGTTTGTAATAGTGCTTAGCTCCTAAGCTGATCATGGTGGTAGGCCTTAATCAGGCCTCCTCCTAAGATTCAGCCCTAGGCTGGTTTGTGCTCCCCTGTATAAACAGGCGTTTAGCGCACAGCCTCCTCAGTGCGTTAATTAAGCGCTGAGTAGATCCTAGGATGAGCGGATTATACTCCCCTCAATACGAGGGTTCATAGCACTCAGCTGAGTTCTGCTCTCCAGGATGTCCGTCTCTCACGTGGGTCTGAGTTGCTCCTGCCTTTTTGTAGTCACTCTTACCTGCTCTCTTCTATGAAGAATGCGTTATGGAGATTCTGTACTCAGGCAGGGTTGGCCAAGACTAAGTTTGTCCTATAACAGACCAGGTCGACCTCCCTGGTGGCATTGAGGGTGACTGCACCCCTCTAGTGACTGGCCGGGTTCCTTTCGGTTCTCTGGCCACATTCCCTTAAAGGGACCACTTTCTTTCGGAAAAGTTGGTTCCAGATGCCTTTAGCGGCCTTGGTAGGCCTTCTGCGGAAGGCCTTCTTGAGGCTCAGCTTGGGCTGTTGGTCCGAGGGAATGCTGTCACTGACAGCCTTTGTGTGACCCAAGGGTGAGTTGCTATCTGGCGTTTCATTGAAACTGCTTGACGTTTGTCTAGCCATCTTTTGGCATGCACTCTCCTTAAGCATGGCGGCGTGGGTATATCGTTCCCCATTGCGTTTTCGAATGCAGAGTTGAGTTCCCTTTCGAAAGGGAACGTCTCAGGTTACGTATGTAACCATGGTTCCCTGAGAACAGGGAGCGAGACTCGCGCTCAAAAACGCAATGGGGAACGATATACCCACGCCGCCATGCTTAAGGAGAGTGCTTTGGTGGTCGATAGACAGTAGTGATGGTGATTGCCTTAGGAGCAGAAATACTCAGAACAAGGCATTCAAATGATGAGAACTGTGGTACACACACAGTGCTGATGTTAAATTGCAGATTGTGAACCACAATAATTCCCCACCTCGACCAGTAAGTCACGGGAGATCAAACAGTCCGTACCCCTCAGGAGTAAGCTGGTTAAAGAGGAGTCCATAATTTTGTTTATGCCATGTTTCAGTTAAAAACAATAAGTCCAGTTTTCGATCTGCAATGATGTCCGATAAGAGCAGGGATTTATTATTTACTGAGCGTGCACTGAACAACGCAACATTTATGGGGCTCTGTGATACCGCAGAAGGCAATTCCGATCGAGCAGTGAAGATAAATTTCTGAAGGCCGCACAAGTATGATGATACGCTCTTTTAGTCTGTCGCCGACTCATAGGCACGCAGATGTTGTTAGGCGAAAGGCAGTAACTGTGTCCTAAACTGCAATGTATGTACTGTCTTTGTCTCAGCAAGACAGCGTTACGACAGCGTTCATAAGCATCTTTTGTAACCTGTAGTTCTGTTTTAAGTTGAGCAACTGGTGTGCAGTGTACCTTAAAGCCATGCTCCGTGAGTCCAGGACCGCGACAGTTCCAAAGCAGTGAATGTTCACAGTAAGGCAACAGGGTAGACTCCTCCGATTTAGCTCTAGAGTCCTCCAGAGAACGCATGCAGATAAAAGCAATAATCCAAAGAATGTGAAATAGTCCTGCGACATTGCTAAAATAAAGACAGCTAAAAACAGCATGTTTGAAAACCCTGCATCAACATAAAAACAAACAAACAAACAGTGAAAAACACGCCAGCGTACCCAATCAAACCAGAAAGGGAAGATACAATACTGATTTTGGCGGAAACTAATTTTTTTTTAAAAATGGCGTTTATCGCGTTTTGGATCAAAACTCTTCATTTCATCTTCCAAGTCTTGTGCATTATGCTCAGTGTAGTCAAATGATTTCATTTCAAAGTGTTCATTGTCCATAATCCGTTGTTGTAGCCCTATGTCATTAATGTCTCTTGAAGTAAATGAAATGTGATTGGATATCATTGTATGAATGTACACAGTTTTTTTAGGTGGCATGCCTTGATGTTGTCCACATCCAGCGTACTCCCTCTGGACTCGAGAAAGGCCGCCACCTGTTGTTCCGTGGAGCTCACCTCCAGCTCACAGGGCTCACCCCGTTGTCAGCGGTCACTGCGTGTGCATAAGACCGAGGTTTGATCTCGAGCACGGTAACGACGGTGTCGCCAAACTGCTCTGTCTCCAAAATGTTTGTACACATGGGTCAGAGTTAGCGTGGATGTGCGCAAATTTTCCTGTCAAGTTTGTTTTTATAAATCACAACTTATGCATAGGAACTGGCGTGCGCCTCTTTCAGGGCTTGTTTTGTGCGTGCGCAATGGTTTTAACGGCCCCAGCTCCCCAGGAGATTTCCAGCACAAGTCTACATCCTGATATAGTGACATGGTCCATTGGCATCAAGACCGCTCTCCTTATTGAGTTAACTGTTCCATGGGAGGAGTAGAAGAGAGGAAGAAGCAGATCTTGCTGCTGAGTGCAAGGAGGCTAGATGCAGGACCATCATCAGGCCCTGAATATGAGGTTATAATTGCTCCTTTATTCCCAAAAATTATGATCCACAAATAAATGTAACGAGATTAACAAATATGTTTTTGTCACAAACACAACTCTGCCTGGCATTCATTTGTGAATCGCTCCTGTACATTTGTGAATCGCTTCCTGTACGTTTGTGGATCACTTCTTGTGCATTTGAGGATTTCTGCACGCATTTGTGGATCACTTCTTGTGCATTTGAGGATCACCTCGCACATCTGTGGATTTCAAAACATTTCTAGTGTCAAGATGTGCACACAAATCCACAGACAGGTGGACTAAAGACAACTAAGACAAAAGCGACAGACTAAAAACATAAACTGAAATAAAATAAAAATTTTCATGTTGGTTTGAGAAAGCCTAGCTAGAAAGTTTGAAGTAGTTCTAACAGCTTTAAGTTTGAAGGTTTTAAGTTTATGCTTTAAATTTGAAGGTTTTAAGTTTGACGGTTTTAAGTTTGAAGTAATTCTAACAGTTTTAAGTTGAAAGGTTTTAAGATTGTTTTAAGTTTAAAGGTTTTAAGTTTGTTTTAAGTTTGAAGTATTTTTAACAGCTTTAAGTTTAAAGGTTTTAAGATTGTTTTAACAGTTTTAAAGGTGCAGTATGTAATAATTCTGTCCGCTAGAGGTTGCTAGAGGTCTATTCAAAACAAAGGTGTAGCTTGATGATGCCAAGTTTTGAGTGCAGAATCTTGGGACATGTGGTCTCTACCTCAACGGACGGTGCAAAAGAATAGGGATAGGACTCGGGAAATCATGTTCATGGATGCGATTATTAACGTTACTGTAGTATGAAGCAGAGCAGGACCGAGTGTTGTGGGAGTGTATGATGGAGAAAATTCTGTATTACTGTTACTAAAAATAAAGCTGCATCTGATTATGCTATTTTAGCTACTTGACAAAATAGTGTTTTTCTCTAAAGGCATGGTAAAGCATGGTACTTAAAAAATCAAGAAGGTGTTGAGCTATATAAAAACAATTAGTTTTCTGTCTATCAATATATCAAAACAGATGTTCCCTTGTCTATTAAAGCGTCTTTGGTGTTTCCATGGTTTCTACAAAATAAAACCGGAAACCGAGGCAGACCGAGGGTAACGCTGGTATGACGCAATTGACAGGCGACTCCTCACACGTCCCGGAGCCTTGGTTAAAATTGCAATTTTCTCACGATTTACAAATAGTTGGAAACATTTGGGATATTCCAAGTACTCAAGTGAACAAAATACTGGCCTAGTGGTTTTTGGATATTTTACTGCAAAAATATTACATAGTGTACTTTTAAGTTTAAAAGTTTTAAGTTTGAAATAGTTTTAACAACTTTAAGTTTAAAGGTTCTAAGTTTATGTATTAAGTTTGTAGTTCTAACAGCTTTAAGTTTGAAGGTTTTAAGTTTATGTTTTAAGTTTGAAGTAGTTTTAACAGCAATTTAAATGCAAAACTATAATAACCTTGAGGTGGACTCCACCCACCATCTACTCAAGCCAATCAGGTAATGGTCACGTTGCACCGACCAATAATGCGTTCTTACTATAACCAATCACGTTTTGCTTTACATTTCTATTCTATAGCGAGATTTAAAGCGCTATTTCTATTCTATACAGATATAAAGTGATATTTCTATGAGATGTAACGTGCTATTTCTATTCTATGAGATGTAAGTGCTATTTCTTATACAGGATGTAAAGTGCTATTTCTATTCTATAACGAGATGTAAAGTGATATTTCTATTCTATAACGGGATGTAAAGTACTATTTCTATTCTGTAATGAGATGTAAGTGCTATTTCTTATGACGAGATGTAAAGCGCGATTTCTATTCTATAATGAGATGTAAAGTGCTACTTCTGTTTTATAACGAGATGTAAGTGCTATTTCTTATAACGAGATGTAAAGCGCTATTTCTGTTCTAAAGCAAGATGTAAAGTGCTATTTCTGTTCTAAAGCAAGATGTAAAGTGCTATTTCTGTTCTATAGCGAGATGTAAAGTGCTATTTCTGTTCTATAACGAGATGTAAAGTGCTATTTCTATTCTATAACAAGATGTAAGTGCTATTTCTTATAACGAGATGTAAAGTGCTATTTCTGTTCTATAGCGAGATGTAAAGCACTATTTCTATTCTATAACGAGATGTAAAGTGCTATTTCTGTTCTATAGCGAGATAAGCCTAGGCACAAGGCAAGATTATTTTACAGCGAGACCGCCCTGATTATAAAGCAAAACGTGACTGATTGTAGTAAGAACGTGCTACGATTGGTCAGCGCAAATGGCCGTTATCTGATTGGCTTGAGTAGTTGGTGGATTTGTGTGCACTGCTTGATGCTAGAAATGTTTTAAAATCAACAAATGTGTCCAGCGAACCACAAATGCGCAGAAAGCGATTCGCAGATGTGTGTGGTGATCCACAAATACACAGAAAGCGATTCCCAAACGCATAGAAAGCGATTCACAAATGTACAGGAAGTGATTCAAGTAAATGCCAGGTAGAGTTGTGTTTGCTCCAAACATGTATTTGTGAATCCCTTTACATTTGTGGATCATAATTTATGTATTCTGAATAAAGGAACAATTCTGACCCCATATCTGAAAGACCTGGCTGAAGAGGCTGAAAAGAGCAGCTTTTGGTTCTGGATGAGGAGAAAGGAGAAGTGAGGCTGCTGGGCTGGAAGGGAGACGTCAGTGAGAGGTGGACTCCAGCTGATGACCCTGCAGCTGAGCTACAGATCCCGGTGGAGGAGCTGCAGGCACTACTGCATCTACCTGTCAAATAATGAGAGCATGACATTTAAATCGAAAATGCCAAGAGGGCCTGAATCTTTTAAAAACATATCTTTTTCTTATGCTTACTTTTTCTACTTTTCTTGATTTCTTTCTTCTTTCATGCTCTCTGAATGGTTTTTAAACCAGGCATGATCTAAAATGGCATCTACGGTGTCCACAAACTTTGTCGCTATGTTTTTCTGAAGTTTCTGAAGAAGATCCAGGCATTCTGTAAAGTTTTCAGAAGACAGCTGATTAGTAATGTTTTTGTCCATATTGACACACAAACAGATTTTGAGATACTGTATGTAGTTCATGTAAGGTAATGCTACCATGAAATACACTGCATTTGTTGCTGTTACTATGGCATTCTCTGGTTGCCCATGAACATTTTCATTGCTAAACATTCACTGTCAATGCCCTGTATTTTGTCATCAAGGTTTGACATTAATAATTTTTCTGTCACTTATATCAGAGCTTTATATGATTTTTAAGCAATGTTATTTTCATTCTTGTTATTGGTCTCACCTTTGGACAGGAGGCTTTTTTCCTTCAATGAGCTGATTCATTATTTCATACAAGCTGTCAATTCCCTCTAATACAGCGACCTCTCTGGATACAGCGTTCATATGAAAACACTTTAAAGCATCTCTGTCTGTCCCTGTAAACAATACATCTCTACTGTTAGTTAAACATCAACAGTGAACTGTAGTAAATAAGTCATCAGTGAAATGTGTTCAGAAAGCCAACTCACGTCCTTTCTTGATGTGCTTTGCGCCAAAGTCTATTAACTTTATCTGCATGTTGTCTGGGTGGATGAGAATGTTTCCCCAATGTGTGTCACGATGATGAACATCACACTCAATGCAGAAATGTAGTGCATCAATGAGTTTCCTCATAATGCATTTCACCGTTTCTTCGGTCAGGCAATCTCTCTTTTCTTGGATGAACTTACATAAGGTCATGAAGGACTCATCATATTCCAAAATAAAAGTGATTCGTTTTTCTCGATAAACCAGTCGTCTAACCTTACTACATGCTCATAAGTTGGAGGGTTTTGCACCATCAACATTATATGTGCCTCTTCATTCATAGGTTTCAAATACCCAGGCTAAAGAAAAGAGATTGACAAAAGGTTAGTTGATTCCTAACTAATTTCAATTAAAGATGAAAGCAATGAACTTTACAATTACTTTACTGCTGATGTTTCTAGGCTTTGTTTGTGTAATGCAGTTATATCTCATACATCTACATACAGATTTTCATAAAACAATTCTTAATAGAGATTTTCATGAAGAAGTCTTCTCAACTCACCACTTTAATATGGTCCTCAGACACGGGATTATCAACAAATTTGATGGCCACCTAAAAAAATGAAAAAATTGTATTTTTTTTTTTTTACATTTGTGAATTTTGTGAATGTTGTGAATTTGAACAATAAAACGTTTGGTTTATGCAGCATACTTGTTTGCCATCCCATTTTCTAATCCCTTTATGGACATGACCGTAGGCTCCTGATCCAATCTTCTTTCCCACTTTATAAAGAGACTCAAAGGAACCTGAAAAAGACACAACATCATGTTAATATACAGCATGAGACTGAACTCCAGCAGCAGCTGCTTGTGACTGAAGTGTTTGTGAGTTTCCCGTCTGCCTCTGCTGAGTGGTTTGCGTTTGTATCTTTAATTGCTGCTTATATTGCTTGATAATCATCATAATATATCTGATATTACTTTGAATTGCCTATGAGATTAATCTGACATCGCTAGCTTTAATCAAAATTGCGTCTTTTCCTCTCACTCCTTTTATGAGTCCATCAAACAACTGTGGTGAGTTGGATCAGTGATTAAACACAGTGAGTCAGGTCATCTTCACCTATTATTACCTCTTATTGTACTTGCACTGCCTGTCACTCTGACATCAATCAAACCCGGATGCACACCAAAAGTGCTAATGTGAAAGCACCCTAAAACACCACAAACATCAGGCTGAAATGGACATGAATGAGAGTATAATAAATTGTTCTCGGGCCCATTGGGTCTCAAAGAGTCTGGTTTCGCCTTGTTCTCGGGCCCATTGGGTCTCAAAGAGTCTGGTTTTGCCTTGTTCTCGGGCCCAACGAGTCTCAAAGAATCTCTCTCTGCTTGAACTTCGAGTTCGCTACTGAGATAAGTGAGCGTTTCTACACGCTCGCGGCCATACGTTTCATTTGTGTTTATACTGTGAGGACCGACAGTCGGTGCACGCTGTGGAATTTAGGAAGTGATGTTATGGGATTCACTGTCAAATTGCATCGACTGACATAACCATTCCATATGAGACAAAGATATAATAGTAATGCATTAGCATGCAACTCAGACAAGATAGCGATATTAATTCAAAATATTGAGTTTCTCTAGAAATCTCATTCATATAATGACTTGTAAATCTAAATGTTTCACAGTATTGGTTCTTATGGTGGAGACGTTGCTTGTACAGCATCTGTATTAAAGCACCCTCACTAATTTCTGGTTAATTTCCGGATTCTGGAACTGGGCTTCATGTCTAAACATAAACCTTTTCTTTTAATATTTAAAACACTGACTATGCTTATTTGTCTTAGAAGGGTGTTTACGTATTTTATACAGCAGAAAGCATCACTGCATCTAAGCATAGAGGACATGAGAACGTATTGACATTCAACCGTGGCTCACTTCAACATCACTTCAAGGATGATGTTTCATGTACCTGTGTGTGTTTCAGGCTGGGTCAGCTGATGCGTGTTAGAGTCATGCTCATTCATTTTCCGTTCATCCGAATGAATTACTTTTATAGGAGTATACAGGGTTCGACAATGACATTATCAAACAATGCTACATCATTTTACTACTATTTGCTCAGGTGGTCGTGGAGGGTTTCTTATCTGTTAGCCTGCAACGTTTTACCATTTGTTAAAGCCACAAATAATGCACGTTCTAATTGGTATGTTTGAGCCTTTAGGCTCAGACACACATAGTCATAGGCCACTAGAGTTAAGCCATTCGGTGTGGTAGCCCAGGCACACATAGTCTAATAGGCCACTAGAGCCAAGCCTTACGGCCCAACATTACTTAGTTGTGAAAATGGGCCAGGCACACACAGATGGCATACACACGGTTCCTGTGGCTCTTCGGAGCAGCAGCACATATGTTTTGTTGGTAGATCTGCTGGGGGGTGAGGGTGAATCATCATCTTGCCTTCTGCATTGATGGGGGATCTTCTGACATACAGTACACTGGGCTCGTATTGTCCGAATATCAAGTCACCTGCTCTGTTGGGGGGTTATTCATGTACGCTATATTATACAGCAGCAGCATGTCTTACTTGCTCACAGCAGCGTGTCGTGTATGTATTGGCAGTAGCAAGTCCCGTACTTGCTCTGCAGCAGCAGCAATAATAATCAACAGCAGCAGCAATAAAGCAGCAGCAGCGTAGCAGATCTGTTCCGCCAAGACCAAACATGCATGTGTGGACATGTCTGACTGACATTCTTCTCATTCTCACGTCTCTTCCAGAAAAGATTTACTTCATCTGTAAAAGTGATATTTCAGAGCTGCTGTTCAACACGACAGTTCAGAGAAAAGTGAAGTATACGAGTCTACAGCTGCAGTTCAGAGCAGTATAATCATCAGACACAAGAAAGAAAACTGTAGCCATTTATAAAGACACAAAGAGTGAAAGTGACACTAAAGATTGAAATATAAACTTTACAGCTCAAATAATACACAAGTCTTAACAGAAACATTCATGTAAGCTTATTAATAAAATGTCAAGATTCACATTTCTGCTTTTACAGTAAATCCTCCATAAATTGTCCCCATCCATTACCTGTCACAGACACGCCAGGTTCCAACATCACCCAATCACAGCGCACTCAATCCCCGGAGTACTAATCATCTGCACCTGCACCTCATCTACTCACTCATCACCACCAGTATATATCACACTCACACACATTCATTCACTGTCCGGTCTCGTACGCACATAGAATGCTATATGCTTACCTCTTGGACTCCATTGAAGAAACCTACCTGTCTCCTTCGTCTCCAAGTCTCCTCGTGTTGTTCCTGTATGTGTGTGAGTGTCTTCAGTCCTCCTCGTCAGCCATCTCATCACCATATCATCGATCATCACTCCTGCAAGCCAACAAAGGACAGTATCACCATTTATCACTACTTCCACCATTTACTACATTCAACTTCACTCACCTGCACTACCGTCTTCTCTGCTGTGTGTGAAAATAAAGATCTGTTAACCGTTACCTCTGCCTCTGCCAGTCTGTATTGTAACAGAAGACCGGACCTGAAACATCGTCCTCACACACAGCATGAGTCAACCGGATCCCATTCAAGAGCTCGTCGATGTCCTTCGGCGAGCTCTTTCCACCACTCCAACATCACCCATTCCAGCGATCACTTCCGCAAACACCGCTACCTCTCCTTCACCACCTGTGCACGCCAGTCCCATGGCTAAACCGGCGCCCTACTCTGGTTCGGCGGAGGACTGCAGCGGATTCCTACTGCAGTGCTCGCTGGTCCTGGAGATGCAACCGCACAATTTCCCCACCGAAACATCTAAAGTGGCGTTCATCATCTCCCAACTGCAAGGCAAAGCGCTCCAATGGGCTGACTCACCTGCACTACCGTCTTCTCTGCTGTGTGTGAAAATAAAGATCTGTTAACCGTTACCTCTACCTCTGCCAGTCTGTATTGTAACAGAACCATGGTAAGTGCCTCATCAGTTTTACTTTTATGCCTTTTATTTGTCATATACTCCCTGTGTGTTTGTGCACTTTGGTGTTTCCTGTCTTGCTCTATGTTTTGTAGTTCTTTGTAGTCTTTCATGTCTCCACAGGTGTTTCTCATTAACCCCGCCCCCTTGTTCTCTTGTTTAGCTAGTTTCCCTCTGTATTTATAGTGCTTGTGTTTTATCAGTCGTTGAATGTATGCATGTTGTCAAATAAGATCCTCATGTTTCCTAGTGCTGTCATTAAATGTTCCTGCACTTAGATCCGCTTCCCTGCCTGCTCATTTCACACCCATCATTACATTATTATTATTGCATTTCTTACTGTATCTTTCATTTTTCTGAACACATGAACTTGACATGCAGCATCCTGCTGACACTCTTCTTAGAAAAATAGTTTCATTAAAACATCAGCAGTGACCGCAGCTAAACCTCTGTTCATTCTCAATAAGAACCTTTGCAGACATACTAACTAGTTTATTGTCTGTCATAAGTGAAGCTGGTAATGCTGCTGTTTAATTCTCCTCTGCTGAGATCTTGAGAGATTTAATGTCTTTTTATCTTCAGTTGATTTCATAAGTCAGTTGTAGTTCTTGTGTGAATGTGTGTGAATGTGTGTAGAAAAGACATTCTTCACACTTCTTCATATCTCACAGCTCATCCTGAAAACCTGTTTCACTTGTTCTACTGAAATGGTCTGATGAAATGGCTTGTTTTTATCTAGTTTCGTCAGTTTGTTTTCATGTATGTGGTGAAGTGGGAAGCGTCGAATGGATCTGAGACCGTGAGAGATCTGGCAAGTACTTTTCATCATTTTATTTAAAGCCATAACTTATGATTACTTCTAAACCAAACAAGTAAATATAGAGCTAAAAGAATAATCTTCTGATTCCAAGTGGTGATTTCATTATTGTCTTTCTTTACTGGATGAACTGGCTGATGAATTGATGGAAATTGAAACTCCACCAATCAAGAATAAAAAAGCTCCACAGCTCCAGTGTAGAAACTCCTCACTTTTGAGAAACCTTAAACCGGGCCAGCCGTCGTAAATGACAGATGCGTTGATTTTCCCTCCTTAAGAGGTGATGTACATGTATTTTCCAGGAAAGATCTTCTGTAAGATATTTAAAGTTGCTCAGCTGTGGCCCCACCGATCATCAACACTCTGAAAAATGACTGTTAAAAACAATTACACAGTAAAATACCGTTTTCCTTTGAAAAAATATGCCATAAAAACAATGCATTCTGGGTATTTGTAATTTTAAGAAAAGAGGCAAATAATATTACCCAGAATGCACTGGAATATACAAAAGTAATATACTGTAAAAACAATGCATTCTGGGTAATATTTGTCAATTCCGAGAAAGTAGTCTATAGGTTACTTTCTCACAAATGACTAATAATATTACCCAGACCAGAATGCATTGTTTTATGATATCCCAGCAAGCATTGGTCTGACGGCAACGTCATGTCCCTGGCCAAAAATAGGCGCCGCATGACGGCATAAATCGGTAAAAATATGTAACAGAACACTTCCTAAAATGTATTCAGATACGTTTCATAACTTTCATTTTGGAACTATTTTTAACCCTGACGGGACGTGTCAGAGGGACGTCTTTTCAACGGTCATTAAACGTCCAAATGTTTGCTGGGATATCACTGTTTCAATGGAAAATGGTATTTTACTGTGTAAATTTGTTTAGTTTTTTACAGTTAGAGTGAAGGGGCTGTAATTCCTCACTTGCTTCCTCCCAAAGCTGACGATCATCTCTTTATTAGTGACATTCAAAGAGAGATTACTAATATGACACCATGTGGAGAGAGTGTCCACTTCCTCCAGGTAGGCCTTATCGTTTTTACTAATGCGGCCTAAAGCCACTGTGTCATGGTAAACTTCAGCAGTTTGTTAGAAGCGTGTTTATCCATGCAGTCGCTGGTATAGAGGAGTAAAGCAGGGGACTGAGGACGGAGCCCTGAGGGACTCCAATGTTGAGGGTCTAGAGGAGGTGTAGTTTCCCATTCTAACCACCTGGGCGTCCTGTCAAAAATCCAAGATCCAGTGACAAATAAATAATTCAGCTCTAGATCTTGAAGCTTTTTGTGGAGGTGTAAGGGGACATCGCTGTTAAAAGCAGAGCTATAATCCATGAAAAGCATCCACACATGAGAGAGACATGAGGGAACGGCGCGAGGCTGGTGGTGCGAGTGATGATGACGAGAGAGGACCAGGGCCTAGACTTTATGTTTTATTATGTTTGTGTGGGCGGCAGACGTCCGTGAGGGTCTTCTGGCATTTTATATATTAAAGTTTGTAAACGTTCGCCTGTTCCCACCTCCTTCTTCCCACATAAATGAACTGTGTTACAGTTCCCTTTTCTCTGATCCAGATGTGAAAGAGCAGAGAGCAAAATGTGGTTAATAGCATCATCTGTAGATCTATTATGCCTTTATGCAAACTGAGAGGAACAACTATAAGCTCTGAACAATTATACTTCATTACTACAGAAGTGAGTGCCACAGGACGATACTCGCTCAAAGAGGCAGGACAAGGGGTTTAGTTTATTTTAATTTTATTTTATGATTGTTATTAGAATTATTTTAATATACACCAGTACACAAATTGAAGATGCTAAGCAAAGCAGACAAACAAAATTTTTATTATAATTAAATTTATTTTATATATATATATATATAAATCTGGATATAATCATTTACAGTTTTTTATTCACTTCTCTACTATTTTCACAGGTAAGGTGTACGTTTTCAAAGCTACTGTAAAACTGTAATAGCATTTATCCAGTTATGATGAAGACAGTCGTGAGGTTTTGTGTAGAACAGAGTTTGCTGCCAGTACAGTAAATGTTCTCACTGAATCTATACTGTAGTTGATCTTTATAAGTGTGCGTTACAGTAATGTGTCAGTCTCTACTATCTGTTTAACTATCACGTCATACTGTACTGTAAAATGCTGTATTTGATGTCATCTGTCTCTCTTCTTCTGATGCATCTCTGATCAATCTGATGTTATACAGTCATTGACTGTTTGATACACATTTAATGTCCAAAACTACTTCTAGAAAAGTTCAGCACTGTTTCCTGAGAATGAATCTTTCTGAATAACAAACCAGTTCAGAGTGAGAGCATGTGTTGACGTCTGACTGTCATTCTTCTCATTCTCACGTCTCGTCCTGCTGGTTCTGTAGAAGTGAAAGAAAATCCCGAGCTGCTGTTCAACGTGACAGTTCAGAGGAAACACAAAGATCTGAGGTGAGTTTCATCTTTTATTTCATCTAGTTGTTTTCATGTGTGTGTGCCGTCTTATGATGGTTCATCGGTCACTTCTGAGACTTTACAGTTTCTTTAATTGCTTTAGTGCAGTTTTCACAAGCAGTTGGTACATTTTCAAAACTCTTAGTACTAATATCACAAAACATCATCAAAAGTGCACTTTTTTAACATTTCAGCATATTTTCAATTGTGTTAGTTCAATACACAAAATCACAAAGTATCCTTTTCACTACACAAAATAAGTGTTTCATCTTTATAAATGTTTCATTCACAGTAACTGCCTTTCATAATGCTCTTACTATCAAACTTTTGATTTGCATCTATGAAATTTTATCTTAGATTATAACCACTATGTTCAAAGTGTGTGTGTGTGTGTGTGTGTGTGTGACAGAGAGATTTGCAATCTGTGAACACAGAGCAGGATAGAGTACAAGGGAAAAGAATTGGTCAATGACTGTATAACATCAGATTGATCAGAAGAAGGGAGACAGATGACATCAAATACAGCATTTTACAGTACAGTATGACATGTGATACTGTAAACAGATGGTAGAGACTGACACATTACTGTAACTCACTATGGTACATTTACTGTATTGGCAGTAAACTCTGTTCTAGCACAGAACATCATGGCCGTGTCATACTGATTGTTAAAAGTACTAAACTGAAAGAAGATCATACTGTTGTGTTTCGGTGATTAAACCAAATGTTCTCATTACATATCACAACGATCTTGTGTTTGAAACAGTGATTATGTAGAATGAAAATATGTACAGCTAGAATGAAAGCATGAGGTCAGGTTTTGTGTTACAAGATCAGTTTGGAGTTTTATACTAAGACTTTTGAAAATGTACACCAAATAAAAACCCTTCAATAAGCAGAATGTGGCAATCAGGACGAGGCCGAGGGCCGTGAGAAACTCGAGACCGGTGTGGTGCACAGCTGACACTCATTAACACTCGCCCCGTTCTCACGGCCCTCGGCCTCGTCCTCATCGCCACACAGTAATTAGGAGTTTATTGAGGCAAAAGTCATATTGGACCCTAATCTAAAATCTCAAACTTATTTATGCAGTTGTAACTGTGGTGAAAATGCTTTCATGCTACATCTGAGCTTCATTAAAAACACTGTAAATACATCTAAATGCACTTCAGATGCTGCTTCTGTTTCCTCTGCAGGGCAAACATGGATTTTGTTGATACTAATTTAATTTGATTGATAACAAATCAATGTCTTGTTATTCTAATTGCATTTATTGAATACATGTAATACTTTACATGAAAGGGACTCATAAGGTTAGAACATTTGCCAACAACAACATCAAATCATTTGTCACTTTGAGAAGGGCAGTTTCTCTGCTATGCAGACCTAAAACCAGACTGAAATTGATCAGAAATGTTGTTTTCATTTAAAAATGTCAGAACATTGATTAAAGTTGATTAAGAACCACCTTCTCCACTATTTAAGCCAAAAAGGGCAATTTTTAGATCAGTCTATAATTATTGAATGAACACTGAAGAGTCCAGACTTGTTTATTTCGTAAGAGGCTACACCAGGACGGGCTTAAAATAGGACGGGACCAAATAAAGTTCAGGTAAAGTTTTTACAGAGCTTTATTTACACATTTTGATTTTCAATACTTTGAACTTTAAACCTTTAAATGTCTATTCAGTATTTCATGCAACAGACAAAACAATTTAGTAGTTGTGGTGCTTCTAATTAAATATGTAGCAATTATCTCAAAAGAAAATATAATGAATTGTGATTCATTAAAAATTAATCATTAAAAAAAAATAACTGATGTGGCAGAATTAATATTACAGTCATTTAATGTGTTAGTCCAGTGATCTTCATTTATCAAATGTAAGAAATGTTATTTTCATTGGTGTTTATTGACATGTCTGGCTGATGTAGGTTGAGGTTCGTCATTTATCGAGCCAGATCAGCCTCAAAAACAATACATTTACAAAACACAATTCATAAATGCACAGCACAATTCACATTCACATTTACAAAATCTGATTCGTAAATTCAAAACACAATTCATAAATACACAAGTAAAAGCATAAATATTTCCCCAAATGCTCACACCTAAATAAATGTAAAATGTTTACCCAAATATGTATATATCAAGTTCTTGAATTAATTTCCATCACACATTTATGAACAGTGTTGGGCAGGTTACTTTAAAAAAGTAATTAGTTATAGTTACTAGTTACTTCTCACAAATAGTAACTGAGTTAGTAACAGAGTTACATCATTATAAAAGTAACTAATTACCAGGGAAAGTAACTATTATGTTACTTAAAAAAAATAATTAAAATATGTCAAATAACTTGGATGCCCCTAATATTAAATATAAGTCTAAAAATAAATTATTCTTGATCCGACTCGTGACTCATGATCCGTTCTTGCTCACGACATGAAATTTGTCTGTACTGTATGTAAAGCATTAACTCAATTAATTATAACTAAAGGGGTAATTAAATTACAGTGAATAAGAACCGAATCAACTGTAAATGAATCAGAATTAATATTGAACACTTCATCAATTATTCGTCCAGCGAACAATTCAGGTTAAAGCATTTTACTAATTCTGGATAAAATATTATCCCGTGGCCAACGGTAACAATATTTTATTATGATTACTGATATAAGCAAGATAGTTGAATCTTTAAGTTTAAGGGCAACAATTTAGCAAACACAGCACAAGACACTTGTATAAGTGAGAAAAAAAACACGACTTTATTGAACTACTTCTATGATTACAAGAAACTAAGGCTAAACACACATTCATACACATTCTCGGAGTTGATAGAGTGAGTTATGAAGAAAGTCCCAACTTCAGTCCTAATAATTAAAATCGCAACCTGAGGAAATTCACAAAAGCAGAGCTTTGGCTTGATTCTTTGTTTAAAGGATTTTCACCAGTTTCCAGCAAGAGAGAGAGAATTTTGCTTGTACCTGCGTTCGATTTGACAGCTGAGGTAATCGGGTTGTCCCGTGGCTCGTATCAAGCTGGAAGGGAATCCTGACTAGGATTGGAGTGACGTCTCTCTGAGGAAGCCCTGCGTTGGGTTGCGGGAGCTTTGGAAGGAGGTCGCCGGCTGGTGACGCGCTGAAAGCTCTTCTGAGAGTCTGTTGCTTGAGCGGCTCTCGGCTTTGGAGAATTTTGGTCACGAAGTTCAACGGAGTGTTTCAGAGTTCTGGATGTGACGGCTGTTGGGTGGAAAACCAGCGATGGCTGTTCGATGTAAAACGAGCCCCTGGTCAAACAAGAAGCGATGAACTGTCTTGACGGTGTAGTTCTAAGGAGAAAATTTGGTCCCATCCTACGCCACAATTCTCCAATGAGATGCTGTTACGGAGCTGAGACACGCCCGTACTGTTTCTTCTTTGTTCATTGATGGCATCATGTGACGTTCGTGGAACATTTTCCTAATATCTCCCTGATACAGAATTTCAATGTTTCATGCACACAGTGTGATTATGAATAACATGAGCTTTAATTCGAACTCCATCATGACACGTCTCTTGCACACATATTACTAACCTGACCTAATAAAACAATAATCCCAATAATGCACAGATTAAGATATCATAAGTTCTAATAAGCACATCACGCACATATAAGGCATCATTATTCTGAATATAATTAACCCTTTTACATGATCTCTCAATGATTGTCCTTTTGAGATTGGAGATTGAGTCTGTAAGAATAGAAGAGTTGAAAATTGTGTCAGATGCGATCACTCAGTACACAGGAAGTATTTGTATTGGACCCGTTGTGCTTTAGGTCTGTTAATTAATGTTTCCTGTGGGTTTGTGCTGTATGGGGATTCCTGTTTCCATTTCCGTGATACAAAAGGTCTTGTTGTCCTGATCACATTAAATTTTATCGATCCTCTCACAAGACTCCACGTGATAGGCGCTGATTAATTTATTTCTGATGGGCAGGAAAGGCTCAGGACAGATGTTCTCTGTTCTTGAGTCACGTTATCACTTCTCTTAAGCTGACTGAGTTGGGAAACAAATGAACAACTGTTGCATAGTTCGTTGTGTGTTTGTTGCCTGAGGGTTTAAGAATTAAGTCAGGGAGGACAATTCCTTGTTCATTGTTCACAATTAGTGTTTGGTTAAAGTTGTTTGGTAATCTCTGTTCAGCAAGGCCCTACATGTACTACATGTTGGTAGCCATTAAAGAAAACGTAGTTTCATATTTATGTTTAAACTATGTTATGTTTTAAATTCATCTATTTGATTATGAAAAGTGAACAGCGTGAGTAAGATAGAATACATCATAAGATGCGCAATATATCAGGAGACATGGAGTGGGTCAGACATGATTTTGAGCACTTCATTAAGTTTTGTTTTGTATAAAGCCTTTCTTTAAACTGAATTTCGTTTTGTAAAAATTGTATCTTAATTTTAATCAATGTTTCATCAACCAATTGCCTGGATTTAATAAATAAGAAGCAAATATAGCAGACAATATAATCATGACATGGAGGCGCCGGCGCGATCACTTGCACGTGAACTGGAGCGTGTCTTATAGGCTAAATGAACTGAAACTCAGCAGCTGCTTGCCTCACAGACATGAGAATATATCTATAGAAAGCTTGAAATGTCTACTTCTAAACAAAATAATTCAAAACAAAAAGAAATAGGCTACTCTGATTATGTAATCCGAATGAAATGCACATTCTCTCTCTAGGCGCGTACACAGAGATGATGAGAGTCAGTAATGTCAACTTCATCTTTGCAGCCGACACTGATTCAGAAAACATTTCTTTATTAATAAACAATTAAAATGTCTACTTGCTGTTTTTGTCACATTCATAATCATTACTTTTGCCGGTTCTTTATGGCAAGCTTTATGCGTGCGCTTGAGTGCTATATAGCCATATTACGTAAACGCTCATTATTATGGTTTATTCTCTCCAGTATTTAAGAAATTAAATGAATATAAATGTGATTAGTCAACTAATGGCTTAAATGAACAACTACTAGTCGAATAGAAAAAAAAACGTATTTCTCTATTTTCGATCCAGCATGTCATAAAGGGTAATCTGGTTTGAGCTCGCGCTCCGCTCGCATGTTCTGACACACACAGAGCATCGTACATTATTATCAGTTTAAAATTTTATTCGTGTAGGACTAACCCCAACACACACCAGAGAAAAAACTTTGCAGGTCCTATGGCTGAGAGAGAGCTACTCGGATGAAAACCGCTTCAGTGAGCTCAATTATAGTAATGCGGCATTTTTTTTGTCAGTAACGGTAACGACGTTGTAACAGGAGAAAAAGTCATTCGTTTGATTACTCGTTACTGAAAAAAGTAACGCCGTTAGCAATGCCGTTTATTTATAATGCCGTTATTCCCATCACTGTTTATGAATGATGTTACATGTATTTATGGATCATTGAATCTGCATTTGTGAATCGTCACGTGTGTGGACTGCTCTGAATTTGTGTGTGGTATTTTTGAGACCTTCCTGGCAGGTTAAGATTTATAAATATCTTTTTTGGAGGATGTTCTGTTTAGCCAGTCACAGTGAGCTTTTAATCCACCAATCAAAACGCTCCTTACTGAACAGACTCAAGAAGATCAATGCTGCGCTTGTACTGTGGTTTGTTCCATGATCGGGTCCTTTCTGTAAAGACATTTTAATGGGTACTTTTTTTTAAAAAAAATTTTTAGCACCTGATTACATTTTCTACAAAATCACATTATGATTTATATAATTCGCACAAAATGTGTTAAATGTCCAGATATTTCATTTAATAACAATTATGTAATAGGGCTGGGATAAAAAAACGATTCACTATCGCGATTTTTTTATTCATTTTTATTTTTTCTGTTTACGATTTTAGAGTCTTTTTTTTTTTTTTTTTTTTACTCCAGTATTGATATGAATTTAAATTATATTGCTTTATTTTAGCCCTTGCATATACACAAGGACAAATTACCCACTTTTGTTTTGTTCAAACAGGGCAAAATGTGTCATTATCTGAGTGTTACTCGACCTAATATCCCTTTCGAGATCCGTGAGAAAGCGATGAGATTACCCGCGCTACAATAAATGAAAAACGCAACACAAAGTCAAATGAATTAATTAAAAAGCCCTTGCGTGTCAGATATCAGTGCTGAGAGAGTATAAGACTGCACGATTAATCTCAATTCAAACACCCACATGATCTTATTCTTAAATGACAACAATTATTCATCTGTCTAATAAATCTTGGACAAAATCATCGCAACATTCAAATGGCGCTGGTGCTGAACCAGAGAGAGCGGCTGTTATAGGTGTGGAGCAGCTTCATAAAGTCTTCTCAACCTCATAGTTTCATTATTTCTGTGATACAATAGTTCAAATTATCATACAAATACTGGGATAAAAGTTTTTAGTTCAAATATAACTGATGTCTACGGTAGCGATCAAAATAAAGTTTCAAATAATGACTATCAGTTACATTGTTTCTCCACTAGGTGGTGACAAAAGACTGAAAATGTGTTTTTCATTGAATCTTGAATCTTCAAGATAATTAGGCCTGAGCACCGATGGTGTGAGGACCCTATCGTAATTGCTCGGCCAATTCTTCTTCTTCTCCGAAATGAATCTCATTTGAGGGCCTAAACGTGCTCAAAACCTCATGAACCTTTCCACACGCGTCAGAAGTGGTGAAAATTTACGTCTGTTATGGGTTTCAGAATTAGGTGTGGCAAAATGGCTCGATAGCGCCACCTACAAAATTTCAATTAAGCGCCTTTCGTGCTACGTTTCACGTACAGGTATGAAATTCAGTAGACAGATGTAACAGCCCAATACCTACAAAAAAGCCCTAGGGTGCAAAATCTGAAAACCCAACAGGAAGTGAGATATTTTGAGTTTTCTCTGCAAAATTTTGGCAGTTTTTGCCATTTCCAGAACTTGTACTTTAACGAACTCCTCCTAGAGCTTTAATCAGATCAATGTCATATTTGGTCAGTCTAATCTAAAGGCCTTAGAGACGTTAAATTGCGAAGATCTTGAGTTTTCACTGAAGGGCGTGTCTGTGGGGGCCTGACAAAGTTCGATGTTTCGCCATGAAACAGGAAGTTGTTGTAACTGGGGCATACAATGTCCGATCTGCTCCAAACTTCATATGTTTTTAGAGTCCTGGCCTGAACACATCTACATGACAATATTCAGTTAGTCATAGCGCCACCTACTGGCAACAGGAAATGACATGCTTTACACTGTGATTAACTCCTCAGAGATTCAAACAGAACCACATCATATGTTGTCAGCCTAATCTTAAGGCCTTTGCGATGTTAAATTTCAAAGATCTTGAGTTTTCGTTGAAGGGCGTGTCCGTGACAGACTGCTCTCTTGGAGCAAAATCTGAAAACCAACAGGAAGTCAGATATTTTGAATGAACTATTTTGAATTAGCAATTTTTGCCATTTCCAGACGTACTTTAACAAACTCCTCCTAGAGCTTTAATCAGATCAACTTCTTATTTGGTCAGTCTAATCTAAAGGCCTTAGCGATGTTAATTTGCAAAGATCTTGAGTTTTCGTTGAAGGGTGTGTCCGTGGCCTGACAAAGTCTGATGTTTCGCCATGAAACAGGAAGTTGTTGTAAGTCAGGCATACAATGTCCGATCTGCCCCAAACTTCACATGTGTGATAATAGTCCTGAACTGAAGACATCTATGCTAATATTCAGTTACAGTCAAAGCGCCACCTTTTGGCAGCAGGAGGTATGGCACTTTGAAATGACTTTGCCATATTTCCCTTGTATTTCCTCGCTTACATGCGTGTCGCCCAGTTTTCCTAAAGCCAACGGGTGGCGGTGAGCCCGGGTGCGAGGGCCCTTTCATCGCTGCTTGCAGCTTTAATATAGTATTATAATGGGTGATGCTTCTGAGAAAAACTCAAAGATGTGATGAATTGTTTTTGTAAATATAACTCGTATATCATGTACAGTCTGTATGTCTATGATTCAACTGTTTCTCATGGTCTAGTGTGTAAAAACAAACAAAAATACCCTTAGGTGGTGGCAGCTGTTTTTAATGCCTGATCAAAAGTTACTGCAAACCTGATACTACTACTACTAATAACAACAAAACACATTATATAATTGTTCTTATTAAATTAAATATCTGGACATTTAACACTTATTTAATAATATTACAGATTGATCTGAATAAACAGGGTATGTGCAGCTTTGGTCTATAAGACAGGGTATCTGTATTTTGTGTGAATTATATAAATCATAATGTGATTTTGTAGAAATTGTAATCAGGTGCTAAAAAAAAAAAGTACCCATTAAAATGTCTTTACAGAAAGGACCCGATCATGTAACAATGCACAGTACAATCGCAGCATTGATCTTCTTGAGTCTGTTCACTAAGGAGCGTTTTGATTGGTGGATTAAAAGCTCACTGCGATTGGCTAAACAGAACATCCTCCAAAAAAGATATTTATGAATCTTAACCTGCCAGGAAGGTCTCAAAAATACCACACAAATTCAGAGCAGTCCACACACGTGTGACGATTCACAGATGCAGATTCAATGATCCATAATTACATGTATCATCATTCATAAATGTGTGATGGAAATTAATTCAAGAACTTCATATATACATATTTGTGTAAACATTTTACATTTATTTAGGGAAATATTTATGCTTTTACTTGTGTATTTATGAATTGTGTTTTGAATTTACGAATCAGATTTTGTGAATTGTGTTGTGCATTTATGAATTTTGTTTTGTAAATGTATTATTTTTGAGGCAGATCTGGCTCGATAGTCATCAATGGACACATGATGATAGTCTGGAGCAGGAGCTGAATCTAGAGGCTGAAGACAAACAGCTGATGTTAGTGGAGTGAGATTCATGTTTTACAGTGCAGAGTTACAGTGTGATTCCTGCTGACCTGACTGAAGCAGCGTAACTACAAGCTTAAGACATAAGTTAGGTGTATGTCAGGCTAAAGACATGAGTCTATGTTCAAGACTTAAACTGTGAGAGTGTCTGAGTCCTGAAGATTGCCAGCAAATCAATAACTAATAGAGTTGTGTAGCAAAATAATACTCAATCTAAATATTTAGTTTGACCTCTACAAGTAATCAACACTTTCTGAAGGTTCAACACCTGCTTTCACTGACTAAATATTTTTTTTATTTATTTTCAAATAGTACCTTTATATTTTGAAAGTGCCTGGTAAAAGTGGACTTATTGTAAAGCTTTTTCTTCGTGTCCATCATCAGTGAGTGAGTGAAGGACGATGGCATCTGCTGAACAGCATTATGACACACGAGATGAGATGGAAGAAGACAAGCTGAAACACAAGGAAGGTAATAAAGGAAAGACAATATCAGTATAATATCAAAGTGTTCATTTAATAACTGTCTTTAATCTCTCTCTATTCTAGTCCAGATGAGCAGCAGCGCTCACAGTGAAGTCGGTGTTGGTGTGAATGCTGAAACTGGAGGAACTGCAAATGTTCCTGTACTCACTGGAAACACCATCACAGGCCCAGTGATCTTCTACAACACTGCAGGAAACGGTATCAATATAACAGCACGACACTAATGTAGTTTGTTTTATGGAGATATTGCTCATGGGCAGACATGTTTTAGCTACATGTCTTAGTTTATCTGTATATTTTGTTCTTCATTTTTTACTTCTCTTTTCTCTCTCCACACAGCGCCACAAAAAGCCTCAGAGAGAGAGACGGAGAAGCACACAGCAGAACAAGGTACAACAGTCGTATTCTCTCACCAGGGTATCCGCGGGGCATTAAAAAGCATTAAATTTTATTTCTACAGGCATTACATTTTTTAGATAGTTTTGAAGAAAAATAATACTACCAGTTTATTTTGAATAAAGCCTAAATAATTAATAACTTTGATTTGCTGTCGCAAAATATGTACATTGGTGTGATACACACATGAAACCAGTTTGGTAATTGCCTCCGGCCGATGCAGAATTGCCGTAACGCCGTTTTGGACAGCGGCGGGCTGGGACCTGGAGACAAGGCTGCATCGGTGTTGCCAACTTAGCGCCTTTTCAGACCCCTTTTGTGACTTTATTCTAAGAAAGCGCGTTGTGACGAATATAGCGACTTGTTAACCTGATCTAGCTTCCGAGACCCCTACTACCGCACGAGCGCGAGGTCTTGCTTTTCTGCCGCAGGCGCACCTCTCTGATTCAGCAGCGCAGTCAGTTGAGGATGTGCGCTCTGTCAGAGAACAAATAAAATAGACACCATTGCTTCTAACCTGGGTGATCATTTTACGTGTACATATAGCAAAAATCACAGCAAATGTCTGTCTTATGTGTACGGTGATTTTGTCAGACAACGTCTCGATTATAAATCAGGATTTTAGTGCTGGTTTAACATATCAGGGCTCAAACTTTACTTTCCCGACCGGACAAGGACCTGATTTAAAAAGTCAATACCAAAAAAAAACAAAAAAAAAAACAGCAACTTGGGAATCACCAAAACGCGAGTATGACTGATTTTATTACATTTAGTGTTAGTGGCGATCGATAATGGATGATAATAGGCTGTATAATGTACTGACGATAACAAGGTTGTGCTGTTCAGGCTCACGCAGCATCTCGAGGAGAAATGGAAACATGAGCGAAGCGCACACAAAAAGAAACTGTTAAATTTACTGCGGTAAAAAAAATCTAAATGTGGAGTTTTTATAACTTGATACTGGTAAGCAAAATCACATGACTAAGAATGCTGTTTTCCTAAATAGGCTACCATCACGATTAAAAACGTAACTCTGATTTCATACAACAGTTCAATTAATATCAAGCCACTTACATTTTAGAAGGAACATTGACTGTTTTTGTTCTATTTTAGCAGCAAAAATAGTTTCAAACAAAGATCACAGCAGAACCAAAGCACAACACTTGTTTTCATTACTGAATGATTCAGCGTTTTGAACAAATCGGTTGAGTCAAAGATTCAATGACTCATTCATAAACAACTGCCTCATTCTTGAATGAATCAGCCATTGGAATTAATCGTTTAAATGAATGAATCAATGACCGACTCATTAAGACGGTTACTTGCCGCCATCTACTGGTGGTTTAGTTTAATTTTTAAAAGTCATTTCCATAACATTAATTAATGCAGTTGTAATCAATCAAAAATATGCAGATTTACATAGGCTATGTCAAAGCTGCAATATTCTGAGAGGATATTGCTTCAGAACTAATTTATATTTCCACCACCACAAAAAAAAAAAAAAATTTCCAGACAAGCAACTGTTTTACTCATACGAGTGAATGACCGATTTGCGTGTGTCCACATGACAAGGCTTATTTTCGAGCCCTGTGTGTAATCTTAGTGGGCCGCGTTTCAGTCACCATTTCATAAAATATAAAATTCAAAATATATAGATAAAACAATTTTATTGGGAATTTGGCTGTATTAAAATATATTATGTGAGCAAAAGGGTAGCACCAGAGAAGCAAACAAATGTAAAGGGCTGACAATTTGCAGAATGCGAATACAACAATGACATGATGAATTTTCTAATTGCCGTATGTCGTCATCTATCGACATTTAGCGGCACATATGTGTGTGTGTGTATATATATATATATACACACACAGGTGCTGGTCATATAATTAGAATATCATCAAAAAGTTGATTTATTTCACTAATTCCATTCAAAAGTGAAACTGGTATATTATATTCATTCATTACACACAGACTGATATATTTCAAATGTTTATTTCTTTTAATTTTGATGATTATAACTGACAACTAAGGAAAATTCCAAATTCAGTATCTCAGAAAATTAGAATATTACTTAAGACCAATACAAAGAAAGGATTTTTAGAAATCTTGGCCAACTGAAAAGTATGAACATGAAAAGTATGAACATGTACAGCACTCAATACTTAGTTGGGGCTCCTTTTGCCTGAATTACTGCGGCAATGCGGCGTGGCATGGAGTCGATCAGTCTGTGGCACTGCTCAGGTGTTATAAGAGCCCAGGTTGCTCTGATAGTGGCCTTCAGCTCTTCTGCATTGTTGGGTCTGGCATATCGCATCTTCCTCTTCACAATACCCCACAGATTTTCTATGGGGTTAAGGTCAGGCGAGTTTGCTGGCCAATTAAGAACAGGGATACCATGGTCCTTAAACCAGGTACTGGTAGCTTTGGCACTGTGTGCAGGTGCCAAGTCCTGTTGGAACATGAAATCTGCATCTCCATAAAGTTGGACAGTAGCAGGAAGCATGAAGTGCTCTAAAACTTCCTGGTATACGGCTGCGTTGACCTTGGACCTCAGAAAAGACAGTGGACCAACACCAGCAGATGACATGGCACCCCAAACCATCACTGACTGTGGAAACTTTACACTGGACCTCAAGCAACGTGGATTGTGTGCCCTCCTCTCTTCCTACAGACTCTGGGACCCTGATTTCCAAAGAAAATGCAAAATTTACTTTCATCAGAGAACATAACTTTGGACCACTCAGCAGCAGTCCAGTCCTTTTGTCTTTAGCCCAGGCGAGACGCTTCCGACGCTGTCTGTTGTTCAAGAGTGGCTTGACACAAGGAATGCGAACCCATGTCTTGCATACGTCTGTGCGTAGTGGTTCTTGAAGCACTGACTCCAGCTGCAGTCCACTCTTTGTGAATCTCCCTCACATTTTTAATGGGTTTTGTTTCACAATCCTCTCCAGGGTGCAGTTATCCCTATTGCTTGTACACTTTTTCTACCACATCTTTTCCTTCCCTTCGCCTCTCTATTAATGTGCTTGGACACAGAGCTCTGTGAACAGCCAGCCTCTTTGCAATGACCTTTTGTGTCTTGCCCTCCTTGTGTAAGGTGTCAATGGTCGTCTTTTGGACAACTGTTAAGTCAGCAGTCTTCCCCATGATTGTGTAGCCTACAGAACTAGACTGAGAGACCATTTAAAGGCCTTTGCAGGTGTTTTGATTTAATTAGCTGATTAGAGTGTGGCACCAGGTGTCTTCAATATTGAACCTTTTCACAGTATTCTAATTTTCTGAGATACTGAATTTGGGATTTTCCTTAGTTGTCAGTTATAATCATCAAAATTAAAAGAAATAAACATTTGAAATATATCAGTCTGTGTGTAATGAATGAATATAATATACAAGTTTCACTTTTTGAATGGAATTAGTGAAATAAATCAACTTTTGATGATATTCTAATTATATGACCAGCACCTGTATATATATAATTACATATATGGCATTAAAAATTTAAAAATTAGCATTAAAAGCATTAAATTAGATTTGATAAAAGTCACGGCACCCTTTGAAAATTCCCACACTAGTGTTGTCACGAAACTACTTTGATACGATACCTTGAAAATTATTGATTTTTAATACCACAGGAAGAAGCGCTGTATATAAGCCTACTGTCATATAGATATTTATAATATTATCTCATTTGTTTGTCCATCCATTGTCTAGGAAAAGGGAAGTCTATGAAATCAGTCATTTCTTCTGAAGAGAGAAAGATTTTAATTAAGGCTTTTATTCATATATAAACATTACTCAATTACCATTACGACTATCTCACCTAAACGTTTGCTCACTCAGTGTATTTGTGGTTTTATATTGGATTACTTTTGTTGCAATAACAGCTTTTTTTAATATAAGTTTTTTTTCAAGTTTTTAATATATTTTATAATGTATTAATTTCACAGTTAATCTCCAAATTAATGACATGAAAGACATGAAAAATCTTGTGATTCTTTATCTAATTGCTAGTCCGGGTTTGGCTGAAGGCTACAGTTTGTCTGGTCAGAACAAGGATGTCTCACTCAGGTTATAATCTAAATCTTGTCTTTATTAAATGTGCATAGATGTGTGGTTCTGTGAATACAAAATACAAATATAAATATGGATCTAAACATATATAAAACAAACACAATATTAATAAAGCTGGATTAGTACTATTTACTTTAAACAACAACTATATACAATATTCAGCCAATCTCCATTTCCCATTATCATCCATCTGCTCTCTTCTCCATCACTTCGCGAACTCCGCTGGAAAGTTTTGGAATAGTCCATTTCGCGCTGAATGACAGGGTGACTGGGAGAGTCCATCTATCAAAGGGGGACACTTTCTACAGACAGTATATTTTAAATACTTGTTTGCATCTTTTTATGAATGAAGGCCAGTATCACTAATACTAACACGACATGGTGTCAAAAAATACATATAATACATAAAATACGACATGGTGTCAGAGTAGGATACTCTAATAAGCTTGCGGAAGAAGTTTTGTTTCGGGGGAAGTTAAGCTTTATGAGAGGTCAAGGCGCAAAGTCACGGAACAAGCGGCGAGAAGTCAACGTGCTCCAGGTGATGCAGCTGCCGGGGGGAGAGAGACGCCCACACCGGGCCCGTGTGCTACGTTCAGCATCCAGCCACCTGAGCCATTTAACTTCTCTAAACCTCACGAATGGGAAAGATGGATCCGATGGTTCGAACGTTTCCATCAGGCCAGTAATCTCCACACTTCCATGCAAGCCAATCAAATAAATACACTCATGTACTGTATGGGCGATGAAGCGGACGACATTTTGAAGGGGCAGAATTTGATGAACGAAAACATGGAACAGTACGACGCAGTGAAGGAGGATTTTCAAGCTTTCTTTGTTGTGAAGAAAAACGTAATCTATGAAAGAGCACGTTTTAACAGGAGGAAACAAGGGGAAAACGAACCTGTCGACTCCTTCGTGACTGCACTGTACTCTTCGGCTGAGCACTGCAAATATGGGCCATTACACGACGAAATAATCAGACCCAGATTAGTCGTTGGGTTGAATGATACATGTCTGTCGGAGTGAATGTTGTTAGATAAAGCCATTATGGCAAGACATCAGTCATAAGTAAAAGCAAGCCATCTCAAAGCAGGCAGAGAGTCAAAAGTGCTCATGGAGCAAAAGAAAAAATTAAACAGCCACAGTCAAGATGTCACAAGTGTACAAAAGCTCACTGCCCTGCAAATACTGTACTGTGTCATGCCTGTGGGAAAAGGGGTCACTACCATAAAGTGTGTACTTCATCCAGAAAGGTGAATGAGGTTCAAGAACAGGACCCTGGCTTATTTTTGGGCACTTTGGTTGCTGAGGGTGACCCTGGCTGATTGATATTAAAATAAAAGACTGTGCAGTACAGTTCAAAATCGACGCAGGCGCTGATGTCACTGTTATGTCAGACCATGTATATTTCCATGAGATATTTAAAGATGGCAACAAACCGGCACTCCAAAGAAAGACCAAGCCCTTACTTGGACCTGTATGCTCACCACTTTGTGTGATTAAAGTTTCAAACATGCTGCTTCAGAAAGGAGACAAGCATACATTGGAAGATGTGCATGTTGTTAAAAGCTTGTACGATGCAAACAAGCCACTCAAATATCTGCAGATGCATCGTCATATGGACTGGGAGCAGAAAAAGGGTGATGATTGGAGACCTGTTGCCTACACACAGCGATCCTGTCGAGTAAAGATATGGCCCTGGGGCTTATACACCTGTGGAAGTGATTGGAACACCTGAATTCAATGATTTGGAGGGGTGTCCCAATACTTTTGGCAATATAGTGTGTGTGTATGTATGTATATATATACATATATATATATATATATATATGTGTGTGTATGTATGTATATATATACACACACACACATATGCCTACATTTGAAATAATGAATTTGCGCGCGCCAAAGATGCGATATGTGAACGGCCCCTTATGTCAGTCACTGCTTGCGTGACTGTGACTACTATGCTTCAGTAACTTATTGGCTTAAGGATGATCATGATTGTCTAATGGAGACAATCCACTAAATGCTGTGGAAGGAATTAGATTTTAGAAATATTTTAGAAACTTTTAAATTGAAACCAAGGTGTTAGGGGTGTGAAATATACCCGCAGACACGATTAACCATAGAAATTTGTCAAGCAGATGTTGTGGTTATCTATCAGGGTTACACTCACGTGACATTGTAGTGTTGTGCCCTCACAAAAGCTTATCATTTTTCAGCCATGTGGATTAAAATCAAGTGATTTTAAACCGCTCAAGCGCAGTAAGCCATGAAAAAGAACTAAATTTAACACACATTTGCGGTAGGGGTGGGAATCTTTACACACATCACAATCTGATCCGATTCTGAGTCTGAGAATCAAGATCTGATTCCTAAATGATTCTTGATCTACTTTTTTTCTTATTAATTATTTTCTTAATCTTACATTTTATTTAATTGCTTATGCCATATAAGTACTTTTTTTAAATAATTAAAATTAAAAGTTAAAATTAAATTAATAAAGTATGTTAAGATTTTTAAATATGTGATGTGATCTGCGAAAACCCATCGCATGGTGAAATTTTACCTATCACATTCAGTATCACGAAGTCGGCTGATCGCTCTGATTTTCAGGAACGGAATTTTGAGGAAAAACAGGTTTAAAAAACTGTCACCCCCTTTTTTCGCATAGACATGAAAATGCACTATCCAAACATAAATGGTTGTAATTCAAGAATGCTTTGAAATCTAGACTTAAGGTTGGTTTTGATTTAAAGAAGACACTTGTCAGATTATTGTAGAAGTGAAATATATTATGAAAGTGAAATAAATAAAAGTTATAGAAGTTTAAATTTATGAAAAATAAACAATTATATTTTTACAATTTTATAATAATATATTACAAAGCATGTTTTACTCTTAAACTGCAAGAAAATAAAAGTTAAAAATGTCAACATTCCAAATTTTAGGTTGAAATATTTCAAAAATGAGCTTTCAGTAAGATTTTGTTTGGGCGCAGTACCAAACCTTTTCACTAGATGACACCCAAGCTCCATATCTGACCATTTAAGGGCGCCCCCATTTATTTGAGTAATCTGAACCATATATTTCCATATTTTCATACATTTTATGAAGTAGACATCCAATTCAGAAGTAGTATGGGCAGTTTGGCAGTATTTGATTTGAATTCAACCTCTAATAAACACATAATTAGAACATATATGTTCATAGCTTCGTTGTTCTCTTGTGCTCCACCTTCTCACGATAATGTTGTATTAGGAAAAAAAAATATTTGCGTGCCGTAGTTTATACAGGACTGGCGGGAAATTTGCATTAATACACCTTCATTCTACATGTTATGTGGTTTATTTTGATAGGTGAACTGTCTTTGTAGTGTTAAGAGAGGGAAAGCAATAGGTGTTTTTATTTTACCTCCGCTGGGTGTGTTCTTAAACAGTAACGTTAGAGAAAGACAGCCTAGCCACTATAAATCGCTATTTTTCTGCACTTAACAGGCGAATTTTGCCAAGATATTTTCAGAGATGATAGACAATATGTTATAGAACGATAATTTAATGAAAACCCAATTTTGACAAAAAAGACTTTTGAACTAATTTTTGACTTTACGAAAAGCGTTCCATCGCGACATCCGACGGGTTTTCCCAGATCGCATCACATATATAAACATAAAATTAGCCTAAATAATAAAGAACAATGAAATGTTACAAGCAATAAACAAAGAGTGCTTTCAGTATTTAAGTTTCAGAATCTGAACATTTTCCATTCAAGATCTGTGAGTGATTTTCTCTTTCTCATCTTTACTGTTGTTTGCCCACAGCATTCCAAACAACATAAATGATGCCTTCGTATAGCATTTGTAAGGAAAATAAGCCTACCGGCGGGCAAGATCACAAACTGCATGCGTAACATCAAGCAAAGCACATATCCTGTGCAATGAACCCCACAGATGTAATTCACTTCAGCCTTTCCGAACTGAAAGATTATTTTATGAAGGTTCGAGTGGTGTGTGTGTGTGTGTGTGAGGAAATGGAAACAAGCAGAATACGGGTGCTTCAGACAGTGTGTGTCCACTGGCGCAGACTCGCGGAGCAGAGGGAGTGTATTCAGTTCATTCCTATGGACGTTGAGCTTCACGATCACGCATAAAGCACACGCAGCATCATCGCGCATCTGTGGGTAAAAACTTAAGCTCAGAATCATTGGACAGACAATTGCGATGCATTGATCCCACCACTAATGTGTAGTAGTTATTATTTTAATAGGAATTATGGACTAGATTAGAATTTACATTAATATTTTATTTAAAAACTGATAACTTTTTGCTGGCTGATTTTTCCCTCTTTCTCAAAGGCTCAACTGCAGAGGACAGTGAAGCTGCTTTTCATGAGATCAGCCGCAGACTGAAGGACAAATTAAAACAGGAGTATGAACGAATATTGGTTGGTAATTCTCAGACGGGTCGTCAGAAATACTTGAACAATATTTACACCGATCTATATGTGGTGGAGAATGAGACTGGAGGAATAGTGAGTGAACATGAGGTGAGACAGATCGAATTCAAACAGTTTGATGCCAAGGACACACCGATCCAGTGCAATAACATTTTTGAAGTCCATGAGGGTAGACGAAACAGAAAAGTGCTGACGATGGGCATCGCAGGGGTAGGAAAAACAGTCTCTGTCAATAAATTCATCCTTGACTGGGCTGAAGGAACAGAAAATCAGGATATTGCATTAATTTTTCCTCTTCCATTCCGTAAGCTAAATTTGAACACAAAAAAACGCAGTCTAATGGGACTGCTTCACAAATACTTTAGTTATCCTAAAGAACTGGCCTCTCTTCCTAATGGTGATGGTAAAATCATGTTCATCTTTGATGGGCTGGATGAATGTCGCTTCCCTTTGAACTTTAAAAAGAATGATGGATTTACAGATGTTCACAAAGAAACAACAGTGAGTAAGATAGTTACAAGCCTGATCAAGAGAGAACTGGTTTCTTCTGCTCTCATCTGGATCACATCCAGACCAGCAGCAGCCAATCTGATACCCCGAAACTACATTGATCTGGTGACAGAGGTGCGAGGATTCAACGATGAGCAGAAAGAGCAATACTTCAACAAAAACAGCAGTCCTGAGGTTGCTGGAAACATCATCTGTCATATCAGGAAATCCAGGAGCCTGTACATCATGTGCCACATCCCCGTCTTCTGCTGGATCTCTCTCACTGTTCTTCAGCCTCTACTGGCTCGAAAGAGCAATGACAAAACACCCACAACTCTCACAGGGATGTACACAAGCTTCTTACTTACTCAGCAGCAACAGATGACAGAAAAATACAGTGATGATCCTGAACCTGAAGCCAACGCCAGGTCTTTTGATCAGATAATTCTGAAGCTTGGGAAACTGGCCTTTCAACAGCTGGAAAAAGGAAATCTGATTTTCTACAAAGAAGATCTTGAGGAATGTGGACTAGATGTCAGTGAAGGGTCAGTGTTCTCTGGGTTATGCACTCAGATCTTTCAGGAGGAAAAAGCTGTTTCAGCAAGAAACGTTTACAGCTTCGTACATCTCAGCATACAGGAATTCCTTGCTGCTCTCTATGTGTTTTTGATTAGCAAAGATAAGAAAGCAAAGCTACTTTTTCAATCCCTGAAAAAAAAACTGACATGGAAACTGTCTGGAAAGACACTGTTTCAGCTTCATAAGGCTGCAATCAACAAGGCTTTACAAAGCGAGAACGGACACTTGGACCTTTTCCTCCGGTTCCTCCTGGGTCTCTCTCTGGAGTCCAATCAGAGTGACCTGAAGGAACTACTGCCAGGACTGGAACTCAAATCAGAGAACATGAAAAACACTGTTGACTATATCAAACAGACAATAGAGAATGAGAAATCAGTGGAGAGGACCATCAATCTCTTCCACTGTCTAAATGAAATGAAAGATGACTTTGTGGGGGAAATCCAGAAGAATCTGAGCTCAGGAAATCTTTCAGAACAGAATCTCTCCTCTGCTCAGTGGTCTGGTCTGGTGTTTGTGCTCCTGATGTCAGAAGAGACTAAAGAGAAGTTTGAACTGCAGAAATACAGAAGATCTGATGAAGCAGTAATAAGACTGCTGCCAGTGATCAAAAACACAAGAAAAGCACTGTAAGAGTCTTCTTTACATTCATTTATATGCACTGTTGGTCTTTTGTAATTGGGACTTCTTTTTACATGGATGACTTGTTGACCGAGACTGTTCAGAAAAACGAATAAATGTAAATGTAACTGTGTGTGATGATATTAAATGCCAAAGTGTCTCCACCATCAGACAAGTTAAACCTGAGTTTTACCCATTTTATTATTTTTAATTGTGTCATAAATTAAAGAAACTGAAAAAACAGGTTTGATGTTTTATGAAAATTGTTTTAGCTTTGCTTACATCGCTACAGTCAAATGTTTTTCCAAGTTATCTATGCTCTAGATTATAAACACTACCTAATAAGCATTGATATCACTGATTGTTTTGTTCGCTACACAGGCTACAGTGCTGTAATCTCACTGCTCAGTGTTGTGAGAGTTTGTCATCAGTTCTACAATCCTCAAACTCCTTCCTGAGAGAGCTGGACCTGAGTAACAATGATCTACAGGATTCAGGAGTTAGGCTTCTTTCTGATGGACTAAAAAGTCCAAACTGTCAGCTGGAGATACTGAGGTAAATGGTTTTAAAATAATTAACAAAATGCTATCACAATAAATGATTATCACCGAATGTGACATTTGTTCTCGAATGTAATGGAAATAGTCAATGGAAATTGATCGGGCCCGATACCAAGCTCATGCAATTGTACTCATACTCATACAAATGTGGATTTGCTTGAATCGTTCGTTGAATCGTTCTTCATATTCTTCACTTGTCACCGTCTGAACAAGCTCAACACACTTGATTGATCACCATAGGAAATCACCGGTTCAGCGGATGGAATCAAAAGTTGCTATTGTGAATGGAGCACGCTCCACTGCTGTACATGTTTAGAAAAGTGAATGAATACTTTGGTACATTTCCACAGATACTTTTGTTACTTTTATGACTGAATCTACAGAAAACAACAGCATACAAACTGCACAGATCAGTGTGTGATAGTGACTGATCTGATTGTCAAACTAATGTCATGTGGACTGTTGCTGTGTGTGTTTGTAGATTGTCTGGCTGTATGGTGACAGAGGAAGGCTGTGGTTATGTGTCTTCAGCTCTGAGTTCAAACCCTTCACACCTGAGAGAGCTGGACCTGAGCTACAATCACCCAGGAGATTCATTCATTGATAAATTCAACCATCAAAACTGCACACTGGATAAACTTAAGTATGTTGAGCAGGAAGAGTTTGACTTTATTTCTTTCATACATTTATAAAAGTTCTTACTGAGAATAAGCAGAGGTTTAGCTGCAGTTATACTACAGGGCTGTTGAATGCTTGATTCTGATTGTTTGACAAACTTTCTAAGGTGCTCAAATATTGTCAAGTAAATGCAGAGCTAAAGTAGTTCCAGGCAGGTCTCAACTAAATTAGAGCATGATTTTTCCCACTCTATGTCTAATACAAACGAACACAAATGCAGTACAGACACACTAACACACACACATTCAAACATACACATGCACAGAAATGTGTCAGTGCTGCCCCACGACTTCATCAGTAAAATAGTTTCACAATTTATGTAGTATGCCTGAAAAAGGGACTGTAGTAAGTGATGTCCGATATCTAGCTTTCCTCAAGGGGTGTTGGTCAAAACACAGGATCCAATCAGCTTCATCCAAAGGAAGTTTATTTGTTCCTAACACAATGGTAACTTTCATCCAGGCTGTACACAACACAGCTGTACATGAGCTTTACAGAATTAAAGGGTTAGTTCACCAAAAAATGAAAATTCTGTCATTAATTACTCACCCTCATGTCGTTCCACACCCGTAAGACCTTCGTTCATCTTCAGAACACAAATTAAGATATTTTTGATGAAATCCGATGGGTCAGTGAGGCCTGCATTGACAGCAATGCCCAGAAAGGTAGTAAAGACATATTTAAAACAGTCCATGTGACTACAGTGGTTCAACCTTAAATTTATGAAGTGACGAGAATACTTTCTGTGTGCCAAAAAACAAAATGACGACTTTATTCAATAATTTCCTCTCTTCCATATCAGTCTCCAACACGCATTCACGAGAGCACCACGAGACATGCGTGTGGTGATACGAGACATGTCGTTTCATTGCATGAATTATCTGAACTTTCAAGCAATATCACAATCGATGCAGTACACGCTCTTGTTCAGCAGGCATCGCTTGGCACTGATGACATCTGATCCACCAGCTCTCCATTGCTCTCTGTCTTTCAGAAGCTTGTGGCTGTGGTTGTGTTGTAGCCTCTTCTATCTATTTTAGATTGTTCTCTGTATATTCTTTTTCGAATAAGTAAAGTTGTGCAAAAAAAAATGCAATTCATCTTCTGTCGAAATCCGCAGACATAGTCATGAACTGTTTTATGTTGAGCATGCGTCTTCCTCTGTAAATACAGTCCTGCGTTCCGGGTCTTATGTCAGAACGGCAGCTCCTGCCTCATCACCACACGCATGCGTCATGGTGCTCTCGTGAACGTGTGTCAGAGACTGATACAGAACAGAAGAAATTAAGGTTGACTTTCGTTTTGTATTTGTTTAATTTATATATTAAAGTTTCTGTTTAACGTTCGCCGGTTCCCGCCTCCTTCTTCCCGTACATACGAACTGTGTTACAGAGACGCTGATGCCAAACACACACACTTACACACACACATACGAAACTACTCTGATCAGGCATAACATTATGACCACCTTCCTAATATTGTGCTGATTTCCCTTTTGTTGCCAAAACAGCCCTGACGTGTCGAGGCATGGACTCCACTAGACCCCTGAAGGTGTGTGTAATGCAGTTCATTTATGTGGGAAGAAGGAGGCAGGAACTGGCGAACGTTCAACACACTTTATTACAAAATATACAAATACAAAACAAAAGTAAAATGGCGGCCGTCCCTCACGGATGACTGCCGCACACTAACACAATAAAAACATAACATAAATCCAGGCCTGGTCCTCTCTCGTCCTTCACTGTCGTCGCTCCGTGAGAGATACGAGACCGGTGCAGTGCGCAGGTGACACTCCTTAGCAAATTATGCCACCGGCCTCGTGCCGTTCCCTCACAGCTCTCGCTCCGGCCTGCTTGTCACATAACCCCATCATCATTTCATCTTTATGTTACTAATTTGCATACTAACTGTTAAATAAATCTTATTCAAACGTTCTCTTGACTCCCGAGTCTGTCTGGTAGAACTGATTTCCTGCACCTGTGGACCATGTATGAGTTTGGGATAAGAGGCCTTGTTGCCATATCTGGGCGGCGGGATTTATGCGGCGTTTTGTTTTGCTACCGCTACCGACTGATTTTCCTTCCACAATTATGTTTATATTCTTTTTGTAATAAATCGCCTATTGGAACGTGCTGTGTCCGTAACAGTTCTGTATTTGGTTGGTCATGTACTTAGCCTTACAATTTTCCAAAATTAAAATGTGTGTGTGTGTGTGTGTGTGTGTGTGTGTGTGTGTGAGTGAGTGAGTGAGTGAGTGTGTGAGAGTGAGTGTGTGTGTGTGTGTGTGAGAGAGAGAGTGAGTGTGTGTTTACTGACTAACTGTATCACTGTGTGTTTTCTAGTGTGGATCATGGGGGAGAGTTCAGGATAACAGCAGGACTACACAAATGTATGTCTACTCTCTCACACACACACTCTCTCACTCACACACACAGTATCACTTGGCATCAGGATCTGTCAAACTGACAAATGATGCTGTTTAATAATAAATTATAAAAATAATAAACTAAACTAAATAACTAAATAAAATAAACTATAATACTTTTAGATCACCATTATTATAATTATCTCTAAGCCAGTAAAATACTACTACTGTAAATTAAAAATGAATATTTTATAAAGAGTATATTATTTTACAATAGGACGTTACAATACTTCTGTCTTAATTTCTTCACAATTTTTTCTTCTGTTATATTGGCAGAAACCTGCAGTTTCAGTGAAAACAGGTTTATAAACGCATCTTATTACTGTAACGTTGGGAGTCGTGACGACAAGGGGTAGATCCAAACGCAGGCTTTATTAGAATGAGCGTAGTCGTACAGGCAAGGGTCAAACACCAGCGAACAGAAACATAAGGGCAAGGCAGAAGAGTAATCCAAGTCACAGGCAATGGTCAAGGCAGGCAGCAAACGATCATCAAACAAGGAATAAACAATCCAGGGTCAAAACAAGGCTAGGCTAGGAACTAGGAACTAGGAACAAGGATTAAGACGGAAAACATACGACTAAACAATACTCTAGTATTGTTCTAGTAACAAGTCTAAATGCATCTGGTTGTTGAAACCACATATGTCAATTTTACGTTTATTTGATCCAAAACACAGCAAAAACAGTAATATTGTGAAATATTATTGCAATTTAAAATAGCTGTTTTCTATTTGAATATATTCAAAAATGTAATTTGTTTCTGTGATGCAAAGCTGAATTTTCAGCATCATTACTCCAGTCTTCAGTGTCACATGATCCTTCAGAAATCATTCTAATATGATGATCTGCTGCTCAAGAAACATTTATGATTATTATCAGTGTTTGTTTGTTTTTGTTTTTAAAGAAATGAATACGTTTATTCATCAAGTATGCATTAAATTGATCAAAAGTGACAGTATAGACATTTATAATGTTACAACAGCTTTATATTTCAGAAAAAAAGTATTTATTTTTCTCAAGAAAACATTCTACTGCAGATAAAGGATTCAGAGATGATCCAAATGAAGCACAGAAACTTGACTCCATTAACACTGATTGATCACTGTCAACTGAAAACATCAAATTAAAACAATTTCACATTACAGGGTTTTTCCTGGGTCTAAAATGGTCTTCGGTGGTGGTGGACGAACATTGTCATCCACAGTACAAAATACCGTACCCATGTGAACTGTGAGTTCAGTTCTGACAGTAAATCCACAATAAATGCAGAGAAACACAGTTTGAAATATCAACATATCCTATTCATGAGTTAAAGAATGAACACTGTCAGGACAGATAATAAAACTCATTTATATTTAAAATCTGTACATTTAAAAGTCCTCATTCCTTTATATCCTCTGGGACTGGCGTGTGGCACTGATATCTGTCTCTCATTAGCCCACGATTCTCGGCCACGCCCCGCTTCATACCACAGTCATGTTAAAAACATGAATGCATTCACTCATCCATAAACATTATTTCTCCATAAACATGATTAGATCCATCGGAATGACGACAAGTTCCATGATTCCACTCATTCACTGCGTCATCAATCTACGCCTTTATCGTTTTGAAGAGTTTAGCGACCCCTAGCGGTGAAAAAAAACATACTGTGTCTTTAACAAAGATTAATAAATGCTGTGTAAGTGCAGTTCATTATTAGTTCATGTTAACTAATGTAGTTAACTAACGTTAACTAATGAACCTTATTGTAAGGTGCTACCTTATACTTTGTTGGTTATAATGAAAGGATTCAATGTGCAGCACTCGGGCTAAGCAAAAACTCAGCCAATTTAAGTGGTGTTGAGCGCATACGGACCAACTTAAACGATTCTGATTGGCCACTGTGTTCACGTGCTCAACACAAATGTCTGTGATTAGCTACAAAGCTCAGCGCTGCAGAAATATGTTGTAAATAGCAACACTCTTCACAGAGCGCTTACACAAGTGCTCACAGGAGCATTTTAAAGCAGCCGGTTACTGCAGAATGGCACATATCGTTACATTAAATTAACATAAATCTTTGGCGGGACCAGAGGTCACATTAACCAATAGTTTTCTGTCGTTGACAGAATTTTTATTTAGCAGTGACGGAAAAATTCTGAAGGGCGTTCGTCATTCTGACAGATTACACTGAGGCTGATGTAACTGTAATTCCCACCCCTGTCCAGTTGGTGGCGAGTGCGCTCCAGTGTGGCAGCAGAGCACGAGTTCAGAGTCCAGAATAAATGAAAACGCGTTTGATAACACACAGGCGAGCACCCAGTTTATGTACATTTTATAATAATAATAAACAAAATAAAATACATACATTAAATATTAAAAAAAAAAGTAAATAGTAAAAAAAAAAAAAAAAGTTTATGTAATACATTGCATATATTTAGCAAAATGCTCCTCTCTAGAGTTATTTTTCTTGCTGACTGTTAAGTTTATGGTCAACGACTGGCTTTTCTGAGGTATGATGTTACGTGATTGTTTGCAACACTGATTGAACTGATTAAGACGTGATACAGATTTCGGTAAGATACTGTATCTTTCAACATATTTTCTGATTTTCATTCATGTTTATTTCGTTCTGTAAAGTAGTAAAGAGGAAACGATTCACGACAACTGTTCAAGATGAAAACTGAAAATTGACGCAAATAAATAAATGCATAGCCTAGGCCTATTTGCCTATCCTGTAAGTTTGTGAATAGAAATTAAAACAGAAGCTATTAAATGTCTTATTATTATCAGAATATAAAGATTAAAATGACAGGTAATAATTGATAATGACGGAATTTTTACGATCCTGTGTGAGTGCGAAAGTATAACGTGACCTCTGGTCGGGACAATAATTTATTTTGACGGCCACCTAAAAAACTTCAATGCAGGAAAAACCCTGAATTATCAATGAAATAATTGAGTAAAAGAAGGCTGATGATGCCAAAACAAATTCAGCTATGATGGTCCATTTTAAACCACTCAGTATTAATAGTGATCAAATTAAAGCATTATAGTAGTGAGTGACCTACACATTTAAAACAGGGTGACATAAGTTAACATTGTAATCATGCATATAGTTAAATCCCTATAAATATATGGCCATAACCAATCAGGGATGCACAATATATCGGCCACCATATCAGTATTGGCCAATAAATGCTCATTTTTAATGTTATCAGTCCAATGAGAAAATAGGCCGATATATTAACGCCGATAAATAAGGGATAGGAGACAGATGTGTGCTGTTCGCCATGATGGTTTTGAACGGCTTGAATCGCTTTGAAAAGGAAGATGCATCAGAAATCTGTGAAATCAGCGCGTTGTTACGGGGAGAGCGCGTCTGCGGTGCAGGGGCGGCGCCAGAGAATTCTGAACGCAGGTGCTGAGCGGGCGCTAGATGATTGACAGCTGGGCAATTACTTTATTTTTTATATGAATAATAAAATAAATATGAGGAAAACTCACCTACTCGATCTGTAACATTTTATAACATGATTATTTGACTCGGCACAATTTAAATACAATTTTTCATTTTATGAAATTAAACAAGCACATTGATCAGTCAGTTCCCAGTTTTATATACATAGGCTATAGGCCTAGACATTAACTGAACAAGCATTTTGGAATTTCAGTCAACAGTAATATGACAACAAAAAGCACTGGGATATATTGATTTGCTATTTAAAGCTCAAACCAGAGCCTTCGCTCTCTGTGTAGCTATTGATGGCCAAATGTGCCAAGCTGTTTTGGGCATTCCGCAGCTGCTTCTCAGATAATGTCTTCAGATGTCAGGACAAAGATCTCTCTCATGATCTCTTACACATAGAGAGGAGTTTGTACAAGTCAATAAACATCGCTATATGGTCCAAAAAGTAAGTACGTGTTAATGAGGAGTGTGGAAGCTAAAGTAATAGCGTGCTTAGATACTGGATGACATGGAGCGCATGCGCGACCTCTTGCATTTTCCCCTTTGGAATCATAAAATACTCCGTCATTTTCGTCAGTACAGATACGAGTAATAAATCATTCTAAATTTTATTTATTTGTGTAAACTCACAATAACACCAAACGCTCTGCTTTTGTAAAATAGAGAAAACAAAAAGTATGTGCGCTTTCGAGACCGATGCGGCAGAAAGCATGTCCTGTTTGTTTTTTTCACATCAGTGAACCGGCTACTTGCCTCACAGACATAATAAATAAATCTATAGAAAGTTTGAAATGTCTACTTTTAAACGAAAAAATTCAAATAAAACACAAATACTCTCTGATTATGTAATCCGAATGAGAAGATGCATTTCTCTAAAAGGTGCGTCTGTTATTTTCCCCAACATGTTCATAATCATTACTTTTGCAGCAAGCTTTATGCGCGGAATATGCTATGACGCCGCTATTAAAGGATGGTTAGGCTAATATTAACATGAGACTAAGCGATTAATGAACGACTACTAGTTGACAGGAAAAAAAAACATTAGTCGGGGCAGCCCTTGGCACAACGGAACAGTCCCACTTTAAAATAAAAATGACATCCCTACGAAAAGTGCGACAGTAGCTGCAAATCACGTCATGCATGCGAGTGCTGCACATTGCGAGTTTATTTTATTTCATTTGTTGCTTTCATTTTCAACTTATTAAATATAACACACAGCCTGTATAATGGCTTCTAGAGAAATGTGTGGGGTGCTTTGGTCTTTCTTGGGGGTGCTGAAGCACCTGCTAGCCCTCCCTAGTGCCGCCCATGCTGCGGTGTTGCACTCACTGAGCTACTGACACTGTCCTATTGCTGTTTTTACCGCAAAACAACTCAAAATATAATATACGATGCCACATTGTGCAGCTTTTGGTTGTAATTTTCAGTTGATGAGCCACAAGAGAAGAGATGTAAGTCTTTACTGCTTTACTAGCAATAAGAATGGGAAAAGAATGGGAAGTTGTGCTGAATGTGGACGAATAAAACTTCCTAAAGATCCGCGTCTTTGTTCTCTTCACTTCAGCCCTGATGACTTTGAGGCTTTTCATCTGTATGTTTTGGTACAACAGTAATCTAGTAACGCATACATGTCTTAATATCTGCGGGTTCCTTTTAAAACCTGATCAACCTTTTCAGTTTGAGCCAGAGCACAAAATTACTGAGGGTGAAAACATTGAATGTCTTCGAATGCATTACACACAGTTAAACATGCAGAGAAGATGCTGCTGTTTATGCGATCACAGATATCTCGTGCATCACAGCACACGCAAGCTTTGAGGCAGTCTGTCTCAATTGAGACGTGTCAAGATGGCGCCGTTGTTTGTGGCTTGCCGTCTTTCACTTGCTGTAGTTGCTAGTTTGTTTGTGTTATTTTGTTTTATGCTTCATTTGACGCAGTGTGCTTCACCAGTTTTAACCTATGATCGATCATCTCTTTTAAATTTGGAAGCTGTTTCAAACAAACTGCTAAATCAAGCAAGAACGGGTTCATATTATGATCCCCCGCCATTACTGATGTCCATACCTGACTATCTTCGCCGTTGGCCGTGCTCCCTACCGGAGAGAAAACGCAGGAGACGACACGGAAAACGGAGTGGCTTAGCTGTTAAGCTAAAGCTTTTCCTGGCACTTCGTCTGGAGTCTCAGCCTCCACTGGGGCTCCTTGCGGAGAGCTGTGACAAGAGCCACTTCATCCGTTGGCGCTCTCTTGAGCCTGTATGCAACTGGAGTTTTTAACTGAGTTTGGAGACTTTCTGTGTTACAATTGCTGGTTGTAAACATAAGCACGCACGACGAGGAAGATATAAGTATAATAGTCTTTAATAGATCCACAGGCAAGGGTATCCACAGACAGGTTCACAGGAGAAACAACCACACAATACACAAACGATATACTGAACAGGAAACACAGGGCTTATATACACAGGGAAACAAGGAAGGTGATAGAACACAGCTGAAAGTGATGATTGGGGTGATCAGTAACCATGGTGACTAACTAGTGGCGGGAAATGGTACAACACAAGTCCAAAACAGAGTGCACATGTAACATATCGCCTCCTCCCGGAAGGCTGCGTCCTCGCACCGTGGAGAGGGGAAGATGAAGATGGGATGCTGAAGATGGTGTAGGAGGTGGCTCAGGAGGCGGACGGCTAACCGGGAGGAGGCTGAGTACAGGAGTCCAGGGTGGTGCAGGTGATGGTGCAATCCAGGGAGGTGCAGGATCTGAGGCCGGAGGCGGAGCTGCAGGATCTTCATCGCCTGAAGCTGGCTCACAGCAGGTCCCAGATGTAGCCACGCCACTGAGAGGAGACTGGTGTAGAGCTGAGGAGTGACGGGATACAGCGAGGGCTGGGTAGCAGGCATGATTGAAGGCTGGAGAAAGGGCTGATTAACAGAGGGACTGAAAAATAAAAATCTTGAGTAGGGGTTTGGAGAGGAGGTGGGAGAGGGAGGCTGGGCGGGACCAGTTCATCCATTATAGAACAGACAGTCTCAGAAGGAATTAACGGAGGTAGGGAATCCTCTCCAAACTCAAAACAAAAGTCCATAGTGTTTGCCTGGAACTCACTCTCAGTGGTGGGAGTGTGGGCGGGGCTCCATTCCAAACCCTCGTATTCCTCACGGACTCCCTCGGCGACGGATGTTGCAGCAAACTCACACACCTGGTCAGACACGCTGTGCTCCGGCTCCGCAGCGATGTTATGCTCAGTCGTTCCACTCATCGCTGGCTCCTGCATCGCGGTGGAGGCGGGCTCTCTGTCTCCGGTGGCGTCGCGCTGACTTCCACGCCCGTCTGGAGGTTCCTGGCTGGGCATTGGAGTGGGAGTATTCAGGAAGCTCCTCGAGGCCCTTCCCGGACAGCTGCACTTTGGTGGCGGTGTTGAGGCCGGCATACAGGAAGTTGCAAAGGCTGCTGTCCGGGAAATGTGTAGATGGTACTAAAACAAAAAAATCGTCCAAATGTGCCTCGAGGAGTGGTCCTTCTGCTCAAGGCAGATTAACAGAAATGTGGTGTGTACATTGTGACGGGAACGAAAAGTGAAACACGGAAAACACTTACACGGAAAATAACAAACACGCCGCAATCTGTATAACTGTTCGGATCCGGTATTCTGTTACAATTGCTGGTTGTAAGCATAAGCACGCACGACGAGGAAGATATAAGTATAATAGTCTTTAATAGATCCACAGGCAAGGGCATCCACAGATAGGTTCACAGGAGAAACAACCACACAATACACAAATGATACCGGACAATACTGAACAGGAAACACAGGGCTTATATACACAGGGAAACAAGGAGGGTGATAGAACACAGCTGAAAGTGATGATTGGGGTGATCAGTAACCATGGTGACTAACTAGTGGCGGGAAATGGTACAACACAAGTCCAAATGCCTTTAATTTGGTTCTTCACGTCAGTGTTCCCACTCATCAACATGGACATACTCTTGATCTAGTACTATCTCATGGTTTTTCCCTCTGTAATCTTGAGGTGTGTGAAAACGGTTTTTCTGATCATAAGTCCATTATATTTTCTGTTCCTTCTGCATTTAATGCTTCTAAATCCATTACTCATGCTCACCAGTCCCAGCTTTTTACCTCTACCACCAGAAATGCTTTTTCTTTAGCTTTCCATGATGCTACTTTATCTATGAAAGACTGTCATTGTGATCTGAGTGCTGAAGAGCTTTTGTCCAGGTTTAACTTTGTCTGTGAAAAAGTTTTAGACTCAGTTGCACCTCTGAAGGCAATACACCATAAACCTAGATCTGAGCCTTGGTGTGATGATACTGTTCGCTCTCTTAGGCAGATCTGTAGAAGAGCCGAGCGTAAATGGAAAAGGGATAAACTTCAGGTCTCTTTTGAAATGCTAAGAGATTCTCTAGCTCAATATCAGAAAGCGGCAAAAGCAGCCAAATCAAGGTATTTTACTGAAATTATTAATAAAAACTATCATAGACCAAAAACTCTTTTTAATATTATCAATGCAACTATCAACCCTCCTGTTTGCTCTTTCCCTGATGTGTCTTCATCTTTGTGTGAGGACTTTCTAAAGTTTTTTGTTAATAAGATAAGTGATCTAAGACTGGGAATTTCTCACTTTTCTTCTGATTCCTCAATTCCCCCTTGTTGTTCTGGTGTTTTTCGTCAGTTTAACCCTATTACTGGCACTCAGCCTTAAGCCTTCAGCCTTCAGGCTCTTCTACTGATGTTATCCCTCCTTTTTTCCTTAAACAAGTCTTCGATGTTGTTGGTTCTCATCTTCTGATCATGTTAAATCACTGTTTAGAATCTGGTATTATACCTGATTTGCTTAAACATGCATCAGTCCACCCACTGCTCAAAAACAGAACTTATACCCCACATTGTTAGCCAATTTTAGACCTATTTCAAATTTGTCTTTTATTACTAAGATCTTGGAGAAAATAGTCCTCCAACAATTACAAAGTTTCCTAGCTGATAATGCAATTTTTGAAACTTTTCAATCTGGTTTTAGAAAACATCACTCCACAGAGACTGCTTTGTTGAGGGTTTTTAATGATATACTAATGACCTGTGATTCAGGCGACTATACTGTTCTTGTGCTTTTAGATCTAACTGCTGATTTTGATACAGTAGATCGTGCTGTTCATATTTCCTGGTTGGAACAGTGTGCAGGCATTACAGGCAGTGCACTTGAGTGGTTTAAATCGTATTTTACCAACAGACGTTTTCAGTGAAGATTGGACAACATACCTCTAGTAATGCTGTGTTATCTTGTGGGGTCCCTCAAGGGTCCATTTTGGCCCCCATTCTTTTTCCTTATATATGCTTCCACTTGGTTCCTGTGACGAGGCAGCAGACTCAGTGGGATCCATGTGCAGCTTTATTAGAGATAATCGTAGTCGTACAGGCAAGGGTCAAGCACCAGCAATAACAATGTCCAAGGCAAAACGTTAACAGACACCAGGAAGGGCAAATGGTCAGGGCAGGAGGCAGGCGAGGCAGAGTAATCCAGAAAACAGTCAGGTAAATCACAAGGCAGGCAGTAAGCAATCACAAGGTACAAGGCAGTCCAAGGTCATACACAGAATAGCAAAAACAGGGATAAACGCTCAGTAATGTCAGCCGGGCAAAACAAGACTTCGCAAAGGGTGAATGTGTGCGTCTGCTTAAATAGTCCGGGTATTGGGAATCAGGTGTGTGCGTAATCAGCCTAGGCACGGGGTCATGGGAAATGTAGTCCATGGCGGTTAATACTCGGGTGAGGGAGCCCTCTGGTGGTGATCGGAGGGAGCCACAGAGGCCAGGTTCGTGACAGTTCCATTTTTAGAAAACATGGGCTGTCATTCCATTGTTACGCTGACGACACAGACTTTCTGAACACACAAATGATAGTGATATAAAGTTTGACATTCGTCAGAGATTCATCTTTGAAAACACTTCAATAGATCAATAACGATTCAGTAGAAGAACAAAAATCAGCTTGTGTTTAAATTGATTTACAATGTAGAAGAATACACAATGTAGTTTGGAGGCTAGAGATGCTTTTAAAAACTGGGTCATAACAGGTAAAGCGAGGTATGGCCCAGAATACGAGAAAAGAAAGAGGCAAATGCTAAATTTAAATATGCTGTACGGTTTATGAAAAGAAATGAGGCAACCATGAGAGCAAACTCAATGGCCAAGAAATTTCAGCAAAATAATGCATATGAATACTGGAAAGAAGTTAAGGCTATTAATAATAGTAAAATACCATTGCCAACTAGTATAGATGATGTTGTTGGGGCTGAGAATATTGTCAAATTGTGGAGCAAATATTATGAGGATATTTTTAATTGTATAGAGAGACAGGAATTTGAAGTTAGTCATGTTCGAATGATAATGGTATGATTATTAGACCTGCGGAGGTCAGTTACGCTATTGAGAAATTGGCAGTAAATAAAGCATGTGGCCCTGATCTAATAGCAGCAGAACATCTAAAGCATGCTAGTCAAAAATTATTAGTGTTACTAGCTTTGTGTTTTACAGGATTTTTAATACACGGTGTATTACCTGAATCTATGTTAAAAGTTATATTAGTGCCAGTAATTAAAGATAAAACCAGTAAAA